>OX377622.1:62395604-63595604 GCA_947397865.1 Polietes domitor
GCCTCAGCGTCATCGAAAATTTGGACCATCAGATGGAGGTGTGCCGCCGAGGTCGCGTCGGCCATTTGGCCGATATTTGGTTCCGTACATAATTGAACCATACCATACCATTATCGTAATAAAAAGAAATGATAATAATTTCCTCAATAATTTTTGTTTTATTCAAAATCAACATCGGGCCTTAAAATTAACCACCCTTTATTAAACAGTCTGTTAGATAGAAATTTGTTTACCATTTTCATTTTATGTATAGGAACCACACTGTACTTTGCTTATTTTTATACCCTCAACCCAAGGTTGGGGTATTTAAGCATATTTTTTCAATATGTCTGCTTATATTTAATCGATGTTAAAGTGATTCTTATTTGTAGGGGCAAAATGGGATAAAAATGGTACGAAAAGAGCTAGAAAAACAAAACTTGTTGTGCACATTGAGTAGACATGTAAAATATAAAAATAATAAAAGGAGTAAATGAGAATAGAGGGACACAAATGGTGCCAACGGCTGCAGCCAGAATAATGAAATTCGGGGTATACTGCGTAGGCATGCAAACTAAAAAGTTGTTTCCACAAGTTCGTACTATTAAGGGATAAAAATGGGGAAAAGGGATAAAAATGGTACCAAAACGAAACGGCTACAGATGGAATAAGGATTACTTGATATTTAGTAATCTCAATGATATTATAGCGTGAACGCACTCCATAAAGTTATCCATATTTTTAGGGGGTGAAATGGAGGAAAAAGGGATACAAATGGTACCAGTTAAATAACAATAGCTAGTAAACTGAAATTCGGATAGCATGATTTTCGGAATTTGGACTTTTAAGAGGATGAAATGTGGAAAAGGGGATAAAATTGGTACCGACTAAATGACTGCAGCTACACTCAGAAAAATAGTATTCCTAAATCTGAGTAAAATCTATGCTACAACTTAGTTCAACAATTTTACTCCAGTTCAGTAAAAATTTCCCAAAAGGTTGGAAAATTAACTATGTATGAGTAAAGTTCCCTCTTTCAAAGCCATAGTAAATAGTTCATTTACTAGAAATAGAGTAGTAAATTTAGTTTAAAACATTTTTTTCGGATCTAATAAAAAATTTCTGCAATTGAGTAAATTCATACTTATGTGGAAGAATATGTCCAAGGTTTTAAGTAAGAAAAAACTCAGATTTATTTTTTGTATGGAAAAATTCCATTTAGGAAATTTTCACTTAAAAATGAGTTTTGTCCTAAAATTATGTTTACTGAAATCTATGTCGAGTTCTTCGTACATTTAAGTATTAATGAACTTATGAAAAATCACCTGAAATTGTTCTATGTATTTTCAGCAAAATTTTACTTAGATTTAGTAAATATGTACTTGGTTTGAGGAGAAACTTACTGAAAATTTCCTCAGTTTGAGTAAATATTTACTTGATTTGAGGAAAATTGAACTAGAATCTAGTTCAAAGCGTGTACTATTCTCAAGGAAAAGTTTGAACTTGATAAGAGGAAATATTGCTTTAGCGCTATACGAAGTTCAATTTTCCTAAATTTTAGTTAATTTTAACTCATTATAGGGTTCACTTTTTTCTGAGTGTAGAATAACAAAATTCTGTATATACTATGACTGTATAGAAATCAAGGAAATTTTCGAAATTTGTACTTTCATGGGGAAACGGGGAAGAAGGCGATAATATTGGTACCAATCAAACTGCTGCAGCTAGAATAATGAAGATTAGTGAATATTTCAATATTGAATATTGCGTAAAGGGATAAAATTGGTGCCGACTGCAGTTAGAGTCATAAAATTCGGCGTGTACATCCCTCTGATTGTGTAGGTGACATTAGTTATTTTTGTTGAAATTTTAACTTTTAGGGAAAACGGAACGAAAGGGGATAAACATGGACTTAGTATGCTTACCTGAATTGGTATGTTTTGTGCTGTAATATCTGGCATTTGATTCGTTTTTGCCTTGCTTTCTTTTTAAGAATGCATCATAAATTGTTGAAAATATATTTAAAACTCCAATAGCCACAAAAATAAGGATAGTGTAGATGTACCCAGGTCCTGCAAAATAATCGAAGAAAAAACAAAATCATTAATCAAATTTGCAATAAAAATTCTAAACTGTCTTAAATTTAATAAAAATCGACGAGAACATTGAGATGGGTTACGAAATGAAAATTGTGAATTATGTCACTTCAGTTGAGTATCGAAAATAAAAAAGTCAGTCGTAGAGATTGAATTTAACATGTCCTGTAGATAAAGTATTTTCGCAGCATCTACCATAGTATTATGCAATGCACCACCTCACCTAAAATTTTTCCTTTTCTCTTAAGTAATTTATTGTATTGAAGTAAAAATCGAATAGTCTGACATTGCAATAATAAAATGGTTGTTAATGCTAAACTATGCATACAATTTAAAGCATTTTTAAACAGTCATTCTTCTCTTTCATTTGATATCCATATCGCCTGTGTATGACTCGATAATAAACTATCTATATCCTTTGGAAAATATGAGTCCAGTAAAAAGAAGAAAAGATTACCAAATGAAAAACTGAGAACATATCTATCTACATACGATCTGTATTTTCATATGTATATTAGATCGGGTCGAACAAAGTTGCTTTTTCCACACCTAAAATGGAAGCTTAGTCTGTTTCATGACTACCCACAAAATATCTCGGCTATATATTTTACCTTCGCGTGAACGTGTACCTAAATCCTCTTACAGCGTGAACTCGCGCCAAAAATGGATTTTTGCAAAATTCTTATTTTTAAGGGGTATGAAATGAGGCAGAATGGGGAAAAATGGGACGTTTGGTCCAACAAACAACAAAAACTAATCAAACAACTGTAATTCGGTGTGTACATCCCGAAAATTCTGATGTTCTGAAAAATTGCGTTGATTTTTCGGAAATCGTACTTTTAAGGATAAAAATGGTACTATCGTGCTATCCAAACGGTTGTAGAATAAGAAGAATTTTGCAAATTGGTTCGTATGTACATTACGGCTGTGATAGTGCACGACTTTTCGATATTGATATGCTATAAACCCAAATATTGTGAGGTTCGGAAAAATTTCATGAGCCGAAAAATGGGAGTGCTGCGTGAGTGTATGATGGGAAAAAGGGTAAAACTACACAAAAAGCTTAAAAATTGCATCGAAGTCACCTCCAGAGGGGTTAAATGTATGGCCGACCCACATCAAATTTCCCTCCCCTATACACAAATAAAAATTAAATTTTTATAAAATTTGCCCCTACCACTCTTATTGGCTCTTGGAGGCCTCTGATCGTACGTTCGTCCTATCTTCAACTCTTAAGGTGGTCTCCATACGATTTTTATACCCTCCACCACCAGGATGGGGGTAATATTTTAGAGTATTTAAGCATATTCTTTCAATATGTCTGCTTGTACTTACTTGATATTGGGTATGTGCATTCCCCCTATAACAAAAACGTGCACCGTAAAATGATTTTTATTCGCAGGGGGTAAAATGGGACAAAAAGGGATACAAATGGTACATATCAAACGACAACAGCTAGAAACATGATATTCGGTGTGTACATTCCTCTAATGTGTAGATACTTAATATAAAAGTATATTTTCCAAATTCGTACTTTTAAGGGGTAAAATGGGAATAGAGGGATAAAAATGGTACCAACCAAACGGCTGCACTCAGAATAATGAAATTCGGTGTGTACATACCTCTAATTACGTAGTCACATAAAATAAAGAGATTTTAGAAAGTCGTACTTTTAAGGGGATAAAATTGGAAAATGGGGATAAAAATGGTACCAACCAAATGGCCGCAGTTAGAATCATGGAATTCGGTGGACACATTCGTCTGACTGCATAGACAAGCAAAATAAAAATATTTTTCTAAATTCGTATTTTTTAATTTTTTGTGAATCGTGAAGTTAGGTTATCTTGCACTGTGTACGTGAGATATAATGGATTTTAAAAATGTGTACTTTTGGAATTAAAATAGGATTTGAAGATTGCTATCTATTTTTTTTCTTTTTGAATTGACTTGAAAGGTATATAAAGTTCGGCCCGGCCGATCTTAACGACGTTTTTACTTGGTTTTTCTAAAATTGCTAAAACTGCAGACAGGATTATATTTGAGAAGGTTATTTTTGGTTGAGAGATTATTTTGGGTCAATAGGGACAAAATCTGATAAAAACCAAAACAATAAATAAAATTTATGATTAAAGGGATTGTCCATCGGACATAAATGCTTTAGAAATGGGAATAGGGGATAAAAGGGTGGTGAAATTGCTCCGCGTTCGAAGTAGCGGGTACTTGAATGAAGTATTTGCAAATATCCAACAGTCGGCCATTTTCCACCAATAATAAATGTGTTTTCCATATAAATATACAATTTCGACGACATTTCCTATAAATATAAAATCTCGACGAAATTTCCTTTAAATATAAAATTTCAACGAAATTTTCTTTAAATATAAAATTTTAACGAAATTTCCTATAAATCTCGACGAAATTTCCTATAAATACACAATTTTGGCGAAATTTACTCTAAATATATAATTTCCTGTAAGTATACAATTTCGACGAAATTTCCTATAAATATACAATTTCGACGACATTTCCTATAAATATAAAATTTCAAAGAAATTTCCTTTAAATATAAAGGGTGATTTTTTAAGAGCTTGATAACTTTTTTTTTAAAAAAAACGCATAAAATTTGCAAAATCTCATCGGTTCTTTATTTGAAACGTTAGATTGGTCCATGACATTTACTTTTTGAAGATAATTTCATTTAAATGTTGACCGCGGCTGCGTCTTAGGTGGTCCATCCGCTTAGTCCAATTTTGGCATTTCCACGTTTTTGAGTAACAGAGACCCAATTGGTGCGAACGGCGACGAATCGAAAATTGGTGGTCATCATTAACACTGGCCGATACAGCTGCGATATTTTCTTCAGTTCGCACTCTACGTAAGCGTGTTGGTGGTTTAATGTCCAACAATGTAAATTTGGTGCGAAATTTAGTCACAATAGCCCGAATAGCCGCTTCAGTGGGTCGATTAAACTGACCATAAAATGGAAGCGCGCAATGAACTTTCTTAACAGAGCACGCATTTTGATAATAAAATTCAATAATTTGCAAGCGTTGTTCGTTTGTAAGACGATTCATGATGAAATGTCAAAGCATACTGAGCATCTTTCTCTTTGACACCATGTCTGAAATCCCACGTGATCTGTCAAATACTAATGCATGAAAATCCTAACCTCAAAAAAATCACTCTTTAAAATTTCAACGAAATTTCCTATAAATCTCGACGAAATTTCCTATAAATACAAAATTTTGGGGAAATTTACTCTAAATATATAATTTCCTATAAGTATACAATTTCGACGAAATTTCCTCTAAATATAAAATTTCGACGAAATTTGCTCTAAATATAAAATTTCGACGAAATTTACTCTAAATATAAAATTTGGACAAAATTTCATCTAAATATAAAATTTTCCTTTTAAAATTTCCTCTTATATATAAAATATAAAATTTCGACGAAATTTCCTATAAATACAAAATTTTGGGGAAATTTACTCTAAATATATAATTTCCTATAAGTATACAATTTCGACGAAATTTCCTCTAAATATAAAATATAAAATTTCGACGAAATTTCCTCTAAATATAAAATTTCGACGAAATTTCCTCTAAATATAAAATTTCGACGAAATTTACTCTAAATATAAAATTTCAACGAAATTTCCTATAAATCTCGACGAAATTTCCTATAAATACACAATTTTGGGGAAATTTACTCTAAATATATAATTTCCTATAAGTATACAATTTCGACGAAATTTCCTCTAAATATAGAATATAAAATTTCGACGAAATTTCCTCTAAATATAAAATTTCGACGAAATTTACTCTAAATATAAAATTTCGACAAAATTTCATCTAAATATAAAATTTTCCTCTTAAAATTTCCTCTTATATATAAAATATAAAATTTCAACGAAATTTCCTATAAATCTCGACGAAATTTCCTATAAATACACAATTTTGGGGAAATTTACTCTAAATATATAATTTCCTATAAGTATACAATTTCGACGAAATTTCCTCTAAATATAAAATATAAAATTTCGACGAAATTTCCTCTAAATATAAAATATAAAATTTCGACGAAATTTCCTCTAAATATAAAATTTCGACAAAATTTCATCTAAATATAAAATTTTCCTCTTAAAATTTCCTCTTATATGTAAAATATAAAATTTCGACGAAATTTCCTATAAATGTACAATTTTGGCGAAATTTCCTCTAAATATAAAATTTCGACGAAATTTCCTATAAATATACAATTTTGGCGAAGTTACCTATAAGTATAAAATTTCGACGAAGTTTGTCATTTGGCGAAATTTACTCAAAATATACAATTTCGACGAAATTTTCTATTAGTATAAAATTTCGACGAAGTTTGTTATAAATATGTATAAAAATTCGACAAAGTTTGCTATAAATACGAAATTTTGACTTCATTTTGCCATATGTATGTATGCTTGATTCGATTCACACTTACCTTTTTCTATTGGCTCCCGCGGGTTATCACAGTATGTCACAAAGGTCTTGACACTGAGATTATATTTCTCCTGCATTTCAGCATTAACATATTCGTGCAAGTGTTGTTGATGCCGTGAAATTGAGTTTTGGTTCTGGGATATATCAAAAAGTCTCTTAGCCATTTGGACGTTATCACTGTTTGGTTGGACGGCGCGCACGTCCCACGAATTATTCGCAGATTCATTAAATTTCGACGTACACACACCGCGATACAATTGATCGTGACGATAATGATATGCGAGGGATTTGTGGAATTCCGATATTATTTGCCACACCGTGGCATTGTTATCCGGTTGAATTTCTGCATAGACCATGCAATAGGAAGCCGATGGCTGTTGGAGGCAGTCATTGTAATCATCCGCCTCGTACAATGTGGGCATTTGTTGATATGTATGCACTAGAGTGACGAAAAAAAATGATTTACTCCCTCATCAATGGGAAAGTGAACTCGAACACCGAAATTGGTTTGCGTAATAGGAAACGAGGTCCTAAGTACAACAATCGCGTTCACTTTTCTGTAGTGTTCATTCACTTTTGGTTAAAAAATGAGGGTGTAACATATGAAGAGTTTTGCTGTGACTCAATCCTAAAATCTAACGTAAGTTGTTGCTCGGCAACAACAGCTTGGACAACGCTTCCGAGAACTTGATTTATGAACAATTTTTGTTGTTAGTCTTCTCTTAAAACCCGCAGACATTCTGAGAGCGGGAGGCGTATACTCTACTACGTTTGATCCGTTTTTTTTTGGGGGATTTACCTGTTCTTTAGCTTTAATTTGTGATATTGACCGTTGGATACAAAATACAAATTTTATATTGATGACTTTTGAGTCTGGCCGATGACGGCTGTCATACAGTGTCGCAGCTTCATACAACGAGTGGCCAAAACTAGAAGGAATTAGGATGGGGGTATACTAACTTTGTCATTCCGTTTGTAACACATTGAAATATCGACCTGAGACCCTATAAAGTATATATATTCTTGATCGTCGTCATAAAATTCTAGACATGTCCGTCCATCTATCCGTCTGTTGAAAGCACGCTAGCAGCTAAACGAAACGAAAGGAGCTAGAACGTCCAAATATTCCACAAATGCATCTTATAGTTGTATATCGGTTGGGATTGCAACTGGGCCAAGTCGAACCAAAGGGAAACATTTTTCCCTCACAAGGACTGAAAATACCCATAATAACGCCTAATATTTTAGAGTATTTAAGCATGTTTTTCAATATGTCTAATTATATATACTTGATATCGGGTATGCGCATTCTCCCTATACCAAAAACGTGGACCATAAAGTGATTCTCATTCGTAGGGGGTGAAATGGGGAAAAAGGGATAAAAATGGCACCTATCAAAAGACAATAGCTAGACACGCGAACTCTAATTGAGTAGATGCCTAATATAAAAGAATTTTTTTCCAAATTCGTACTTTTAAGAGGTAAAATGAGAATAGAGGGATAAAAATGGTACCAACCAAACGGCTGCACTTAGAATAGTGAAATTCGGTGAATACATTTCTCTGATTGCGTAGACACATAAAATAAAGACATTTTTCAAAAATCGTACTTTTTGGTGTTAAAATGGAAAAAGGGATAAAAATTGTACCAACCAAATGACCGCAGCTATAGTCATGAAATTCGGAGTATACATTCCTCTGGCTGCGTAGACATGAAAATTAAAATGTTATTCCCAAATTCGTACTTTCAAGGGATACAATGGGAACAGAGGGATAAAAATTGTACCAACTAAACGGCTACAGTTAGAATGACGAAATTCTGTGTGTACATCCCACTAATTGCAAAGACACGTAGAATAAAGAGATTTTAGAAAATCATACTTTTAAATGGGGTTAAATGATAAAAAAAGAGGATAATGGGGATAAAAATAGTACCAACCAAACTGCCGCAGCTAGAATCATGGAATTCGGTGTATACATTATTCCTCTGACTAAACGCAAATTATTTGTTTCCCCAAATTCGTACTTTTTACTTTTACGGCAAAATTGGTTCAATCATCAAGATAGGTTATATTGCACTTTGTACGTGAAAGATAATGGATTTTCAAAATTAAAATAGGATGGAAATACATCCAACTGTAGCACACACTATCTACCAAAATATATGGTATTTAAGTCTTTTTGAAGATTGCTGTCTTATATTTACTTTTTGAATTGACTTGAAGTATTATTTCGATATACATATATATAGGGTCCGCCATCTAACGTTTTTTTTTTCAACTATTCAACCGTTGGATTATTATTTGTGGGGTGCCCTCATCAGCCATTTGAATGAAATTATTTTCCATTATTAACCGGCAGGATTGTACTTTCAAATAAAAAAAGAAATTTGAGAAAATATCCAGTAGTTTTTTTATAGCATTTTCAAAAAAAAAAGTTATTTGTTGAAATATGTGGTTTCTAGAGCGGAAAAGTAAATCATAGGAGACATTGGTATGGGGGTCCGCCATCTAACGTTTTTTTTTCAACTATTCAACCGTTGGACTATTATCGTGGTAGTCCGCAGCCAAGTAATAAATGTCACCATGCCATTTGTAAATAAATTTGCATTCTATTAAATATAGATGCAAAATGGTCTTAAGCCAGGACAATATCCCAGTTCAAATCAAATTTTATATTTAATTATTAAATTATTTTTTCAATATTTTTATTTATTTTGATTTGTCTATGTTAAATATAATTATTATTTTCCTGTAATGTTACTGCACTTCTAAGAAAATTGACAGCCTCTGTGGAATGCAATCAAAAGTGAAGGGTATAAAAAGTTCGGCCCGGCCGCTTCGCAGTGTGGCTGGGTGGCTTCGCAGCTTTATTTTCAACAACATACCCGGACTTTTTAAGTAAATTATTCTCACAAACGAATGAGAAACACAACTTACTCTCCGAGTATGTATCCATCTAAATATTATTATTATATTATATTCCACCTAGATACATTTGTGGTGATATCAACCAATTTCATCGGTCAATGGCTTCATATAGACCTCAGACAAATGTCCTTGAATCTTTGACAAGAAGAGCCATAACTTTTACATTCATTCACAGGTTTCTTTACCATTAGACATCGTTTTCTTTGTTAGAATGCTGTCTATTAAAATAAAAAATAAAATATTTATTTGATTATTCAATTTTAATGGGTTTTTTTTTCGTGCCAGCCAATAACAATTTAAAAACCTGTTGTTTCTACGCTAAAGTGGAACATTCCCAGCAATTGTATCCGTCACTAATCTTTAATTTACTTTTAA
Source organism: Polietes domitor (assembly GCA_947397865.1). Classification (NCBI taxonomy): domain Eukaryota; kingdom Metazoa; phylum Arthropoda; class Insecta; order Diptera; family Muscidae; genus Polietes; species Polietes domitor. Next base: position 62,405,462 of record OX377622.1, read on the forward strand.
CTTGTAATCGTATGAGATCAGTAATATAATATAATAATCGGTAAAATATTAATTAATAACAGATAAAAAAGCGTTTCTATAAAAAATTGTTTTCGAGTTTAGGACGCCAAAATCTAGTGTAGACGCTCGTTAGAGTGAAAGGAATAATTCCAAGGTGTTTGTTCTATTGAATTGTTTAGAATTAAAAATCACATTTATCGCTCATATTAAGTCTTCTTACCCATGGGAGTTTTTGAATGAAATACATTCGAATGTCACTTATTTCTTTTTTTCGCCTGAACATTCTAGAGACAATTAAAGAGCCAATTTTTTATTATATTATTTATTATGTTGCGATAGTTATTTGAACTGCTTTTGATAAAATGTTATTCGGAACTGAACTTCTTGATCATATTGCGCAAGTCATTCAATCAAATTAAAAATTGTATAAGGTCTCAGGTCCATATTTCAAGGCTTTACAAACGGAATGACTAACTTGGTATACCCCTATCATATGGTGGAGGTTAGGGGTATACCAAGTTTGTCACTCCGTTTTTAACAACTTGAAATATCGACCTGAGACCCTATTACGTATATATATTATTGATCGTCATCTGCTGAAAGCACGCTAGCATCTAAACGGAAGGAGCCAGTACGTTTCTCAATGTACGTCTAATAGTTGTAGATTGGTTGGGATTGGAAGTGGACGAAATCGGAACAGAGGGAAAATTTTCTACCTAACAAGGACAGTAAATACCCCTAATATTCCCCAATAAAGCGATTTTTATACACTCCACGAGAGTATTATGTCTTTGTGCATTTGTCTGTAACACCCAAAAGGAAACGAGATAGACCCATTGTTAATTATACGGATCGACTTAGAATCACTTTTTGAGTCGATTTAGCAATGTCCGTCCGTACGTCTGTCCATATATTCTTGTAATCACGATACAGGTCGCAATTGTAGCCCTAACTAAATGAAACTTTGCACAATGAAGTTTTTCGGGACAAGGACGAACGCTATATAATTTGACGAAAAATGGTTCAGATTTAGATATAGCCCCCATACGAATTTCACTCCCGATTTGACTCTTTTCACTCTAGATACAACATATTACAACAGATTTTCTTTAAAATTGGCAAAACATCTTATATTTCAACTAGAAACTCCTGTGGTAAAAATGTGTTAGATCAGTTCAGATTTATATATAGCTCCCATACAAATTTCGCTTCCGATTTGACTTTTTCCGCTCTAGAAACCACATATTGTATCATATTGTCTTCAGATTTGGTAAAACATCTTATATTTCCACTAGAAATACTCATGGTGAATATAGGTCAGATCGGTTCAGATTTATATATAGCTCCTATACAAATTTCGCTCCCGATTTGACTTTTTCCGCTCTAGAAACCACATATTGTATCAGATTGTCTTCAGATTTGGCAAAACATTTTATAATCCAACTAGAAACACCTATGCTTAAATTGGGTAAGATCGGTTTAGATTTAGATATAGCCCCCATAAAAATGTCGCTCCCGATTTGACTTTTGCCGCTTCAAAAAGGCACATATTGTGCTCGATTTTCTTTAAATTTGGAACAACATCTTATAATCTAACTAGAAACACCTATGCAGAAATTGGGTAAGATCGGTTCAGATTTAGATATAGCCCCCATACAAATGACGCTCCCGATTTGACATTTTCCGCTCTAGTATAGTATTGTATTCGGATAGAAAGTGGAGTGTATCATAGAGTCGGCCCCGCCCGACTTTAGCCTTTCCTTACTTGTTATTTGTAGGGACAAAGGGGGATAAAAATGGTACATATCAAACGACAACAGCTACAAACATAAAATTCGGTATAGGAATGTACCTATAATTGAGTAGACATGTAGAATAAAATGTTTTCTCCAATCTCGTACTTTTAAGGGGGTAAAATGGAAATACACGGACAACTAGTAAGGAAAGGCTAAAGTCGGGCGGGGCCAACTATATGATACCCTCCACTTTCTACGATATTACAATTCGGTGAGGATTTCAGATCAAAATCTGTGGTTTCTGGTGTGGAAAAAGTTAAATCGGGAGCAAAATTTGTATGGTGACTATATCTAAATCTATACTATATTACTATATCTATATCTAAAATTCGGCAAGTGAGTTGTGCTTCTCGTTCGTTTGTGAGAATCATTTCCTTATAGAGGCCGGGTTTGATGTTGAAATGTCGCTGCGAAGCCACTTGAAAAGACTTTTGACATGGTCGAAATCATGATCGTGGTAGTCTGCAGCAAAGTAATAAATGTCACCATGCCATTTGTAAATAAATTTGCATTCTATTAAAGATAGATGCAAAATGGTCTTGGGCCAGGACAATATCCCAGTTCAAATCAAATATTGATTACAGACCAAAAAAATACAAACGAAAAAACTAATATTTGAAGTAATTTTACCCATTTACACTACAGACGTTTCAAGTTGAAATATGAGGTATTGTGCCAAATTTGATCAAAATCGGTTAAAATATGCGGTTTCTAGACCGGAAAAAGTCAAATCGAGAACGAAGTTTTTATGATAGCTATATCTAAATCTGAACCGATATGACAGATTTCTAGCACATATGTTTCGTCTTGAAAGATGAGGCATTGTGCCAAATTTGATCAAAATCGCTTAAATTATGTTGTTTCTAGAGCAAAAAATGTCAAATAGGAAGCGACATTGCATGGGAGCTATATATAAATCTGAAACGATTTGCTTCAAATTAAATAGCGTCCGCTCGCAACGTGGAAAAATCGTTTGTGTCAAGTTTTGTTAGAATCGGACAATAATTGCGACCTGTATCGTGATTACAAGAGTAGATGTGCAGACTGACGGACGGACGGGCAGACGGGCATGGCTAAATCTATTCAAAAAGTTATTCTATGTCGATCGCTATAATAAACCAGAGATACAAGCCGACCGATTTTAAGCAGACAAACCACAGTCGCCGAATGCTTCTGCGCGAGTCGCGCCAACGCCGTTTTCATCGGCTCACATCGACTTCAACCACGTCGCCCATTTCATCGGCTCATATCGACTTCAACCACGCCGCCGAGTTCTAACTCTGTCAAATATTATTACCAAAATAGACAACCCACTTAAAATTACAAAAGAAAATATAACTGTCGACGTAGACTCTGAAATATATGGATCTTTCTTTGAATTTGGTATCCCACTATATAATGACATATATAGAAAGCTGAATGATGTAATTTGATTTAAAAGTCGCATTTCTCACATGAGAAGCTGTAATTGCAAAAATATTTCTTAATTTCATCCATATTATAAATTTTGGAATGGATTCCCAATCCCCAAAAATAATTGTATGGGATAATATCTATCTATCGCGAATAAAATTTCCCCAGGAATGAATTGTATCCTTAAATTTCCAATCGCGATTTATGGTGATTTGTTCATGTTTCTTCGCTTTCTTACTTGGATTTGATGGCCATCCCACGCCGATAGGAAAATACAAAATTCCACGTAAAATTTTTATTCGCGATAAGGGTGAATATGAAATTATGGGAACATTTGCTATTACTTGCCAAAAAATAAAAGAAAAGGTATTTAAAACCAATAGAAATTGTTCCTTTCTTTTCCCAAAATTGTCAAATAAATAGGGGTGATCGAGTGACAAATCAGCCGAAAGCCGCCGCCACCGACCCATTTTGAGTAGCGCCGCCGCCGCCGCCGATAATTCTGAGTCGGCTTGTAACTCTGTAATAAACGATGGTTCTATTTCGCTTCCTATTGGGTGTTACAAACAAATGCACAAGAAAATTACACTGTGGTGTAGGGTATACAAATGATACTAACCAGAATAATGGTCAGCATAATGAAATTCGGTACATACACTCAGAAAAAAGTATGCCACGGATTAAGTAAATATGTACTAAAGCTGAGGAAGGTTTAACTTCGTATAGAGCTAATTTCTCAAATAAAAAAAAATAGGACATGTTTTGAACTTGATTCCAGTTCAACTTTTCCTCAAAGCAAGTAAAATTTACTCAAACTGAGGAACATTTTTCTTCAAATCAAGTAAATCTTTACTTAATCTGAGGAAAATTTTTAAGAAATTTTACTAAAATCAAGTAATTTTATACTCAAACTGAGGAAAATACGCCGATTTTTTCCTCATTTTTCAATTTTTTCAATTGTTACTCAAACTAAGTGAATTTGTAGTCATACCAAGTAAATTTATTCTCAATCTGAGGAAAATTTTCGCAAATTTTCCCTTAAATCAAGAAAATTTGTACTCAGCCTGACTAAGATTTTCCCTAAACCAAGTAACTTTAATTTGACAATTGAAATAAATTATTTCGCTTCAGAGTACGCAACACTCATATGGAAAATGACAACATGGAATAGTTCTCAAACGTTTCATCTTACTTATACCATAAAGGGTTGATCTATTTCACCATGACAGCTGCGGAGGCTAGGTAGGCGCCTTATGAAGAAACTCTTGGCTAACGAACGAGAATTGCTTCTTAGACTACTATTCATGTATTTTTCTAAACACACTGAAGTATTTTGCATAAGTTCATTAATACTTGAATGTATGAGGAGCATGGCATAAATTTAAGTACACATATTTACTTTGTTGGAAGTAATAAACATAGTTTTAAGTAAAAACTTCCTAAATAGAATTTTTCCATGCAAAAAAAATCTTCATTATTTTCCTTCTTAAAAGCTAGTAAACTTTCTTTCGCACAAATATGGATATGCTTAATTGTCAGAAGTTTTTACTAGATCCAAAAATATGATTTTAAGTAAATTTACTACCCTATTTTGAGGATATGTACTATTTCTTCTGGCTTTGAAATAAGGAAAGTGTACTCATATCTATTTAATTTTCCTTCTCGTAAGGAAATTTTATCTAAACTGGAGTAAAATTGTTAAACTAAATTGGAGTATGGATGTTACTTAGATTTAAGAATGCTATTTTTCTGAGTGTACATTCGACTGACTGCGTAGACATGCAAAAGATGAAATCTGGAGCTTTTGATACATGTATAGCTTATTTAAGAAAGTTGAGGAAATCTGTGTGATTTTGTCTAACAACCTTTTTAATAGACAGAAGGACATGACTAGATCGTCTTAGAATTTTACCACGACCCGGAATATATATACTTTATGGAATTTACATGATATCATTTTCAAACTGTAAATGCCATAATATGTTCTTTTAACCGATAATAAAAATTTTATTATTTTATTTTCAAACAGTAAATGGCACAAATTATTCTTTTAACCGATAATAAAAAATTAAGTTCATTTTCAAATTTATGTGTTTTATTTTACATTATAAATCAAACCTCACAATGAATCACCCTTTATTTATACAAACGTTTACAAGCCATTATTCCATAATATTTATGTCAATACAATACCTCAAACATAGAACAACATAATGATTTCAACGCCTTCCCTCAGAATGCAACTCTGTGCGTCGCTAAGTGGTTTAGAATTGTTTTTCATCTTGCAATTATTTCACAAATAACTTCTAATTCGGCTTTTTGCTTAGTCAACACATTTTGGTTTTAATTTGAATAATTTCTCAAGCCGGTATACAAAGTATACCAACGTGATGTCTATAAATTTATTATAAATGGTACCCATACCTTCTCAAATGACTGGTTTGAGAGGCTAATGTGAAAAAAACGTTAAGCACTTTTTAACGAGCTTCAAGATTGAGTGGGAATACCGCTGTCACCGGCATCTATCTAGTGTGCCGATTAATTCATTCAGATATAAACACACACGAAACAGTTGGACGGGTTGCTCCACGTTTACTATCTTCTTTTTTAAATGCATTGTCTAGAAGCGAGCCGCTGTGTCCTTATAAATATTTATATTTCAATTTAAATTTTTATTTATTTCCCTCAGTTATTTGTGACAAATTTCATTTGCACTCTATCACTCATTCACTTACAATCGATATGTCCTTTGCAGTAGCCAACGATGGCCGCCAATGCCAGGACTATTCGAGATAGACTATTTATGCAAGTCATTGTGTGGCCTGCAACGCGCACGTTCAAAAGAAAACTGATCACTGCTGAGATTTAGTATCATATATATCAATAATTACAATTTGGTTCCCATCACAAACAAGAAATCTATAAAAATGTGCATGTGTATGCATGCATATTAAAATAATAGAAGCAGTGAACAAGTTTCAATCGAATCGAATAGATTTGCGTGCATAATAGGGTAGCGCCACCCGCGGCTTCGTCTGGATGGGGATTTCCTAGAACAGACAGAGCTCGGATTAGATAGTATCTAGGTATCTAGGATAAATCGCATTGGATTGTATCTAGGATATCTCCTGGATTGTCCAGTTTCAATCGAATTAATAGATTTGCATGTATAATAGGGTGGTGCTATTTCGCGGCTTCTTCTGGATGGGGATTTCCTACAACAGGCAGGATATTAGGTTAACTATTGGATTGTCCAGTTTCAATCTAATCGAATAGAATAATAGGGTGGTGCTATTTCGCGGCTTCTTCTGTATGGCGATTTCCTGGAACAGACAGAGCTACATATATGGGTAGGGTAGGGTAGGGTCGTCATATGATTAGGATAACTCCTGGATTGTCCAGTTTCTATCTAATCGAATAGAATAATAGGGTAGTGCTATTTCGCGGCTTCTCCTTGATGTGGATTTCCTAAAATAGACAGAGCACAGAAAGGATAGGGTTGACGTATGGCTATAATAACTGCAGGATTGTCCAGTTTCAATCGAATCGAATAGATTTGCGTACTTAATAGGGTTGTTCTATGTTGCGGCTTCGTCTGCATGGGGATTTCGTAAAAACAAACAGAGCTATCCGTATGAAAGGGTCGTCATATGACTAGGAAAACTCCTAGATTGTCCAATTTTTGGGAAATTTTTTATTAATATATTTATATATGCAAATTATAATTATTCTCGTTTAACATGCCAGCCATATTGTTGTTTGCTAGTCACTTAGCCTGCTGTGGCCAGATTTAGCTTCCATATCCATTTAATAGAGATTTTGATAATACTCGATTGAAATGCAATCGATGGAAGAAATTAAAAATCTAGATCTAGACTAGTCTTACTCTAATACACAATTTGAATTGAATTGAATTGAATTGAATTGAATTGAATTGAATTGAGCAAAAAATAAGTAGAAAACGTCAATGCTTGCTCACAACATTTGCAGAGACTGGTAGCACAATGTCTGCGAGAACATAAACAAGTAAAAAACCAGTAAGGAAAGGCTAAAGTCGGACGGGGCCGACTCTATGATACACTCCACTTTCAATCGGAATACAATTCAATTCGGTGAAAAAGAGAAAACGGGAAGGTTTTTTGTATCCTGTAAATGTATGTGTTTGACAAAAAATTTTATATCGGAAAGGACATTTGTATGAGGATCTATTGAAACCTGGAACGAAATAGGTGAAATATAAAATGTATAGTTTGGCCAAAATCGGTTAAACTTATGGGAGCAACATTTGAATTTGGGCTATATTTAAATCTGAACCGATCTTACCCACTTTCACCATAGTTTTGTTTAGTTAGATTATAAGATGTTGTGCGAAATTTAAAGAAAATCGAGCACAATATGTGGCTTTTAAAGCGGCAAAGGTCAAATCGGGAGCGACATTTGTATGGGGGCTATATCTAAATCTGAACCGATCTTACCCAATTTCTGCATAGTGTTTCTAGTTGGATTATAAGATGTTGTCCCAAATTTAAAGAAAATCGGGTACAATATATGCTTTTTAGAGCGCAAAATTCAAATCGGGAGCGACATTTGTATGGGGCCTATATCTAAATCTGAACCGATCTAGCCCGCTTTATCCACAGGTGTTTCTAGATAGATTATAAGATGTTGTGCCAAATTTAAAGAAAATCGATTAGAATATGTGGCATTTAAAGCGGAAAAAGTCAAATCAGGAGCGACATTTATATGGGGGCTATATCTAAATCTGAACCGATCTTACCCAATTTCTGCATACGTGTTTCTAGTAAGATTAAAAGATGTTGTGCCAAATTTAAAGAAAATCGAGTACAATATGTGGTTTCTACAGAGTAAAATGTCAAATCGGGAACGACATTTGTATGGGGGCTATATCTAAATCTGAACCAATTTGACCTATTTTCACCATAGATGTTCTTAGTTTAAATATAAGATGTTTTGCCAAATCAGAAGACAATCTGATACAATATGTGGTTTCTAGAGCGGAAAAAGTCAAATCGGGAGCGAAATTTGTATGGGAGCTATATATAAATCTGAACCGATCTGACCGATATTCACCATGGGTGTTTCTAGTGGAAATATAAGATGTTTTACCAAATCTGAAGACAATCTGAAACATTATGTGGTTTCTAGAGCGGAAAAAGTCAATTCGGGAGCGAAATTTGTATGGGAGCTATATATAAATCTGAACCGATCTGACCGATATTCACCATGGGAGTTTCTAGTGGGAATATAAGATGTTTTACCAAATCTGAAGACAATCTGATACATTTTGTGGTATCTGGAGCGGAAAAAGTCAAATCGGGAGCGAAATTTGTATGGGAGCTATATATAAATCTGAACCGATCTAACACATTTTTACCACAGGTGTTTCTAGTTACAATATAAGATGTTTTGCCAATTTTAAAGAAAATCTGTTGTAATATGTGGTATCTAGAGTGAAAAGAGTCAAATCGGGAGTGAAATTCGTATGGGGGCTATATCTAAATCTCAACCGATTTTCTTCAAATTAAATAGCGTTCGTCCTTATCCCGAAAAACATCGTTCTGCAAAGTTTCATTTGGTTCTGTCTACAATTGCGACCTGTATCGTGATTACAAGAATAGATGGACGGACGGACAGACAGACAGACAGACAGACGGACATTGCTAAATCGACTCAGAAAGTGATTCTAAGACGATCGGTATAATTAACAATGGGTCTATCTCGTTTCCTTTTGGGTGTTACAAACAAATGCACAAAGACATAATACTCTCGTGGAGTGTATAACAAGTAAGGAAAGGCTAAAGTCGGGCGGGGCCGACTCTATGATACACTCCACTTTCAATCCGAATACAATTTAATTCGGTGAAAAAGTGAAAACGGGAAGGATTTTTGTATCCTGTAAATGTATGTGTTTGAAAAAAAAATGTTAAATCGGAATGGACATTTGTATGGGGGTATATTGAAATCTGGAACGAAATAAGTGAAATATAATATGTATAGTTTGGCCAAAATCGGTTAAACATTTGGGAGCAACATTTGTATTTGGGCTATATCTAAATCTGAACCGATCTTAGCCACTTTCACCATAGGTTTTTTACATGAATTATAAGCTGTTGTGCCAAATTTAAAGAAAATCGAGTACAATATGTGGTTTCTAAAGCGGCAAATGTCAAATCGGGAGCGACTTTTGTATGGGGGCTATATCTAAATCTGAACCGATATGCCTCAAATTAAATAGCGTTCGTCCTTGATCGGGTACAATATGTGGTTTCTAGAGCGGAAAATGTCAAATACGGAGCGTCATTTGTATGGGGGCTATATCAAAATCTGAACCGATCTTACCCACTTTCTGCATAGGTGTTTATAATTGGATTATAAGATGTTTTGCCAATTTTTTTTTTTATTATTATTAAGTCTATAGATACAAATATCCTTACAGACTAAAAACATATACATATATACACTTAGATACTACAAATTAAGTATTTAAATACAAGATAATTTTTCTTTTAATAGAGTTTTTGTTTTCTGATAATTCAATAATGTGATAGAATTTATTAAATTGAACAAACAGGCGGCGCAAAGGATCATTATCGGCATAGTTTGAACGGAAATAATTATAGTGGATCAACTGAAAATATCTAGTTGGTCTTGTCGGAATATTTATCATCATTCTACTCAGAATAAGCTCGGAATGGATGTTGCCCTGGATAACATTCACAAGAAAAGTAATGTTCAACATAGTACGTCGACTTTGCAAAGAAGGCAACTTGATAAGGCCAAGCCTAAGTTCATATGAAGGCAGTGTACGGAAGTTCCATCCTCTCCCACGCAGACAAAATAAAAGGAATTGTTTCTGGACAGATTCCAAAAGATTACTATGAATAGTATAGGATGGGTCCCATATTACTGAACCATATTCAAGAAAGCACCTAACCAAAGAGGTATATAAGTGTTTAGTGACAGAAGGATCGGAAAACTCCTTACTCCAACGTTTCATAAAGCCAAGAGCACCATAAGCTTTGTTTACTACCATAGAAATGTGAGACCTGAAGTTCAAACGTTGATCCAATAGAATTCCAAGATCCAAAAAGGAAACTACAGACTCGAGTTTATGATCACCAAAAAAATAATTAGTTTCTAAATTTCTATCTCTAGAAAATGACATATGTTTGCATTTCAACATATTTAGTTCCATTAAATTAATTTTACACCACTCATGAAAACTATTAAGATCAGACCGTAGAAAACATTGTTCAGTGGGATCTTTAAAGGATCGAAATATTTTTACATCATCAGCATACAATAGAATATTAGAATGACGAACTACAGAGGGAAGATCATTAATAAATATTATAAATAGAATCGGACCAAGATGACTTCCTTGAGGTACACCGGAAGATACAACTATATTTCGGGAGAGAGCTTTTCCAAATTTTATTCTTTGAATTCGACCATCTAAATAACATTTCAACCACGATAATAATGTTTTACTAAAGCCCATCATATCTATTTTCATTAGCAGAAGGTTGTGATTTACTTTATCAAAAGCCTTGCAAAAGTCTGTATAAATGGAATCAGTATGCATTCGGTTTCTAAAACCATCATTTATAACTGTAGTGAGTTCCAAAACATTCGTTATAGTTGATCGATATTTACGGAATCCATGTTGGCAGGGCGACAACAATGAGGAAACTTGGTGCGATAACATTTTAAAGAAAATCGGATACAATATGTCGTTTCTAGAGCGGAAAATGTCAAATCGGGAGCGACATTTGCATAGGGTCTATATCTAAATCTGAACCGATCTTACTCAATTTTTGCATAGGTGTTTCTAGTTGGATTATAAAATGTTGTGCCAAATTTAAAGAATATCGGGTTCAATATGTGGTTTTTAGAGCGGAAAATGTCAAATCGGGAGCGACTTTTGTATGGGGGCTATATCTAAATCTGAACCGATATGCCTCAAATTAAATAGCGTTCGTCGTTATCCCGAAAAACTTCGGTGTGCAATCTTGGTGTATACATTCCTCTGACTGCATAGACACGCAATATAAAAAGATTTTTCCAAATTCGTACTTTTTACTTTTATGGCATAAATATACGGATATTTATTTTAATATATATAATATATATATATATATATATATATATATATATATATTATATATATATATATATATATTAATATATATATATATATATATTATTCAAAATTGGCAAACCATCTTACATTTCAACTAGAAACACATGTGGTGAAAATGTGTTATATCGGTTCAGATTTATATATAGCTCCCATACAAATTTCGCTCCTAATTTGAGTATTTCCGATGTTGAAACCACATATTTTGTCAGATTGTCTTCAAATTTAGCAAAACATCTTATATTTAAACTAGAAACACCAATGCTGAAAATGGGTCAGATCGGTTCAGATTTATATATAGCTCCCATACAAATTTCGCTCCTAATTTGAGAATCCCCGATCTAGAAACCACATTTATTATCAGACCTATTACCGCTGTCATTTTTGTCATTTTTCCAGATCATGTTATATTTTCTTTACTCGGAATATCTGCCGGAAACTTGGATAATTTTCATATTATTTGCCATATTCGTTAAATTTAGTCAAATTAAATTGATGGATTTATAGAAGAATTTATAAAATTGCTCGCTTTACCAATAAAAGCGAGGCCCGCCCGATTTTAGCCTTTCCTTACCTGTTTTAAATTAATTTTGATACAAAATTGATATTTTTGTAGTTGGCGACAATGTGAAAAAATATTTTTATACACTCCACGAGAGTATTATGGCTTTGTTCATTTGTTTGTAACACCCAAAAGGAAGCGAGATAGACCCATTGTTAAGTGTACCGATCGACTTAGAATCACTTTCTGAGTCGATTTAGCAATGTCCGTCTGTCCGTCTGTCTGTCCATCTATTGTTGTAATCAAATTACAGGTCGCAATTATTGTCCGATCTTAACAAAAATTGGCACAAGTAAGTTTTGTGGATCAAGGACGAACGCTATTTAATTTGAGGCAAATCGGTTCAGATCTAGATATAGCCCCCATACAAATGTCGCTCCCGATTTGAAATTTTCCGCTCTAGAAACCACATATTGTACCCGATTTTCTTTAAATTTGGCACAACATCTTATAACCCAACTAGAAACACCTATGCACAAATTGGGTAAGATCGGTTCAGATTTAGATATAGCCCCTATGCAAATGTCGCTCCCGATTTGACATTTTCGCTCTAGAAACGACATATTGTACTCGATTTTCTTTAAATTTGGCACAACAGCTTATAATCCAAGTAGGGTTTGGGGTTTCTCGGACTTTTTTCATTCCCGGGAAAACGGGAATGAAAAATTTCATTCCCGGGAATCCCGGGAATTCCCGGGAAAAAGTAATTTATTTATAGGTATGTCCAATATGGTTTAAAAAATCAATATTTAATAACTGGTGTATTTATTTCAATACTGTCATATTACAAATTAAAAACGAATGTTATTGTCAAAATATTTTACAAATTATTTTTCATTTTACAAATATTTTACTCTACACCTTTTCAATGTTATATTCGGAACATACAAATTTATATTGAGAAATGTAAATTCATATTAGGAACATATAAATTCATATTGTGTAATGTAAATTTATAATAGGAACATGTTAATTCATAATGAGAAATATAAATTCATATTGAGAATTGTTAATTTATATTGAGAACAATTAATTCATAATAGGAACATACCATTTAATAATGAAATATACACGTTTGTAATCAAAAATCCAATTTCATAATCAGAAAATACGTTTTCATATTCAGAAAATATGAATTCATAATGAGAAAATATAAAATCATATTGAGAAAATGTAAATTTATAATGAGAACATTGATAAAATATGTGTTTCAATGAAAATATCCATAGAAGAACGTACATACATAGCTTCGATTATAAATTTTACTGTTTCTGATTATGAATTAAATTTTATGAATATATATGAATAAGAATTTATTTTTTTATTTTTATTTATTTATTATGAATCACAGTACAAAGTAAATTTATATTCTAATTTTGGGTCCAGGGATTGAGCCGGGATGACTAAGACCATTGTCGCTAGTTATTGCAGCGACAGACCAGAGCCTCTGGTGGGAATCGAACCCACAACCCCTACGCTGATAGCCGATCACGCTACCAACTCGACTACCGGGGCGCTCCTAAGAATTTATATTTTCTCATTATCAATTAGGATTTTTTCATTTTGTATTTATATATCTCATTATCAATTTGTATGTTCTTATTATGATTTTATATTTCTCAATATGAATTTACATTAAATGAATTATCATGCTCCTATTATGGATTTACATTTCTCATCATGAACTTACATATTGTGATTATAAAATACATTTTCTCATTATAAACTTGAAAAGATGTAGACTAATCGTCAGAATTGGACATTTATATCGCAGGTAGAAGTGACTGACACCTACACTAGATTCAAAATTGAAAACGATTAAGCAAACAAATAACTCATATGACGGGGAATGTAGTGACACATTTAATTTAGAATATTCATTCGTCTGGAGACAAAAATATTTTATAGAAACAGGGAGGAATATTATAAACTGTAAAAACTATAGAAACATAAAAAATTAATATTAATTTAATAAATTCATAAAAATAAAAATATTGAAATAGTGCAGTCATTAATTCTTACAAATGGCCATTGAAATACTCTTGAAAATTTCCAGGCGAACAAGTTTTATTGTATTCCTATTTTTAGACCTTTTCTTTCTGGCTACATATGTAAAGTAAATTGTACTTGAAGAATATGTTCACCTCGATTCTTCTAGAAAAACAAGAAAATTTACATTATGTAAGCCATAGTATTGTCGGCATGATATTTTTATTTCACAATAAAGATCCTGCAAATAGCTTCACAAAAAGGTTTTATTCCCCTAGCTGGGTTTCGCATGAAATGGCTATTTAGCGAATTTAAAAAGTTTTGTTTGTAGTAATATAATATAATGTCAAATTGTCAGTAATGAAAATACATATATGAATTTGAAATACATTTATATAGTAACATTAAATTATTGATCAACATAATAAATAAATTATTTTTTTAATATTTCCCGTATTGAAAATTTGTTCCCGGGAATTCCCGTCCAATTTTTTCCGGGAATTCCCGGGAAAAACGATTCGGGAATTCCCGGACCCCAAACCCTAAATCCAAGTAAAAAACCTATGGTGAAAGTAGCTAAGATCGGTTCAGATTTGGATATAGCGCCAATACAAATGTTGCTCCCAAATGTTTAACCGATTTTGGCCAAACTATACATATTATATTTCACTTATTTCGTTCCAGATTTCAATATACCTCCATACAAATGTCCATTCCGATTTAACATTTTTTTTTTGTCAAACACATACATTTACAGGATACAAAAATCCTTCCCGTTTTCACTTTTTCACCGAATTAAATTGTATTCGGATTTCCTTACTTGTTTTCTTTGTGGTGCTTCCAAGCTACAAGAGGAATGTCCGCAACAAATTTCAAATGTATGAAAATCAGAAATTTAATTAATAATATTTAATAATATAATATTAATATTTACCAATATTTATACCCTACACCACTTCGTGGACTAGGGTATTATAAGTTAGTTTCGCGCCAAATGTTTGTAACACCAAGAAATAATTGAGCTAGACCCACCTTTAAGTATACGGATCGGCTTAGAATTACCAGCTGAATCGATTTAACGATGTATGTCCGTCTGTGGTCCGTTTGTCATGAAATTTGGCAGAAGCTACTTTTTTGGCCAAGGACGATTGGTATTGAATTTGGAAAAAATCCGTTCAGATTTAGATATAGCCCCCATACAAATGTCGCTCCCGATTTGACTTTTTCCACCCTATAAAGCACAACATCTTATAATCGAACTAAAAACACCTATGGTGAAAGTGGGTAAGATCGGTTCAGATTTAGCTATAGCCCCCATACAAATGTCGCTCCCGATTTGACGTTTTCCGCTCTAGAAATCATACATTGCACCCGATTTTCTTTAAAATTGGCACAACATTTTATAATCGAACTAGAAACACCCATGCAGAAAGTGGGTAAGATCGGTTCAGATTTAGCTATAGCCCCCATACAAATGTCGCTCCCGATTTGACGTTTTCCGCTCTAGAAATCATACATTGCACCCGATTTTCTTTAAAATTGGCACAACATTTTATAATTGAACTAGAAACACCTATGCTGAAAGTCGGTAAGATCGGTTCAGATTTAGATATAGCCCCCATACAAATGTCGATCCTGATTTGACTTTTTCCGCTCTAGAAACCACATATTAAACTAGATTTTCTTTAAAATTGGGCCAACATCTTATAATCCAACTAAAAACACCTATGGTGAAAGTGTGTAAGATCGGTTGAGATTTAGATATAGCCCCAATACAAATGTTGCTCCCGAATGTTTAACCGATTTTGACCAAACTTTACATATTATATTTCAACAATAAACATACATTGTGAAAGCGGGTCACATCGTTCCAGGTTTCAATATACCCCCATACAAATGTCCTTTCCGATTTAACATTTCTTGTCAAACACATACATTTACAGGATTCAAAAATCCTTCCCGATTTCACTTTTTTACCGAATTGAATTGTATTGAGATAGAAAGTGGGGTGTATCATATAGTCGGCTCCGTCCGACTTTAGCCTTTCCTTACTTTGTTTGGAGATGTCCATAAATTTATACTTTGGTATAACCCAAATTGGGCCCCATTCGGCTCTATTACAGCTCTAGAAACTACATCTTACATCGGATCTTCATCAAATTTTGCAGATCATTCTATGTTTCAACTAGGAATGCCTACCGTGAATGAGAAATATATAGGCGCATGTTTTGCTTAGGCCTCAAGTGTTGTAAATGTCCGTTCGATTCATCCTATTACCGCTGTATAATCTGTATTTGTCTTTGAATTTTGATCAATTTTTCCAGATCATAATATATTTACTTTACCTGGGTTTAGTAATCAAAGCGAGGTATATACGCAGGGAGTGGTGTAGGGTATTATATAGTCGGCCACGCCCGACTGTAGCCTTTCCTTACTTGTTTTATACTATGTATGTATATATATAATGGAAATAATACTTCAATTCATAAAGTAAATATAAGGCAGCAATCATAAATACCCTAAATATTGGGGGATAGAGAGTGTACTTTCAGCTACAGTCGTTTGGTTGGTTGTATTTCCATCCTATTTTAATTTCAAAAGTATAAATTTTGAAAATACCTTATCTCTCACGTACGCAGTATAAGACAACTTCATGATTCTACTATTTTTTGTCGTAAAAGCAACAAAATAAAGTACGAATTTGGTATTTTTTACGTGGCTATGCACTCAGAGGAATGTATACTCCGAGTTCCAAGATACTATCTGCGGCCATTTTGTTGGTACCATTTTTATCCCCTTTTCCGCATTTTACTCCTTAAAAGTACGACTTTCAAAAATTTCATCATTCTAGCTGTAGCCTTTTAGTTGGTATCATTTTTATCCCTCTGCTCCCATTGAACCCTTGAAAGTACGAATTTGGAAAAACGTTTTTTTCGTGTCACTCAGTCAGAGGAATGTAGACCGCGAATTTCATGGTTCTAGCTGCATCCATTTGTTTGGTACAATTTGTATCCCCTTTTTCCATTTTACACCCTAAAAGTACGAATTTCGAAAATTTCCTTTATTTTATGTGTGTACGCAATCAGAGGAATATATACACCGAATTTCATTATTCTAGGTGCAGCCGTTTGGTTGGTACTATTTTTATCTCTTTTTGTCCCATTTCGCCCCCTACAAATAAAAATCACTCTAATGTGCCCTTTTATGCTATAAATGGAATGCGAATTGCAAATATCAAGTAAATACAAGATAATATGATCAAAAGACATGCTGAAATACTCTAAATATTAGGGGTATTTTCAGTCCTTGTGAGGGAAAAAATTTTCCCTCTGGGCCGATTTCGCCCATTTTCAATCCCAACCGATCTGCAACCATAAGACACATTTAGGAAAAATTTGAACCTCCTAGCTCATTTCGTTGGGCCGCTATCTTGCTTTCAACAGACAGACAGACGGGCATGGCTATATCGTCTTAGAATTTTACCACGACCCAGAATATATATACTTTATGGGGTCTCCGATGAATATTTTAAGGTGTTACAAACGGAATGACAAAGTGAATATACCCCCATTCTGGAGGTGGAGGGTATAAAGATGAAAAAAATACAAATTTTTTATTTTTTTCAAAAAAATACCCGAATTCCTAAAGTGGGGAAAATATGTTCCAAAATTGGAGATTATTTATTAACTGAATGATGATTTTTGCTATTTTTATCTTTATTGAAAAATTTTATGTATTTTTATTGGACTTCAATTCGTAAAAAATGAGAGCTGTTAACTGGAATGGCCAAAACTTGAATTTATGTAAAAATTTAATACTAATGAAAACTTCAATAACTCAACTAATTTTTTATATTTGGGATCTCTGGGGATTTTTAATGACTTTTTTGGGAACAATAAAAAAATCATTTGACAAGTCTGCCTATACAAACCCATCAAGGAGTATTTCCAGTGGCAATCAATGGAAGTGGAAAGGAAGTCATATTAAACCTATAATATTTTCTACTTTCGGTTTTTCGCTGAGAACCAATTCCAAAAAAGTAGATGCTGTATTCTGCATGATTTTGGGAAAGCTGAAAGTTTTACATTTAAAGTTTTATTTGTAACTTAATATTAATATATTTATTTTATAAATATTGACGCACGTCTAATTGGAACAACGCCATAGAATAACTTCCAATATGTAGCAATAAATATCAAGGGTCTTTGGGTTTACCTGGAATGAAACAAAAGATATGAATATTAATAAAAAACCACGCTCGATTTATTCGAGAAGTTAGTAAAAACACGGTATCACGATTTCATTGATATCGTATTGAATGAGGTAGCCAAACCGTCGAACAATCACTCGCTACAATTAAACCGGTAAAATATAAAATAGCTGGGGAAGCTGCTACATTAGCGTTCCCAATGTATATAGGTTTAATTAATTAATTCTAAAATTCAACTACCTGTTAAGAAATTTCCAAAATGTGCCCGCTTTAACTTACTTTTCAAATCGAAGACACTCAATAGCTCAGCCAGGGGATATTCCACCATTGTGGTTATAAATAACGATGGCACTATCGCCAATGCATAAATGCAGATCGTTATAATAGTCTGTATGTGGAAATAAGGCATTCATTATAGTGAACACTCAGATATTCATATTTATATTTTAGAAGCTTACCACCAGCAGAATTGAAGCATTTATGGGCTGTTGAATACTCCCAAATATCGAAAAAAGTATTATAAAATGCCACAGATAAACCTGAAACGATATTCGTGCCAAAAGACGGAACATGGTCCATTTTAGGAATCCTGAAAATAGACAAAATGAAAAGATTAATGTAATGATGGACGCTATATAATGCAATTTTGATGGTAAAGTCAGACAGACTTTGGCCGAAAATTTGTCAAAGCGGATGACGTTTCTGTCTAGTTCTTGTCAAGACCTCATCGAAGAAGTAATGTAACTGTAAAGTAAAGAAATATTAAAAAATTAATATTTTTATAACATCCACCTTAGGATGGAGGTATATTAATTTTGTCATTCCGTTTGTAACACCTTGAAATATTCATCGGAGACTCCATAAAGTATGTATATATTGCGGGTCGTGGTAAAATTGTAAGGCGATCTAGCCATGTCCGTCTGTCTGTTGAAAACACCGTAGCTTCCGAACGAATTGAGCTAAGGTTCAAAAGCTGAGCTGAGGTTCAAAAAATAGCTGAGCTGAGGTTCAAAATTACCATAAATGTGTCTTATGTACATAAGTTGCGATTGGACGTGGACGAAATCGGCCCAGTGGAAAAAAATGTTCCCTAAAAAGGACTGAATACTTAGATTATTTATGTTTTTTCGAAAATGTCTGCTTTATGCACTTGAAATTTGTTGCATACATTACTCTTGTAGCGTGAAATAGGACAAAAAGTGATAAAAATGGTACCACTGATACAGGTGCGTACATCCATATAATTGTGTAGACAAGTAAATAGAGCTATTATTCGAAATTCGTACTTTTAAGGGCAGGCCCGTGCGCAGGATTTTCCCCTGGGGGGGGGGGGTTTTCATCTACACTCATAAAAAAGTTAACCCTATAATGAGTTAAAATTAACTACAATTTAGGAAACCAAGTACATTTTTACTAAATATAAGTACAATTTTACAGAAATTTTCCTAAATCTAAGTAAATTTTTCCTAAAACCAAGCAATTTTTTACTAAATTTAAGCAAAATTTTCCTAAAACTAATCCAATATTTACTAAACCTTAGTTTCTTAGTAAAATTTTGCTGAAAATTTCCTAAAACTAAGTAAATGTTTACTCAAATCAAGTATAAATATTTATTGTCCTCAAACTGAGGATAATTTTGCTGTTTTTTTCCTCAAAACGAGTAAATTTTTACTAAAACTAAGAAAAATTTTATTTTATACAAGGAAAAAAGGTGAAATTAAAATAAGTTCAATTAAACTAAAAAATCAAACAAATAGTTTTGCTTCCGAGTATGCAAAACTGATACAAAAAATGACAATATGAAATATTTCACAAAAGTTCTCATGGCGCCTTCGCAGTGGTTGTTTTGAATAATTCATAAAGTATTTAAGAAATAAGTCTCTGCAAACGAACGAGAATTTCTTTTTAGATTAATAATCAAGAATTATATAAACAATTTCAAATGTTTTTTAGAAGTTCATTAATACTTAAATGTATTAAGAGCTCGGCATAAATTTCAGTAAACATTTTAACTTCATTTTATGAAAAAAACACATTTTTAAGTTAAAATTCCCTAAATGGAATTTTTTCCATACAAAAAATTTCAGATTTTTTCTCACTAAAAATCTTAAAAATATACTTCCACATAAGTTTGAATTTACTCAATTGTAAGAATTTTTTATTAGATCCAAAGAAATGTTTTTAAGTAAATCTACATTTAAAAACTACCTTTTTCTAGTAAATGAACTATTTACTATGGCTTTGAAAGAAGGAAACTTTACTCATACTTAGTTGATCTTCCAACTTTTTAGGAAATTTTTACTGGAGCGTTTGGAAACCACTCATATTTTATTGCCAGGATCTTCGAGAAATATTTTGATTTTGTCCGACAGACATTGTCGTCAAAATTGCATTTCAGTAATCCATCTATCAGTACACTCAAAGGAATATGTTAGTAAAAGAAAGCAGAAAGTCTACTGAAAGAGCAGATTTTCTGCTGTTAAAAAAGAGATAGCAGATTTGTATCTGCTGAGACGGTAAACAGCTGTTTACTGTTTTTAGCAATATATATGATACGCATATTGTCCTAAGCTAATATAAAAGAAAATTCGAGCTAAACTCGCTTACGAACGCTTATCTATTTCTATATTTTAATTAACAACAGACAATTTTAGCAGACTGCAAACTCTTTCGCAGTGTGAATGGTGATGTAAGATTGCAGAAAACTACAGTTATGCCAAAAAACAGCTGTAATAGCAGAAAAGTGTCTGCTGATAGGCAGCAGACAATCGCTGCTTATATTAACAGACTTGTTCTCTATCATGAAATTTTGGCAATGTTGTATAATCGAAAATCGCTGCAATTGATAAAAAATCCAAAATTCGTCGTTACAATTCCTTATAATTTAACGTTCTTCATTCATAATTCTGAAACTTTTCATACACAAATATTCCCCATGAAGTCAGCAATAACATGACAAAGAAATATTGTTGGTATTCTCAATATAATAAAACGTTACGTCGGTTTTTCTAAATATACTTTTCACAATTTTTGACTTTACAGCCACTATTTATCCTATTTTAGCCTGATAAATTGGGAACCAAAATACTATTAACCACGTAATGATGGAATTTGATAGTACGATATACCCTAAATCTAGAAAAATGTTTTAAACAAAATCGTTGTAGCGAATTATATCCTTCGGATTTATGCTGCTCCATTGTTGAACTATTTTATTTCTATTATTTTTATGTTCATAGCCACTTATGCAGTCACAAACTAACGTGCGAGGGGATAGCCAAATCAGAAAATTAAAAAAAATGGCTTTAAAAAATCTTTTCCAAATGGTTCATAGCCACTTTTGAACATAAGCCCTCGATATATATTTTGAAGAAATATTACACAAAAAACGATCAAATTCATCGGCGATAAACCCTTCAGTTCCGCATTTTTCTATGATAAATGCAGAAAATGGGATATGCTTTTTGACAAAGTATGGGTCTAAATAGGATGTCTAAAGAGTTTTGGGGTTTTTAATTTATATAGGACATGAGTAACAGGATGTTTACACAAAATCTTTATACACATATTCCGATTAAATAAAAAATATTTGGAAATGTTTCTTCATTTTTATAATCTTAAATATTTATAAATTCGAATAAACAAATACAGTTTTTTATACCCTACACCACTTCGTGGTCTAGGGTATTATAAGTTAGTTTCGCGCCAAATGTTTGTAACACCAAGAAATAATCGAGCTAGAGCCACCTTTAAGTATACCGATCGGCTTAGAATCACCAGCTGAGTCGATTTAACGATGTCTGTCTGTCCGTCCGTCCGTCCGTCTGCTGTCCATCTAAGCTTGTTCGCACTCTACAGGTCGCAATTGTAGTCCGATTGTCATGAAACTTGGCAGAAGTTATTTTTTCTGGCCAACGACCATCGGTATTGAATTTGGAGGAAATCGGTTCAGATTTAGATATAGCCCCCATACAAATTTCGCTCCCTATTTCACTTTATCCGCTTTAGAAACCACATATTGTACCTGATTTTCTTTAAAATTGGCACAACATCTTATAATCCACCTAGAAACACTTATGCAAAAATTGGGTAAGATCGGTTCAGATTTAGATATAGCCGCCATACAAATGTCACTCCCGATTTGACATTTTCCGCTCTAGAAACGACATATTGTACCCGATTTTCTTTAAATTTGGCAGAACATCTTATAATCCAACTAGAAACACGAATGCAAAAATTGGGTAAGATCGGTTCAGATTTAGATATAGCCCCCATACAAATGTCGCTCCCGATTTGACATTTTCCGCTCTAGAAACGACATATTGTACCCGATTTTCTTTAAATTTTGAGGGACATCTTATAATCGAACTAGAAACACGTATGCAAAAATTGGGTAAGATCGGTTCAGATTTAGATATAGCCCCCATACAAATGTCGCTCCCGATTTGACATTTTCCGCTCTAGAAACGACATATTGTACCCGATTTTCTTTAAATTTGGCAGAACATCTTATAATCCAACTAGAAACACGAATGCAAAAATTGGGTAAGATCGGTTCAGATTTAGATATAGCCCCCATACAAATGTCGCTCCCGATTTGACATTTTCCGCTCTAGAAACGACATATTGTACCCGATTTTCTTTAAATTTTGAGGGACATCTTATAATCGAACTAGAAACACGTATGCAAAAATTGGGTAAGATCGGTTCAGATTTAGATATAGCCCCCATACAAATGTCGCTCCCGATTTGACATTTTCCGCTCTAGAAACGACATATTGTACCCGATTTTCTTTAAATTTGGCAGAACATCTTATAATCCAACTAGAAACACGAATGCAAAAATTGGGTAAGATCGGTTCAGATTTAGATATAGCCCCCATACAAATGTCGCTCCCGATTTGACATTTTCCGCTCTAGAAACGACATATTGTACCCGATTTTCTTTAAATTTTGAGGGACATCTTATAATCGAACTAGAAACACGTATGCAAAAATTGGGTAAGATCGGTTCAGATTTAGATATAGCCCCCATACAAATGTCGCTCCCGATTTGACATTTTCCGCTCTAGAAACGACATATTGTACCCGATTTTCTTTAAATTTTGCAGAACCTCTTATAATCGAACTAGAAACACGTATGCAAAAATTGGGTAAGATCGGTTCAGATTTAGATATAGCCCCCATACAAATATCGGTCCCGATTTGACATTTTCCACTCTTGAAAAGCCATATTGTACCCGATTTTCTTTAAATTTGTCACAACATTTTATAATCGAACTAGAAACACCTATTCTGAAACTGGGTAAGATCAGTTCAGATTTAGATATAGCCCCAATACAAATGTCACTCCCTCCGCTCTAGAAACCACATCTTGCACCCGACTTTCTTTAAAATTTGCACAACATCTTATAATCCAACCTATGGTGCAAGTGGGTAAGATCGGTTCAGATTTAGATATCGCCCTCATACAAATGTTGCTCCCGAATGTTTAACCGATTTTGGCCAAACTTTACATATTATATTTCACAAATAAAGATACATGGTGAAAGCGGGTCACATCGTTCCAGGTTTCAATATACCCCCATACAAATGTCCTTTCCGATTTAACATTTTTTGTCAAACACATACATTTACAGGATGCAAAAATCCTTCCCCATTTCACTTTTTTACCGAATTGAATTGTAATGCGATAGAAAGTCCGTCCGTCTTTAGCATTTCCTTACTTGTTTGGGAGATGCCCATATGTCCATACTTTGGTATAACCCAAATGGGGCCCATTCTGATCTATTACAGCTCTAGAAACTACATCTTACATCGTATCTTCATCAAATTTTGCAGATCATAATATTTTTCAACTAGGAATACCTACCGTGAATGAGAAATATATAGGCCCATTTTTTGGACCAGGCCCAAAATGTAGTTATAGGCCCCCTTTTGAAATGTCGGTCCGATTCATCCTATTACTACTGTATAATTTGTATTTGTCTGCCGTATAATTGGATCAATTACCATATTATTAACCATATTCGTTAAATATGACTAAAGATTAATTTATAGTATAATTTATACTGTATAATTTATATGAACTACATAAAATTGCTCCCATGAAATAAATGGGTTTAGTAATCAAAGGTAGGTACATACGCAGGGAGTGGTGTAGGGTATTATATAGTCGGCCCCGCCCGACTTTAGCCTTTCCTTACTTGTTTTTGTATTCGATGAAATGCAAGAAGAAACACTTGAAATTGTAATTCCAAAAAAAACAAATAATTGGTATTTTAGAGTTTCGTTTTTCTACGTAGATCCAAGTTACTGAATTTGTTGTTTCTCTTTTGAATAATACTTGTTACATATGTGCAAAAAAAACTAGCTCTGAAAAATATTTGATATTCTTATTGTTTCGCAACTTTAAAGTAGATTTTAAAATAGAGACCTACACGCAGAGAACAAATGCATTACGTAGAAACGAAATTTTAGACACGTGAACATCGTTTTTGAGTTTCTTTTGTGGGAAAAATTAGTTTGTTTGCGGTAAACATGTCATCAGTTGTTGTAAATGAACAAAGAGAAATAAGTTTATGTATATCAAACAGATTTCTTCATTTGTCGAAATGGATTTGTATTATAATTGCAAACTCCCAAAACATTGGAAGTATCAGAAACCGTTGTTGTTGCATCTGTGATGAAAATAGGACACATCGGTTCAGATTTAGATACAGCTCCATAAAAATGTCCAATCGCAAATGTTACATCTTAGCGCTCTACAAGCATCAAGCTAATTACTTTATTTTATTAAGAATATTTTAGATTTCATTATGATATCATAGTGATTCTTATCTACTCTTTTTTAAATTACTAAACGGTTTTGTTATTAAATTTTCAAACTTTCCTTGCTCTACTCGAATGTCAAGAAGTGGTATCGGTTAATAAAAATAACAATTTTCCGAACAATTTGGTGTCCTTTAGCGAAATTAGCACTACACAATCTTGAAATTGGCACAATTCGTTTAGTTTGTTTGTATTTTTCATAACCTTTGTCCGAAATTCAAGAATGTGTCCACGATTTTTTATGTAATTTTCGTGTTTTCATGATTTTAATGCAAAATTACCATATCAGACGAGTTATTTTAGAAAGTCCTTAAAAATTCTATATTGCTTCAGAAAGTCTAGAAGGTTTTAAAAAGTATATGTTCGAAACCTCTCCGCTCTAGAGACCACATAATGTATCAGATTGTCTTCAGATTTTGTAAAACATCTTATATTTCCACTAGAAACACCCATGGTGAATATCGGTCAGATCGGTTCAGATTTATATATAGCTCCCATACAAATTTCGCTCCCGATTTGACTTTTTCCGCTCTAGAAACCACATATTGTATCAGATTGTCTTCAGATTTGGCAAAACATCTTATATTTAAACTAAGAACATCTGTGGTGAAAATAGGTCAAATCGGTTCAGATTTAGATATAGCCCCCATATAAATGTCGCTCCCGATTTGACTTTTTCCGCTTTAAATGCCACATATTCTAATCAATTTTCTTTAAATTTGGCACAACATCTTATAATCTAACTAGAAACATCTGTGGCTAAAGCGGGCTAGATCGGTTCAGATTTAGATATAGGCCCCATACAAATGTCGATCCCGATTTGAATTTTGCGCTCTAAAAACCATATATTGTACCCGATTTTCTTTAAATTTGGGACAACATCTTATAATCCAACTAGAAACACTATGCAGAAATTGGGTAAGATCGGTTCAGATTTATATATAGCTCCCATACAAATTTCTCTCCCGATTTGACTTTTTCCGCTCTAGAAACCACATATTGTATCAGATTGTCTTCAGATTTGGTAAAACATCTTATATTCCCACTAGAAACTCCCATGGTGAATATCGGACAGATCGGTTCAGATTTATATATAGCTCCCATACAAATTTCGCTCCCGATTTGACTTTTTCCGCTCTAGAAACCACATATTGTATCAGATTGTCTTCAGATTTGGCAAAACATCTTATATTTAAACTAAGAACATCTATGGTGAAAATAGGTCAAATCGGTTCAGATTTAGATATAGCCCCCATACAAATGTCGTTCCCGATTTGACATTTTCTTCTGTAGAAACCACATATTGTACTCGATTTTCTTTAAATTTGGCACAACATCTTATAATCTTACTAGAAACACCTGTGCAGAAATTGGGCAAGATCGGTTCAGATTTAGATATAGCCCCCATTTAAATGTCGCTAACGATTTGACTTTTTCCGCTTTAAATGCCACATATTCTAATCGATTTTCTTTACATTTGGCACAACATCTTATAATCTAACTAGAAACATCTGTGGCTAAAGCGGGCTAGATCGGTTCAGATTTAGATATAGGCCCCATACAAATGTCGCTCCCGATTTGAATTTTGCGCTCTAAAAACCATATAATGTACCCGATTTTCTTTAAATTTGGGACAACATCTTATAATCCAACTAGAAACACTATGCAGAAATTGGGTAAGATCGGTTCAGATTTAGATATAGCCCCCATACAAATGTCGCTCCCGATTTGACTTTTGCCGCTTTAAAAGCCACATATTGTGCTCGATTTTCTTTAAATTTCGCACAACATCTTATAATCTAACTAAACAAAACTATGGTGAAAGTGGGTAAGATCGGTTCAGATTTAAATATAGCCCATTTTCAAATGTTGCTCCCATAAGTTTAACCGATTTTGACCAAACTATACATTTTATATTTCACCTATTTCGTTCCAGGTTTCAATATATCCTCACACAAATGTCCTTTCCGATATAAAATTTTTTGTCAAACACATACATTAACAGGATACAGAAAACCTTCCCGTTTTCACTTTTTCACCGAATTGAATTGTATTCGGATTGAAAGTGGAGTGTATCATAGAGTCGGCCCCGCCCGACTTTAGCCTTTCCTTACTGGTTTCGTTTGTCGAAATGTATTTGTATCATTACAAACTCCCAAAACAGAAACCTTTGTTGATTCACATGTGTTGAAAATAGGTCACATCGGTTCAGATTTAGGTACAGTTTCATAAAAATGTCGCATCGCAAATGTTACAAACCACGCATTGCAAACGGAATATACTAATAACTACATCATATTATATTTGACCTGTCAATGTTTTGTTATAGACCTTATACAAATGTCCCACTCGATTTCTATACTCAGAGAGGAGTATATCATTCGATTGAATTGAAAGAAATTTTAAAATGCAAATTGTATTTTTTTAATTAAAGTATTGTACATTCTTTTGTATAAGTACAAAATGTCTACATAAACAATTCTTAGGTTGCTCCAATACTTTTTCGCAGAATCGAAGAATTTCATCTCGCCAATAGATTTTTACATAATTATTAATTTATAGGTAAATTGCTTTTCAATGATTTCATTCCAATTAAATAGACTACAAATTTGTCCAAAGTTTGACACTCATAGTTAAGCTACGGGTTAGCATCAAGCAAATTATTTGCTTTTATTAACAATGCTTTTAGAATTCATTATGATATCATAGTGATTCTTATCTACACTTTTTTAAAATTACTCAGAGATTTTTTATTAAATTATTGTAGTACACTCTAGTCAAATGTCAAGAATTGGCAAAATTAGCATTACGCAATCTAGAAATTGGCACAATTCGTTTAGTTTGTTTGTATTTTTCATAACCTTTGTCCGAATTTCAAGAAAGAGTCCACGATTTTTTATGCAATTTTTGTATTCTTACTGCAAAATTATAATTTCAGACGAGTTATTTTAAAAAGAACTAAAAAATTCTATATTTTATTGCTTCAGAAAGTCTAGAGGGTTTTAAAAAATTATATGTTCAAAACCTCTCTGGGGGGTTTGAACACCCAAACCCCCCCCCCTTGCGCACGGACCTGACAACAGCTATATTCAACAACAACTACATTCAACAGTGTACATTAGAGCGTACCAGGTTACAAGTAAAAAAAAGTTCGCCGTACACCTTCGAATATGAAGTATTATTGAAAGGTAGTTTCAAAAAATTTTTTTTTTATTTTTTTATGCCGAACGTAGGGGTCGCGCTTTTAAATTTTTCTATATAACTTCTGCATTTATAAACGGATTTTAAAGTGTGATACATCGATGTTTTTGTCTCGACGAGGCCGATTTTTTTGTCTTTGAAGTCATTGAGCTCAAACACCCCCTTCTGGTACTTACCCATCATATCTCAGTTGCTACTACCCTAATGTACCACTCTAATATCAGAAAATTAAAGCTCGCATAAAATCATGAATCATGCTTGAGCTCAATGACTTCAAAGACAAAACATCGGCCTCGTCGAGACAAAAACATCGATGTATCACACTTTAAAATCCGTTTATAAATGCAGAAGTTATATAGAAAAATTTAAAAGCGCGACCCCTACGTTCGGCATAAAAAAATATAAAAATTTTTTTTGAAACTACCTTTCAATAATACTTCATATTCGAAGGTGTACGGCGAACTTTTTTTTACTTGTAACCTGGTACGCTCTAATGTACACTGTTGAATGTAGTTGTTGTTGAATATAGCTGTTGTCAGGTCCGTGCGCAAGGGGGGGGGGGTTTGGGTGTTCAAACCCCCCAGAGAGGTTTTGAACATATAATTTTTTAAAACCCTCTAGACTTTCTGAAGCAATAAAATATAGAATTTTTTAGTTCTTTTTAAAATAACTCGTCTGAAATTATAATTTTGCAGTAAGAATGCAAAAATTGCATAAAAAATCGTGGACTCTTTCTTGAAATTCGGACAAAGGTTATGAAAAATACAAACAAACTAAACGAATTGTGCCAATTTCTAGATTGCGTAATGCTAATTTTGCCAATTCTTGACATTTGACTAGAGTGTACTACAATAATTTAATAAAAAATCTCTGAGTAATTTTAAAAAAGTGTAGATAAGAATCACTATGATATCATAATGAATTCTAAAAGCATTGTTAATAAAAGCAAATAATTTGCTTGATGCTAACCCGTAGCTTAACTATGAGTGTCAAACTTTGGACAAATTTGTAGTCTATTTAATTGGAATGAAATCATTGAAAAGCAATTTACCTATAAATTAATAATTATGTAAAAATCTATTGGCGAGATGAAATTCTTCGATTCTGCGAAAAAGTATTGGAGCAACCTAAGAATTGTTTATGTAGACATTTTGTACTTATACAAAAGAATGTACAATACTTTAATTAAAAAAATACAATTTGCATTTTAAAATTTCTTTCAATTCAATCGAATGATATACTCCTCTCTGAGTATAGAAATCGAGTGGGACATTTGTATAAGGTCTATAACAAAACATTGACAGGTCAAATATAATATGATGTAGTTATTAGTATATTCCGTTTGCAATGCGTGGTTTGTAACATTTGCGATGCGACATTTTTATGAAACTGTACCTAAATCTGAACCGATGTGACCTATTTTCAACACATGTGAATCAACAAAGGTTTCTGTTTTGGGAGTTTGTAATGATACAAATACATTTCGACAAACGAAACCAGTAAGGAAAGGCTAAAGTCGGGCGGGGCCGACTCTATGATACACTCCACTTTCAATCCGAATACAATTCAATTCGGTGAAAAAGTGAAAACGGGAAGGTTTTCTGTATCCTGTTAATGTATGTGTTTGACAAAAAATTTTATATCGGAAAGGACATTTGTGTGAGGATATATTGAAACCTGGAACGAAATAGGTGAAATATAAAATGTATAGTTTGGTCAAAATCGGTTAAACTTATGGGAGCAACATTTGAAAATGGGCTATATTTAAATCTGAACCGATCTTACCCACTTTCACCATAGTTTTGTTTAGTTAGATTATAAGATGTTGTGCGAAATTTAAAGAAAATCGAGCACAATATGTGGCTTTTAAAGCGGCAAAAGTCAAATCGGGAGCGACATTTGTATGGGGGCTATATCTAAATCTGAACCGATCTTACCCAATTTCTGCATAGTGTTTCTAGTTGGATTATAAGATGTTGTCCCAAATTTAAAGAAAATCGGGTACATTATATGGTTTTTAGAGCGCAAAATTCAAATCGGGAGCGACATTTGTATGGGGCCTATATCTAAATCTGAACCGATCTAGCCCGCTTTAGCCACAGATGTTTCTAGTTAGATTATAAGATGTTGTGCCAAATGTAAAGAAAATCGATTAGAATATGTGGCATTTAAAGCGGAAAAAGTCAAATCGTTAGCGACATTTAAATGGGGGCTATATCTAAATCTGAACCGATCTTGCCCAATTTCTGCACAGGTGTTTCTAGTAAGATTATAAGATGTTGTGCCAAATTTAAAGAAAATCGAGTACAATATGTGGTTTCTACAGAAGAAAATGTCAAATCGGGAACGACATTTGTATGGGGGCTATATCTAAATCTGAACCGATTTGACCTATTTTCACCATAGATGTTCTTAGTTTAAATATAAGATGTTTTGCCAAATCTGAAGACAATCTGATACAATATGTGGTTTCTAGAGCGGAAAAAGTCAAATCGGGAGCGAAATTTGTATGGGAGCTATATATAAATCTGAACCGATCTGTCCGATATTCACCATGGGAGTATCTAGTGGGAATATAAGATGTTTTACCAAATCTGAAGACAATCTGATACAATATGTGGTTTCTAGAGCGGAAAAAGTCAAATCGGGAGAGAAATTTGTATGGGAGCTATATATAAATCTGAACCGATCTGACCGATATTCACCATGGCTGTTTCTAGTGGAAATATAAGATGTTTTACCAAATCTGAAGACAATCTGATACATTATGTGGTCTCTAGAGCAGAAAAAGTTAAATCGGGAGAGAAATTTGTATGGGAGCTATATATAAATCTGAACCGATCTAACACATTTTTACCACAGGTGTTTCTAGTTACAATATAAGATGTTTTGCCAATTTTAAAGAAAATCTGTTATAATATGTGGTATCTAGAGTGAAAAGAGTCAAATCGGGAGTGAAATTCGTATGGGGGCTATATCTAAATCTGAACCGATTTTCTTCAAATTAAATAGCGTTCGTCCTTATCCCGAAAAACATCGTTGTGCAAAGTTTCATTTGGTTCTGTCTACAATTGCCACCTGTATCGTGGACGGACAGACAGACAGACAGACGGACATTGCTAAATCGACTTAGAAAGTGATTCTAAGACGATCGGTATAATTAACAATGGGTCTATCTCGTTTCCTTTTGGGTGTTACAAACAAATGCACAAAGACATAATACTCTCGTGGAGTGTATAAAAAGCTGTTTGATATATCGAGGGCTTATATTCATAAGTGTCTATGAACGAAAACACAACTTTTCAGGAGAGCGTAAAAACTGATTCTCTCCTTAATTTTAAGAGTAATTATGAATCATTCCTCTACAGTTTAATCTCAAGAGGATTACTAATTGCTGCGATTAAAAAGTTTTCGAAATTTCCTATTATTCGCGGTTTTATGGTTTATTTTGAAATAAGCACAAAGCCATTAATGCTCAAATATATAAATAAGGCTTATTGTAAACTCGATAATGTTTTTTATAAAATGTCGGCAATGTTATGTAGAAGACTCATTTTCTGCGATGTACACAGCGAATTTAAATATTTCAGATTCATCCGTCAGATTGGTACCATTTTTATCCCCTTTTCCAAATTTTTTACAAAAAGTGGATATTGCGGTAGGGCACGGTAGACAAAAAATGCAAATTGGATAGTTTTGGAAAATTTTCGTTTCGCGGCAAATATGGCCAAAATGATTTTCACACATGACATTTTCGTTTTATGATTTTCTCGCGATCTAGAAAACGGATCCGACTGAATTTTTATTTGTGTATTAAGAACCAATGTCATATATGTGGCCAGTCGCGAAAATCGCTGCAATTGTTGAAAAATTCGCGGTTGCAATTGCTTATATTTAAACTTTCTCTGTTCAGGATTCTGCAACTTTTTCCGGCTCAAATATTCCGAATAAAGCCAGTAACCATATGCCATAAAAATATTTTGGTATTTTCAATATGATAAAGATACTTTTCACAATTTTTGACGTTACAGCCACTATTTATCCTATTTTAGCCTGATAACTTGAGAACCAAAATGCTATTAACCGCGTAATGATGGAATTTGATAATGCGATATGCCATAAATCTAGAAAAATGCTTTAAAAAAATCATTGTAGCGAATTACAACCTTCGGTTATATGCTGCTCCATTTTTGAACTATATTATTTTAATGTTCACAGCCTTTTTTGCAGTCACAAATTAACGTGTGAGTAGATAGCCAAATTTGAAAAAATGGCTTTAGAACAAAATTTCTTCTCCAAATTTATATGTCAGATGACATCCAAATCTGGGAATAGTTTGGCATCAAAAACTCATTTTCGAGAAAATGGTTCAGAGCCACTTATGTATATTAGGCTGGGTCACCGTCCATACAAATGGAAAAACAAGTTCCAGTCACCCCACGAAAATAATGTTTGGTTTGTTTAATGACGATTTGCAAGCCATTTGTGAGCTAAATACTCCTGAAAATAACCCTAAACATCATGTTTTTTCGGTGTAATTTTTATACCCTCCACCTCCAGGATGGGGGTATACTAACTTTGTCATTCCGTTTGTAACACCTTGAAATATTGACCTGAGCCCCTATAAAGTATATATATTCTTGATCGTCATAAAATTCTAAGACGATCTAGCCATGTCCGTCCGTCCGTCCGTCCGTCCATCCGTCTGTCCGTCTGTTGAAAGCACGCTAGCATCTAAACGAAAGGAGCTAGGACGTCCAAATTTTCCATAAATGTGTCTTACAGTCGTACATCGGTTGGGATTGAAATGGGGCGAAATCGGCCCAAAGGGAAAAATTTTTCCCTCACAAGGACTAAAAATACCCATAATAATCCCTAATATTTTAGCGTATTTAAGCATGTTTTTTGAATATTTCTGTTTATATTTGCTTGATATTTGGTATGCGCATTCCCCTTATAGCAAAAACGTGCACCATAAAGTGATTATTATTTGTAGGGGGTGAAATGGGACAAAAAAGGGATAAAAATGGTACATATTAAACGACAACAGCTAGAAACACGAAATTCGGTGTGTATATTCCTCTAATTGAGTAGGTACATAATATAAAAGTATTTTTTCCAAATTCGTACTTTTAAGGGGTAAAATGGGAATAGAGGGATAAAAATGGTATCAACCAAACGGCTGTACCTAGAATAATGAAATTCGGTGTATACATTCCTCTGATTGCATAGATAAGTAAAATACACGGATTTTTCAAAATTCGTACCTTTTGGGGTTAAAATGAAAAAGGGGATAAAAATAGTACCAATCTAATGACCGCAGCTAGAGTCATGAAATTCGGAGTATACATTCCTCTGAGTGTGAAGACACGGAAAATAAACCGATTTTTCGAAATTCATACTTTTTGTGGACAAAATAGAAAAAGGGGATAAAAATAGTACCAACCAAATGACCGCAGCTAGAGTCATGAAATTCGAAGTATACATTCCTTTGACTACGTAGACATTACTGTGTATACATGGAAAATAAACGGATTTTTCGAAATTCGTACTTTTTGGGGACAAAATAGAAAAAGGGGATAAAAATAGTACCAACCAAATGACCGCAGCTAGAGTCACGAAATTCGAAGTATACATTCCATTGACTACGTAGACATGAAAAATAAAAGGTTTTTTCCAAATTCGTACTTTCAAGGGGTACGGAGGGATAAAAATAGTACCAACCAAACGGCTACACCTGGAATAATGTAATTCCTCTGATTGCGTAGACACTTAAAATAAACAGGTTTTTCGAAATTCGTACTTTTTGGGGTTAAAATGAAAAAAGGGGATAAAAATAGTACCAATTAAATGACCACAGCTAGAGTCATGAAATTCTGAGTATACATTCCTCTGACTGCGTAGGCACGGAAAATAGACGATTTTTTCGAAATTCGTACATTTTGGGGTGAAAATTGAAAAAGGGGATACAAATAGTACCAACCAAATGACCGCAACTAGAGTCATGCAATTCGGAGTATACATTCCTCTGACTGCGTAGACACGGAAAATAAACGAATTTTTCGAAATTCGTACTTTCAAGGGATACAATGGTACAGAGGGATAAAAATAGTACCAACTAAATGACTACAGCTAGAATGATGAAATTCTAATTGCGTAGAAACGTCAAGGGAGTAAAAATGGTACCAACCACATGGTCGCAGCTGGAATTATGGAATTCGGTGTATATGCCTGCATAGATACGCAAAATAAAAAGTTTTTTTTCCAAATTTGTACCTTTTCTATTATGGCAAAAATTGGTTGAATACAACCAACTGTAGCTCTCACTATCTACCAATATTTATGGTATTTAAGCTTTTTGAAAACATAAATATAAGAATATTTATTTTTTTATTTGAAATAAATAATGGTTTGAAATAATTAAATTTATTTATTAATTATATTTATTTATAAAATTATTTTTTCAATATTTGTATTTGTTTTGGTTTGCCTATATTAAAAAAATTATATTTTCCTGTAATATTACTGCACTTCTACGAAAACCGACAACATCTGTGGAATGCAATCCATGGTGGAGGGTATATAAAGTTCGGCCCGGCCGAACTTAACGCCGTTTTTACTTGTTTTGTGTTACAGTTTTTCCCAATTTTTTTTTCTGGAATAATAGACCCTTGAATGCGCTTTAAATAATAATGTTGATTCTTGTCATAGAGTAACTTGTTGGTCGAATTATTGGACGTTTATAGTAATTTTTTGGGATTTTCACAGTGAATACTGAAAACTTTTTCTTATATGGTGGTAGTATGTTATAAAAAATAAATAACGGCAGTTAATACCTTTCGAATTATGCCTAAATGATGAACATCGGAATGAAATTGACGACGCAGCGCTCATTTTTGTAAAAAGTGTTTGAACAATCATTTCACAAAAATGGAGTCAGTTATTCATCATCACTTAGGCATCCTTCGAAAGTATTGACTGTCGCTATTTATTTTTCATTACACCTCTTACAAAATGTTTCCAAGAAATATGAGTTTTTAGCTGTCACCCTGAAAACCCGCAAAAAATCAATATAAACGCCCAATAATTCTAACAATGAGTTATTCTAAGACAAGAATAACAAGTAAGGAAAGGATAAAGTCGGGCGGGGCCGACACTATGATACACTCCACTTTCTATCCGAATACAATTCAATTGTATCCTGTAAATGTATGTGTTTGACAAAAAATGTTAAATCGGAAATATATGAGGATATATTGAAACCTGGAACGAAATAGGTGAAATATAAAATGTATAGTTTGGCCAAAATCGGTTAAACTTTTTATTTATTTATTTATTTATTTATTAATTCAAGTCTATGGAAATAACATTTTCCTTACAGACTAAGCTTAAAAACTAAAAATATATTAAATCTAAATAATTAACAAAATTAGCGAACGTATCACTAATATCAAGGTTGAAATTGGAGATATTATTGAACTCTCTTAATGCTCGCGTGATGGGTTCATGCAGAGAATAATTTGTTCTATGAATAGGTATACAAAAAACATTAAAATGACGTAAAGGTCGAGGCGGAACATGGAAATTTAAAAGCTCAAGCAAACCCGGGCAGTCAATATGACCAGCCACTAACTTATAAATAAAGAGCCAATGATGATGTAATCCTTCTATTCTCAAGAGTTTTTAGATGAATTAACCTACATTTATCCTCATATGAGGGATGAGGATGAAAAAAGTTAATAGATCTGAGAGCAAAATTAATAAACTTTTTCTGAATTCTTTCAAGTCTAGAGCAATGAGACGCATAATAAGGATTCCAAATAAAAGAGGCATATTCCAATTTGGATCTTACTAAAGACGAATAAACTAACTTAGCAGTGTAGGGATCTGAAAAATCTTTACAATTTCTTTTGACAAAGGCAAGCAAAGAGTACGCTTTTGGGACTATTGAGTTAATGTGACTTACAAAAGATAAATTCGAATCAAATACAACTCCTAAGTCAATTATTTCATCTACCACATTTAATTGGCGCCCATTAAGGTAATAGTCGTAAAAAACAGGGTTTCTACATTTATAAAACGACACTTTAAAGCATTTTGAGATATTTATTTCCAAAAAATGTTCAGAGCACCATCGTCCAATGCTCTCTAAATCACGCTGCAGACGAAGTGCATCTATTATTGAATTTATTCTCAAAAATATCTTTAGATCATCAGCATACAGTAAAACTTTCGACCACTTAACACACGAACAAATATCATTTATAAATAACACAAAAAACAATGGTCCAAGAATACTACCTTGGGGGACCCCTGAAGTAGCAACATAAACATACGATTTAACGGAATCAATTGATACAAAATGACATCTATTTGACAAATATGAAATAATAAAATTTAAAAATTTTGAATGAATTCCAATTGAAAAAAGCATGCTAAAAAGAACTGGATGAGACACTTTATCAAAAGCCTTGGAGAGATCAGTGTATATTGTATCAATTTGACATCCATTTTCAAAGTTAGAAATACAATATTGAGAAAATACTGCTAAATTAGTAACTGTGGATCTACCACGAATAAAACCATGCTGATAGGGGGAAATTACAGATTTGACAGCAAAATACAATTTTTCAAAAACGATATGCTCAAACACTTTTGCTATATTACTTATTTTAGATATGGGCCTATATTTTGCTACATTATCCTTACCTCCAGATTTATAAATTGGAGTTACATAAGCAACTTTCCACTTATCTATAAAAATACCTTCTTCTAAAGATTTATTGAACAAGAGTAATAGAGGGACAAATAACGAAAAATTACAACTTTTTAAGAAGAAACCACAAAACCCATCAAGATCTAATTTATAAGAAGGTTTTAACTTTGAAATACCAAAAAGAATATCGTCTTTAGTTAGCTGAATAAAACCAAAGTCAAGAAACGAATTTGTATTGTGGTTAAAAATGATACGACTATCATTTGCCACAAAATTACTACTGAAGAAATTTGCAAACA
Organism: Polietes domitor; assembly: GCA_947397865.1. Classification (NCBI taxonomy): domain Eukaryota; kingdom Metazoa; phylum Arthropoda; class Insecta; order Diptera; family Muscidae; genus Polietes; species Polietes domitor. Next base: position 62,442,640 of record OX377622.1, read on the forward strand.
AGTTAACAGTGTCAGCCGTGCAATTCGACACGTCATCATTTAAGAACATTTTCACGGGATATTCAGATTTACTTCTTTTTGAATCTATATATAGCCAAAATGATTTAGGATTCCTCTTAATACTAGTCTCCAAATTTAATATGTACTGACGGTACAAAAACTTATTTAAAAAATTAAACTCTCTTGAGAATCTATCAAACATTGCCTTAAATTCCAACCGTAAAGTACTTCTGTAAAGCCTGTGATACTTATTTCGCTGGTTTTTGAGCTTTTTTAGACCTTTAGTATACCATGGCAATTTATGAATTTTCTGCTTTAAAAGGGGTATATTATTAGACATTATTTGATTGATATATACAGTGAACTTCTCGTAACATTCGGAGATATTACTATTATCAAAAAGAGAACTCCAATTAACATCTTCAATCAACCTATTGATAATGTTAAAGTTGCATTTTTTAAAATCGAAAGACAAAGGAGAATTACAAACTTTGTTGAACACATAAAATTCTAAAGAAACTTCCAAAGGAATGTGATGCATATCAGTATCACAAAATGGATTTAAGGATGTACATATTTCAAATTTAATATCATGACTTATAAATATAAGATCTAAGATTTTACTTAAACGATTATGGAACCTATTAATTTGTTTTAAATCCAAACTGAAAAAGCTATCAATAACATTTATTTCAATTACACTGTTTACATTACAAGGACATATTGTATCAGAACCGGTCATCATTGACCACACAATATTACTTAGATTAAAATCACCCAATACAATTACTTGGTAGTTGTTGTTCAAAGAGACTAAATCAATAATATTCTGAATGTGTATATCATATAAAAAATCCGAACTTCCAGGAGGAATATACGAAACAAAAACAAGTAAGCTACCATGCAATCCTCTCAAAGAAATACATAACTGGTCGATTAATGAATCAGAATTAGGCAAAGGGCACAGAGAGGAAATTAATTCTCTCCTTACAGCAATCAGCACACCTCCTCCTCTCGTACAATTAGTCCTCGAGAAGTCTCTATCTTTGCGATAAATACAGAAAATAGACGGATCAAAAAACTCCTCGCTAGCAAAATCATCGTTGAGCCACGTTTCAACTAAAACAACAACATCAAAATCACAATGAAGTGATGCATTAAATACTTTGTCGAATTTCGATCTCATTCCACCCATATTCTGATAATATATCTTTAACTTTTGGAATTTAGTAGCGCAACTCAAGGCTTCTTCTCCATTAATCGCTGTTTTTGAAAAAAATCAAAAGGACGAATGCGAAGCAACATTTGTAATTTAATGAAAATCGAATCTTACCAAATTTCTGGATAGGTGTTTCTAGTTGGATTATAAGATGTTGTGGCAAATTTAAAGAAAATCGGGTACTATATGTGGTTTCTAGAGCGGAAAATGTCAAATCGGGAGCGACATTTGTATGGGGGCTATATCTAAATCTGAACCGATCTTACCCAATTTCAGCATAGGTGTTTCTAGTTAGATTAAAATATGTTGTGCCAAATTTAAAGAAAGTCGAGTACAATATGAGGTTTCTAGAGCGGAAAATGTCAAATCGGGAGCGTCATTTGTATGGGGGCTATATCTAAATCTGAACCGATCTTACCCAATTTCTGCATAGGTGTTTCTAGTTTGATTATAAGATGTTGTGCCAAATTTAAAGAAAATCGGGTACTATATGTGGTTTCTAGAGCGGAAAATGTCAAATCGGGAGCGACATTTGTATGGGGGCTATATCTAAATCTGAACCGATCTTACCCAATTTCTGCATAGGTGTTTCTAGTTTGATTATAAGATGTTGTGCCAAATTTAAAGAAAATCGGGTACTATATGTGGTTTCTAGAGCGGAAAATGTCAAATCGGGAGCGACATTTGTATGGGGGCTATATCTAAATCTGAACCGATCTTACCCAATTTCAGCATAGGTGTTTCTAGTTAGATTAAAATATGTTGTGCCAAATTTAAAGAAAGTCGAGTACAATATGAGGTTTCTAGAGCGGAAAATGTCAAATCGGGAGCGTCATTTGTATGGGGGCTATATCTAAATCTGAACCGAACTCACCCAATTTCTGCATAAGTGTTTCTAGTTGGATTATAAGATGGATTATAAGCTGCTGTGCCAAATTTTAAGAAAATCGAGTAGTGGTTTCTAAAGCGGCAAAAGTCAAATCGGGAGCCACATTTGTTTGGGGACTATATCTAAACCTGAACCGATATTACTCACTTTCGGCATAGGTGTTTCTAGTTTGATTATAAGATGTTGTGCCAAATTTAAAGAAAATCGGGTACTATATGTGGTTTCTAGAGCGGAAAATGTCAAATCGGGAGCGACATTTGTATGGGAGCTATATCTAAATCTGAACCGATCTTACCGAATTTCGGCATAGGTGTTTCTAGTTGGATTGTAAGATGTTGTGTCAAATTTAAACAAAATCGAGTACAATATGTCGTTTCTAGAGCGGAAAATGTCAAATCGGGAGCGACATTTGTATGGGGGCTATATCTAAATCTGAACCGATCTTATCCAATATTTTCGTAGGTGTTTCTAGTTGGGTTATAATATGTTGTGCCAAATTTAAAGAAAATTGGGTACAATATGTGGTTTCTAGAGCGGAAAATGTCAAATCGGGAGCTACATTTGTATGGGGGCTATATCTAAATCTGAACCGATCTTACCGAATTTCGGCGTAAGTGTTTCTAAAGAAAATCGGGTACAATATGTCGCGTCTAGAGCGGAAAATGTCAAATCGGGAGCGACATTTGTATGGGGGCTATATCCAAGTCTGAACCGATTTGCCTCAAATTAAATAACGTTCGTCCTTGGTCCACAAAACTTACGTGTGCCAATTTTTGTTAAGATCGGACTATAATTGCGACCTGTAATTTGATTACAACAATAGATGGACAGACAGACAGACAGACAGACAGACGGACATTGCTAAATCGACTCAGAAAGTGATTCTAAGTCGATCGGTATACTTAACAATGGGTCTATCTCGGTTCCTTTTGGGTGTTACAAACAAATGCACAAAGCCATAATACTCTCGTGGAGTGTATAAAAATTACACGGGAAAAACATGATTTTTAGAGGTGTTTTCAGGAGCGCGTAGCTCACAGATGGCTTGACCCAGTGACGAAATATTTTGTACATCATCATTAAACAATCCAATCTTCATTACTGGGGGGTGACCGCTGCAATTTATTTTCGTGACCCATCCTAATGTATATAAGCCGCGATATGTAAACATATTTCTCTTTGTTCATTTACAACAACTGATGACATGTTTACCGCAAACAAACTATTTTTTTCCTACAAAAGAAACTCAAAAACAATGTTCAAGTGTCTAAAATTTCGTTTCCATTTTAAAATCTACTTTAAAGTTGCGAAACAATAAGAAATGATTTTTAACTTACTGATTTTTTTTTCATGTTTTTCGTCTTCCATTTCATCGAGTACAAAAAAACTGTATTTGTTATTCGAGGTATTTATACATATTAAAGATTATAAAAATGAAGAAACATTTTCAAATATTTTTATTTAATCGGAATATGCGTATAAAGATTTTGAGTAAACACCCCGTAACTCATGTAACTCCCATATAAATTAAAAACCCCAAAACTCGTTGGACATCATATTTAGGCCCATACTTTGTCAACAGCATATCCAATTTTCTGCATTTATCATAGAAAAAATGCGGGGCCTGAAGAGGGGTGAAACGTCGAGGAATTCGATAGTTTTTTGTGTAATATTTCTTCAATATAAAAAAGAAGCAGACACTTTTCTGATACTGCAGCAGTTTTTTCGCATAACAGCAGTTATTCTGCAATCTTATATCACATTCATACTGCTAAAGAGTTTGCAGTCTGCTGTAATTTACTGCTGGTAATTAAATTATAAAAATAGATAAGCGTTCCTTTTATATTAGCTTGGGACAATATGCGTATAATTTAAAAGACAATCGCAATATCTTTCCTTGGTAATACATTGCTTTATAATAACTTCTATTCAAAATGTTTTCTATATTGCTAAAAACAGCAAAAAGCTGTTTACCATCTCAGCAAATCAGGCTTCTCTTTTTCAGCAGAAAATCTGCTCTTTCAGTAGGCTTTCTGCTTTCTTTTACTGTCAAATTTGAGTGTACTGATAGATGGATTACTGAAATGCAACTTTGCCGATGAATTTATCAAAATATTTCTCGAAGATCATGGTAATAAAATATGAATGGTTGCCAAACGCTCACGTAATCACACATGGCTCAGGTCGATATTTCAAGGTGTTACAAACGAAATGACAAACTTAGTATACCCCATCATTGAGGTGAAGGGTATAAAACATTATATTTGTGTGTGTGTGTATTTGTTTCACATTATAGATCACAGCTGCTGGATTTATTTGTCTTCAAATATACTTCAATTTATTCGAAATCGAAGATGTAATGAAACTTTTTACACGTAACACAAGATTTTGGGAGTGTCTGGCAAATTTCAAATACAGATTCTTCTTCTACTCGACAATAAGTACCAGAGAAATAATATCACTTGCCAGAGTTTATGGACTGTCGCACAGTGTTATCAAAACTATTTTAAATATATTTTTTAAATTACCAAAAATATATTTCCATTTATTCTTTTTAATTATCAAAAACTATTTTTAATTTATTTTTTATTGGGTAAAAACTAAAGACTTCTTCCTCGAAGTATGCAAAAGTTCACATAGATCGGGTAGCAACAATTTTCAAAATGTTTCCAAATTATTACGTCCTTGCAATAACAAATACGCTCACCAATTTTTATCGAAATAGAAAATTGCTCGTATATTTAACATGGAATTGCTCATTTGTGTGATATCTCTGAAGCTGCTTGCGATTCCACTTTTTTCGAAAGAATATTTTAAATACTTTCATGCTTCTATATGTCGAATTTTGTAAACCCGAATTTGGGGATTTGGAAAACTCAGTCCCGATCGACATGCCTACATGATATTAATGTGAAATGATCAAAACGTTTGAATTTTTAATATGCTACATTTTTATACCCTCCGCTAGAGTATTATGTCTTTGTGCATTTGTTTGTAATCCAAAGGTATTGCTAAGTATACCGAACGACTTAGAATCACTTTTTGAATAGATTTAGCCATATACGTCTGTCTGTCCGCCAGTTCATCTATTCTTGCACAGGTCGCATGTCCAATCCTAACAAAAATTAGCACAAGTGAGTTTTACGGCCCAGGGACGAGCTCTATTTAATTTGAGAATTTTAGTAAATCAGATTTTCTTCAAATTTGGCGCAATACCTTATAATTCAACTAGAAGTATCTATGGTAAAAGAGGGTCAGGTCGGATCAGATTTAGATATCGCCCTCGATTTGACTTATTCCGCTCTAGAACCCCACATATATTACTCCATCTGCTTCAAATTTGGAACAGTACCCGATAATTCCACTAGAAACATATATGATAAGAGTGGGTCAGATCGGTTCAGATTTAGATATAGCTACAAATGTCGCCCTCGATTTAACTTTTTCTGCTCTAGAGACTACTTATTTTAACAGATTTTCTTAAAATTTGGCATAGTACCTTAAAATTCAACTAGAAGTATCTATGGTGAAAGTGGGTCGGGTCGGTTCAGATTTAGATATAGCTACCATACAAATTACGCACTCGATTTGACATTATCCGCTCTAAAGACCACATATATAGTACCTACACAAAAATCGTTCCCGATATTACTTTTTCCCCGAATTCAATTGTAATGGGTAGAAAATGGAGGGTATCATAAAGTCGCCCCACCCAGATTTAGCCTTTCCTTACCTGTTTTAAATATAGGTATTATTTCTTTGGGCACATTTTTCTTTCACTTACCACCACCATGGACAATATGGAATATTATCACAATCGTGGCCACAATCGCCACGGACACATATTTGTGAAGTATGGGAAATAATGCCGTCCAAATGGAGTGTTCCATTAACAACAGTTTAGAGCCCAAATACCAGATGCATATTACGGCCAACCATCCGAACAGCGGTGATAATCTGAACAAATATCGCCCCACGATCTGTCGGTACTTATCATATTTCAGATATTTCGAATACAATTCACCGCAGATGATACCAACGAAAAATGCAAACAAATTCGCATAGAAGCTCGTGTATAAGACTTCCCCAGTCGCGGTATCTTTTAAGAACATGTGGCGATAGCCTCTGCAAAAAAAAAATAAAACAAACATCATGAAAAACTGGAGAATTTCTGGCTGGTCCACAAAAACTTACTCAAAGGTTAAAGAACCGATTGATGATAGCTTATTTATATAACTGATAATACTGGGCAGTGTAACACCAACGATGCCAATTGCGGCGTATAAGAAACGTTTGCACTGAGGGAATCTGAAATTAAACGAACAGGGAGTAGTGTGTATGTCACGATCGATCGGTTCAGCCCAACGAGTAGAACTTACCTTGCTGAGAAAACCAAGATGGCCAGAAAAAATGCGTACAATTGAAAATCAATTGCAATATACCAGGTATGTACCCAGCACTGAAACGAAATAATATAGATAAAATATAGATATCGGGGCAGTAGCAAATAAGCACTGTTTTTTATACCCTCCACCTCCAGAATGGGGGCATACTAACTTTGTCATTCCGTTTGTATCTTCTCACCTTGAAATATCGACCTGAGACCCTATTAAATATACATATTCTTGATCGTCATAAAATTCTTACTTGATATCGGGTATGCGCATTCCCCCTATAACAAAAACGTGCACCATAAAGTGCTTTTTATTCGTAGGGGGTGAAATGGGGCAAAAAGGGATAAAAATGGTACCTATTAAACGACAGCAGCTAGAATCACGAGATTCGGTGTGTACATTCCTCTATCTGAGTAGAGACATAATATACAAGTATTTTTCTAAATTCGTACTTTTATGGGATAAAATGAGAATAGAGGGATAAAAATGGTACCAACCAAACGGCTGCATTTAGAATAATGAAATTCGGTGTACACATTCCTCTGATTACGTAGACTCGTAAAATAAACGAATTTTTCGAAATTCGTACTTTTTGGCGTTAAAATGGAAAAAGGGGATAAAAATAGTACAAACCAAATGACCGCAGCTAGAGTCATGCAATTCGGAGTATACATACCCCTGACTGCGCAGACACAAAAAATAAAAGGTTTTTTCCAAATTCGTACTTTCAAGGGATGCAATGGGTATAGAGGGATAAAAATAGTTCCAACTAAACGACTACAGCTAGAATGATGAAATTCGGTGTGTACATCCCTCTAATTGCTTAGACACGTAAAATAAAGAGATTATAGTCGTACTTTTAAAAGGGGATAAAAATGGTACCAACCAAATGGCCGCAGATAGAATCATGGAATTCGGAATGAGGAATGTATACAATTCCTCTGACTGCAATAGACACGCAAACTAAAAGATTTTTTTCAAATTCGTACTTTTCACTTTAACGGCAAAAATTGGTTGCATCATGAAGTTAGGTTATATGCACATGTACGTGAGATAATGGATTTTCAAAATTTGTACTTTTGGAATTAAAACGGAATGGAAATAAAACCAACTGAAACGTCCACTATCTACCAATATTTATGGTATTTAAGCCTTTTAAAACTATAAGAATATTTATTTTTTGAATTGACTTGAAGTATTATTTCGATATGAAAACGTATTGGTAGCCTTGCCTTATAAGCGTGGTTTGAAATAATACTATATTTATTTATAAAATTATTTTTTTTTTATATTTGTAAATGTTTTGGTTTGGCTATATTAAAACAATTTATACTTTCCTGTAATATTACTGCAATCCATAGTGGAGGGTATATAAAGTTCGGCCCGGCCGAACTTAACGCCGTTATTACTTGTTTAATTTAGTCTCCCTCAAACTTTCGCAATCCCTTTTACATATTTTATATTCAATATTGGAAAAAAGTACTATTAGGGCGTAAAATGGGATAAAAAGGGATAAACATCAAACATTCGTCCTGTCTATACGGCAGTAACTAGAAATATGATATTCATTGTGTTCCTTACACTGACCATGCAGACAAGCTACAAACAGGGATTTTTCGAAATTTCTACTTTTAATGGAAGAAAAATCCAAAAGGGATAAAAATAGTACCAATTTAAATATTGCAGCAATATTCGTGAAAATCGGTATTTACATTTCTCTGACAACATAAATTTGCAACATTTCCAAATTGTACTTTTAAGGGACGAGCGGGACAAAAAGGGATAAAAATTGTACCAACTAAAGTATTGCAGCTGGAATCGTGAATCGTTTGGTATGTAAATTCCTCTGACCATGTAGAAGCGCATTAAAATTGGATTGTTCGAAATTTTTGTACTTTTTAGTTGGTAGTACCAATTTAAGCTATAGTCGTATTTAAGCCATGGGGATAAAAATTGTACCAACTAAAGTATTACAGCTAGAATCGTTAAATTTGGTATGCAAATTCCTCTGACAACGTAGAAGTGCAAACAAAATGGATTTTTTTAGTTTTTTCTTATAAGGGACGAGCGGGACAAGAAGGGATAAAAATGGTACCAACTAAAGTATTACGGCTAGAATTGTTAAATTTGGTATGTAAATTCCTCTGACAAAGTAGAAGCACAATCTAAATGGATTTTTTCGAAATTTGTTCTTTTAAAAGGGATAAAAATGGTACCAACTAAAGAATTACAGCTAAAGTCGTGAAATTTGGTATGTAAATTCCTCTGACCATGTAGAAGCGCAGTAAAAATGGATTGTTCGAAGTTCGAAGGATGAGCGGGACAAAAAGGGATAAAAATGCCACCAACTAAAGAATTACAGCTATTGTCGTGAAATTTGGTGTGTAAATTCCTCTGAGAACGTAGAAGTGCAATCTAAATGTTTTTTTTTTTTCGAAATTTGTACTTATAGGGGGTGAGCGGAACAAAAAGGGATAAAAATGGTACCAACTAAAGTATTACAGCTAGAGTCGTGAAATTTTGTATGTAAATTTTTCTGGCCATATAGAAGCGCTGTAATATTGTTTTTTTTCGAAATTTGTACTTTCAAGGGGTGTGCGCTACAAAAATAGAGTACAACCCTTTAATTACATAGCGAGAACTCAGTTACCTATAGTGATTTTTCAAAATTTGTACTTTTTGGGAAAGAGGTGCAAAAAGTTATAAAGTGGCCGGCTCCATCTAGACACATGAGATCGAGGATATAAAAGGCTCTACGGTTGTAATTTATTGTTCAAAACTGATAGAAGAAAATGATAAAAATTATACATACGAAGGGAGTTAAGCTGAAATAGTGCACATCGACATTCCTTTGACTGTCTACGAGTGCTATCCATGAGAAAGTTTCCAAAGTACTATTTTAGACTTATCCATATCCACCAAAAGGAAATTAAATAAATACTATCCAAAAACAGAAACTAATAACAAATAAATGCCTTTTTCGTGAGAGAAGCAGCGGGTACTGCTAGTAAATGATAAACATACTTCAAGTAGTGAACTTACTGAGTTATTTACACCGATATTCGACATCATCAATACATTTGACCACCACTTGTGGCGACATATCATGACACCTGGTTCGATAATGAATCGCCAGTATGGCGCATTCTGGAGATGTATCAATATGTTGGAGGAGAATAATAGCAGAAATACTAGAGAGGGCAAATATCTGCAGAAAAATAAGAATTTATATTGTAAATATCCATTATTATAAAAACCCTTCGTGATTTACCTTAAATATCTCGAGAACAACATTCGAACATAGACAGTGACACAGACTCTGAGACTAGATGTCTCTGTTACAAAGTTGCTTTTGTCGAATTTGATGAACAACAAGAGGCCACTCAAGACTAAAAATAATTCGATACATACCAGAATGTGCAACAGTGATAGTATGAATGTGGTCATATATTGAGTTTCGAAAAAAATCGGATTTTCCAGTTGCATAAATTGCACAAAGTTGGCATGTTCGAACACAATTATGATTGACAAAAAGGTGCGAAAACCATCTAAAAAACTTAGATCTTTGCCAATAGTACTCTTGTTGCGCACCACCAAACGACGACAATTGCGATACCACGAAAATGATGTCAAATATTTGCTGGCTGAAATGAATGAAAAGTACAGAGTAATAATAAATATAAACGTTTGTAATATTCTACACCATTTTCAATTGTAATTCGAAAAAGAAACACTTGAAATTCAAAAAATATTAATTGATATTCAAAAATTCTATTTGAAATTCAAAACTCTCTCATTTGTAATTCAAAAGACATCATTTGAAATTCAAAAGACATCATTTGGAAATAAAAAGACATAATTTGAACTTCAAAACTCGTCAATTGAAATTCAAAAGACATCATTTGGAAATCAAAAGACATCATTTGTAATTCAAAACTCGTCAATTGAAATTCAAAAGACACCATTTGAAATTCAAAGCTCGTCAATTGAAATCCAAAAATTATTCCATTTAAAATTCAAAAATTGTTCCATTTGAAATTCAAAAATGTAAACAAATCAAAATGTGTATTAGGTGGGTAGCATTTATTTATTTTTGGAAATTCTGCAGTTTAGGAAACAGATTCAATGGATTGGTAAGCAGATATTAATTATAAATATGTAAAATGTCAGTTTAGCGCTGAGTACAATAACTTAAGGAATCAATATAACAGTATAGAAGTTATACAAGATTTAATTTTACCTTGGAGAGGGACAATCTACAAGGGTCGTGGGAAATATCACCCATATTCCACACTCACCCATTGATAAATAAAGTCTTTGAAAGCATTGCCAAAGATCAAATTTAAGAGTATTCCGGTCATCAGTATACAAATTATAGAAGCTTTAATTTTTAGTATGTTAGGGTGATATGTGTGGGATGTACCAGAAGGGGCGTGTCAAAACCCTCCATATTTCTTACCCTCAAAGTGATTATAAAACGTTATCAAATATCAAAATGTAACTGTAATTGTAACTATCGCGTGGAAGTCTCATTGGTATCAATTTTACATAGGAATATGGATCATTTGTGAGTTACGGGGCGTGTCAATTACGCCCATCTCCAAACTTAAACTAAGTATGGGAGAAATATATTTACTATGTTACTATGTGAAGTTTTGATTTTAGAGCACACCAAGAAAAACTTGGTAAATATATTAATATTTTTTATAATAATTTATATTATTTTCCTTCATTAAATTTATGAATCGAAATCATAAATAAAATTAAATGTTTCATACAATTTTTTCATAAACATTTAAAAAATTAAATTGTTAAATTGTATTAAATTATTAAAAATTGTTAAAGATTATGAAATATGTCATAACAAATAAAATAAAATGTGTTTTGAAATTTGGAAACTGAAATATGCCTTCTTGTAAATTCGAAATGGATATTTAGTAAAAATTGTCTATTCCATATTCAAAGCCTACTTAAATAACAACAAACACAAAATCTAAATCTGAAATTTGAATATGAAAATTTTAATTTTTATACCCTACACCACTTCGTGGTCTAGGGTATTATAAGTTAGATTCGCGCCAAATGTTTGTAACACCAAGAAATAATCGAGCTAGACCCACCTTTAAGTATACCGATCGGCTTAGAATCACCAGCTGAGTCGATTTAACGATGTCTGTCTGTCCGTCCGTCCGTCTGCTGTCCATCTAAGCTTGTTCGCACTCTACAGGTCGCAATTATTGTCCGATTGTCATGAAACTTGGCAGAAGTTATTTTTTCTGGCCAAGGACCATCGGTATTGAATTTGGAGGAAATCGGTTCAGATTTAGATATAGCCCCCATACAAATGTCGCTCCCTATTTCACTTTTTCCGCTCTAGAAACGACATATTGCACCCGATTTTCTTTAAATTTGGCAGAACATCTTATAATCCAATTAGAAACACGTATGCAAAAATTGGGTAAGGTCGGTTCAGATTTAGATATAGCCCCCATACAAATGTCGCTCCCGATTTGACATTTTCCGCTCTAGAAACGACATATTGTACCCGATTTTCTTTAAATTTTGCAGAACATCTTATAATTGAACTAGAAACACGTATGCAAAAATTGGGTAAGATCGGTTCAGATTTAGATATAGCCCCCATACATAAATCGCTCCCGATTTGACATTTTCCGCTCTAGAAACGACATATTGTACCCGATTTTCTTTAAATTTTGCAGAACATCGTATAATCGAACTAGAAACACGTATGCAAAAATTGGGTAAGATCGGTTCAGATTTAGATATAGCCCCCATACATAAATCGCTCCCGATTTGACATTTTCCGCTCTAGAAACGACATATTGTACCCGATTTTCTTTAAATTTTGCAGAACATCTTATAATCGAACTAGAAACACGTATGCAAAAATTGGGTAAGATCGGTTCAGATTTATATATAGCCCCCATACAAATGTCGCTCCCGATTTCACTTTTTCCGCTTTAGAAACCACATATTGTACCCGATTTTCTTTAAAATTGGCACAACATTTTATAATCGAACTAGAAACATCTATGCTGAAAGTGGGTATGATCGGTTCAGATTTAGATATAGCCCCCATACAAATGTCGCTCCCGATTTCACTTTTTCCGCTTTAGAAACCACATATTGTACCCGTTTTTCTTTAAAATTGGCACAACATCTTATAGTCCAACTAAAAAAACTATGGTGAAAGTGGGTATGATCGGTTCAGATTTAGATATAGCCCTCATACAAATGTTGCTCCAGAATGTTTAACCGATTTTGGCCAAATTTTACATATTATATTTCACCAATAAACAGACATGGTGAAAGCGGGTCACATCGTTCCAGGTTTCAATATACCCCCATACAAATGTCCTTTCCGATTTAACATTTTTCGTCAAACACATACATTAACAGGATGCAAAAATCCTTCCCGATTTAAATTTTTTACCAAATTGAATTGCAATGAGAATTGTTTGGGTGATGCCCATATGTCCATACTTTGGTATGACTTTGGTATACTACTGTATAATTTGTATTTGTCTGTCGGACAATTGGATCAATTACCATATTATTTAGCATATTCGTAAAATTTGACTAAAGATGAATTTATAGCATATAAATTATATGAATATAATTTGTATGAACTACATAAAATTGCTCCCATGAAATACCTGGGTTTAGTAATCAAAGCGAGGTACATACGCAGGGAGTGGTGTAGGGTATTATATAGTCGGCCCCGCCCGACTTTAGCCTTTCCTTACTTGTTTTAATTTCAATTTTTTGGAATTTTCAAATTTCATTCAGATTTAGATTTTGAGTTTGTGCCTATTCCGTATTCAAAGCCTACAACAAACACGAAATGTAAATCTGAAATTTTAATTTCAAAATTTCCAATTCCAAATGTGTCGTTTGAATTACAATTGAAATGGGAACAAGTGACCAATTCGTGACAAAAGTGGCATATATGAATTCAAACAAGTAAACACGGCCGGCCGGGCTTATTGGTGGGTCTAGCTCGATTATTTATTCGTGTATTTGGTTGGTTCCATCTTTATCCAATTTCCCCCCCCCTAATTGTACGACTTTCTAAAATATCTATGTATATTGTACTTGTCTACGCAATTATAGGGTTGTACACACCGAATTTCATCATTCTAGATGTAGCCGTATTGTTGGTACCATTTTTATCCCTCTCTTCACTCTGTTCCAATTGTATTCCTACAAAGCACGAATTTGGAAAAACTCTGAGTTTTGAATGTAATAGATTTAAACCTTTTTTTTTGTCTACGCAGTCAGAGGAATGATTTCATGACTCTAGCTGCGGTCATTTGGTTGGTTCAATTTTTATCCCCTTTTACCAATATAACCCCAAAAAGTGCGGATTTCGAAAAAACCCTTTACTTTACCTGTCTTCGCAATCAGAGGAATGTATACAACGAATTTCATTAATTTAGGTGCAGACGTTTGGTGGAACCATTTTTATCCCTCTATTCCAATTTTACCCCTTAAGTACCAATTTGGAAAATATAATTTTACATTACGTATCTGCTCACTTAGAGAAATGTACACTCCGAATTTCTAGTTTCGATCTGCTTTCGTTTTATAGGTACCATTTTTATCCCTTTTTGTCCCGAATAAGAATCACGTTATGGTGCACGTTTTTGTTGGAGGGGAAATGCACATATCTAATATGAAGTAATTACAAGCAGACATATTGAAAAACACTTTGACACAATGTCAAATAAGTATACAATATTTCAGAGCAGGATTTGCGGGCGTGTTGATACAATATTTCATAGTAACTTGCCACTTGACTTCTTTCAATATGTTATGCATTTCAAATAGAAATTGTTGCATCCTTAATATTACCTATCGGTTTTGGTCCAAAATTCTTCCGCGAAAAGCCAACGTATATTTTGCCCTCTATCCTGATGAAGTCTCTTAAATGATGACGCAGATAACTAGAAGCCAAATTCTACATTTGTAATATCACGAAAAACACATGAAACATATGAATTCTGTAGCTCCTATCGTAAAGTTTTGATGCTCTGACAAACATTAACGAACGTTTTTATACCCTCCACAAGGGCATTATGTCTTTGTGTATCTTTTTGTAACGCCCAAAAGGAAACCAGTTAGACCCATAATTGATTATACAGATTGTCTTAGAATCACCCTCTGAGTCGATTTAGCAACGTCCGTCTGTCCATTTATTAATGTAATCAAAGTATAGGTCGCAATTATTTTCCGATCTTAACAACAATTGGCACAAGTATGTTTCGTGGATCAAGGACGGACGCTATTTAATTTGAAGCAAATCGGTTCAGATGTAGATTAGCCCCTGTACAAATGTCGCTCCCGATTTGACTTTTTTCGCTCTAGAAACCACATAATTAACCTTATAATTCAATTCTGACGGCTCGACTTGAAGAACGATCAGTAAAAATGTCTACGTTCCTGTTATTGCTAAATTCCGATTATTTTTTTTTGTTTGACAAGTTTGCATATTTGGACAAAACTAAGAAAGCAACCGGTTAATAGAAAAATATTTGCATAACAATGTTTATGATGACTGCTGGCCCCACGTTTAACACTTAGCGCGCGTGTATAATATATTGAATTGATACTATTATTTGTGCCATGCTACTATAGAAACCCATTCCATGTGAATCATTTATTTTAATTTTTTGAATATCTACAAATTTATATGAAAGTATTTAACATGTATATTGAATGGTTCTTTATGAAGCAGTTTAAAATTGAATAAATTCATATCAAATAGAAAATATTATTAAAGTTTCTTAGAATTTTTAATAATGTCTTAACATTATGATCTCAAAATCTTCAAAACATTATGAATAAGCATAGGAATGATTTATATGTATCGTTTCGACTCCCCATGTTTAAAGTTATGAATAGAGTCAGAGTGACGGTTCTAGCCACACTCTATGATAAAATCAAGATACGAAAAACACGAACGGAATGACTAAAGTCGGACGGGGTCGACAATATATTGAAATCACGCTAGCATCTAAACGAAAAGAGCTAGGACGTCCAAATTTTCCATAAATGTTGTAAATCGGTTGGGATTTCAACTGGGCGAAATCAGTCCAAAGGGAAACAATTTTCCCTCACAAGGACTGAAAAAAACCAATAATAACCCCTATTCAGAGATACAAGCAGACAAGGCGCCGTCGCCGATCTCATCGGCTCACATCGACTTCAACGACGCCGCCGATGAGATCGGCTCATATCGACTTCAACGACGTCGCCGAGATTTGACGGAAAAAAAATCAAAAGAATATATAACTGTCGACTTATACAACCTACTACTGTGAAATATATGGGTCTTTCTTTGAATTTGGTATCCCACTATAGGATGAAGTCTATAGAAAGTTGAAAGTTGATTGATGATTGCATTTTTATTTGAAAGTCGCATTTATATAAGTCAATTCCAGTATGCGATACCATGTGTTCCTATAAAAAACAATAAACAACATCTACTCTATTTTGCTTCTTTATTGTGTCAAAGTAGTTAGAAGTAGTTCTTTGGAAGGATTATGATATTCAAGATGTCTGATCAATAGGCCTCACATGAAAAGCTGTAATTGCAAAAATATTTATTAAATTCATCCATATTATAAATTTCATAAATAATAATAATATGAAATTATGGGGACATTGGCTAATATTGGCTTATATTGATGAATATTGAATTGCTTGCCAAAAAAATAAAAGAAAATGTATTAAAAACCAATACAAGTTGTTTCTTCTCTTTCCCCAAAATTGTCAAATAAATAGGGGTGATCGAATGACAGAACAAGCCGTCGAATCAGCCGAAAGCTGCCGCCGCCGCCGATAATTCTTGGTCGGCTTATAACTCTGCCCCTATTATTTTAGAATATAAATATAAAGGAGATATAAAAATTAATCGCCAAGGAAAAATCGATTTTTAGGTTCGATTAATCGATTTTGAAAATCGAAATAAAAATGGTTGGTGAGGAGTCGAAAATTAGGTTCGATTAATCGATTTTGAAAATTGAAATAAAAATGTTTGGCGAAGAGTCGAAAATCATTTTCTATCCTACGTGTGAAATTGGCACCCGGTAGGTGGCGCTATATTGTATTTATATCGAAAATTTCAATGTGTTGACCAAATTGAAGTTCAATGATAAGGTAAAATTTTATGTCGTTGGGATACGATTTAAATCAAATTCAAAATTTATGTCTGTTATAACAAGATTATTTTGTATTGACTGCATTGCGTATAAATAGTTTTTGATATCAATATTATATACATACATCTGTATTAGGGTGTCCACAAGCAATCGGAAATAAATTTTGACGAACTTAGAATCACGGCAACCCGTGCCGACTTCAATTGAAACATGTCGCTAGAAATTTTCGAAAGTCTTCCGACTTTGATGAACGCTTATGTAATTGTGAGATATTATTTTTTGAAAGCTAACTTTTGTTCTAAAGGGTGATTTTTTAAGAGCTTGATAACTTTTTTTAAAAAAAAAAAGCATAAAATTTGCAAAATCTCATCGGTTCTTTATTTGAAACGTTAGATTGGTCCATGACATTTACTTTTTGAAGATAATTTCATTTAAATGTTGACCGCGGCTGCGTCTTTGGTGGTCCATCCGCTTATTCCAATTTTGGCATTTCCACGTTTTTGAGTAACAGAGACCCAATTGGTGCGAACGGCGACGAATCGAAAATTGGTGGTCATCATTAACACTGGCCGATACAGCTGCGATATTTTCTTCAATTCGCACTCTACGTAAGCGTGTTGGTGGTTTAATGTCCAACAATGTAAATTTGGTGCGAAATTTAGTCACAATAGCCCGAATAGCCGCTTCAGTGGGTCGATTAAACTGACCATAAAATGGAAGCGCGCAATGAACTTTCTTAACAGAGCACGCATTTTGATAATAAAATTCAATAATTTGCAAGCGTTGTTCGTTTGTAAGACGATTCATGATGAAATGTCAAAGCATACTGAGCATCTTTCTCTTTGACACCATGTCTGAAATCCCACGTGATCTGTCAAATACTAATGCATGAAAATCCTAACCTCAAAAAAATCACTCTTTACGAGAGATATTGAAAATTCATTTTGCAAAAAACAAGTAAGTAAGCTTCAGTCGGCTAAACCGACTTATATATACCCTCAATCTCAGAGAGCATACATATATAGCAGAGTGAATTCATCTGTAAGGAAGGAAAAAATGTTGTTGATGTTCCCGACTAAAATGAAAGATTGGTTTATTTTATGTGTTCTCCCAAAATATTTCGCGTTTTTCATTGTCCATTCGTGAGCTGGACGCATTCAAAATAACCTCAATAAATCAGTTTTTTCTTGAATAAAAGTCACCATGAGAATGGTATTGAGAAAAAAAACGCTAGAAATTAAAATCCGACCCGAGCCTTATCAAACCATATTAAAAACTTGCAATATGAACCAGTATAAAGGACAGATTTATACTATTTTTGTGCAATTTTTGATGCATTTTTTATAAAACCGCAATAACTTCCACATTTTTAGTTCGATTTATGTTTTTGGGGGCTCGTTGGAGAGGTATTGATAACCAATTGCAATTTTTAGAATTTGCTAACCCATTAAGGGCCGCAAATTTTTTTCTTACTGTTAGTACTCAGTGGGTTAAATGTGAAGTAAAAACTGAAATATGGGGTTATTTGCATCGTAAACTAGTCCTTCTAGTCTAGTCTTATAGTTCTAGTTCTAGTCTTATATAAAGCTAATTATTGGAAAGAAATTCAACTATTTCAAATTTTCACCCTTAAAAAATAAAACATGAATAATGTACATAAACTTTATAAAGGGGAAAAATTGAAATGGTTGTTAATGCTAAATTAACATAGATAGACGCATGAAATTAATAGTATATTTAGCAGATTTTCTTCTCTTTCATTTAATACACATATCGCCATTGTATGATACGCAAAAGTACGAAACTAAATTATTGAAACATTTACATCCTTTGGAAATTACAAGTCCTGTAAAAAAGGCAAACGACCACGAAATAAAAAAATGAGTATGCGTTTTCCTATTAGTGGCCTATAGTTTCACTTCTATATAATCTCGTTCTTGGGAGGGAAATCATGTTGCACGGTTTTATTGTAACATCGTATGTAAAGTTTTGCTCCCAAATTATCCATTTAAAGACCAAAATTTCAGATGTTTTTTTTTCAAAAATTAGCTTTTTGTAAGACTAGAATGTGTTTACGATGCAAATAACCCCATATTTCAGTTTTTACATCACATTTAACCCACTGAGCACCAACAGTAAGAAAAAAATTGTCGGCCCTTAATGGGTTAGGAAGTTCTAAAAATTGGAATTGGTCATCAATACCTCTTCAACGATCCAACAAAAACACAAATCTAACTAAAAATATGGAAGTTATTGTGGCTTTTATAAAAAATGCAACAAAAATTGCACAAAAATGTTAAAATTCTACCCTCTATTCTTAATTAAAATGCAAGTATTTGATATGGTATGATAAAGCTCTGACCAGATTTCAATTTCTAGCAGGTTTTTTCTAAATACAATACTCACCGTGACTTTTATTAAAGAAAACCCTGATTTATAGAAGTTATTTTGAACGCGTCCAGCTCACGAACGGACAATGATAAAAACGAAATATTTTGGGAGAACACATAAAACAAACCAATCTTTCATTTTAGTCGGGAACATCCACTACTTTTATTTTGAAGCCACTCTAATATGTAGAAGTTATAAGGAATTAAATTTAACGTAGGGTAGGATAATTTGGTATGGTATGGTACTAGGAGGTCCCAGCTTACACATTTATAAAACAATAGTAAAAACACGATCAAAGTTCAAGTCATAGTGGATCCCATGCACCAGTATAGAAGTTAAAAAGTATTTAATATTAGCTAGGATAGGGACAATTGTGTGGCAGGTACAAGAAGGGGCGTGGCTAAAGCGTAAATATTTTTTAGATTTAAAGTAATTGTAGAAACATTTTTAAATAGAAAATTGCAACAATTGCAACGTATGGAAGATACGTCAGTTTTATTTTAACCATAGCTTATGCTAATTTGTGTGGGAGATACCAGAAGGGGTGTGGCAATATCGCCCACATTCTGGATGCGTATAACGACTCTAAAAACATTGTCAAATATCAAATTTTAGAGTATTACTACAATTCGTATATAAATTATAAGAGCTTTAATTTTACGTGAGTCAGGGTGATTTTTGTGGGAGGCGGAAAAAGGAGCGTGGCCATATTTTCTACATTGGAATATGGGCCATTTGTGTGAGAGATACCAGAAGGGACTTGGCAATTTCGCCCATCTTCGAACTTAAACTAAGTTTTGGGAAAAATGTTACCATGTGCAAAGTTTAAATTGATTCCTCAACTCATGAAACGACTTGCTACAAACATATTTGTGGCCTTAAGTCATTCTTTCAATGCGTTACGCTTTTTTCTGTCCCAAATGTTCTATACCCTAGTGAGGGTATAAAAACGCTTTATTTTTTGAGTCTACGCAGCCAGAGCGCACATTTTGACCCCAAAATCATCCGGGAAAATGTGTAAAAATAGCAAAAAGCCCCAAAACTGCCTCGAAGTCGTCCCAGAGAGGTTAAATGTAAACAATTTCCCCAAACACACATGTCCCCTATATCCACTCCTTAATGGGGGTTCCCATACAAAAACTACATTTTTATAAATTTTTCTCCCACCGCTCTAACTGTCCCAAGGAGGCCCGTAATGAAATCAAATGTATGACCAACCCTCAATATTATTTCAGCCCCAATATTTTGTCAGAAAAGAACTACTCTCAATCTGCAATCCATAAGGTGGCCCCCATACATTTGTCTATTTTTTATAATTCTTTATGAAAGAAATGCCCAAAACTGCCGAGCAGTAGATCCTAGATGGGAGACCATATGTAAGACTGAGCCCCATCAATTTTTCTTCCTCAACATTTTCTCCAAACTTACCATTCTTCTTAGCTAGAAGTTCATAATATACAAAATACCTGCAAACAAACAAATTAAAATAGACTTTTCCTATTTATTATGCTTACCTGTGTCTTTGTGATTTGTGTCGTAATAATTGGTATTTTTTTCCATTTCGCCTTGCTTTGTTTTTAAGAAAATATCATAAAGTGTTGAGAATATATTTAAAACTCCAATAGCTGCAAAAATATTGATGGTATAGGTGTACCAAGATCCTGCAAAAATAAAAACACAAAAATCACAAATAAATCTTAAAAAGTTCGAACTCGATTTTTTCCTGGCTCAAAATTGTATATATGTAGCTCAGTGCTATATATGATGTATGATTTCAGACAGTACGGCGTTCAGTTGAAATTGACATTCACATTATACTAGAAAATTTGCTACGGATTTTCCCACATTTTAATTTCTCCAAAATATGTTGTTACCTTCAAAGTAGCCATTGAAAATCTCAATGATCCCCAAATACAAAAAAGTTTTTTATTTCAAAGAATTCGATCATATATACCCTCCACAACTAAGTTTGTCATTCCGTTTGAAACAACTTGAAATATCGACCAGAGACCATATATTCATTCTTGATCGTCATAACATTCTAAGACGATCTAGCCTTATCCGTCCGTCTGTTGATAGCACGGTAGCATTTAAACGGAAATCGGTGTATACCTCACTCTGGCTGCGTAGACTCGAAAAAGCGATATTTCCATATTCGTACTATTAGGGTCAAAATTTACAAAAAGTGATAAAATGTACCGATCAAATGGCTGCAGCTCGAATCATACAATTCGGTGTGTAGACGCCCAGTATGAAGGGATTTCTTTGAAATTTGTACTTTTAGGGAAAACGGGACAATTGTACCAATCAAACGGCTGCCGCTAGAATCATGAAATTCGATTCAAACTGGTACCAAGCAAATGACTTTAGCTAGAATCATACATTTCACTGTGAAATATAATGAATAATTGGATTGTTTGGACTGTGTGGAGTGTTGGAAATGAAAATGGACGAACTCGGTCCAAAGGGAAGAATTCCTTCCTTAAAGACGAATGAAAATGCTGCCAATAATCTTCATATTTAGATTTTGTAGTCTCGCGTTTTATATACGTTTTTTTAATTAATGTTATGCTGTGCATAGTTGACCTGTTTGTTCGGCTTAAGGTCGTATATAAATGAAAACAAGATCTTGTTTGTTTATTATTTAATTTTTCAATATTGTTCCCGATATTTCGAACGACTTTGTCATTCATCCTCAGGAGCGTTACAATTTTAACAAGTAAGAAGGCGTTAAGTTCGGCCGGACCGAATCTTATATACCCTCCACCACGGAGTGCATTCCACAATATTACCAGCAGATTACTATATTTGTCTACTATTTCAAACTATAATGTATACTTATGCGCACTGTTTAAAATCTACTACTATAAATAAATACAATGCTGTAATTGTGAAAGTGAACATGCCGAAAATATTAGGCGATTGTCAGTTGCCATTAGGGAGAAGCATTTTTAGATACAGACAAAGTGATAAGAAAAGTATAAATTTTAAAGATATCCCCATTCGCCCCATTCTCCGCTTAAATGTACAAATTAAAAAAAAAAATCCTTTTTCGAGTCTTCATTGTCAGAATTTATACACCGAATTTCATGATTTCAACTTCAGCGGTTTGGTAGGTCCCATTTTTATCCATCTTTTTAATTATATCCCTTAAAAGTACGAATTTCGAAAAATTCCTCTATTTTACGTGTCTATGCAATTAGAGAGATGTACACACCGAATTTCATGATTCTAGCTGCTGTCGTATCATTGGTACCATATTTTATCCCTTTTTGTCCCATTAAAAACTTTTAAAACTTTTAATTTCTTTGTGGTGCTGCTAAGCTACAAGAGGAATGTTCGCAACAAATTGTAACTGTATGAAAATAAGAAATTTAATTAATAAGCCAAGGCTACCAATATTTGAATACTATATATATATAATGGATATATAAATATATAAATGGATATATGCAGTCAGAGGAATGTATATACCCAATTCCTTGATACTATCTGCGGCCTTTTGGTAGGTACTATTTTTATCCCCTTTTTCCATTTTACACCCTAAAAGTACGAATTTCGAAAAATTCTTTTATTTTATGTGTCTACGCAATCAGAAGAATATATACACCGAATTTCATTATTCTAGGTGCAGCCGTTAGGTTGGTACTATTTTTATCCCTCTATCCCCATAAAAGTATGAATTTAGAAAAAATACTTTTATATTATGTATCTACTCTATTAGAGGAATGTACACGCCAAATTTCGTGTTTCTATCTGTTGTCGTTTGATAGGTACCATTTTTATCCCTTTTTGTCCCATTTCGCCCCCTACAAATAAAAATCGCTATTTGGTGCCCTTTTATGCTATAAAGGGAATGCGCATTGCAAATATCAAGTAAATACAAGCTAATATGTTCAAAAAACATGCTGAAATACTCTAAATATTAGGGGTATTTTCAGTCCTTGTGAGGGAAAAAATTTTCCCTCTGGGCCGATTTCGTCCACTTTCAATCCCAACCGATCTACAACCATAAGACACATTTAGGAAAAATTTGAACTTCCTAGCTCATTTCGTTCGGCCGCTATCGTGCTTTCAACAGACAGACAGACGGACATGGCTATATCGTCTTAGAATTTTACCACGACCCAGAATATATATACTTTATGGGGTCTCCGATCAATATTTCAAGGTGTTACAAACGGAATGACAAAGTGAATTTACCCCCATCCTGGAGGTGGAGGGTATAAAAAACAAAACGATTCTTCCACTTTAATATTTTTTTTTCAAAATTAATACGTCCGCTATTTCTCTAATTCCTAATATCTACATCTAGTCTGCCCGGCCGAACTTATCGCTTTTTAACTTGTTTTATACTGGAGCATATTACAAATTGTAGATTCATATACAAATAAATTCATACACATATTACAAATTGTAGATTCAATTTGTACTCAATTTAAGTACGCTTGTAGTTTAAATAAGTATTAAAACTAATTTTGTAAAAAACTAGTAAGGAAAGGCTAAAGTCGGGCTGGGCCGACTATATTATACACTCCACTTTCTATTCAAGTACATTTCAATTCTGTAAAAAATTGAAAACTGGAAGAATTTTTGTATATTTCCTAATCATAGGCTAATATGACCTGACCCAATTTCTCAATTCGAGCAAAATATGTGTATCGTATCGTTTGTAAATATTTGTATCGGGGCTACATCCCAACATTGAATGAAGTGAAACACTTAGGTTCTTCCAGTTCAAGTATAACGTTTTATGCTCAATTTGAAGAAATTCGGTGAAAATACGTGGTTTCTGGAGCGGAAAAAATCAAGCCGGGAGCGAAATTTGTATGGGAGCTATATCTAAATCTGAACCGATCTGACTCATTTTCACCATGAGTGCTTCTAATTGAAATATAAGATGTTTGGCGAATTTTGAAGAAGATCTTTTAAAATATGTGGTTTGTACAGCAGAAAAAGTCAAATCGGGAGCGAAATTTGAATGGGAGCTATATATAAATCTGAACCGATCTGACTTATTTTCACCATACGTGTTCCTAGATTAAATATAAGATCTTTTGCCAAATTTGAAGGCAATCTGATAAAATATGTGGTTTCTACAGCGGAAAGAGAGACTATATCTAAATCTGAACCGATCTGAACCATTTTCACAATGGGTATTTCTAATTGAATGTTAGATGTTTTGCCAATTTTGAAGAGAATCTGCTAAAATATGTGATATCTAGAGTGAAAAGAGTCAAATCGGGAGAGAAATTCGTATGGGGGCTATATCTAAATCTGAACCGATTTTCTTCAAATTAAATAGCGTGCGTCCTTATACCGAAAAACTTCGTTGTACAAAGTGTCGTTTAGTTCTGACTATGGAGTGAATTCAGTTTTTCATTTCATTTAAAAATTAAATAAGTGCGAAAAATTTAAATTATCCCGAATTTAATTTTCCAGATTTTCGGGGATTATTTAATTTGGATGTCTTTTGATACAAAATCGCCAAATTGAGCACACTTACCTTTTTCGAGCGGCTCCCGGCGATTATCACAGTATGTCACAAAGGTCTTGACACTGAGATTATAATTCTCCTGCATCTCCGCACTAACACATTCGTGCAACTGCTGTTCATGTTGCGATATTGATTTCTGCGTCCGGGATATTTCATAAAGCCTCTTAGCCATTTGGCTGTTATCACTTGTCGGTTGCACTGTGCGCACATCCCACAAATTACCTCCGGATTTTCGGCATTTCGAGGTGCAGACGCCACGATACAATTGATCGTGGCGGTAATGATATTTGTAGGATTTGTGGAAATTGGAAATTTCTTGCCATACCACAGATGAGTTATCTGGTGTAATTTCCGTATAGACCATGCAATATGATGCCGATGGTTGTTGGACGCAGTCATTGTAATCATCCGTCACATACAGTGGGGGCATTTGTTGATAAGTCTGCACTAGAGGGACGATTTGAAAAAGTGATTTACACCCTAATTTCTGCATATGTGTTTCTGGTTGGATTATAAGATGTTGTGCCAAATTTAAAGAAAATTGAGCACAATATGTCGTTTATAGAGCGGAAAATGTCAAACAGGGAGCGACATTTGTATGGGGGCTATATCTAAATCTGAACCGATCTTATCTAGTTTCTGCATATGTGTTTCTAGTTGGACTGTAAGATGTTGTGCCAAATTTGAAGAAAATCGAGTACAATATGTCGTTTATAGAGCGGAAAATGTCAAATCGGGAGCGACTTTTGTATGGGGGCTATATCTAAATCTGAACCGATCTTACCTAATTTCTGCATATGTGTTTCTGGTTAGATTATAAGATGTTGTGCCAAATTTAAAGAAAATCGAGTACAATATGTCGTTTATAGAGCGGAAAATGTCAAATCGATCTGAAAAAGTCAAATCGGGAGCGACATTTGTATGGGGGCTATATCTAAATCTGAACCGATTTGCTTCAAATTAAATAGCGTTCGTCCTTGATCCACAAAACTTACTTGTGCCAATTTTTGTTAAGGTCGGGCTATAATCGCGACCTGTAATTTGATTACAACAATAGATAGACAGACAGACAGACAGACATTGCTAAATCGACTCAGAAAGTGATTCTAAACCGATCTGTATAATAAACAATGGTTCTAGCTCGTTTCCTTTTGGATGTTACAAACAAATGCACAAAGACATAATACTCTCGTGGAGTGTATAAAAATATTTTTTTATTTTGAGTGAAATTTTAATTAGCTTAGTTATCCAGTCTTAAAGAAAAACAGCCCTATTATTATACACTCCACGAGAGTATTATGTCTTTGTGCATTTGTTTGTAACACCCAAAAGGAAGCGATATAGACCCATTGCTAATTATACCGATCGACTTAGAATCACTTTTTGGATCGATTTAGAAATTCCCGTCTGCCTGTCTGTCCGTCCGTCTGTCTGTCCATCTATTCTTGTAATCACGATTCAGGTCGCAATTGTAGGTAGAAATAAATGAAACTTTGCACAACGAAGTTTTTCGGGATAATAACGAACGTTATTTAATTTGAAGAAAATCGGTTCAGATTTAGATATAGCCCCCATACAAATTCCACTCCCGATTTGACTTTTTCCGCTCTAGAATCCACATATCATATCAGATTGTCTTCAAATTTGGTAAAACATCTTATATTTCCACTAGAAATACCCATGGTGTATACGGGTCAGATCGGTTCAAATTTATATACCACATTTTTTAACAGATCTTTTTGAAATTTGGCCAAATATCTTATATTTCAACTAGAAACACCTGTGTTGAAAATGTGTTCGAACGGTTTAGATTTAAATATCGCTCCAACACAAATTTCACTCCCTATTTAACTTCTTTCGCTCTAGAAACCACATTTCATAACAGATCTTCAAATCTTCCAAAATATCAGAAACACCAATGGTGAAAATTGGTCAGATCGGATCAGATTTATATATAGCCCTATAGAAATTTCTCTCCCGGCTTGACTTTTTCCGCACCAGAAACCACAAGTATAACACGTTATACTTGAACTGGAAGATTGTATTGTGAATGTCGGTCCCTTCATTCCATGTTTGGATATAGCTCCGATACAAATATCGTTCTCGTTTTGAGAAATTTGGTCAGGTCATATTAGCCTATGATTAGGAAGCATACAATAATCCTTTCCGTTTTCAGTTTTTTACCGAATTGAATTGTATTCGGATAGAAAGTGGAGGGAGTGTATCATATAGTCGGCCTCGCCCGACTTTAGCCTTTCCTTACTTGTTTTTATACACTCCACGAGAGTATTATGTCTTTGTGCATTTGTTTGTAACACCCAAAAGGAAACGAGATAGACCCATTGTTAATTATACCGATCGTCTTAGAATCACTTTCTGAGTCGATTTAGCAATGTCCGTCTGTCTGTCCGTCCGTCCGTCCGTCCGTCCGTCCGTCCGTCCGTCCGTCCGTCCGTCCGTCCGTCCATCTATTCTTGTAATCACGATACAGGTCGCAATTGTAGACAGAACCAAATGAAACTTTGCACAACGATGTTTTTCGGGATAAGGACGAACGCTATTTAATTTGAAGAAAATCGGTTCAGATTTAGATATAGCCCCCATACGAATTTCACTCCCGATTTGACTCTTTTCACTCTAGATACCACATATTACAACAGATTTTCTTTAAAATTGGCAAAACATCTTATATTGTATCTAGAAACACCTGTGGTAAAAATGTGTTAGATCGGTTCAGATTTATATATAGCTCCCATACAAATTTCTCTCCCGATTTGACTTTTTCTGATCTAGAGACCGCATAATGTATCAGATTGTCTTCAGATTTGGTAAAACATCTTATATTTCCATTAGAAACACCCATTGTGAATATCGGACAGATCGGTTCAGATTTATATATAGCTCACATACAAATTTCGCTCCCGATTTGACTTTTTCCGCTCTAGAAACCACATAATGAATCAGATTGTCTTCAGATTTGGTAAAACATCTTATATTTCCACTAGAAACACCCATGGTGAATATCGGTCAGATCGGTTCAGATTTATATATAGCTCCCATACAAATTTCGCTCCCGATTTGACTTTTTCCGCTCTAGAAACCACATATTGTATCAGATTGTCTTCAGATTTGGCAAAACATCTTATATTTAAACTCAGAACATCTATGGTGAAAATAGGTCAAATCGGTTCAGATTTAGATATAGCCCCCATACAAATGTCGTTCCCGATATGACATTTTCCTCTGTAGAAACCACATATTGTACTCGATTTTCTTTAAATTTGGCACAACATCTGATAATCTTACTAGAAACACCTATGCAGAAATTGGGTAAGATCGGTTCAGATTTAGATATAGCCCCCATATAAATGTCGCTCCCGATTTGACTTTTTCCGCTTTAAATGCCACATATTCTAATCGATTTTCTTTAAATTTGGCACAACATCTTATAATCTAACTAGAAACACCTGTGGCTAAGGCGGGCTAGATCGGTTCAGATTTAGATATAGGCCCCATACAAATGTCGCTCCCGATTTGAATTTTGCGCTCTAAAAACCATATATTGTACCCGATTTTCTTTAAATTTGGGACAACATCTTATAATCCAACTAGAAACACCATGCACAAATTGGGTAAGATCGGTTCAGATTTAGATATAGCCCCCATACAAATGTCGCTCCCGATGTGACTTTTGCCGCTTTAAAAGCCACATATTGTGCTCGATTTTCTTTAAATTTCGCACAACATCTTATAATCTAACTAAACAAAACTATGGTGAAAGTGGGTAAGATTGGTTCAGATTTAAATATAGCCCAAATTCAAATGTTGCTCCCATAAGTTTAACCGATTTTGGCCAAACTATACATTTTATATTTCACCCATTTCGTTCCAGGTTTCAATATATCCTCATACAAATGTCCTTTCTGATATAAAATTTTTTGTCAAACACATACATTTACAGGATACAAAAATCCTTCCCGTTTTCACTTTTTTACCGAATTGAATTGTATTCGGATAGAAAGTGGAGTGTATAATAGAGTCGGCCCCGCCCGACTTTAGCCTTTCCTTACTGGTTTAATATTTTATATTTATTTTTATATTTAAGTATAGTTCAAATTAATTAAAAAAGTTTACAAAAATCTCACTTAAACCAGAAAAACGCAAGTTATCACCCAGGTGAACACTTGCTTTTTAATAACATTTTTTGTGGAATTAGAAAATGAGGGGCAAGAAAAACCACTTTACTACGGTCGAGAGTATCTGCTTTATTCATTTACTTTCAGTTGAATAATGAGAGTGTTAACGTCGTCCAAGCTCGTGATTTATCGACAATTTTTGTTGTTCATCTTCTTTTCAGAACAACACTCTGTGATACATTCTGAGAGAAGGCAGCGTATAATCTATAACGTTTGATAGATACAATATACTTTGATGCGTTTTTTTCCTGGAATATACCAGTTCTTGCGATAATGATCGCTGGACACAAATAAAAATTTGTCTTCGATGAATTTTGGGTGACTGCAGGATATCCAAAACAATTCTTGATGACGACACATGTTTATAAATATCAATCTCGAATGCTTTCAAAAGGAAATTTAATTTTCTTAGAAGTTTTCACATTTATTATCGGAAATTTCAATAGGCGTTTAAGAAAAATTTTCACATTTTGTTTGGAGTCGGAAAAATACAAAATTTTAAATCAAATGTTCAGTCCATATGTCATTGGCTTTTTTGTGAGTTTTTTTCTTTTTATTTAAATTTTTATTTATTTTATATTTTCATTTTTTTTTTCCTGGAAAATTTAGTTTTCACTTCAACACATTCACTTACAATCGATTTGCCCTTTGCAGATGCCAACGATGGCCAATGCCAGGACTATTCGAGATAGGCTATTTACACAAGTCATTGTATGTGGCCTGCAGTCGTGTACGTACGAAATAATACTAATTATTGCTGAGCTCTAATATAATATATTTATATCAATAATACAATTTCATTCTCTCCATGCAAGTTGACAAACAAGAATAAAACCGTGCGACAGCAATTTTAAGCCAGACAAATGTCTATATTACGACTGTTTTTCCTTAAAACTGGATAACAAGCTTAAAAATATTTAATTTAAAATTGAACTCAAAATATTTTTACTCAGTAAAGGTATACTAAGTTTGTCATTCCGTTTGTAACGCCTTGAAATATCGACCTGAAAACCTATTCTTTATCGCCATAGAATTCTAAGACGATCTAGCATCTAAACGAAAGGAGCTAGGAGGTTCAAATTTTCCATAAATGTGTGATATCGTCGTAGATCGGTTGGGATTGCAACTGGGCGAAACCGGTCCACCGGAAAAATGTTTCCCTAACAAGGACAGGAAATACCCTCCATAATCCCCAATATTTCGATTATTTAAGCATTTTTTTAATATGTCTGCTTATATTTAATTTATAGCATAAACGTGCTCTATAACCGATTCTTATTTGTAAAAGTTGTTTTTCCAAATTCCAAACTCATACTTTTAAGGGGTAAAATGGGAACATAGGGATAAAAATGGTACCAAACAAACGGCAACAGCTGGAGTAATGATTTCCGCTGTGTATTTACTTGATATTTGGCAAGTTCCTTTTATTGCGTGAACGCACACCATAAAATGAGGTGAAATGGGGAAAAAGGGATAAAAATGGTACCTGTGAAACGACAATAGCTAGTTAACTGAAATTCGGTGTGTACATCCCTCTAATCGCATGTACACGTCACATAAAGTGATTTTCGAAATTCACACTTTTAAAGGGGAGTGTAGAAAAAGGGATAACATTTGTAAAGGGTGATTTTTTAAGAGCTTGATAACTTTTTTTTTAAAAAAAACGCATAAAATTTGCAAAATCTCATCGGTTCTTTATTTGAAACGTTAGATTGGTCCATGACATTTACTTTTTGAAGATAATTTCATTTAAATGTTGACCGCGGCTGCGTCTTAGGTGGTCCATCCGCTTAGTCCAATTTTGGCATTTCCACGTTTTTGAGTAACAGAGACCCAATTGGTGCGAACGGCGACGAATCGAAAATTGGTGGTCATCATTAACACTGGCCGATACAGCTGCGATATTTTCTTCAGTTCGCACTCTACGTAAGCGTGTTGGTGGTTTAATGTCCAACAATGTAAATTTGGTGCGAAATTTAGTCACAATAGCCCGAATAGCCGCTTCAGTGGGTCGATTAAACTGACCATAAAATGGAAGCGCGCAATGAACTTTCTTAACAGAGCACGCATTTTGATAATAAAATTCAATAATTTGCAAGCGTTGTTCGTTTGTAAGACGATTCATGATGAAATGTCAAAGCATACTGAGCATCTTTCTCTTTGACACCATGTCTGAAATCCCACGTGATCTGTCAAATACTAATGCATGAAAATCCTAACCTCAAAAAAATCACTCTTTACCATCGAAGTAGCTGAAGCTAGAATAACGACATTCGGTATGTACACGATTCCTATGATTGTATCGAAGTGAAAGATAAAGAACAATTTCGAAATTTGTACTTACATGCGGAAACGGAGAGGAGGGGGATAAAATTGGTACCAATCCAACTACAGCCGCTAGAATAATGAAAATCAGTATATATTTCGCTCTGGTTGCATAGACTCGAAATATAAAGTGATCCTTCAATACTGTACTTTTGAGGTCAAAATGGACAACAAGGGATAAAATTGGTGTCGACCAAATGACAGCAGCTAGAATCTTAAAATTTGACGTGTACACGGATTTTCGAAATTCGTACTTTTGAGACAAAAATAGGACGTTAAAACTGTACTATGTGAAATTGAAAATTGTCAGTTAATGTCTGCAGTATTTATGTACATTTCTTTGAATATTGTTGTCTTTATGAAGATTATATTGATATGGCCCACCCTATGGCCATTTAAAATTTTAAAGTATTTTTTTAAATTTCTGGTTTTATTGGAAAGGTCTAAAATTGTCATTTAATAATGGAACACAATATCTTTCATATGACTACCACGATTGGCTCGGCAGTACCTCAACCGATCAACCCAATTTTTCAGTACAGGCCAAAATCCTCACTAAACAGTGACTCTTCTCAATAGTGAGTTCTCTGAACCGCATATGCGGCAATTTTGCTTAGTGACATAGCCACCGAGATCTCTTCTCGAAAAATGTCCACGTAATTTTCTTACAGTTGGTGTTAAAGACTCACTACTTTGGAAGTAAATGTTTAATATTTCCCAATTTTGTTCGAGCGTATAGCGTTCCATTTAGGAAATGTCGAACACTAACCTAAAAATAAAAAAATGAACGTTGTTCTACCTTTCAAAGTCAAAGTTATCGGTAGTTCAAATTTAAAGTTTAAAATTGTCCAACCTATATATAATCAAGGACTATCAAGCAATAAACAAGTACAATAGGCGTTAAGTTCGTCCGGGCCGAACTTTATATACACTCCACCATGGATTGCATTCCACAGAGGCATAGGAAAATATACATTTTTTAATATTTCAAGTACGTAGACAAGGTATAATAACATAAATGCCAATGGGGTCACCAGCCTCCTGTAATAGCTGACATCATGATGGAAGAACTGCTGGACGCCACGATGGAAAAGATAAAAGAAAAACCAAGAGTACTGACCAAATATGTAGACGACCTTTTCGCAATTGTAAAGCGTAGTGAAGTAGAAGCCATACTTAACGCATTAAACTCTTTCAACCGACAAATACAATTTACGATGGAAAAAGAATTGGACAATAAACTACCATATTTGGATTCGGTGATAATTAGACAAGGGAATCTGCTGAAAGTTGACTGGTACCAAAAGCAAACGGCTTCCGGGCGTCTAATTAATTTTTATTCTAAGCACCCAAGACGAACAATTATAAATACCGCGACGAAATTCATAAACAGGGTCCTACAAACCAGTGATAAGGAATTTCACGAAACAAACAAGTCCATAATTAAAACAAGTAAGGAAAGACTAAAGTCGGGCGGGGCCGACTATATAATACCCTACACCACTCCCTGCGTATGTAACTCGCTTTCATTACTAAACCCAGGTATTTCATGGGAGCAATTTTATTTAGTTTATACAAATTATATAAATTATATTCATATAATTTATATGCTATAAATTCATCTTTAGTCAAATTTAACGAATATGGTAAATAATATGGTAATTGATCCAATTGTCCGAAAGACAAATACAAATTATACAGTAGTCTACCAAAGTATGGACATATGGGCATCACCCAAACAATTCTCATTGCAATTCAATTCGGTAAAAAAGTGAAATCGGGAAGGATTTTTGCATCCTGTAAATGTATGTGTTTGACAAAAAATGTTAAATCGGAAAGGACATTTGTATGGTGGTATATTGAAACCTGGAACGATGTTACCCGCTTTTACCATGTATGTTTATTGGTGAAATATAATATGTAAAGTTTAGCCAAAATCGGTTAAAGATTCGGGAGCGACATTTGTATTGGGGCTATATCTAAATCTGAACCGATCTTACCCACTTTCACCGTAGGTTTTTTAGTTGGATTATAAGATGTTGTGCCAATTTTAAAGAAAAACGGGTACAATATGTGGATTTTAGAGCGGAAAAAGTCAAATCTGGAGCGACATTTGTATGGGGGCTATATCTAAATCTGAACCGATCATACCCACTTTCAGCATAGATGTTTCTATTTCGATTATAAAATGTTGTGCCAATTTTAAAGAAAATCGGGTACAATATGTGGTTTCTAAAGCGGAAAAAGTGAAATCGGGAGCGACATTTGTATGGGGGCTATATCTAAATCTGAACCGATCTTACCCAATTTTTGCATACGTGTTGGATTATAAGATGTTCTGCAAAATTAAAAGAAAATCGGGTACAATATGTCGTTTCTAGAGCGGAAAATGTCAAATCGGGATCGACATTTGTATGGGGGCTATATCTAAATCTGAACCGATCTTACCCAATTGCTGCATACGTGTTTGTAGTTGGATTATAAGATGTTCTGCCAAATTTAAAGAAAATCGGGTACAATATGTCGTTTCTAGAGCGGAAAATGTCAAATCGGGAGCGACATTTGTATGGGGGCTATATCTAAATCTGAACCGATCTTACCCATTTTTGCATACGTGTTTCTAGTTCGATTATAAGATGTTCTGCAAAATTTAAAGAAAATCGGGTACAATATGTCGTTTCTAGAGCGGAAAATGTCAAATCGGGAGCGACATTTGTATGGGGGCTATATCTAAATCTGAACCGATCTTACCCAATTTTTGCATACGTGTTGGATTATAAGATGTTCTGCAAAATTTAAAGAAAATCGGGTACAATATGTCGTTTCTAGAGCGGAAAATGTCAAATCGGGATCGACATTTGTATGGGGGCTATATCTAAATCTGAACCGATCTTACCCAATTGCTGCATACGTGTTTGTAGTTGGATTATAAGATGTTCTGCCAAATTTAAAGAAAATCGGGTACAATATGTCGTTTCTAGAGCGGAAAATGTCAAATCGGGAGCGACATTTGTATGGGGGCTATATCTAAATCTGAACCGATCTTACCCATTTTTGCATACGTGTTTCTAGTTCGATTATAAGATGTTCTGCAAAATTTAAAGAAAATCGGGTACAATATGTCGTTTCTAGAGCGGAAAATGTCAAATCGGGAGCGACATTTGTATGGGGGCTATATCTAAATCTGAACCGATCTTACCCAATTTTTGCATAGGTGTTTCTAGTTCGATTATAAGATGTTCTGCAAAATTTAAAGAAAATTGGGTACAATATGTCGTTTCTAGAGCGGAAAATGTCAAATCGGAAGCGACATTTGTATGGGGGCTATATCTAAATCTGAACCGATCTTACCCAATTTTTGCATACGTGTTTCTACTTCGATTATAAGATGTTATGCAAAATTTAAAGAAAATCTGGTACAATATGTCATTTCTAGAGCGGAAAATATCAAATCGGGAGCGACATTTGTATGGGGGCTATATCTAAATCTGAACCGATTTCCTCCAAATTCAATACCGATGGTCCTTGGCCAGAAAAAATAACTTCTGCCAAGTTTGATGACAATCGGACAACAATTGCGACCTGTAGAGTGCGAACAAGCTTAGATGGACAGCAGACGGACGGACGGACGGACGGACAGACGGACAGACAGACATCGTTAAATCGAATCAGCTGGTGATTCTAAGCCGATCCGTATACTTAAAGGTGGGTCTAGCTCAATTATTTCATGGTGTTACAAACATTTGGCGCGAAACTAACTTATTATACCCTAGACCACGAAGTGGTGTAGGGTATAACAAGTAAGGAAAGTCTAAAGTCGGGCGGGGCCGACTATATGATACACTCCACTTTCCAACCGAATACAGTCCAACTCGGTAAAAAAGTGAAAACGGGAAGAATTTTTGTATGTTTCCTAATCATAGGCTAATACGACCTGGTTCGATTTGTCAAATCGATAAGAATATTGTATCGGGGCTATATCCAAACATGGAAAAATGTGACTAACTTTCACAATAAGTTCTTCCAGTTCAAATATAAGGTGTTATGTTCACTTTGAAGAAGTTCGGTGAAAATTCGTGGTTTCTGGGGCGGAAAAAGTTAAATCGGGAGCGAAATTTGTATGGGAGGTATATATAAATCTGAACCGATCTCACACATTTTTACCACAGATGTTTCTAGTTGAAATGTAAGATGTTTTTCCAATTTTGAAGAAAATCTGTTATAAAATGTGGTATCTAGAGTGAAAAGTGTCAAATCGGGAGTGAAATTCGTATGGGGGCTATATCTAAATCTGAACCGATCTGACTCATTTTCACTATAGGTATTTCTAGGACAAATATAATATATTTCGCCTAATTTGAAAAGGATCTGTTAAAATATGTGGTTTCTAGAGCGGAAAAAGTCAAATCGGGAGCGAAATTTGTATGGGAGCTATATATAAATCTGAACCGATCTGACCCATTTTTACCACAGGTGTTTCTAGTTGAAATATAAGATGTTTTGCCAAATCTGAAGACAATCTGATACAATATGTAGTTTCTAGAGCGGAAAAAGTCAAATCGGGAGCGAAATTTGTATGGGAGCTATATATAAATCTGAACCGATCTGCCCCATTTTTACCACAGGTGTTTCTAGTTGAAATATAGGATGTTTTGCCAAATCTGAAGACAATCTGATACAATATGTGGTTTCTAGAGCGGAAAAAGTCAAATCGGGAGCGAAATTTGTATGGGAGCTATATATAAATCTGAACCGATCTGACCCATTTTTTCCACAGGTGTTTCTAGTTGAAATATAAGATGTTTTGCCAAATCTGAAGACAATCTGATACAATATGTGGTTTCTAGAGCGGAAAAAGTCAAATCGGGAGCGAAATTTGTATGGGAGCTATATATAAATCTGAACCGATCTGACCCATTTTTACCACAGGTGTTTCTAGTTGGAATATAAGACGTTTTTCCAATTTTGAAGAAAATCTGTTATAATATGTGGTGAAAAGAGTGAAAAGTGTCAAATCGGGAGTGAAATTCGTATGGGGGCTATATCTAAATCTGAACCGATTTTCTTCAAATATCCCGAAAAACTTCGTTGTGCAAAGTTTCATTTGGTTCTGTCTACAATTGCGACCTGTATCGTGATTACAAGAATAGATGGACAGACAGACAGACAGACAGACAGACAGACAGACAGACAGACAGACAGACAGACAGACAGACAGACAGACAGACAGACAGACAGACAGACAGACAGACAGACAGACAGACAGACAGACAGACAGACAGACAGACAGACAGACAGACAGACAGACAGACAGACAGACAGACAGACAGACAGACAGACAGACAGACAGACAGACAGACAGACAGACAGACAGACAGACGGACGGACGGACATTGCTAAATCGATTCAAAAAGTGATTCTAAGTCGATCGGTATAATTAACAATGGGTCTATCTCTCTTCCTTTTGGGTGTTACAAACAAATGCACAAAGACATAATACTCTCGTGGAGTGTATAAATATACTGCGTATGAACGACTTTCCCGAAAAATTAACCAGTAAGGAAAGGCTAAAGTCGGGCGGGGCCGACTATATGACACACTCCACTTTCTATCAGAATACAATTTCGGAAAAAAGTGAAAACGGGAAGAATTTTTGAATGTTTCCTAATCATAGGCTACTATGTCCTGGTTCAATTTGTAAAATAGAGAAGAATATCAAAACATGGAATGAAGTGACCCATTTCACAATAGGTTCTTCCAGTTCTCAATTTGAAGTAATTCGGTGAAAATTTCGTGGTTTCTGGGGCGGAAAAATCTAGCCGGAAGCGAAACTTGTATCGGAGCTATATATAAATCTGAACCGATCTGACTCATTTTCATCCTGGGTGTTTCTCATGGAAATATACGATATTTTGCCAAATTTGAAGAAGATCTGTTAAAATATGTGGTTTCTACAGCAGAAAAAGTCAAATCGGGAGTGAAATTCGTATGGGGGCTATATCTAAATCTGAACCGATGTGGAACATTTTCACCGTGGGTGTTTCTAGTTGAAATATAAGATGTTTTGCCAATTTTGAAGAAAATCTGTTAAAATATGTGGTTTCTACAGCAGAAAAAGTCAAATCGGGAGTGAAATTCGTAAGGGGGCTATATCTAAATCTGAACCGATCTGGCTCATTTTCACCGTGGGTGTTTCTAGTTGAAATGTAAGATGTTTTGCCAATTTTGAAGAACATATGTTAAAATATGTGGTTTCTACAGCAGGAAAAGTCAAATCGGGAGTGAAATTCGTATGGGGGCTATATCTAAATCTGAACCGATCTGGAACATTTTCACCGTGGGTGTTTCTAGTTGAAATATAAGATGTTTTGCCAATTTTGAAGAAAATCTGTTAAAATATGTGGTTTCTACAGCAGAAAAAGTCAAATCGGGAATGAAATTCGTATGGGGGCTATATCTAAATCTGAACCGATTTTCTTCAAATTAAATAGCGTTCGTCCTTATCCCGAAAAACTTTGTTGTGCAAAGTTTCATTTGGTTCTGGCTGCAATTGCGACCTGTACTTTGATTACAAGAATAGATGGACAGACGGACGGACGGACGGACGGACGGACATTGTTAAATCGATTCAAAAAGTGATTCTAAGTCGATCGGTATAATTAACAATGGGTCTATCTCGCTTCCTTTTGGGTGTTACAAACAAATGCACAAAGAAATAATACTCTCGTGGAGTGTATAATAAATAATCTAATCAAGCGAACGACGGAAGAAAACTTAACAAAAATGACGAAAGACCAAGCAAAATTTATAAATCCACAACATATATTCCAGGACTATCCGAAAGTCTAAAACATTCTAATATTTACGACAAGGAAAAATTTGGGTTGGCATATAAAACACACAGGACCGTCAACCAACTATTTAGTAGGACAAAATCAAAAATCAAGAAAGAGGAGAAACCAAACGTCGTATACAAGATAAAATGAAATGGTGACAAGTCCGACATATGCCAGAAGGTATATGTCGGCACTACGAAAAATAAATTGAAAACAAGACTTTCATCACATAAAACCGAACACAAATCTCTTGACAAACCCATCGAGCAAAAAACTGCCCTTGCAGCCCACTGTACCTTGACGGGACATAAACCAAACTTTAATGACGTCGAAATACTAGCGGAAGAGAATAATTATATAAGGAGATACACTTTGGAAATGCTAAATATAATTGACGTCTCCCCTGGAAAAAGGCTTAATTATAAGAGAGACCCAGACGGTTGTGCTCAAATATATCGGAACACGGTGGAAAAACATAAACGACAAATTAGACAGTAGTTGACAAAAGCTTGCAGAGAGTGGCAGGAGAATTTTCTATTGTGAAAAACTTTTTTAAAAAGGTAAATGTAAATTGATCTTTTTTGATTGTTAATGAAATATTGGGAAATAAAAAACAATAAAATAATAAAATAGTAATTTTTGTTTTATTATTTGAAAAAACTGACCTCAAGCCGAACAAAATACAAAACGTAAATACAATATTTTTATAAGCTCGCTTATAAGACGAGGCTACCAATACGTTTACACTATATAAAGAGTGATTTTTTTGAGGTTAGGATTTTCATGCATTAGTATTTGACAGATCACGTGGGATTTCAGACATGGTGTCAAAGAGAAAGATGCTCAGTATGCTTTGACATTTCATCATGAATCGTCCTACAAACGAACAGCGCTTGCAAATTATTGAATTTTATTATCAAAATGCGTGCTCTGTTAAGAAAGTTCATTGCACGCTTCCATTTTATGGTCAGTTTAATCGACCCACTGAAGCGGCTATTCGGGCTATTGTGACTAAATTTCGCACCAAATTTACATTGTTGGACATTAAACCACCAACACGCTTACGTAGAGTGCGAACTGAAGAAAATATCGCAGCTGTATCGGCCAGTGTTAATGATGACCACCAATTTTCGATTCGTCGCCGTTCGCACCAATTGGGTCTCTGTTACTCAAAAACGTGGAAATGCCAAAATTGGACTAAGCGGATGGACCACCTAAGACGCAGCCGCGGTCAACATTTAAATGAAATTATCTTCAAAAAGTAAATGTCATGGACCAATCTAACGTTTCAAATAAAGAACCGATGAGATTTTGCAAATTTTATGCGTTTTTTTTTAATAAAAAAGTTATCAAGCTCTTAAAAAATCACCCTTTATATCGAAATAATACAGGGTGATTTTTTAAGAGCTTGATAACTTTTTTAAAAAAAAAAACGCATAAAATTTGCAAAATCTCATCGGTTCTTTATTTGAAACGTTAGATTGGTCCATGACATTTACTTTTTGAAGATAATTTCATTTAAATGTTGACCGCGGCTGCGTCTTAGGTGGTCCATCCGCTTAGTCCAATTTTGGCATTTCCACGTTTTTGAGTAACAGAGACCCAATTGGTGCGAACGGCGACGAATCGAAAATTGGTGGTCATCATTAACACTGGCCGATACAGCTGCGATATTTTCTTCAGTTCGCACTCTACGTAAGCGTGTTGGTGGTTTAATGTCCAACAATGTAAATTTGGTGCGAAATTTAGTCACAATAGCCCGAATAGCCGCTTCAGTGGGTCGATTAAACTGACCATAAAATGGAAGCGCGCAATGAACTTTCTTAACAGAGCACGCATTTTGATAATAAAATTCAATAATTTGCAAGCGTTGTTCGTTTGTAAGACGATTCATGATGAAATGTCAAAGCATACTGAGCATCTTTCTCTTTGACATCATGTCTGAAATCCCACGTGATCTGTCAAATACTAATGCATGAAAATCCTAACCTCAAAAAAATCACTCTTTACTTGAAGTCAATTCAAAAACAAGTAAGGAAAGGCTAAAGTCGGGCGGGGCGGACTATATGATACACACCACTTTTTATCCAAATACAATTCAACTCGGTAAAAAAATGAAAACGGGAAGGATTTTTGTATTTATACTAATCATAGGCTAATATGACCTGGTCCAATTTGTCAAATCGAAAAGAATATTTGTATCGGTGCTAACTTTCACAATATCTTCTTCCAGTTCAAATATAACGTGTTATGCTCACTTTGATGAAATTCGGTGGTTTCTTGGCGGAAAAGGTTTATCCGGGAGCGAAATTTGTATATATAAATTTGAACCGATATAACACATTTTTTCCACAGGTGTTTCTAGTTGAAATATAAGATGTTTTGCCAATTTTAAAGAAAACCTTTTGTAATATGTGGTATCTAGAGTGAAAACAGTCAAATCGGGAGTGAAATTCGTATGGGGACTATATCTAAATCTCAACAGATTTTCTTCAAATTAACTAGCGTTTGTCGTTGTAGCGAAAAACTTCGTTGTGCAAAGTTTCATTTGGTTCTGTCAACAATTGCGACCTGCATCGTGATTACACGAATAGATGGACAGACGGACGGACGGCCATTGCTAAATCGACTCAAAAAGTGATTCTAAGTCGATCGGTATAATTAACAATGGGTCTATCTCGTTTCCTTTTGGGTGTTACAAACAAATGCACAAAGACATAATACTCTCGTGGAGTGTATAAATAAATATTCTTAAATCTATATTAATATTCCATGATT
This sequence comes from Polietes domitor, assembly GCA_947397865.1. NCBI lineage: Eukaryota > Metazoa > Arthropoda > Insecta > Diptera > Muscidae > Polietes > Polietes domitor. Next base: position 62,483,349 of record OX377622.1, read on the forward strand.
CTAGCTGCGGCCATTTGGTTGGTACCATTTTTGTCCCCTTTTTCTATTTTACCCCCTCAAGAGTACGACTTTCTAAAATCTCTTTATTTTACGTGTCTAAGCATTATTATTTGGTACTATTTATTATTTTTTTTCATCCCTCTGTACCCATTGTATACCTAGAAAGTACGAATTTGAAAAAAAAACCTTTTATTTTTCGTGTCTACGCATACGCAGGTTTTGATTTGGTTGATACTATTTTATCCCCTTCTTCCATTTTAACCCCAAAAAGTACGAATTTCGAAAAATCCATTTATTTTACGTATCTACGCAATCAGAAGAATGTATACACCGAATTTCATTATTTTAGGAGTAGTCGTTTGGTTGGTACCATTTTTATCCCTCTATTCCCATTTTATCCCTTAAAAGTACAAATTTGGAAACAAGTAAGGAAAGGCTAAAGTCGGGCGGGGCCGACTATATAATACCCTACACCACTCCCTGCGTATGTACCTCGCTTTGATCACTAAACCCATTTATTTCATGGGGGCAATTTTATGTAGTTCATATAAATTATACAGTTATTATAAATTCATCTTTTGTCATATTTAACGAATATGGTTAATAATATGGTAATTGATCCAATTATCCGACAGGCAAATACAAATTATACAGTAGTAATATGATGAATCAGACCGACATTTCAAAAGGGGGCCTATAACAACATTTTGGGCCTGGTCCAAAACATGGCCCTATATATTTCTCATTCACGGTAGGTATTCCTGGTTGAAAAATATCATGATCTGCAAAATTTGGTGAAGATCCGATGTAAGATGTAGTTTCTAGAGCTGTAATAGATCAGAATGGGACCCCATTTGGGTTATACCAAAGTATGGACATATGGGCATCTCCCAAACAAGTAAGGAAAGGCTAAAGACGGACGGACTTTTTATCTCATTACAATTCAATTCGGTAATAAGGTGAAATCGGGAAGGATTTTTGCATCCTGTAAATGTATGTGTTTGACAAAAAATGTTAAATCGGAAAGGACATTTGTATGGGGGTATATTGAAGCCTGGAACGATGTGACCCGCTTTCACCATGTATGTTTATTGGTGAAATATAATATGTAAAGTTTGGCCAAAATCGGTTAAACATTCGGGAGCAACATTTGTATGAGGGCGATATCTACAGCTGAACCGATCTTACCCACTTTCACCATAGGTTGGATTATAAAATGTTGTGCCAGTTTTAAAGAAAAACGGGTACAATATGTGGATTTTAGAGCGGAAAAAGTCAAATCTGGGCGACATTTGTATGGGGGCTATATCTAAATCTGAACCGATCATACCCACTATCAGCATAAGTGTTTCTAGTTAGATTATAAGATATTGTGCCAAATTTAAAGAAAATCGGGTGCAAGATGTGGTTTCTAGAGCGAAAAATGTCAAATCGGGAGCGACATTTGTATGGGGGCTATATCTAAATCTGAACCGATCTTACCCATTTTTTGCATACGTGTTTCTAGTTGGATTATAAGATGTTGTGCCAATTTTAAAGAAAATCGGGTACAATATGTGGATTCTAAAGCGGAAAAAGTGAAATAGGGAGCGACATTTGTATGGGGTCTATATCTAAATCTGAACCGATCTTACCCAATTTCAGCATAGGTGTTTCTAGTTCGATTATAAAATGTTCTGCAAAATTTAAAGAAAATCGGGTACAATATGTGGTTTCTAAAGCGGAAAAAGTGAATTCGGGAGCGACATTTGTATGGGGGCTATATCTAAATCTGAACCGATCTTACCCAATTTTTGCATACGTGTTTCTAGTTGCATTATAAGATGCTCTGCAAAATTTAAAGAAAACCGAGTACAATATGTCGTTTCTAGAGCGGAAAATGTCAAATCAGGAGCGACATTTGTATGGGGGCTATATCTAAATCTGAACCGATCTTACCCAATTTTTGCATACGTGTTTCTAGTTCGATTATAAGATGTTCTGCAAAATTTAAAGAAAACCGGGTACAATATGTTATTTCTAGAACGAAAAATGTAAAATCGGGAGCGACATTTGTATGGGGGCTATATCTAAATCTGAACCGATCTTACCCAATTTTTGCATAGGTGTTTCTAGTTGGATTATAAGATGTTCTGCAAAATTTAAAGAAAATCGGGTACAATATGTCGTTTCTAGAGCGGAAAATGTCAAATCGGGACCGACATTTGTATGGGGGCTATATCTAAATCTGAACCGATTCCCTCCAAATTCAATACTGATGGTCCTTGACCAGAAAAAATTACTTCTGCTAAGTTTCATGACAATCGGACAACAATTGCGACCTGTAGAGTGCGAACAAGCTTAGATTGACAGCAGACGGACGGACGGACGGACGGACGGACGGACAGACAGACATCGTTAAATCGACTCAGCTGGTGATTCTAAGCCGATCGGTATACTTAAAGGTGGGTCTAGCTCGATTATTTTTTGGTGTTACAAACATTTGGCGGAAAACTAACTTATAATACCCTAGACCACGAAGTGGTGTAGAGTATAAAAATACTTTTATATTATGTATCTACTCAATTAGAGGAATGTTCACAGCGAATTTTGTGTTTCTAGCTGTTGTCGTTTGATATGTACCATTTTTATCCCTTTTTGCCCCATTTCACGAATAAAAAACTCTTTATGGTGCACGTTTTTGTTATAGGGGGAATGCGCATACCCAATATCAAGTAAGTACAAGCAGACATATTCAAAAAACGTGCCTAAGTACTGTACAATATAAGGGTATTTTCAGTCCTTGTGAGGGAAAACCAACCGATCTACGACTATAAGACACATTTATGGAAAATTTTGACGTCATAGCTCCTTTCGTTTAGATGCTAGCGTGCTTTCATGGGTTGCATTCCACAGAGGCTGTCGATTTTCGTAGAAATGCAGTAACTTTACAGGAAACTGTTATTTTTTTCATATAACCAAACTAAAACAAATGAAACAAGTAAGGAAAGTCAAAAGTCGGACGGAACCGACTATGTGATACACTCCACTGTCTATCCTATTACAATTCAATTCTGCAAAAAAGTGAAATCGGGAAGAATTTTTGTATCCTGTAAATGTATGTGTTCGACAAAAAATGTTAAATCGGAAAGGACACCTGTATGGGGGTATATTGAAACATGGAACGATGTGACCCTTTTTCACCATGTATGTTTATAGGTGAAATATAATATGTAAAGTTTGGCCAAAATCGGTTAAACATTTGGGAGAAACATTTGCATATATAAATACATTTATATCTAAATCTGAACCGATCTTAGCCACTTTCACCATAGGTGTTTCTAGTTGGATTATAAGCCGTTGTTTCAAATTTAAAGAAAATCGGGCACAATATGTGGTTTCTAGAGCGGAAAACGTCAATCGGTCCGCTTCGTTGCTATAAGGGGAATGCGCATTCCAGATAACAAGTAAATGTTCGGCATTCACCCGATCGCCGATTCGCATTTTGCTTGACAATAGCGGAGGCATTGCGTGACACTAAATAAAAAATAGATATACGTCAATGAACTATTTATTTGTTGATGTGATGTGACAATATTTGAACATAGTACAATAAAACAAGTCAAAAGAGATTAATAACTAAAAGTCGACCTTTTTTGTGGTCTTTCGCAGCCAATATATCACTCAACTGGATTTTCTGCAATGTTTAGGAACATGTTTCGGATGAGTTCGAATCTTTATCAGTTCGTTGAACTGATAAAAATCTATTATGCATTATGAATTTTCAACAATTGTTTTGAAAATTGAAATGTGCGGATTTTCCATGTTTCCATGAAACGAAACGATCCGTAGAATCACTGTGTTTGATAAAAATTATTGCATCATAAATCTTGCCACGTTCATCCCAAACAATCAAATTTTATTGCTACATAAAATTGGCTGGAATCTTTAAAATATCTAAATTGAATATTCAACAGCAAGTTGAGTGTTAATCTTGCTTAATTTGAATATTCAATGTCAACTTAAGTTCTGAATAAGCTTTCGACAAGCAATGAAAACAAATTAGCAGCAATCAGGCATAATTAAATTATTCGAATATCGCTGACAAAATCTATGGCATCAAAATAGTTGTCCAGTACAAACGGCAACATCCGAGAAGAAAATAGAAGAAGTACATATCGTCTTCATGTATGACTAAATTAATTTAAGCAAAACCTTAATAAAAACAAGTAGAAACTACTCCATTACTAACAAGTAAGGAAAGGCTAAAGTCGGACGGAGCCGACTATATGATACACTCCACTTGCTATCCTATTATAATTCAATTCTGTAAAAAAGTGAAAATGGGAAGGATTTTTGTATCCTGTAAATATATGTGTTTGACAAAAAAATTTAAATCGGAAAGGACATCTGCATGGCGGTATATTGAAACATTGAACGATGTGACCCGCATTCACTATGTATGTTTATAGATGAAATATAATATGTAAATTTTGGCCAAAATCGGTTTAACATTTGGGAGCAACATTTGTATATATATATATAAAAAATTATTTCTAAATCTGAACCGATCTTACCCACGTTCACCATGGGTGTTTTTAGTTGAATTATAAGATGTTGTGCCAAATTTAAAGAAAATCAGGTACAATATGTGGTTTCTAAAGCGGAAAAAATCAAATCGGGAGCGACATTTGTATGGGGGCTATATTTAAATCTGAACCGATCTAACCGATTTTCACCATAGCTGTCTCCAGTTCAATTATAGGGTACTGTGCTAAATTTGAAGCAAATCGAGTGAAATATGTGGTTTCAAGAGCGGAAAAAGTCAACTCGGGAGCGACATTTGTATGGGAGCCATATCTAAATCTGAACCGATCTGACCGATTTTCATCATAGCTGTTTCCAGTTCAATTATAGGGTACTGTGGTAAATTTGAAGCAAATCGAGTGAAATATGTGGGTTCTAGAGCGGAAAAAGTCAAATCGGGGGCGACATTTGTATGGGGGCTATATCTAAATCTGAACCGATCTGACCCATTTTCATCATAGCTGTTTCCAGTTCAATTATAGGGTACTGTGCCAAATTTTAAACAAATCGATTGAAATATGTGGGTTCTAGAGCGGAAAAAGTCATATCGGGAGCGACATTTGTATGGGAGCTATATCTAAATCTGAACCGATCTGACCGATTTTCATCATAGCTGTTTCCAGTTCAATTATAGGGTACTGTGCCAAATTTAAAGCAAATCGAGTGAAATATGTGGGTTCTAGAGCGGAAAAGGTCAAATCGGGAGCGACATTTGTATGGGGGCTATATCTAAATCTGAACCGATTTGCTTCAAATTAAATAGCGTTCGTCCTTGATCCACAAAACATACTTGTGCCAATTTTTTTTAAGATCGGACTACAATTGCGACCTGTAATTTGATTACAACAATAGATGGACAGACGGACAGACAGACGGACAGACGGACATTGCTAAATCGACTCAGAAAGTGATTCTAAGCGGATCTGTATAATAAACGGTGGGTCTAACTCGTTTCCTTTTGGGTGTTACAAACAAATGCACAAAGACATAATACTCTCGTGGAGTGTATAATGACAAACAATTTTTTGTCGGCATTCCCTTATTTCGACAATAAGGGTCATAACTTCTACATAACTTTCTTCGTTAGGATCTCAGATATAGAATAAAACAAAACATTCTGTTGTCTAATTTCCAAAGCAGGATTTCACGCTATTTAACCAAAAAATTAAAAGAAATCTTTTGCGTCTCCAAAGAGAATAATAATGTTTATATTTATACATAGATCTTGTACATATAGACATTGTTTTCTTCGTTAGAATTAAAATAATAATTGCTCTTATTAAATTGAATAATTGTAATTTAAATAGCAATTAAAACAATTAACAAGTAAGGAAAGGCTAAAGTCGGACGGGGCCGACTATATAGTACCCTACACCACTCCCTGCGTATATACCTCGCTTTGATTACTAAACCCAGGTATTTCATGGGAGCAATTTTATGTAGTTCATATAAATTATGCAGTTACTATAAATTCATCTTTAGTCAAATTTAATGAATATGGTAATACAGAATATAATATAATGAATATAATAAATACAGATTATACAGCGGTAATAGGATGAATCGGACGGACATTTGAAGGGGGCCTATAACAACACTTGAGGCCTGTGCCAAAACATGCGCCTATATATTTCTCATTCACGGTAGGTATTCCTAGTTGAAACATATAATGATCTGCAAAATTTGATGAAGATCCGATGTAAGATGTAGTTTCTAGAGCTGTAACAGAGCAGAATGGGGCCCCATTTGAGTTATACCAAAGTATGGAAATATGGGTATCTCCCAAACAAGTAAGAAAGGCTAAAGGCGGACGGAGCCGACTATATGACACACCCCACTTCCCACCCCACCTATAAATGTATGTGCTTGACAACAAATGTTAAATCGGAAATGGCATTTGTATGGGGGTATATTGAAACATGGAACGATGTGACCCGCTTTCACCATGTATGTGTATATCACCATGCATGTATAACCAAAATCGGTTAAAGATTCGGAGCAACATTTCTTTTGGGGCTATATCTAAATCTGAACCGATCTTACCCACTTTCACCATAGATGTTTTTAGTTGGATTATAAGATGTTGTGCCAATTTTAAAGAAAATAGGGTACAATATGTGGTTTCTAGAGCGGAAAAAGTCAAATCGGGAGCGACATTTGTATGGAGGCTATATCTAAATCTGAACCGATCTTACCCACTTTCAGCATAGGTGTTTCTAGTTCAATTATAGAATGTTGTGCCAATTTTAAAGAAAATCGAGAATAATATGCGGTTTCTAAAGCGAAAAAAGTGAAATAGGGAGCGACATTTGTATGGGGACTATATCTAAATCTGAACCGATCTTACCCACTTTCAGCATAGGTCTTTCTAGTTCAATTATAAAGTGTCGTGCAAATTTTAAAGAAAATCGGGAACAATATGCAGTTTCTAGAGCGGAAAAAGTCAAATCGGAAGCGACATTTGTATTGGGGCTATATCTAAATCTGAACCGATTTCCTCCAAATTCAATACCGATCGTCCTTGCCCAATAAAAGTAACTTCTGCCAAATTTCATGATAATCGGACAGCAATTGCGACCTGTAGAGTGCGAACAAGCTTAGATGGACAGCAGACGGACAGACAGACATCGGTAAATAGATTCAGCTTGTGATTCTAAGCCGATCCGTATACTTAAAGCTCGATTATTTCTTGGTGTTACAAACATTTGGCGGAAAACTAACTTATAATTCCCTAGTCCACGAAGTGGTGTAGGGTATAAAAAGACGTTAAGTTCTGCTTTTATACCTTCCACCACGGATTGCATTCCACAGTATTACCGGCAGTTTAGAGGCTGTCAACTTTAGGAAAATTATGCACATCACAATATTTGTTCATTACTATAATATTAATAGTCCTCTACTATGTATATAAATATAAAACTACCAGAGTAATCAAAAAGTGAACATGAGGCAGCAATCTTCAAAGATATGCCCTAATTATCGTTATTAGGTACAAACAATTTCCCTCAGGATCGATTTTTCTATTTGCAATTTCTTGATTCCAGCTACAGCCTTTTTCATTTTGGACCTAAAATAACGGATTTGGAAAATGTCCTCTTACTTTTCGCGTCTGCGTAGTCGGACGAATTTCATGATAGCTACAGCCGCTTGATTGGTGCCAAATTTAATCCAACCATACAATGTTGATCCCCATTTTACGCCTAAAAAAATCCTTTATGTTTCGCGTTTATACAGTCAGATGAATGTATATACCGAATTTCATGATTTCAACTTCAGCGGTATGGTTGGTACCATTTGTATCCCTTAAAAGTACGAATTTCGAAAAATCCTTATATTTTACGTGTCTACGCAATTAGAAGAATGTACACACCGAATTTCATGATTCTAACTGTTGTCGTATCATTGGTACCATTTTTATCCCTTTTCGTCCCAAAAGTACGAATTTTGAAAAATCCTTCTATTTTACGTATCTACGCAAGTAGAGGGATGTACATTCCATATTTCATGTCTCTAGCTATTGTCTTATCATTGGTACCATTTTTATCCCTTTTTGTCCCATTTCGCCCGCTAAAACGTATATTTAGTTGTTGGTGCTTTTACGCTGCGAGAGGAAGGCATGCAGCGAATTTCAAGTGCATATAAAGAAGAAATTTTAAAAGAAATGCTTAAATATTATAAACATTAGGGAGTACCTCCAGTACTTTTTTTCAGCCCAATTTCAATCCCAACCGATATGCAACCATAAGACACATTTAGGGAAAATTTTAACCTCCTAGCTCATTTCGTTTGGCCGCTATCATGAATTCAAAGACAAACAGACAGAGGGACATGGCTAAATCGCCTTAGAATTTTTATAGAGTCTCCAAGGTCTTACAAACGGAATGACAAAGTGAATATACCCCATCCTTAGGTGGAGGGTATAAAAATGTATAGTGGGTTCGAAAAAAATTTTAGGGAGGGAAAACTAATGGGGGTTTGCCAGTTTGGACCTTGCTGTCATAAAAGAAAATTATAAAAAATAAGTAAATCGTATGGGGAACACCTTAAGGGTTGAAGATAGAAGGTAGGTATGCTAACAAGTAAAAACGGCGTTAAGTCAACCGGGCCGAACTTTATATACCCTCCACCGTGGATTGCATTCCACAGAGGAAGTCGATTTTCGTAGAAGTGCAGTAATATTACAGGAAAATATAATTTTTTTAATATAGCCAAACCAAAACAAATACAAATATTGAAAAAATAATTTTTTAAATAAATATAATATTTTTATTATTTCACACACCAATACCTTTACACTATATATATATAAATATAGAAATAATACTTCAAGTCAATTCAAGAAATAAATATTCTTATATATATATTTTCAAAAAAAAAACGCTGCGAGAGGAAGGCATGCAGCGAATTTCAAGTGCATATAAAGAAGAAATTTTAAAAGAAATGCTTAAATATTATAAACATTAGGGAGTACCTCCAGTACTTTTTTTCAGCCCAATTTCAATCCCAACCGATATGCAACCATAAGACACATTTAGGGAAAATTTTAACCTCCTAGCTCATTTCGTTTGGCCGCTATCATGAATTCAAAGACAAACAGACAGAGGGACATGGCTAAATCGCCTTAGAATTTTTATAGAGTCTCCAAGGTCTTACAAACGGAATGACAAAGTGAATATACCCCATCCTTAGGTGGAGGGTATAAAAATGTATAGTGGGTTCGAAAAAAATTTTAGGGAGGGAAAACTAATGGGGGTTTGCCAGTTTGGACCTTGCTGTCATAAAAGAAAATTATAAAAAATAAGTAAATCGTATGGGGAACACCTTAAGGGTTGAAGATAGAAGGTAGGTATGCTAACAAGTAAAAACGGCGTTAAGTCAACCGGGCCGAACTTTATATACCCTCCACCGTGGATTGCATTCCACAGAGGAAGTCGATTTTCGTAGAAGTGCAGTAATATTACAGGAAAATATAATTTTTTTAATATAGCCAAACCAAAACAAATACAAATATTGAAAAAATAATTTTTTAAATAAATATAATATTTTTATTATTTCACACACCAATACCTTTACACTATATATATATAAATATAGAAATAATACTTCAAGTCAATTCAAGAAATAAATATTCTTATATATATATTTTCAAAAAAAAAACGCTGCGAGAGGAAGGCATGCAGCGAATTTCAAGTGCATATAAAGAAGAAATTTTAAAAGAAATGCTTAAATATTATAAACATTAGGGAGTACCTCCAGTACTTTTTTTCAGCCCAATTTCAATCCCAACCGATATGCAACCATAAGACACATTTAGGGAAAATTTTAACCTCCTAGCTCATTTCGTTTGGCCGCTATCATGAATTCAAAGACAAACAGACAGACGGACATGGCTAAATCGCCTTAGAATTTTTATAGAGTCTCCAAGGTCTTACAAACGGAATGACAAAGTGAATATACCCCATCCTTAGGTGGAGGGTATAAAAATGTATAGTGGGTTCGAAAAAAATTGTAGGGAGGGAAAACTAATGGGGGTTTGCCAGTTTGGACCTTGCTGTCATAAAAGAAAATTATAAAAAATAAGTAAATCGTATGGGGAACACCTTAAGGGTTGAAGATAGAAGGTAGGTATGCTAACAAGTAAAAACGGCGTTAAGTCAACCGGGCCGAACTTTATATACCCTCCACCGTGGATTGCATTCCACAGAGGAAGTCGATTTTCGTAGAAGTGCAGTAATATTACAGGAAAATATAATTTTTTTAATATAGCCAAACCAAAACAAATACAAATATTGAAAAAATAATTTTTTAAATAAATATAATATTTTTATTATTTCACACACCAATACCTTTACACTATATATATATAAATATAGAAATAATACTTCAAGTCAATTCAAGAAATAAATATTCTTATATATATATTTTCAAAAAAAAAACCATACATACCATAAATATTGGTAGATAGTGGGTGCTAGAGTTGGGTGTATTTCCATTCTCTGTTAATTCCAAAAGTACAAAATTTGAAAATCCATTATCTCACGTACATAGTGCAAATAATCTAACTTCATGATTCAACTAATTTTTGTTGTAAAAGTAAAAAGTACGAATTTGGAAAAATCTTTTTATTTTGCGTGTCTATGCAGTCAGAGGTAAACATTCCTCCGACATTCTATGATTCTAGCTGCGCCGATTTGGTTGGTAACATTTTTATTCCCCTTTCCTAGTTTACCCCCTTAAGAGTACGATAAAAGGGATGTACACCCCGAATTTCATCATTCTAGTAAGTCGTTTATTTGGTACTATTTTTATCCCTCTGTACCCATTGTATCCCTTGAAAGTACGAATTTGGACTCTAGCTGCGGTCATTTGGTTAGTACTATTTTTATCCCCTTTTTCCATTTTAACCCCAAAAAGTACGAATTTCGAAAAATCCGTTTATTTTATATGTCTACGCAATCAGAGGAATATATACACCGAATTTTATTATGCTAGGTGCAACCGTTTGATTTTGTACCGATTTTATCCCTCTATTCCCATTTTATCCTTTAAAAGTACAGATTTGAAAAAATACTTTATGTATCTACTCAATTAGAGGAATGTATAAATCAAATTTCGTGTTTCTTCCTGGTGACGTTTGAAAGTTACCATTTTTATCCCTTTTTGCCCCCTTTATCCCTTTTTATCCCGAATAAAAATCACTTTGTGGTGCACGTTTTTGTTATAGGGGGAATGCGCACACCCAATATCAATTAAGTACAAGTAGACATATTGAAAAAATTTGCTCAAATACTCTAAAATATTAATGGTTGTTATGGGGTTTTTCAGTTGCTGTGAGGGAAAAATGTTTCCCTTTGGGACGATTTGCCCAGTTTCAATCCCAACCGATCTACGACTATAAGACGTACTTACTCCTTGAAACTACTAGCACCTTTCGTTTAGATGCTAGCGTGCTTTCAACAGACGGACGGACATGGCTAGATTGTCTTAGAATTTTATGACGATCAAGAATATATATACTTTATAGGGTCTCAGGTCGATATTTCAAGGTTTTACAAACGGAATGACAAAATTATTATACCCTGGTATACTGGAGGTGGAGGGTATAAAAAATATTGGGGGATGGTAATACGTCTGACTCCACTAACAGCCTCCTTGTGCCAGTAAGAGCGGTGGGAACAAATTTTATAAAATATTACGAGGACCCACTTGAGCAGCGGGGATAGAGGGTATGTGTGTTTGAAAAAAAATTGGAGAGGGAAAAATGATGGGGGTCGGTCTTACATTTAAGACCTCTGGAGGCGACTCCAAGCAGTTTTTGGTCCTTTTTTTTGTAAATTTTCCCCTTTTCACTCCATTGACCCCCATAAGCGCACACTTACACTCACCTCATCACCATTTTTTGCTCATGGTGTTTTTTCCGAACCTCACATTAGGTGTTCTGGCATATCGAAACCGAAAATATGTGCACTATCCCAACCCTACTATACACCAATACACCGATTTGCGTCTTTAAAGCGGACCGAGAAAACACGACGCAAAGCGAATCACTTTCCACGCATATTTTGTTAATGGGGTAATGGAGAATATTTTTGAGAAAATCCATATTAATATTATAAAACCTTAGTGTAACACAGTGCTACTCGAAAAAATATAACCATATACGGTCACAACTACGTGATAAAAGACCGAAAAAAAGACCCGTGTCTCCCAGTTTTGCCCAAAGTCATACACTTTTTTATGGGCCCCAAAGATTTGGGGCCTCGGTGTCATTTTTGCAAAAAATTGATCATTTTCTCGGGCTCATATCTTGCAAACCGTTTGAAATTTTGATTTACTCTCTGGGGCAAAGTTGTAGCTATTGCCATAAAATCTTCATCTTCAAAATCGCACAGGTCTATAGGTAGCAAACCGTTCAAAATTCAAGGAAACAATCAACTACAAAAATATACCTAAGATCTCAATAAATAACTTTCTAGAATATATGAACTTTCTAGGAATGAACCTTAACACCGTTTTGGAAGGAAAAATATATCTTGTAGGACTCTTTCTGTTAATGGTCAGTCCGACTATAGTGCGTATGAGTGATATTATCCTTAATCAACAGCACGTACACGCTACCTATACACACTACAGCCTACACAGATTTGTTCGACGAAATTTGCTATTTTGACCTCAAAGATGACGTTTTTTTGATTTTATATATTCACAATTTATTTGATATGATAACGATAAAAATCAATATGAAACCTTAATTTTACCATTTGTTTTTTTTTTTTGCTGGCGAAGCGGGCGAGTTTCAGCTAGTTCTAAAATAAATAAATAAGTGAAACTTGTTATCTTTCTGAAAATTAATTAAGCGATATCTAGAATTTTTGGTATTTTATTTATTCAATTTTAGGGGATGAAATGGGCCAAAAAGCGATAAAAATGGTACTGGTGAAACAACAATTGCTAGTAAACTGAAATTCGGTCTGTACATCCCTCTAATCGCATGTACATATAAAATAAAGCAATTTTCGAAATTCGTACTTTTAAGAGGGGAAAATGTGGAAAAGGTATAAAATTGGTATCGGCCAGATGACTGCAGCTAGGATAACGAAATTCGATATAAACATTCCTATGAAATGAAAAAATTTTTCAATGTTGTAGTTTCATGGGGAAACGGGGAGAAAGGGGATACAATTGGTACTAATCAAACCGCTGCAGCTAGAATAACGAAAATCAGCGTAATTTTCGCTCTGGTTGCGCAGACCCGAATTATAATGTGATCTTTCGACACTCGTGCTTTTAGGGTCAAAATGCCCAAAAAGGGATATAATTGGTGCAGAACAAACGGTTGCAGCTAGAGTCATAAAATTCGGCATTAGGGATGTTTTGGTAATTCGTACTTTTAGGGAAAACTGAACAAAAGAAGATAAAAATGGTAAAAAATCATGGAACTCTATTTATACATTTCTTATTATACATTTTATCTCCAAATTCATACTTTTAGGGACTCAACGGGGTAAAAGAGAAAAAACTGATACCAATCAAATGTATGTAGCTATAATCGTAGTATTAGCTGTGTTCATTCCATTGTGAACAAAAAAGATAATGGATTTTCGAAATTCGTACTCTGGACTGTGTGGAATGTTGGAATTGAAAATGGGCAGAACCGATTTGAAGGTAAAACTTGTTTCGTGACAACGAATGAAAATACTCGCAGTAATATTTAATATGTACGGTATTTATGAATATTTCTTTGAATATTACTGTTTTTATGAAGAATTATTTTAATATAATCAAGGACTATCAAGTAATAAAAAAACATATTTTCCCTATTAGTGGATGTGGTCTTTAATATTAATTAATTAATTTTAATTCATAATTATAATAGCAAAACGTCTTAATTTATTTAACAATATCATAATATCAGATATCAATATTTTACTGCACTTATAGGTGAAGTCGACAGCCTCTAATCTACCGGTAATACTGTGGAATACTATCCATGGTGTAGGGCTTCGGCCCGGCCCAACTTGAAGTCTTTTTACTTGTGTTTATTTATTATCATTTATTCTTTATTTATTAATTTTATTAATAAATCTTGCTCGAGGTATCGGACTTTTCTTGTAATTTTGTTTTTGTATATTCAATATTGTCTAACATTTTCATTTACTTAAAACGAATAAACAAAAATAATTAATTATACCCTCCACCTCCAACTTTGTCATTCCGTTTGTAACAACTTGAAATATCGACATGAGACCCTATAAAGTATATATACTCTTGATCGTCATAAAATTCTAAGACGATCTAGCCATGTCCGTCCGTCTGTTGAAAGCAAGCTAGCATCTAAACGAAAGGAGCTAGGAGGCCCAAATTTTGCATAGATACGTCTTATAGTCGTAGATCGTTTGGGATTGAAACTGGGCGAAATCGGCCCAAAAAAACATAATAACCCCTAATATTTCAGAGTATTTAAGCATATTTTTTCAATATGTCTGCTTGTACTTACTTGATATTGACCATAAAACGATTTTTATTCGTAGGGGGTAAAATGGGGCAAAAATGGATAAAAATGGTACATATTAAACGGCAATAGCTAGAAACACGAAATTCGCTGTATACATTCCTCTAATTGAGCAGATACATAATATGCAAGTATTTTTTTCAAATTCGTACTTTTAAGGGATGAAATGGGAATAGAGGGTTAAAAATGGTACCAACCAAACGGCTGCACCTAGAATAATGAAATTCCTGCTTTTAAATGCTGTAAAACCCCTCTGTAAGAATGTTGTTCCTAAAGTGGAGTCCATAAAACAAGGCAAGTAGAAACATTAACGAACCACAATATTTTTTCCTAACTCTGACGACGCAGTTCGAAGCCACTCCATTTTATTTTGGCGACACAAATCGTAACAATACACGTCCAAATGTATATTTCCGGTGGCAATGGATATCTCAGACTAAAATTGTTGATGTTGTCTTCGTCTTTTGTAAAGTTTTATTTGTAAAGTAAAGTTTTATTTGTCAATTACACTGTGCTACAAAAAGAATGAAGTCGAAAAACTCTGGGAAGTGATATTATGTTTCTTGTAGTTCTTGATAAGTAGAACCAGAATATGAGTTTTCTTGAGTTTTTCGTACCTTTGCATCCATTATTTTTCATATCACTACCCAGAGTTCTTGGACTGTCTCATAATGTTAGAGATAAACTTAAAATTCATTGAATACATTTATTTGTTAGAGAACGCCTGGAACATAACCGCCATTTTTGCCAGATTGACAAATATTAAGATTTTTTCACATTTTTGGATTTACCTGCAATGAAAAATGATATAATGAAACGATGATTCTAAATATAGCCAAAGGAAATGGTATATCAGTCTCTACAATTAAACCAGTAAACTCGCTGAACAAGAGGGTTAGCAATAAAAAAACATTCCAATATCTATAGGCTTGATATTTTAAAACCCAAGTATCGCAGAACGTTTTAACTTACTCTTCAAATCGAGGACACTTAAAAGCTCAGATATGGGATATTCCATCATTGTGGTTATAAATAATGATGTCACTATCGCCAGAGCATAAGCGCCGATGTGCAGAATAGGCTGAAATTGATTATTAGTTATCATATGAAATAATTGAGAAATTAAGAAATAATTATTCTTACCAGCACAACATGTGACATATGCAGAGGTTGTTGAATGCTACCAAATATCGTAAAAAGTATTATAAAATGCCACAGGTAAACCTGATACGATATTCGTGCCAAAAGACGGAAAATGGGCCATGTTAGAAATCCTGAAAGTGGAAAACGAAACTAATATTAATGAAATCTAGATGCAATCCTATTTTCATGGTAAAGTCTGACTTTGCTCGAAAATTGTTAAATTTTTCTTTTCTTTGACGTACCACCACCATGACACATATTGAATATTATCACAACCGTGGCCACAATTGCCACAGACAAATGTTTGTGAAGCATGGGATATAATGCCGTCCAAATGGTATGTTCCATGAACAACACTTTAGAGCCCAAATACCAGATGGCGAATATGGTCAACCATCCGCACAGTGGCAGTGATCTGAACAAATAGCGTCCCACGATTTGGCGGTACTTTTCATGTCTCAAATATTTCAAATACAATTCGCCGCAGACGATGCCAATGAAAAATCCATTCAAATTCGAATAAGGACTCAAGTACAAGGCTTCACCAGTCTCGATTCCTTTCAAATACATATGACGATAGTGTCTGTAAACCAAAAAAAAAAAAGAAATAAATATCATGAAAATCTGGAGAATTTCGCGACAACAAAAACTTACTCATAGAAGATAGTGGCTGCTGAATCTAGTTTAAGGACATAACTGACAATACTGGGCAGTGTTAGACCAACAACGCCAATTGTGGAGTATATGAATCGTTTGTACCGAGGGAATCTGCAATTACGAAACGAAAATGGAGTAGGCTGAATGTCAAGATTAGAGAATTTCATAAATGTGAACTTACTTTGCCGACAAAACCAAGATGGCCAGAAAAACTGCGTATAATTGAAAATCAGCTGAAATATACCAGGTATGTATCCAACACTGAAATGATTTTTTGTAAAAATATCAAATATAGAATTGTTTGGCGAGTAAGAGAATAAATAAATAGAATATAATATTATTTAAACTATATTTATTTATTCTTTCGGTAGTTAAAATGAGCGTAATTGACACACCTCTCAGTGAAGTCAATTGATAATTAAAGTATTGGAAAATATTCGCAATTTTTCAACGTTGTTGCCATTCCGAACAGTGGAATATTTTCTCACAAGCAGCGGTAAAAATTAAATTAAATTAAGGTAATAGCCATTTCAGACTGAAACAAGTTAAAAAGGTGTTAAGTTCGGCCGGGCCGAACTTTATATACCCTTTACCATGGATTGCATTCCACAGAGGCTGTCGATTTTTGTAGAAGTGCAGTAAGATTACAGGAAAATGTAAATTTTTAATATAGTTAAACCAAAACAAATACAAATATTGAAAAATAATTTTATAAATAAATATAATATTTTTATTATTTCAAGGCACTATACACTCAGAAAAGAGTGAACCCTATAACGAGTTAAAATGAACTAAAATTTAGGAAAATTGAACTTCGTATAGCGCTAAAGCAATATTTCCTCATATCAAGTTCAAACTTTTCCTTGAAAGTAGTACATGCTTTGAACTTGATTCTAGTTGAATTTTCCCCAAACCAAGTAAATATTTACTAAAACTAAGGAAAATTCCAGAAGGATTTTCCTCAAACCAAGTACATTTTTACAAAATCTAAGTAAAATGTTGATGAAATTTTCCTAAATCTAAGTAATTTTTTCCTAAAACCAAGAAAATGTTTACTAAATTCAAGTTTCATTTCCTAAAACTAAGTTAATTTTTCCAAAAACTAAGTGAATTTTTACTAAATCTTAGTCAAATTTTGCTGAAAAATATTCAAATTTTCCTAAAACAAAGTAAATTTTTCCTAAAGCCAAGAAAATTTTTACTACATCTTAGTAAAATTCTGCAGAAAATTTCCTAAAATTAAGTGAATTTTTACTCAATTCAAGTAAAAATTGCTTAAATTTAGGACAATTTTGCTGATTTTTCCTCAAAACGAGTAAATTTTTACTTAAACAGAGGAATTTTTTTCTCGATACAAGGAAAAAATTAACTTAAAATAAATCCAACTTATCTAAAAATAATTTAAACAAATGATTTTTGCTTCAGAGTATGAAAAACTGATACAAAAATCGGCAACATGAAATATTTCTCAAAAAAATCATTATACATCTGCCCTAAATAGTTGAGTTATTACTCCATGATTGCTGCGCAGGCAAGATAGGCGCCTTCGCAGTGGTTGTTTAGAATAATACTTGAAATATTTAAGAAATAAGTCTCGGCAAACGAATGAGAATTGCTTCTTAGATTATTATTCAAGAATTTTCTAAACAAATCGAAGTGATTTTTTATAATACTTAAAAGTATGAAGAACTCGGCATAAATTTCAGTAGACACATTAACTTAATTGTAAGAAAAAACTCATCCTAAATGAAATTTTTTCCTAAAAAATTCTTAATATCTTTCTTACTTAAAACCTTTGAAATTTTCTTCCACACAAGTATGAATTTACTCAATTGTAAGATTTTTTAATAGATCCAATCAAAGGTTTTAAGTAAATGTACTACCCTATTTCTAGTAAATGAATTATTTGCTATGACTTTGAAATAAGGAAACATCACTCATACTTAGTTAGTTTTCCTATTTTAAAGGGAATTTTTACTAAACTGGAGTACAATTTTTGAACTAAATTGGAGTATGGATTTTACTGAAATTTAGGAATGCTATTTTTCTGGGTGTATATATCGAAATAATAATACTTCAAGTCAATTCAAATAATAAATATTCTTATATTTAAAGAGCTTAAATACCATAAATATTGGTAGATAGTGGGTGCAACAGTTGGATGTATTTTCATTCTATTTTAATTCCAAAAGTACAAAGTGCAAAATAAACTAACTGCATGATTCAACTAATTTTTGTCGTAAAAGTCAAAAGTACGAATTTGAAAAAATCTTTTTCTATTGCGTGTCTATCCAGTTAGGGGAATGTTTACACCGAATTCCATGATTCTAGCTTCGGCCATTTGGTTGGTACCATTTCTATCCCCTTTTTCCTTTTCCCCCTTTAAGAGTACGACTTCCTAAAATCTCGTTATTTTACGTGTCTACCCAATTAGAGGGATCTACACACCGAATTTTATCATTCTAGCTGTAGCCGTTTAGTTGGTACTATTTTATCCCTCTGTACCCATTGTATCGCTTGAAAGTACGAATTTGGAAAAACGTATCTATTTTTCGTGTCTGCGCAGACAGAGGACTGTATACTCCGAATTTCATGATACGGTCATTTGGTGGGTACTATTTTTATCCCCCTTTTCCATTTTATCCCCAAAATGTACGAATTTCGAAAAATCCGTTTATTTTACGTTTCTACGCAAGTAGAGGAATGTATACACCGAATTTCATTATTCTAGATGCTGCCGTTTGGTTGCTACCATTTTTATCCCTCTATTTCCATTTTACCCCTTACAAGTACTAATTTGGAAAAAATACTTTTATATTATGTATCTACTCAGTTGAGGAATGTACACACCGAATTTCGTGTTTCTGGCTGTTGTCGTTTGATATGTACCCTTTTTATCCCTTTTTGCCCATTTCACCTCCTATGAATAAGAACCATTTTATGGTGGACGTTTTTGTAAAGTGGGAATGCACCTACCCAATATTAAGTAAGTACAAGTAGACACATTAAAAAAATATCCTTAAATACTCTAACATATTAGGGGTTATTATGAGAATTTGTAGTCCTTGTGAGGGAAAAAATTTTCCCTTTAGACCGATTTTGTCCAGATGCAATCCCAACCGATCTACGACTATAGGACGCACTTATGGAAAATTTGGACGTCCTAGCTCCTTTCGTTTAGATGCTAGCGTGCTTTCTACAGACGGACGGACTTTGCGAACTTACTCCTTTATTTATACCCAGATTCGACGTCATCAGCACATTTGACCACCACGTGTTGCCACACATCATGACGTTTGGTTCGATAATGTGTCTCCAGTAGGGCGCATTTTGAAGATATATCAAAATGTTGGCAGAGAATAATATCAGCAAGACCAGAGATGGCAAATATCTGCAGAAGGCATATTATAAAAAAATATATGTAAAAATAGAGCTTCATATCCTCACCTTAAATATCTCGAGAACAACAGTCGAACATACACGGTTACACACTCTCTGAGACTAGATGTCGCTGTTATATATTCGCTTTTGTCGAATTTGATGAACAACAGTAGGCCACTCAAGAGGAAAAATAATTCGATACATACGACCATGTGCATCAGTGACAGTATGACTGTATTCATAAATAGATTTTCGAAGTAGATAGAATTTTCTTGCTGTATAAATTGTACCAAGCCAGCATGTTCGAAGACAATTGTGAATGACAAGAGCGTGCGGAAACCATCGATGAATGTTAGATCTTTGCCAATGGAGCTATTGTTGGGCACCACCAAACGACGATAATTGCGATACCAGGAAAATGATGTCAAATATTTGTTGGCTGGAATGGCACAAAATCGGTAGTATTATTAAATATCCATAATGTGTCTCGATATACGGGTCCAACTGACAAAATGCATTTTCACTATTCAAAGCAAAGAAAGCCTTATAATATTTTATACCCTCCACCTCCAGGATGGGGGTATATTCACTTTGTCATTCCGTTTGTAACACCTTGAAATATTCATCGGAGACTCCATAAAGTATATATATTCTGGGTCGTGGTAAAATTCTAAGACGATATTGCCATGTCCGTCTGTCCATCTATCTGTCTGTTGAAAGCATGCTAGCTTCTGAACGAAATGAGCTGCAGATCATTTGGGATTAGGCGAAATCGGCCCAGAGGGAAAATTTTTCCTTAACAAGGACAGAAAATACCTCCGAATATTAAGACTATTGATGCATTTTTCTTTTAATTTCTGCCGTATATGTACTTGAAATTTGTTGCGTACAATCCTCTTGTAGCTTGAAAGCACCAAAAAGTAAAAACGTTTTTGCGGGCGAAAGGGGTAAAAATGGTACCAATGATACGACAAATTCTCAGTGTGTACATCCTTCTAATTGCGTAGACACTTAAAATAGAGGATTTTTTTGAAATTCGTACTTTTGGGACAAAAAGGGATAAAAATGGTACCAACGATACGACACAGCAAGAATTATAAAATTCTGTGTATACATCCCTCTAATTGCGTGGACACGTAAAATAGAGGGATTTTTGGAAATTCGTACCTATGGGACAAAAAGGGATAAAAATTGTACATATCAAACGACAACAGCTAGAATCACGAAATTTGGTATGTACATTTCACTAATTGAGTAGATACATAATATAGAATTATTTTATCAAATCCGTACTTTTAAAGGATAAAATGGGAATAGAGGGATAAAAATAGTACAAATCAAACGGTTGCACATAGAATAATAAAATACGGTGTATATATTCCTCTGATTGCGTAGACACATAAAATAAACGGATTTTTAGAAATTCATACTGTTTAGGGTTAAATTGGAAAAAGGGGGATAAAAATTGTACCAACCAAGTGACCGCAGCTAGGGTCATGAAATCCGGGGTACACATTCCTCTGACATGAAAAATAAAAAGTTTTTCCAAATTAGTACTTTCAAGGGATACAATGATGAAATTCGGAGTCTACATCACTCTAATTGCGTATACACATAAAATAAAGAAATTTTGGAAAGTCGTAATTTTACTTACCCCCTTTAAATGGGAAAAAGGGGAAAAATGGTACGGACTAAATGGCCGCAGCTAGAATCATGGAATTCGCTGTATACATTCCTCTTACTGCATAGACACGCAAAATAAAAAGATTTTTGCAGTTTCGTATTTTTATACCCTACACCACTTTGTGGTCTAGGGTATTATAAGTTACCCACCATTAAGTATACGGATCGGCTTAGAATCACCAGCTGAATCGATTTACCGATGTCTGTCCGTTCGTCTGCTGTCCATCTAAGCTTGTTCGCACTCTACAGGTCGCAATTGCTGTCCGATTATCATGAAATTTGACAGAAGTTATTTTTTTTGGCCAAGGACTATCGGTATTGAATTTAGAGGAAATCGGTTCAGATTTAGATATAGCCTCCATACAAATATCGCTCCCGATTTGACTTTTCCGCCCTATAAAGCACATATAGTACCCGATTTTCTTCAAATTTTACATAACACCTTATAATCTAACTAGAAATACCTGTAACGATAGCTGGTTAGATAGGTTCAGATTAGATATAGTCCCCATACAAATGTCGCTCCCGATTTCATTTGTCCGCTCTAGAAACCACATATTGCACCCGATTTTCTTTAAAATTGGCACAACATTTTATAATCGAACTAGAAACACCTATGGTGAAAGTGGGAAAGATCGGTTCAGATTTAGTTATAGTCCCCATACAAATGTCGCTCTCGATTTCACTTTTTCCGCTCTAGAAACCACATATTGTACCCGATTTTCTTTAAAATTGGCACAACATCTTATAATCAAACTAAAAACACCTACGGTGAAAGTGGGTAAGATCGGTTCATATTTAGGTATAGCCCCCACACAAATGTCGCTACCGATTTAACTTTTTCCGCTCTAGAAACCACATATTGTACCCGATTTTCTTTAAAATTGGCACAACATTTTATAATCGAACTAGAAACACCTCTGCTGAAAGTGGGTAAGATCGGTTCAAATTTAGCTATAGCCCCAATACAAATGTCGCTCCCGATTTGACTTTTGCCGCTCTAGAAACCACATATTGTACCCGATTTTCTTCAAATTTGGGACAACATCTTATAATCCAACTAAAAACACCTATGATGAAAGTTGGTAAGATCGGTTCATATTTAGATATAGCCCCAATACAAATGTTGCTCCCGAATCTTTAGCCGATTTTGGCCAAACTTTACATATTATATTTCACCTATAAACATATATGGTGAAAGCGGGTCACATCGTTCCAGGTTTCAATATACCCCCATACAAATGTCCTTTCCGATTTAACATTTTTTGTCAAACATATCCATTTACAGGATTCAAAAATCCTTCCCGATTTCACTTTTTTACCAAATTGAATTGTAGTGATATAGAAAGTGGGGTGTATCATATAGTCGGCTCCGTCCGTCTTTAGCCTTTCCATACTTGTTTTGGAGATGCCCATATGCTCTATTACAGCTCTAGGAACTACATCTTAAATCGGATCTTCATCAAATTTTGCAGATCATTATATGTTTCAACTAGGAATACCTACCGTGAATGAGAAATATATAGGCGCATGTTTTGGCACAGACCTCAAGTGATGTTTTAGGCCCGCCTCAAATGTCCGTCCGATTCATCTTATTACCGCTGTATAATCTGTATTTATCATTGAATCTTGATCATTTTTTCCAGATCATGTTATATTTTCTTTACTCGGAATATCTGCTGGAAAATTGGATCAATTACTTTATTAACTACCATATTCATGAAATTTGGCTAAAGATGAATTTATAGTATAATACTGTATAATTAATATGAACTACATAAAATTGCTCCCATGAAATACCTAATCAAAGCGAAGTATATACGCTGGGAGTGGTGTAGGGTATTATATAGTCGGCCCGCACGACTTTAGCCTTTCCTTACATGTTTATTTTTACGGCAAAAATTGGTTGAATTATGAAGTTAGCTTATCTTGCAAAGTGTACGTAAGAGATAATGCATTTTCAAAATTTTTACTTTTGGAATTAGGAAAATAGGAAATAGAATGGGAATACAACCAACTGTAGCACCCACTATGTACCAATATTTAAGCTTTTTTGATGATTGCTATCTGATGAAATATTATTTCGATATATAACGTATAAACGTATTGCCTTATAAGCATGATTTGAAATAATCAAAAGGTTCAATTTATTTGTAAAATTATTTTTTTTCAAAATTTTTATTTGTTTTGGTTTGGCTATTGGCTATGACATTTCCCTCTAAAGTTACTGCACTTCTACGAAAATCGACAAACTCTGTGGAATGAAATTATCGTCTTTCTTACTTTTTTAAACTCATTACGATCCTTGTTTACTATTTCAAACTATAAGACATACTTATGTTCACTGTTTTAAATAAATTGTATTGCTTCATTATGCATACATTCCCTTAGAATCGATTTCATCCATTTACAATTTCTTGAGTCCAGCTACAAACAAAAAATCCTGTTATTTTTCGCGTCTACGCAGTCAGACGAGTGTAAACACTGAACACTGAGCAACGGCAGCTTGGTTAGCACCAATTTTATTCCATTTTGATCGTAAAGGTACGAATGTCAAAATATATCTTTATTTTACGTGTCTACACAGCCAAAGCAATACACTCACCGAATTTCACCATTCTTACTGCATTCGTTTGGTTGGTACATTTTTACCCCCTTTCGCCACATTTCCCGCCATTGATCCCTTAAAAGTACGAATTTTGTAAAGTCCCTCTATTTTACGTATCTACGCATTTTAGATTCACATTCCACATTTCATGTTTCTAGGTGTTGTCGTGTCATAGGTACCATTTGTATCCCTTTTTGTCCCATTTCGTCCGCTAAATATTTTAGTTACTTGTGGTTCTTTCAAGCTACAAGAGGAATGTACACATTAAATTTCAAGTGCATATAAAGAAGAAATTTTCAAAACAAACTCTTAAATAATCCAAATATTGGGGGGCACTTTCAGTCCTTGTTTGGGAAAAATGTTTCCCTCTTGATCGATTTCGCAGAAAGACAGGCGAACATGACTAGAACGTTTTAGAATTTTACCACGATGTTATGGAATCACCGATGAATATTTCAAATTGTTGCAAACCGAATGACAAAGTGAATATACACTCCATCCTAAGGTGGAGTGTTTAATGACAGCTGTTCCAGTTTTCTAGTGTATATTCGTTACAATTACCTGCATTTTTATGATTTGTGTCGTAATAGTTGTTATTTGTTTCCTTATCGCTTTGCTTTGTTCTTAAGTAAACGTCATAAAGTGTTGAGAGTACATTTGAAATTCCAATGGCGCCAAAAATCATGATAGTGTAAATGTACCAAGATCCTGAAAAAAGAAAACCAAACAAACATAAAATCATTTATAAAATTTGCATTAGTCAACATAATAATAAAACGCATTATTGGAATTTGGAATATTCTGAAATTAAAATTGTCGAATTTTGACAATGGAAGTGATTAAAATTAATGAATCGATTCATGTAAATTTTATTTGTCAATTCTCTCGAAACAGGATTTCTGGTCATAGACCCAAAATATTCTGTGGCAACAACTCGAATCTACGTAATCGCTTATTTCACATTTAACTGGACTATAGAAGTCAATGTTACGATATACATACGTCACATATAGGTTTATAATTCAAAACCAGATTTTTTACTTTTAATTAAAATTTCCAAAATGCGATGAAAATAATTGCCTTTCAATACCTGTATTAAACAGCTTGAACCCATATCATTTCAATGCATACGATTGAAATGCCAATTAGAAATTGAATTGATTTCTCGCTAAGTCAATCGACTTTCGACAACGATATTTGAAAAACAAGTAAGGAAAGGCTAAAGTAGGGCGGGGCCGACTATAAGATACACTCCACTTTCTATCGGAATACAATTCAATTCAGTAAAAAAGTGAAAACGGTAAAAATTGTTGTATGTTTCCTAATCACAGGTTAATATGACCTGGTCTAATTTGTCAAATCGAGAATAATATTTGTTTCGGGGCTATATCCAAACATGGAATGAAGTGACTAACTTTCACAATAAGTTCTTCCAGATGAAGTATAACGTGTTATGCTCAATTTTAAGAAATTATTTGAAAATACGCGGTTTCTGGGTGAACGAAATTTGTATGAGAGCTATATGTAAATCTGAACCGATGTGACGCATTGTTCAAATATGTGGTTTCTAGAGCAGAAAAAGTGAAATCGGGAGCGAAGTTTGAATGGGAGCTATATATAAATCTAAACCGATCTGACTTATTTTAAACATAAGTGTTCCTATTTTAAATATAAGATGTTTTGCGAATTTTGAAGAAAATCTGTTAAAACATGTGGTTTCTACAGCAGAAAAAGTCAAATCGGGAGTGAAATTGGTATGGGGGCTATATCTAAATCTGAACCGATATGACCAATTTTCGCCATAGGTGTTTCTAGTTGAAATGTAAGATGTTTTGACAAGTTAGAAGAAAATCTGTTGTAATATGTGGTATCTAGCGTAAAAAGAGTCAAATCTTGAGTGGGCTATATCTAAATCTGAACCGATTTCCTTCAAATTAAATAGCGTTCGTCCTTATCCCGAAAAACTTTGTTGTGCAAAGTTTCATTTGGTTCTGGCTACAATTGCGACCTGTACTTTGATTACAAGAACAGACAGACGGACGGACGGACATAGTTAAATCGATTCAAAAAGTGATTCTAAGCCGATCGGTATAATTAACAATGGGTATATCTCCTTCCTTTTGGGTGTTACAAACAAATGAACAAAGACATAATACTCTCGTGGAGTGCATAAATACAAATTTCCATCCATTATGTTTCGCGTCCATATTGCAGTACAAATTTGGAAAAATCCTCCTATTTTCCGCGTCTATGCAGTCACATTTCATGATTCTATTTACAGCCGCTTGATAGGTGCCAAATTTAGTCCCATTTAGATCCTGAAGGTACAAATATCGAAAAAATCTCTTTATTTTTCGCGTCTACGCAGTCAGAGCGAATTTCACTATTTGAGCTGTTGCCGTTTGGTTGGTATCATTTTTCCGCTTAAAGTAAAAATTTCAAAAAATCCACATGTATACAGTCGGATGAATGTATACACAGAATTTCATGATTTCAACTTCAGCGGTTTAGTTGGTACCATTTTTATCCCTCTTTTTCAATTGTATCTTTTAAAAGTACAAATTTCGAAAAATCCTTCTATTTTATGTGTCTGCGCATGTACACATCGAATTTTATGATTCTAGCTGCTGTCGTATCATTGGTACCATTTTTATCCCTTTTTGTACGAAGTACGAATTTAAAAAAAATCCCTCTATTTTGCGTGTCTATGCAATTAGAGGGATGTATACAAACGTATTTCATGATTCTAGCTGTTGTCGTGTCATTGGCACCATTTTTATCCCTGTTCGTCCCAAAAGTACGAATTTCAAAAAATCCCTCTATTTTTCGTATATACGTAATTGGATATACATTCCAAATTTTATGTTTATAGCTGTTGTCGTATCATTGGTACCATTTTTACCCCTTTTTGTCCCATGTCGCCCGCTTAAACTTTTATTTAGCTTTTTGGTGTTTTCAAGCTGCAAGAGGAATGTAAGCAACAAATTTTAAGCGATCCAAAAAACACCAGTATTAGCGGAATTATTTTGATACACATATTTAGAAGAACATGAGTAGTTAACAATATAAATTTAACCACCTGCTCAATCATTCCATACAAGACATGTATCGGCCTTGGGCACACTCACCTTTTTCCAGCGGCTCTCGGGGATTATCACAGTATGTCACAAAGGTCTTGACACTGAGATTATATTTCTGCTTCATCTCCTCACTAACACATTCATGCAACTGTTGTTCATGCTGTGATATTGATTTCTGCCTCCGCGATTTTTCATAAAGTCTCTTAGCCATTTGTACGTTATCACTTGTCGGTTGCACTGCACGCATATCCCGCGAATCACCTTCGGATTTTAGCTTATATTCTTTACATTTCGATGTACAAACGCCGCGATACAATTGATCGTGACGATATAGATATTTGTAGGATTTGTGGAAATTCGAAATTTGTTGCCACACCGCAGAAGTCTTATCCGCTTCAATTTCCGTATAAACCGTGCAATATGACGCCGATGGTTGTTGGAGGCACTCATTGTAATCATCCGTCGCATACAATGGCGGCATTAGCTGATATGCTGCGACGACGAAATTGTTTTAAAGATTAAAGTGCTTAAATCATTGCAATTATCGTTGACGAATGTTGAATGATCTGCGCTCTCATTTTGCCATGTTGCAGAAAATTTAATACAAAATGCATTTCATTTTAGTCTTCCAAAGTAATATAAGGAAGCCATTAAGGTCAATTACAATGTCTTTGGCAAACGAGTGCTGGTCAGCATTTGACGATCGTATCAAATTTACGCCAATGATGCGTAGGACGGGTGGACCTGGGGGGCTAAGCCCACCCCATAACAATTTTAGGCCCTCCCCGAATTTTAAATTAGTATAATAAAATTTGTACTATTTATCGGCGTCACACAAAAATCTTATTTTTTAAGTACTTACAGTTTCCAGTTTTGGAAAAAGTAAAAATCATAGTCAACACAAAACAGGAAGGAAAGGCTGAAGTCTGGGGGGGGGCGACTATATGATACCCTCCTTTTACACCACCCACCCCATTACAATGTGTAGAAATTTCCATTTCCATTTAGATTGCGCTTCTACGCTGCCAGTGGAATTTACACTCCAAATTTCACGATTATAGCTGAACTACTTTAGTTGGTACCATTTGTATAACTTTTTGTCCCCTCACCCCTTAAATGAAAAAAAATCGAAAGAGGAATTTACATACCGAATTTCTCGATTCTAGCTATTATATAAATTGGTACCATTTGCATCCCCTTTTGTCCCGATCCCCCTTAAAAGTACGAATTTCGAAAAATCCATTTATGTTGCAAGTCTACGTTGTCAGAGGAATTTACATACCAAATTTCACGATTCTAGCTACAATACTTTAGTTGGTACCATTTTTATCCCTTTTTGTCCCGCTCACCTCTTATAAGTACCAATTTCGAAAAACTCATTTATATTGCAAGTCTACGTTGTCAGAGGAATGTAAATGCCGATTTCACGATTCTAGCTGCAATTTCTGAATTAGTACCATTTTTATCCCTTTTTGTCTCTTTCCTCCCTTAAAAGTACAAATTTCGAAAAATCCCTATTTGTAGCTCGTCTGCATGGACATTGCAAGGGACACACCGAATTGCATGTTTCTAGCTACTGCCGTTTAGTCAGGACGAAGGTTCGACGTTTATCCCTTTTTGTCCCATTTTACCCCCTAAAAGTACGAATTTCGTAAAACCCTTTCTTAGTCGACGTCAACGTCGTATGGCTTCAGCCATTTGGTCCGAGGGCTGGTAAATGATAAGTCAGTCAGTAACGTAACTCTTTTATATATATAGATTTCTTTAAAGGCTTTTGAAGGAAAAAAGTTGTGTTGGTCCACAGTCAAACATTTGTTCAAAAAGGATATTTTTTACAATATTCATTACAACCAAACTATATTTGGCACAAACATAGTTTTGGCGTCATAATAAAGCTAAGAAACCACAATTTCTAATAAAAAATCGAATGCAAAATCTCTTAAAATGTGTGAGAAACAGTTAGACAAAATAAAAAAAAGAAATTACGTTTTTTCAATTTTCAAAATCTGAAAAACGTGAAAATCTGTAATACATAAAAATTATTTTTTTTCTTCGCATTATGAACAAATACGTAAAAATATGTTAAAAAACATAAAGACAAAAAAATAAAAATTTTAAATTTCTTTAAAATTGAAAACTACGAAAAGTAGTCAACTTTGGGCCGATTTCTAAACAATATCCGTTTTCCCGATTTTTAATGTTAATATCTGATCCTTGGGTCCTTGTCTAATTTTGGTTTTTTACAAAACTCAAAAATGTCTACTAGAACAAAAGTTATTGAATTTTGACCGATGGATTTTGATTCTGAACCACTGTGTGGTGATGCAGCGTTTACACAGTGGATTGGCAAACTCCCGTGTTTTTAATTCTTAAAAAAATTCTTTCACGAAAGTAGGATGATCTGCCCTCACTTTGTTGTCATTTAAAATAATTCTCAGTAGGAGCATTTTTACTTTCGGCGCTGGGTTTTATTCAATTTCCATGCAATCAGCTGTTCAAAAAAAACGCAGCGCTGAAAAAAAGCATTGGTGTACGCGAGGTTTAAATGTTTCGAACAAGTATTTAAAATCTAAAGGAAACCCGCTATATAATCCCTATTTTCAAAAATACCCAACGGTTGAGGATCGATTGAGAATTATTTCCGGTTGTCCTTTTTGATCTGAGGCAAAATCATGTATTAGAAATATTGCGTTACACTTCCCCAGTTCAATTCATGCGTTGCATTTTATTCAATTTCCATACAATCAGCTGTTCAAAAAACGCGAGGCTCAAATGTTTCGAACAAAAATTCCAATTTTCAATAATAATCATCTAACGGTCGACGGACGATCGGTTGTTGTCCTTTTTGATATGACTTTTGATATGACTTTTGAATACTCTGAATCTAAATCATTTATTCGAAGTATTGGGGAACATTCCCCCAGTTTTTGTTCAATTAACCAGCTGTTCGCATTTGTCTATTCGCTAAACGCCTACCGGCAGACGAGTGCTATTAAACTTTGTCGACGCCTTAACGAAGCTGTTTAGTTTCCATCGATCGTATAAATTATAAATAGAAAGATAATTAATTACAACCGGACTATGAGATAATGGCCGTTAATCTGATAATCGAAGTGGGGAAACTAAATCCGAAACAAAATAATACAAATGTTCTAAATTCCATATATATTTTCACGTTTATCCTTTATCACATTAGCATCCCTTTTATGGAAAATCTAATTTGCCCATTATCACAATCACTTACAATCGATATGCCCTTTACAGAAGCCAACGATGGCCAGTGACAGGACTATTCGCGATAGGTTATATACACAAGTCATTATGTGATCTATCGTCGCGT
This sequence comes from Polietes domitor, assembly GCA_947397865.1. Taxonomy (NCBI): domain Eukaryota; kingdom Metazoa; phylum Arthropoda; class Insecta; order Diptera; family Muscidae; genus Polietes; species Polietes domitor. The sequence continues at coordinate 62,513,819 of OX377622.1, forward strand.
AAGTTCGAAAGAAAACTGATTATTGCCGTTTTTTGTCATATATAATTACGATTTCTTTTCATGGCTTATTAAGTGTAAGTTCAAAGGTAAAGAGCATAGATAGCAACTCATAAGTAAGAGCAACGAGTGATTAAGTAGTTCCAGTCGATTGAAGCGACTTGCATGTGCCTACTACAGTTAATGCGAATTGTATTAGCTGTTTATTTGTAATGAGTCATATTATTACAAATAATAAATAATTTAAATAACTCAAAAAATAACAATGTTCCGACAACGGATCTGATAGGCGGGGGGATTAAGAATGTTAGTGTATCGGCATTTTGAAAGTTTAGGTATGGTGATCATTTTAGTATGGGTTGAATATTTCCCCCCCTTTGCACATTCTTATGGTGAATCGGCATAGGAAACCGTGTGACTAGAGTTTGCATTTCCCGCGGAAAAAAGCCCTGGATTTTCAATATTTTTTATTTCCCGTATACCGGGAAATTTGTACGGGATTCTCGCGAGAATTCTGCAGACATGAAATTCGGCGAGAAATTCGTACTTTTAAAGGGTAAACGGGAAAAAGGGGATAAAAAAGGTACCAACAACACGGCTGATGCTGCAATCATGAAAATCGGTGTGTATATTCGTCTTTCAGTGTAGATGCCAGATAAGAAGAAATTTTTCGAAATTTGTACTTTTAAGGGTTTAAATGGGGAAAAAATTGTACAACAGCACAGACCAAACGGTTGTGCCTATAATCTTGAAAATTCGGAACGAGCATTACACTCATAGCACGAATGCCACCATGAAAATATTTTTTCAAAATTCGTCCTTTTTGTTGGTGAAATTGGGTAAAAAAGGGATAAAAAATAGTACCAATCAAACAGACGGAGCTGGAATCATGAAGTTCGGCGTGTACATCCCTGAAAATGCTTACAAAAGTATAATGAAAGAATTTTTTGAAATTCGTACTTTTAAGCTTTTAGCTTTTCTATTCCCCTTTTCCCGTTTACCATGGGAAAAGGGGAACGGAAAAGCTACCAACAATACGCTGCAATCATGAAATTCGGTGTGTATATTCGTCTTACAGTGTAGATGCGAGATGAGAAGGAATTTTTCGAAATTTGTACTTTAAAGGGATTAAAATGAATAAAGATTGTATCACCGTCCTCTTACAAAATGTGTACTTTTTGGAGTGAAATTGGGTAAAAATTGATAACAATGGTACCAATCAAGAAAATCTGATTTCATATTTTGCTAGGAATGTAGACTATACGTGTGGGGGTGTCATATGGTACCAATTTCATCCATTTACGAATTTAAACTAAGTCTGAGAGAAACAATAAATAAATTCCTTAATTGCCTTCGGGAGTTATCCTGTACACCAGACAGACAGGCGTGAAAGGGATTTAGGACATACTTAGGGTCTCAAGTCACTCCTTCTAATGATATAAAGGGTGATTTTTTAGCTATTATCTTTTTGGCAACACTGGTTTAAACAGCTGACGCACGTTTCGTGTTTTGTTTCACTGTCAAACATCTTCAGTTTGGTCTATAATTTAACCATGGATCGTCTTACAAACGAACAACGCTTGCAAATTATTGAATTTTATTATCAAAATGCGTGCTCTGTTAAGAAAGTTCATCGCGCGCTTCCATTTTATGGTCAGTTTAATCGAAGCGGCTATTCGGGCTATTGTGACTAAATTTCGCACCAAATTTACATTGTTGGACATTAAACCACCAACACGCTTACGTAGAGTGCGAACTGAAGAAAATATCGCGATTCGTCGCCGTTCGCAGCAGTTGGGCCTCTGTTACTCAAAAACGTGGAAATGCCAAAATTGGACTAAGCGGAGGGGCCATTTGAGGCGCAGTCAAGGTCAACATTTGCATGAAATAATCTTCAAACTTTAAATTATATGGAGTGCGGTCCATATAATTTCGATTCTATAATCGATTCTAATAAATATTTCGTGCATTTTTCTGAATTTTATGTGTTTTTTTTTTTGAAAAACTTTCCTATAGCTTTTAAAAAATCATTTTTTTTTTAGGTTAGGATTTTCATGCATTAGTATTTGACAGATCACGTGGGATTTCAGACATGGTGTCAAAGAGAAAGATGCTCAGTATGCTTTGACATTTCATCATGAATCGTCTTACAAACGAACAACGCTTGCAAATTATTGAATTTTATTATCAAAATGCGTGCTCTGTTAAGAAAGTTCATTGCGCGCTTCCATTTTATGGTCAGTTTAATCGACCCACTGAAGCGGCTATTCGGGCTATTGTGACTAAATTTCGCACCAAATTTACATTGTTGGACATTAAACCACCAACACGCTTACGTAGAGTGCGAACTGAAGAAAATATCGCAGCTGTATCGGCCAGTGTTAATGATGACCACCAATTTTCGATTCGTCGCCGTTCGCACCAATTGGGTCTCTGTTACTCAAAAACGTGGAAATGCCAAAATTGGACTAAGCGGATGGACCACCTAAGACGCAGCCGCGGTCAACATTTAAATGAAATTATCTTCAAAAAGTAAATGTCATGGACCAATCTAACGTTTCAAATAAAGAACCGATGAGATTTTGCAAATTTTATGCGTTTTTTTTTAAAAAAAAAGTTATCAAGCTCTTAAAAAATCACCCTTTATATAAAATATTTTATGAGAAGAATATATACACAAAATTTCGAAAAAAAAATCATTCTAAAATGGTCAAACAATCCAAGCTATCGAGGTCAAAAATCGTACCGCTTTAGATGGAATCACTCATATATGTTTTTCATTTCGAATTGTTTTCAAATTCAGCAACACCATCTGATACGCGTGACAGTTGTACAAATTCGCCGATGTTAAATCTGCTATTTATTATTAGCACTAACTTGTTGTTGTTTTGTTTATTGTTAATGATAATGATTACCCTTAATCGGTTAATCACTTATAAGTGAGTAGATATTTATGCATTTGATTGTATCCCTGCTACGATTGCTGTACACTAGCGTGGCAATGTACGCAAATATGCCAGACTATGCTCGCTACCATAGTCTCCCATCGTAGTCTACTTGTAAAATTTGCGCATGCTACAATGAAGGTTCCTGTTAATTCCTGAAATAAAATTACTATTCCTGGTGAATCATATTAATGCTCCTGCTCCTGATTTAAATGACAATCACAGCGTTACCTTTTGCCAACTTTATGTTTAAATACAACTTTTTGTCTATGCATATTTTAGACCAAGATTATAATCAATATAAAATTGGAAAAGAAAACCTTTACTCCGCGTAGCTTTGGGCTTACCCAGAGGAGAAAATCTTTAAGCCCGGTAATCGTTACTCTTCGTAGTCGGATTTAGACATTAGTGAAATGAGATTTATTTTTGAACGATTTTTACACCCTACACCACAGGGTATAATGTCTTTGTGCATTTGTTTGTAACACCCAAAAGGAACCGATCGATATAGAATCACTTTTTGAATCAATTTAGCCATGTCCGTCAGGTCGCAATTATTGTCCGATTCTAACGAAACTTGACACAAACGATTCTTGCACGTCGAGGACGGACTCAATTTAATTTGAAGCAAATCGAGTCAGATTTCCATATAGCCCCCATACAAATGTTGCTCCCGATTTGACTTTTTCTGTTCTAGATTTTCATCATATTTTGCACAACACCTTATATCTAAGCTAGAAACATCTGTGGTGCAAATCGGTCAAATCGATTCAGATTTAGATATAGTCACCATACAAATTTTGCTCCCTATTTGACATTTTCCGGTCTAGAAACAGCAAACTTTTACATATTTTCTTCAAATTTGGCGCAACTCCATATCTCTGAACTAGAAACATTTGTGGTGAAAATGGGCCAACTCGGCTCTGATTTATATATAGCTCCCATACAAATGTCGCTCCCGATTTGACTTTTTTTGCTCAAGAAACCACATAATTCAACCGATTTTGATCAAATTCATATTTTAAATAGAAACGTCTGTGGTAAAAATGTGCCAAATCGGTTCAGATTCAGATCTATCTACCATACAAATGTCTCCTCCGATTTGACTATTTCGGCTCTAGAAACTACAAAATTGCCAAAACCAGCTCATATTTCAACTAAAAACATCTATGGCGAAAGTGGGTCACATCGGTTAAGATTTATATATAGAGCCCCTAAAAGTGTATCATCCGATTTGATTCTTTCCGCTCTAGAAACCACATATTTTAACAGATTTTGTTCAAATTTGGCGAAACAGCTTATATTTCAACTAGAAACAACTCTGGTGAAAATCGGTGATAATCTGGTGAAAATCGGTTCAGATATATATGTTTATCGCCAATATATACAACTCCAATACAAATTTCGCCACCGAATTGATTATTTCCGCTTTAGAAATAGCATATTTGAATAGATTTTTTCTAATTCGACACATCAGCTGATATTTCAACAAGAAATATCTATGGAGAAAGTTGGTCACATGGGTTCAGATTTATATAGCGTTCCCATATATATATGACTCCCCCAATTTGATTCTTTGCGCCCTAGAAACCACATATTTAACAGATTTTCATCAAATTTCTTATATTTCAACTAGAAAACATATGCTAAAAATGGGTCGGATCGGTTCAAATTTATATATATATATATAGCTCCCATTCAAAGTTTGTATTAAAATTTTATTACAAATACAGATAGAAGTATGATATTTGTAGTATATTCTCCTCTTATAGCTGTATCATATATTATCCGATTCAAATGTAACGACCTTTTTATACCCTACACCACGTGGTATAATGACTAGGTGTAAGGTATCAAATAGTCCGACTTTAACCTTCCTTGCTCAAATTTTCGGGCGATTTTCATATTAAAAATTCCTCAAATTTTCGGGCGATTTTTCATATTAGAAATTGCTCAAATTTTTGAATGGTTTTTCATATTGAAAATTTATATTTTTTTTGGTGATTTTTCATATTTAAAATTGATCAATCAAATTTTTGAGCGATTTTTCACACGAAAAATTACCCAATTTTTTGGGCGATTTTTGACATGGAAATTGACCCAATTTTTTGGATGATTGGGAGAGATTGTTCCACTTAAAACTACAAATTTCGATAAATCCCTTTATTTTGCACGTCTACGTAATCAGAGGAATGTATACACAATAAGCCACGAATCTAGCTGCAACATTATGGTTGGTTCCATTTTAATCCCCCTTTGTCACGCTTCCCCCTTTGAAGACCAGATTTCAAAAAAATCCACTACGTTGGTTGGTATCATTTAAATCCATTTTTGTCCTGCTTCCTCACTGGAAACACAAATTTTGAAATATTGCATTTCTGATTGGTAAGGGGAATTTCTTGTTTCTAGAAGAAGAATTTCGAAAAATCGTTTCTTACTGCCTGGCCCACGATGTCGAACATTAACGTTCGCTTGCCTCTCGTGCGACAAACAGCTGATTTGGGACCCACTAACAGGCACCAGAACGACAAAGCGAACGAAAATCTATGCGAAAGAAAACGTAAGCATTTCAGTGTAAAATCGGGGCCTACTAACTTTTTCTTCTGTCATCTAAGCGAATGAAAATGTCAAAATCACTCACTTCTGTTTTGTCTGTCGCAAGCATAAATAAATAAAACACAAAACAAATTAATTTTATATTTTTCCCATTATTATTGCTCTCCTCTCTACTTCATACTTCTTCTTGAGTTGTTGCACATATTGTACAGAACGAAGCTCGCAATTAACTTTCCGTTGCTCCTTATTTTTGTTGTAGGACTTTCAATTGCGTTCCTTGTATTCCTTTAGTAAGGATCTTCAGGAATGGCTTTAATGTGTGGCTCCTACCTCCTAAAACCCAAGCGTTTCGTTTTTCCCGGTCGAAGTCTTTTTGAAAACGTCGGTGTCCCGCAACTCAACACGGAAATTTCCTATATATGTATGTATCTGTAACAGAACTTACATACATATGTACATATTCATTTACATGTAAAATAAGTATATTCTGGTCATTTCAACAACATTAGAGATGACCAGTAGCTGCCTACGGGGATCTCGAAATTAGCATTCCTCCATAAAATGTGCGCGTTGGAAAAATTTATATTTTTCGACAACACACAAACAAACTCCAAATATTGATTGTTTACATTATTTTTTTGAAATTTGTTTTCAGTTATTTCAGCTGATAAAAAGTTGTGTCAACTTTTTTATTATAAGTTATAATTTGGATATTTAACGCTTTTTTCTTGGCATATTTGCGATTATTTGATGATTTTTTGATCTTGCAACATTTTCATTCACTCACAACACGTAAGGCTATGCGAACGAAAAGTCAGAAGATAGTGGGTCGCTTTTTGATGCGAAAGTGAGTGACTGGCTTTCGTTCGCATAGATTTTCTTTCGACATCGTGGGTCAGGCAGTTAGTCTCCATCATATTGCGGAACTACCCTTCAAACTTCATGAACCAGCCGTTTAGTCAGTCAGTCGGCAACATTTTTATGATGCTTGATATGTTTTCTAATTATTCCTAAAATATTTCGGCTCTATCAACATCCGCTGCCACTAAACCGTTTGGAGCTAAATCATTTCCAACTACCTCTAAATATAGGGTTTATAATCAGGATTGAAATCATTATCCCAAAATAGTAGCGTACCTATTGGAAGCATCTAACATCTTTAGACCTGCATTATAAAACTTGTAAACATTTTCATTCAACAACAACATTTGTATGGCATTGTGTTTTCCCACCAATGGTTTACAATCCCGCACTTCTTGGACGTGAAAAATATAATGGATAGATCTGAGATTATGGGACAATTTAGCCATCATTTTTGGGTTTCAGTTTTTTTCAAGAATTTAATATTTTAGATCAATCATTTTAATCCTTTTAATTTTCAACCGAATTATACGAAATTTTGAAAATATCGCTTCCATGGTAATAAGTTATTGGGCTGACAAAAGGAATAGTTCGTGGCAGTATGGTACAGTGGGTCACTAGAGAAAGTTGCAGCCCGACATCATTATTTACATTGCCCATATTAACTAATTTTCTTATTTTAAAAATTTTCCTTCTATCAGACACATAAGAATTACTTTAATTTTACTTTAGGCCAAGGCAGCCGAGTTTATTTTCTGTGGAGAAGAACTTACGCTCATTAAAATTGCAATTATATTGATTCATAACGTTATTACAGGGAATGACGGTATATGCAATATCGACTTTTAAAAGCAACGTTTTTATTAAATATATTTTAAAAATAACTTTCATCATATCAAATTTTTTGATATGTTTACTTGTTACTTTAAACTTTTCCAATTTCAAACAAAAAATCGGTCATTCACGTCAAACACAGCACAAAATTTTTATCCTTCCACTTCCTAAGCTGGAAATGGATAGAAATTCATATAGTTTATCTTCGATTTACACAAAATTCCAAATTCTTGGACGCAACAGAGCGATAAACTAAAATATGTGCATAATACGTTGATGACTGCTAACCACACATCAGCGCTTAACGCAAGTGTTTTTCTCACATTTTTAAATTTATAAAAACAAACAAACAATTATTAAAATGTATGCTAATTTTACGACACTATTATAAAAACCTCATTAACGGCGAATGTTTAATATATACACAAACATATTAATTTATACGAAATCAATTATTACGTCTGAAAAATTCCATGTAAAACCAACGAGAAATGTTCGAAGATCTTCCGATTTTGATGAAATTTGGTGAATGTTTTTGGTAAAAATATTGAAAACTGTGACAACCCGGTAACGTTGAAGATTTGCCATTTACTAAATGCCATTTACTTAACCAGCCAGTCTATAAAAGATATTGAGACAATTTTTGTTGCTGCGGAATTATTGGTTTTTAGCGCAAACTTATATGAAACCAAAAATATTATTGAAATTTCTTAGAATATGAAATATAAAATTTCATTATTACATACACAGGTTTTATGTAAAAATATATCGGTTACTTCATAGACATTTTTTGCAGCCCTTACAGTGAAATTTGACGTATAATATTCTTTCCATTCACTCTGCTCCTCTAAAATTTAGTTTTATGGGACAGTTTATCACCAATACGGAAAAAGCACAAATTTAACCCTAAAACAAGTAAGGAAAGGCTAAAGTCGGACGGAGCCGACTATATGATACACTCCACTTGCTATCCTATTATAATTCAATTCTGTAAAAAAGTGAAATCGGGAAATAAATATGAAATATGATGAAATATAAGATGTAAAGTTTGGCCAAAATCGATTTAACATTTGGGAGCAACATTTTTATACATAAATACATTTATATCTAAATCTGAACCGATCTTACCCACGTTTACAATGGGTATTTTTAGTTGAATTATAAGATGTTGTGCCAAATTTAAAGAATATCGGATACAATATGTGGTTTCTAGAGCGGAAAAAGTCAACTCGGGAGCGACATTAGTATGAGGACTATATCTAAATCTGAACCGATCTGACCGATTTTCACCGTCGCTGTTTTCACTTCAATTATAGGGTACTGTGCCAAATTTGAAGCAAATCGAGTTTAATATGTGGTTTCTAGAGCGGAAAAAGTCAAATCGGGAGCGACATTTGTATGGGGGCTATATCTAAATCTGAACCGATTTGCATCAAATTAAATAGCGTTCGTCCTTGACCCACAAAACTTACTTGTGCCAATTTTTGTTAAGATCGGACTATAATTGCGACCTGTAATTTGATTACAACAATAGATGGACAGACAGACGGACATTGCTAAATCGACTCAGAAAGTGATTCTAAGGCGATCTGTATAATAAACGGTGGGTCTAACTCGTTTCCTTTTGGGTGTTACAAACAAATGCACAAAGACATAATTCTCTCGTGGAGTGTATAATGAATTTTCAGTTTCGACTTATTTCTGGCATTTAAGTTAAGTTCTGAGTTTTGGTATATTCAGAGACTTGCTGTAGAATTTTACGGCACATATTTTGGTAGAACATTTTGACCCGTTAAACCCGCGTTAAACCCTATAGTTCAATTAGAAAAATTTCATAAATTACATGGAATAATATGTAATCGCTCAAAGCATGTTATCACTGTCGCTTAAGCGACTGTGTCTTCTGGTCAAATAAAAAAGGAAATACTCGTAAATATGTACGAGTAAATGTTTTGGTATGGAGGGCTCGCCAAAAGTTGTTCTCGTCACGTTTTAAAAATAAATTTATGTTATTTTACAGGAGTGAGTTGTAACTGTATCGCTTAATTCTGAATCAATTGATTGGCAATTTTTGATTACATAGCTCGCTACCATGTATATGACGTTGAAATGTAGGAAAACATTCAGATCTGTATTTTAGTTTTATGAGCAAATAACGTCGTCTTGTTTATTGCACCATACATGGTAATTTAGTAAAATTTGAATTTATGCTGAAGCAAAACTGCAAAAAATTGCTCTTATGACAGAAAATTTGCTGTAATAGCAGACTTGTTTCTTCATGTAGTTTCGAATTTTATCTCCGCAACGTCTCACAAAATTCGACAAGTAAAAACAATTTTTGAATTTGAAAATACTTGAGATTGATTGAAAAATAATATTATTATTATACCCTCCACCTCCAGGATGGGGGTATATTCACTTTGTCATTCCGTTTGTAACACCTTGAAATATTCATCGGAGACCCCATAAAGTATATATATTCTGGGTCGTGGTAAAATTCTAAGACGATATAGCCATGTCCGTCTGTCCGTCTGTCTGTCTGTTGAAAGCACAATAGCGGCCGAACGAAATGAGCTAGGAGGTTCAAATTTTGCCTAAATGTGTCTTATGGTTGTAGATCGGTTGGGATTGAAAGTGGGCGAAATCGGCACAGAGGGAAAAAATTTTCCCTCACAAGGACTGAAAATACCCCTAATATTTAGAGTATTTCAGCCTGTTTTTTGAACATATTAGCTTGTATTTACTTGATATTTGCAATGTGAATTTCCTTTATAGCATAAAAGGGCACCATAGAGTTTTTTTATTTGTAGGGGGCGAAATGGGACAAAAAGGGATAAAAATGGTACCTATCAAACGACAACAGATGGAAACACGAAATTTGGCGTGTACATTCCTCTAATAGAGTAGATACATAATATAAGAGTATTTTTTATAAATTCGTACTTTTAAGGGGTTAAATGGGGATAGAGGGATACAAATAGTACCAACTTAACGGCTGCACCTAGAATAATGAAATTCGATATATACATTCCTCTGATTGCGTAGACACGTAAAATAGAAGAACTTTCCAAAATTCGTACTTTTTGGGGTTCAAACGGAAAAAGGGGATAAAAATAGTGCCTACCAAATGACCGCAGCTAGAATCATTAAATTCGGAGTATACATTCCTCTGACTGCGTAGACACGAAAAATAAAACGTTTTTTTCCAAATTCGTACTATCAAGGGATACAATGGCTACAGGGGATACAAATAATACCAACCTAACGAATACAGCTAGAATGGTGAAGTTCGATGTGTACATCCCTATAATTGTGTAGATACGTAAAATAAAGAGATTTTAGATAGTCGTACTCTTGAAATTGGAAAAAGGGGATAAAAATGGTACAAACAAAATGGCCGCTGATATATACAATGTATACATTCCTCTGACTGCATAGCTACGTAAAATATATATATTTTTTCAAATTCGTACTTTATTTTGTTGCTTTTACGACAAAAAATGGTAGAATCATGAAGTTGTCTTATACTGCGTACGTGAGAGATAAGGAATTTTCAAAATTTATACTTTTGGTATGGAAATACAACAAACCAGACGACTGTAGCTGAAAATACACGTCAAATAGAGGGATTTTTCGAAATTCGTACTTTTAAGGGATATAATTAAAAAAGAGGGATAAAAATGGGACCTACCAAACCGCTGAAGTTGAAATCATGAAATTCGGTGTACATTCTGACTATGAAGGCTCGAAAAATGTTTTTTTTTCGAAATTTGTACATTTGGGCGGAGAATGGGGCGAATGGGGATATCTTTAAAATTTATACTTTTCTTTTCACTTTGTCTGTATCTAAAAATGCTTCTTTCTAATGACGACTGACAATCGCCTAATATTTAGGCATGTTCACTTTCACAATTTCAGCATTTTATTTATATATAGTAGTCGATTTTAAACAGTGCGCATAAGTATACATTATAGTTTGAAATAGTAAACAATTATAGTAATATGCATAAAAATATCACAATTTTCATAATATGGTACTGTGCTTCTATGTAAAGTCGACATCCTTTAATCTGCTGGTAATACTGTGGAATGCACTCCGTGGTGGAGGGTATATAAGATTCGGCCCGGCCGAACTTAACGCCTTCTTACTTGTTTTTCAATTATTCTGTTTCTCTTATTATCGTGGCGTTGGTACTAAATGAAAGACGATACTTTAGGCAATATTTTTTTTGAAGTGGAACAAAAAAAGCTCTTTAAAATGTTGATTCGTCATCATCCTTCAAGATATACGGTAGAAATTTTAGGAAAAATCTAATTTGTGGGTCTTACTGTTCTATTATACATATCCAAATTTCATCCTTCTTATTAATCAGTATAATTTTTCCATAGCATACATCATAAATACTATTGTTCATGCGAACACAAAATGTTTGCTGGGTGACATCCTTTATCTACTTGTTTTTCCCTCTTAATATGCGATGCGAGTGCAAGATCGACTTGGTTCTCTCATTCTCTCTATGAGTGCTTGGAGTCAGTCGTCAATCCAACGCGAAGAGCAGAAGTAGCGCCGCGACACTATTCCTTCACCCACATCCAGCATACACAACCTACATACAACCATACATACATATTCAAGAATACATCCCAACAACAAATGTGCATTACCCTACGTGTATTATCATACAAAAATAGTTGAACTACACATTACGCAAACACAACAACAATACACATAAATAAACCCTAATTTATTATAACGTTAAAAAGAACTATAAATGTTTTTATTACAAGAAGGAATTTGGCCTCAAGCGAGAATTGGATCCCTCTAACTCGTCAAAACAACTATATTTATATTTTTTGCTGAACTTTTATTATTTCTTTATTTTATCTTATTTAATAACATTTCTAAGAGTAAAACAATTATCGAGCACTAGTAGCTCTAACAAATTTTAAGCCTGTGATCTATTTTATATTAAAACAGCTTTAAACCAACCAATGCAACATAAAAACTGTTGTTATAAACGAAAACTTTTGCTGGTAATATAAGACTTTTTATTAGATTGTAAAAATAGAATTCCAGTTTGTTTTTATTTATATTCCATAGATAGCGTTTGTTCTTATATTATTATAATTGTTTTGCTAAAACAGCAAACAACATTTTGCTATTTGAGCAAATACACTCTTTTTTACCTATTTCAACAAGAAATCAGCAAACATCTCTGCAATGTTTATTGAGAAAAGAGGAAGTTGTTGGCATATACACATGTATTCAGTTCAATATCCATTTTCCTATGGGAGACTATTATTTGGCACGTTTGAGTTGTACTGCCGTCCTAAGAAAGAAAGTCACATGTGCCAAAAATTGATGAGATTCTGATACTTGTAATATATATAAGACACATTTTCAACTGTAATTGACTGTTAAGCGTTAAACAAAACGTTAACATATATATAATATCTTACCTAGTTAAAAAACTTAAAAGCTAAATATCTCAAAACTACTAAAATGGAGATGTGACTTTCTTTCATAGGAGGGTAGGTGTAGTGGAAAAACAACGACAGTCTGCTGATATAACAGAGCTTATTCTTTTAAAATACTCATTTCTTTTAGTTTTTCGTTTGCATTTTTTGGTCTGTAATCAATATTTGATTTGAACTGGAATATTGTCCTGGCTCAAGACCATTTTGCTTCTATATTTAATAGAATGCAAATTTATTTACAAATGGCATGGTGACATTTATGCTTCTCGTTCGTTTGTGAGAATCATCTCCTTATAGAGGCCGGGTTTGATGTTGAAAAGTCGCTGCGAAGCCATTTGAAAAGACTTTTGACATGGTCGAAATCATGATCGTGGTAGTCTGCAGTCTGTCACCATGCCATTTGTAAATAAATAAATTTGCATTCTATTAAATATAGAAGCAAAATGGTCTTGAGCCAGGACAATATCCCAGTTCAAATCAAATACTCATTTCATTATTCTTTTTTGTCTACGTTTTTTAATATTTCTAAGACTTTCTTAGAGTTCATTAAACAAATTCTGGAATCTATAACTAAACCTCATGTCCACCATCTCTGGTTAGAGATAAACTGCAGTTATAAATATCAAACTTCATTGGCAGCTATAAATGTTGGTTAACCAGAATTACTGAATTAATTTTCACAAATCGAGCCATATTTCGAAGTTCAATCCCAATATAATGTCAGAATCAACTTTTCCACACTAAAATAATTTAAGCAGAAAACACACTAGTGTTCGCCCCCTGTTAATTATCATATGTTCTGATCAGTTTCCTATGTTACGCTATGCCCTTCTGACCTGTAGTATGAGCTCGTAGTGTAGCGAATACAGGGCCGGATCAAGTGGACCTCGCTGCCTACAACAACATTTGATTTGTAAATAGATGGAGTTTAGAGTACAAGGGAACCTAGGGATCCAAATCACGGATTCTGGGGATCAAATCCGCAAGTCAAATCACTGAAATGATGTGATTGTTTTTGACTGGGTTACAAAAAGTATTCAGTAGTATTTGGAAATTAGCAGGTTTATTAAGGAAAGTTTTCAAAAATCTAAAAAATTTTAGAAGTTTAAAGCCCTTAGAGAAAAACGATTGAAGTGATGGGGGAAATTTGTAATTGACGGTTGAAAATTAATTTGAAATATTTGTTTTTCAGACAAGTTTTCAGTTATATATTCAAAACATTTACAGATTGTCACGTAAATTACTAATATAAGGCTTGATTTGAACTATAGTATCTTATATTTTTTGCAAAAATTTTTCCAAATATTTCATTGTCTAGAACATCAAAAATTTTGTATTTTAAATAATTTAATTTCAGGCATTTGATTTTCTTAATTAAATTCACTTAGATTATTAAGTTAAATTTAAATATATATTTGTATTCCAATGATATTACATCCTTTTTGCACTAATAGGGCTGTTTTTCTTTAAGCCGGGATAACAAGCTGCGATAACAAAAACGTTAATAAATATTTAATTTTTTGCTCAAAATAAAAAATTATTTGTTCAACTACAATATAAATATATGTATGAAAAGAAATTTTTAAAAAATATTTTGTGTCGACTTTATTGGACTTAGCCTCGATATCCATCATTTTGAATTACACTGGATAATTATCCAAGCTAAGTCAAAATTTTTTAACACAAAATTATTTTTTCGAAATTTGTTTTCACACACACATTGACAATTTTGGCGACAATTTTAAGATTTTTTATTATGAGTGAAATTTTAACATTTTATTTGGATTTTTGTTATCGCAGCTTAGTTATCCAGTCTTAAAGAAAAACAGCCATAATATCAGTGTTTAATAAATGTTTTGCACATTACTCAAGTTTGTTTCTTAAGTCTTTTGTTTTTTTTCGGAGCATGTAGCCTTTGTACTACTATTTTGAATACATAAGTCCGATAACAATCATTTGTCCAATCAATGGTACTTATAATGGTTACATTTGTAATTTATTTTTTAATTTATTTTATTTAAATGCTGACACAAATCGGAAAAAAATATTTTGCTTTCTATTTTAGTGACGAAAATATAATGTCTACAAATAATACCTAAGAATTATCCATTTTTGTTTTTTGCCTCAATAGAATAAAAAAATAGATTTCGGACACACATTTTATTTACTTTTTGTTGCATAGTGTAACTTTAAAAATTTAAACCTTCAGCATCAAATGCCTTCAAATTGGCGCACCTAAGCAAATGCCTAGTTCAGTTTTATATGACTGCCGGACCTAAATGAGTGACGACGTACATATGTATGTATGTATGTACATATGTAATTCATAACTCAGCTGAACGTCAGCATGCGACACTCATTCAAACAAACGATTATGTGTAAATTGCATTTGCGAGCGCATTCGAAATTTTATTATCGCCTGACATGGGGAAATCATTCAAAGATTAAAAAATACAAAATACAAATTATTGACAGAATAAATTTCTACTATGTATGTATGTATATTTGAATGTGAAAGTTTACAAGTGCATGATGCATATATCTATTTCCCTACATACGTACTACATTAAGATGGGTCACCAAAATAAATTGGTGTGGTCACCCCCCATAAATGAAGATTCGATTGTTTAATGATGATCTGCAAAATAGTTGGGTCAAGCCATCTGTAAGCTAAACGCTCCTGAAAACACCCCGTGTAATTTTTATACCCTACACCACTTCGTGGACTAGGGTATTATAAGTTAGTTTCGCGCCAAATGTTTGTAACACCAAGAAATAATCGAGCTATACCCACCTTTAAGTATACCGATCGGCTTAGAATCACCAGCTGTGTCGATTTAACGATGTCTGTCTGTCCGTCTGCTGTCCATCTAAGCTTGTTCGCACTCTACAGGTCGCAATTGTTGGCAGAAGTTATTTTTTCTGGCCAAGGACCATCGGTATTGAATTTGGAGGAAATCGGTTCAGATTTAGATATAGCCCCCATACAAATGTCGCTTCCGATTTGACATTTTCCGCCCTATAAAGCACATATAGTACTCGATTTTCTTCAAAATTGGCTTAACACCTTATATTCAAACTAGAAATACCTGTGGTGATTCAGATTTAGATATAGCCCCCTTACAAATGTCGCTCCCAATTTCACTTTTTCCGCTTTAGAAACCATATCTTGTACCCGATTTTCTTTAAATTCGGCACAACATCTTATAATCCAACTAGAAACACCTATGCAGAAATTGGGTAAGATCGGTTCAGATTTAGATATAGTCCCCATACAAATGTCGCTCCCGATTTGACATTTTCCGCTCTAGAAACCAAATATTGTACCCGATTTTCTTTAAAATTGGCACAACATTTTATAATCGAACTAGAAACATATATGCTGAAAATGGGTAAGATCGGTTCAGATTTAGATATAGCCCCCATACAAATCTCGCTCCCGATTTGACTTTTTCCATTCTAAAATCCACATATTGTACCCGTTTTTTTTAAATTGGCACCACATCTTATAATCCAACTTAAAACACCTATGGTGAAAGTGGGTAAGATCGGTTCAGATTTAGATATAGCCCCCATACAAATGTCGCTCCCTATTTCACTTTTTCCGCTTTATGAACCACATTTGTACCCGATTTTCTTTAAAATTGGCACAACATTTTATAATCGAACTAGAAACACCTATGCTGAAAGTCCCCATACAAATGTCGCTCCCGATTTGACATTTTCCGCTATAGAAACCACATATTGTACCTGATATTCTTCAAATTTGCCATAACGCCTTATAATCTAGCTAGAAACACCTGTGCAAAAGCGGGCTAGATCGGTTCAGATTTAGATATAGTCCCCATACAAATGTCGCTCCCGATTTGACATTTTCCGCTCTAAAAACCACATATTGTACCCGTGTTTCTTTAAAATTGGCACAACATCTTATAATCCAACTAAAAAACCTATGGTGAAAGTGGGTAAAATCGGTTCAGATTTAGATAAAACCCTCATACAAATGTTGCTCCCGAATGTTTAACCGATTTTGGCCAAACTTTACATATTATATTTCACCAATAAACATACATGGTGAAAGGGGGTCACATCGTTCCAGGTATCAATATACCCTCATACAAATGTCCTTTCCGATTTAACATTTTTTGTCAAACACATACATTTACAGGATGCAAAAATCCTTCCCGATTTCACTTTTTTACCGAATTGAATTGTAATGAGATAGAAAGTCCGTCCGTCTTTAGCCTTTCCTTACTTGTTTGAGAGATGCACATATGTCCATACTTTGGTATAACCCAAATGGGGCACCATTCTGATTTATTACAGCTCTATACATCTTACATCAGATCTTCACCAAATTTTGCAGATCATTATATTTTTCAACTAGTTTTTTATAAAATACTAACACCAAATACGAAAATGTTTTCGGTTGTCACTATGAAAAAGCACAATTAAATACTATAAAGGTCCAATAATTCGACCAATAAGTAACTCTAAGACAAGAATAAAAATTTATATTTAAACTGCTGTCAAGGATCTATTAATTCAGAAGAAAAATAGACAAAAATGCAACATAAAAAAATTACACTGGTAAAACATGATTTTTAGGGGTGTTTTCAGGAGCGTTTAGCTCATAGACGGCTCGATCTATGAACGAAATATTTTGCAAATCATAATTAAAACTATATTTTCGCGGAGTGACTGGAAATTGGTTTTTCCATTTGTATGGACCTCGACCCAGCCTAACGTACATATGCATTCATATATACAAACATATGTATGTAAATTGTCGTGCGCATATTTGCTTACAGTGTTCAAGTGCTAAATAATTAAAAATTCAAATATTTACAGGGAGTAAATAAAAATTTTGAGACGACCACCACTTTACTAACCACAATACAAATTTCTTCTTGTGCACAGTGTCTAAAAACCACACGAGGAGAAGCAACAAGTTGTGTGCGATATTATTTTGTATTTACTTTTCGGAAAATGCAAAATTTTATTTCAGGACATCAGACACGCGGATGATCGACTAATCGACTCTTAGCCGACTAAAGTATACCATAAAGGTCTATCGATTTATCGATGTATTTATCGATGTTTCTAACATTCCACAAAGTAGTGCAGAATACAATTATACGCTACGAAATGTTTCTCGCACTGATGTACAATTTGTCAAGAATTTATTTAAAAGTTTATCTTTCCTCAGGACTTATTCTTTCCTTACCTCCCTCTATATATAATACCCCTACAAAATACACCATAAGACGCATTACCAAATTGTTTCGTTTCAACCACTGTGCAGTGATTGCCGTTAATTTAAAAAAACAAACAACTTTTATGACTTTATTTTTTCAGTTTTATCGTTTGTTTGCCAATATTCACTTCCTAAGAGTTCATTAGAATAAAACGATGAATGTGAAGTCCCACCGAACTGCAACTGGACAAAGCAAACAGACTTCAAATTTACCAATTGCTGCATTAGATAAATCCATATTGTTGGATGCAAATTGATATTGGTTCAACTTAATTAATAGCGACCACTTTTCCTCATTACTGGGTAAACAAATATATAGACGTTGTTTTTTAGATCTGCAGAACTTTAAATTTAAATAAAATATTGAAAATACAAATATTGGAAAGATAATTAAATGTCATTTGTGTTTGAATATAATTTGGGGGATTTGACGACGACTTTTGCAAGCAAGGCAAATCGCGAAGTTGCTACAAAAAATATTTACCGTAAAGCTAGCATCGACATCAACTGCCCAAAAAAATATATATGTTCTTATTCATTATTTAAGTAGTAAAACATTATAATACAGTTTGTAAACAAAATTATATATTAGAGAACTGATAAATACCTTTATTCTAAAAAATAATATATGCAAGTTTTGGAAAAAATGGCGTTAGAAATTATAATATTTTTTTCGAAGGAAAATGCTACTATTTAATTCGTATTGAATATTAAATGGATATTACAATTAATGTAATTAAATGGATTTATACATTTGAATATTTGTACGTATATCGAAATTATAAAAGGAAATAAACAAATATCAATAAATTATTTTTAACACAGTATAATACAGTATTGAAGATGTAGTATTAAGGGGTTTTCAGACAAGAAACATCGGGTATTGAAGTTGCTTATAGTGCAATTAATTTTTTGTGAAACTAGTTTCACATCCGAAATGGTGTGTAATCTATTTGTTGAATAATCCCAAGGTAACCTCAACATCAGTTTTAAAAGCTTGTTTTGACAAATTTGTAATGTTTAATATGAGATTTTGCGCAACAGCCCCAAACAGGACATGCGTACATGGATGGATGGATTTAAAAATCGTTTTATATAATAAAGAGTGATTTTTTTGAGGTTAGGATTTTCATGCATTAGTATTTGACAGATCACGTGGGATTTCAGACATGGTGTCAAAGAGAGAGATGCTCAGTATGCTTTGACATTTCATCATGAATAGACTTACTAACGAGCAACGCTTGCAAATCATTGAATTTTATTATCAAAATGCGTGCTCTGTTAAGAAAGTTCAGAAAGAAAGAAATTGTGTTCAGCGACGAAGCTCATTTTTGGCTCAATGGGTACGTAAATAGGCAGAATTGTCGATTTTGGAGTGAATATCAGCCAGAAGCATTGCAAGAGCTACCAATGCATCCAGAAAAAGTCACAGTTTGGTGCGGTTTATGGGCTGGTGGCATCATTGGACCGTACTTCTTCAAAGATGATGCGAATCGTAACGTAACTGTGAATGGTGAGCGCTACCGTGAGATGATATCCAACTTTTTTTTGCCCAAAATGGAAGAACTGAACTTGGTTGACATGTGGTTTCAACAAGATGGCGCTACATGCCACACAGCTCGCGATTCTATGGCCATTTTGAGGGAAAACTTCGGAGAACAGTTCATCTCAAGAAATGGACCGGTAAGTTGGCCACCAAGATCATGCGATTTGACGCCTTTAGACTATTTTTTGTGGGGCTACGTCAAGTCTAAAGTCTACAGAAATAAGCCAGCAACTATTCCAGCTTTGGAAGACAACATTTCCGAAGAAATTCGGGCTATTCCGGCCGAAATGCTCGAAAAAGTTGCCCAAAATTGGACTTTCCGAATGGACCACCTAAGACGCAGCCGCGGTCAACATTTAAATGAAATTATCTTCAAAAAGTAAATGTCATGGACCAATCTAACGTTTCAAATAAAGAACCGATGAGATTTTGCAAATTTTATGCGTTTTTTTTAAAAAAAAAGTTATCAAGCTCTTAAAAAATCACCCTTTATATATATATATATATATATATATATATATATATATATATATATATATATATATATATATATATTCTCATCGTTCCTATAAGGAGCATAGGGCCTCAACAAATGTTCTCCAATTAGATCTATCATTTGCGATGCTTTTGATATCCATCCAGTTATTTTTCATTTTGGCTGCTTCCTTTTCAACCTGCCTTTTAAACGTGTGTACCGGTCGTCCTCTTCTTCGACTACCTTGCGGATACCATTCAATAGCTGTTCGAGTTATGTCGTCGTGGGGCTTCCGAAGCGTGTGGCCAATCCAATTCCATTTTCGCCCTCTGATTTCTCGTTTGATAGGTATTTGCTGTATGATTTAAGAAAAATGGGCGGACCGCGCCCTCTTTTTCCATTGTCGCTCCCCATAACATGATACTTACCTAAACTCTTCCTATTGAATTTGCTACAGAAAATTCTATTATCCAGATGAATACTTTGAAAATGCTTTGGAGTAAAAATCCTACAATTCCTTAAAGCGGGGAAAATAAATCATAAAAATGCGATTTTTTAGAAAAATTTCCGAAAACATTAGTTTTTTCTGTGGATAAAATTAATTTTTACTTTTGTAATCGGTGCATTGCTCATCGAGAATTAACTGTCTAACTAAATTAATTTCTACGAAATTTTATTGCAGTTATCGTTTCTGGATTCTTTTGTGATTATTAACATGGAGTCATATTTCCAAAATCTATAAACTTATTATATATAAACTTTTATATATCTTAATGCAGGTAGTTAAGTACTACTAAGTCTGTTGGAATATAATAGCAAATACGATGAAAACTACTTTTTTGTACTCTAAAAATTTGATGCAAAAATTTTTAAGATCGGTTTAGATTTTGATATAGCTTTCTTCCATAGTATGCGGTGTTTTCACTGGCAAATATTATAATATTATAAAAAAAGTTATACGATTTTAATAATATGTAACAAATAATACAAAAATAAATAAAAATTGAATAAAAAATTAATTTTTCTAAAAAAATTGAGATGTCATACTGAGGATTTTTTATTTGTATACCCTTTACCACAGGATGGCGGTATACTAACTTTGTCATTCCGTTCGAAATACCTTAAAATATCGACCTGAGACATATACTTGATCGTCATAAATTCCGTCCGTCTCACACTGGTCCCAAATCCATTTTTATGCCATAAAGTCGAAAAATAAAGATTCAATCTTGTAATTTTGCACATTTGCTAAATATAACATACTTAAAAAATAACAAATAAAATTGGGCCGATCGGACCACGTCCACTCCATATAAACTCAATATATAACCTACATGATTATCACCCTGTATTCGTACAGGGTGACCAAAAACAAAATTTTATGAAAGCTTAAAAGAATGAAACTTATTTCGCTTTGACGAACAATGTTTTTCTGAACATAATTAAAAAAAAAAAAAAAACAAAATATAGTATACAAATATTCTACTTGACACTGCAATTTAAATAATTACTTCAGTAAATAATATAAAATGTCTACGTGTGTACATGACTTTATACACCATTTAAAGGTACTTGCAATACCTTTAAAATGAGATGTTGATGGGTCTCATACACAAATCTGATTCAGAGATATGATCAAATATGTGTTCTATGGCTAATCGAAAATTGTGCTAAAATAAAGTGGCAATTGTAGGAGTTTGCCGAAAAATGCTGACGAGATATTAATTCTACCATAAACTACACACTCAAACGAAGAATTTCACATTTACACTTTGGGTCAAGTTGAATTCTATATATAACTTTTGGTCCACGACATTTATCGGTTATGCTCACTACGAATCACAAAATTACAAGGCTTAAGAAAACTGACTATAGTAATCACAAAATGTTAAATATAATTTTTCAATTTTACGCCTTAATTATACCCTCCACCTCCAGGATGGGGGTATACTAACTTTGTCATTCCGTTTGTAACACCTTGAAATATCGTCCTGAGACCCTATAAAGTATATATATTCTTGATCGTCATAAAATTCTAAGACGATCTAGCCATGACCGTCGTCCATCCGTCCGTCCGTCTGTCCGTCTGTTGAAAGCGCGCTAGCATCTAAACGAAAGTAGCTAGAACGTTCAAATTTTCCATAAATGCGTCTTATAATCGTAGATCGGTTGGGATTGAAACGGGGCGAAATCGGACAAAGGGAAAAAATTTTCCCTCACAAGGACTAAAAATGCCCATAATAATCCCTAATGTTTTAGCGTATTTAACCATTCCCCTTATAGCAAAAACGTGCACCATAAAGTGATTCTTATTTGTAGGGGCTGAAGTGGGGCAAAAAAATGGATAAAAATGGAACATAATAAACGATAACAGCTAGAAACACGAAATTCGGTGTGTGCGTTCCTCTAATTGGGTAGATACATAATATAAAAGTACTTTTTTCAAATTCGTACTTTTAAGGTGTAAAATGGGAATAGAGGTATAAAAATGGAACCAACCAAATTGCTGTACCTAGAATAATGAAATTCGTTGTATACATTCCTCTGATTGCGTAGACAAGTAAAATACACGGATATTTCAAAATTTGTACTTTTTGGAGTTAAAATGAAAAAAGGGGATAAAAATAGTACCAATCAAATGACCGCAGCTAGAGTCATGAAATTCGGAGTATACATTCCTCTGACTGTGAAGACACGGAAAATAAACTGATTTTTCGAAATTCGTACTTTTTAGGGTCAACATAGAAAAAGGGGATAAAAATAGTACCAACCAAATGACCGCAGCTAGAGTCACGAAATTCGGAGTATACATTCCTTTGACTACGTAGACATGAAAAATAAAAGGTTTTTTCCAAATTCGTACTTTCAAGGGATACAATGGGTACGGAGGGATAAAAATGGTACCAACCAAACGGCTACATCTAGAATAATAAAATTCGGTATATACATTCCTCTGATTGCGTATACACTTAAAATAAACAGATTTTTCGAAATTCGTACTTTTTGGGGTTAAAATGACCGCAGCTAGAGTCATGAAATTCGGAGTATACATTCCTCTGAGTGACGTAGACACGTAAAATAGACGAATTTTTTGAAATTCGTACTTTCATGGGATACAATGGTAGAGAGGGATAAAAATAGTACCAACTAAACGACTACAGCTAGAATGATGAAATTCTAATTGCGTAGAAACGTCAAGGGGGTAAAAATGGTACCAACCAAATGGGCGCAGCTGGAATCATGGAATTCGGTGTATACATACCTCTGACTGCATAGACACGCAAAATAAAAAGTTTTTTCCAAATTCGTACTTTTTCTTTTACGGCAAAAATTGATTGAATCATGAAGTTTGGTTATTTTGCACTTTACACATGTATGTCTGATAATGGATTTTCAAAATTTGTATTTTTGGAATTAAAATAGAATGGAAATACAACCAACTGTAGCACCCACTATCTACCAATATTTATGGTATTTAAGCTTTTTGAAAATATAAATATAAGAATATTTATTTTTTAAATTGACGTATTGGTAGCCTTATAAGCGTGGTTTGAAATAATAAATTGTTTATACTTATTTATAACATTATTTTTTCAATATTTGTATTTGTTTTGGTTTGCCTATATTAAAAAATTTATATTTTCCTGTAATATTACTGCACTTCTACGAAAACCGACAACTTCTGTGGAATGCAACCCATGGTATATAAAGTTCGGCCCGGCCGAACTTAACGTCATTTTTACTTGTTTTAAGTATTTTGTGTAACTGCTTTAGACGCGAATTAATCCCACTTGTTTCAACCGCAAACTTTAAATGTCTCTCAGGCTTGTGGTTTTGCCATCTAGTTTTCTCCAATACATTTTCTTGATAGCTTGGAGTGTTGCCATTAAGAAAATATATACACATTTAACAATTTCTAATTGAAATTTTTTGAATTTCTGCAAAAAAATATGGATTTGGGATCATAGTGCGTCTGTCCAAGAAATTTTCCCTCGCAAAATAAAAACATTTCTCCAAATTCGTACTTTTATTACTTCTACGGCAAAAATGAATCTTGAAGTTAGAATTTCCTCACTCGTATATGCACGTATCTATATTGTATTGCTGCAATGTTTGGACATGTCTTCGGATTTCGAAGGGTGTTGTTGGCCTATATAATAGTAATTTTAATATATTTGTATTTGTCCGAATTTCTAACGCTGTCGCTTAAATCGTCAAATTAATATAATTCAATTAAAAATATAAATTTCTTAGTTTCGTTCTCGTTTAAATTTAAATATTATTTTAAAATATTTTTGAACGACAGCCCTCAATTTTAGAGATACAAAAGCTCCATATATAGAATCCAGATTAATATTCTCCAATAGCCACAAAGTGTCGACTTATTCCAGTAAATTATTATTTAGTTA
Organism: Polietes domitor; assembly: GCA_947397865.1. NCBI lineage: Eukaryota > Metazoa > Arthropoda > Insecta > Diptera > Muscidae > Polietes > Polietes domitor. The sequence goes on from OX377622.1 coordinate 62,538,177, forward strand.
TTCAAGTTAGATTGTTTAAATAAATTCTTTAATTTAGAATTATTTTTGCTTGAAATGGTAATTGGGAAATGGTACCAAATTTTCCATTGGAGTATTTTAAAGGACTTAATGGTACCAAAAATGGTACAATTTTACTAACTTTTTCATTCCTGTCACAAATAAAGAAGTACTAAATTTGCCAATTGGCGAATTGAAATCGTTTTTGGAACCTAACAGAACGTGGATTGCGAATAAGGCGGTAAATAATGTAAATATTAGGAGTTATTGGGATTATTTCTTGTTCTTATCAGGAAAAAATTGTACAAACCGCATGACAAACTTAGTATGCCCCCATCCTAAAGTCGTGGTTATAAAAAGTCAAATATTTTGATCTTCAAAAAACTCGTTTTAGGCACGAAAACTCCAACCATTCGTCTTGTCATACCTATTACCTATAAGTGCAGTCAAGTGAATCATTATATGACGTCTGCTGAAGAGCTTCTTTCCCTGTTTAACAATGACGATTAGCTAATTAGTAAATATGTAGTTGCATTCATTCGTTTGCTTTTAAGTAAACATGCATCTCAAACAGATAAACACTGAGTAACGTAAGTGAAAATAAAATGTATTTTCCCCCTACAAAAAATCACTACCGGTCAGTGGCAAGTGGAACGTGTACGACAGTACAACGACCGCGATGACTTGTGAAATGGGCATATTTCGAATAGTCTTGACATTGACCAGCGTTGGTCTCTGCCAAGGATTTATCGATTGTAAGTGAAGTGGAATTGAATTCGAAATTATTAATTCGGCCGTTTGCAATCAGTAACTACGAATTCAAAATCAAATGCAATTGAATTTTAATATTCGAAAAATTAATTTTCAAACACTAGTGGCTAAATACCAACAGATGCCTGCATTGTATCAGGCGGATGATTACAGCGAATGCTTGCAACAGCCATTGGCCTCATATTGCATGGTCTATGTGGAACTTCAGCCGGATAACAATTCAGCAGTGTGGCAACTAATTTCGAATTTTCATAAATCCAACATACATCATTTCCGGCACGATCAATTGTACCGCGGTGTCTGTACTTCTCAATGTAAGGAAGTACAATCGAATGCATCTCATAGTGCTTCAAGGGATATGCTTGCTGTGCAGCCACAAAGTGATAACGTCCAAATGGCTAAAATACTTCATGAAATATCCCGTGATCAGAAGACAATTTCGCAGTATGAACAACAGTTGTATGAGTGTGTCCAGCATGGAATGCAAGAGAAATATAACCTCAGTGTGAAGACTTTTGTGACGTACTGTGATAACCCACGGGAGCCGTTAGAAAGAGGTAAGTTCTATGTCTGTTTTACATGACTACTGCAAATGTTCGGAATGGATGAAGTTGGAAAAAAATACTGGTACTTGCAGTACCTGCTTGTCGAAATGAACTTTTATGAATTGCAATACAAAGCCTTTTTTAATACAACAATATTATCTTCATTCGTTTCGATACCCAACCATTACAAATGCTAAGCTCAATCGAACAGATCTAATCTATATATATAAAAGAGTTGCGTGATTGAGTGACTGAGTGACTGACTGACTGATCACTCCCCAGACCAAACGGCTAAAGCTAGAATCATGAAATTCGGTGTGTACATTTCTCTTACCGTGTACAGGTGTGATAAGACGGGATTTTTCGAAATTCGTACCTTTAAGGGGTAAAACGGGGTAAAAAGTGATAAAAATGGTACCACCGCAATGACCAAACGGCTGGGCCTAGAATCTTGAAATTTGGTATGGATATTCCTCTTGCGGCATGAAGACAACCCAAAAAGTGACATTTTAAAAATTCGCACTTTTGGGGGGTTAAATGGTACAAAAAGGGACAAAAATGGTACCTATAACATGGTTGAAGCTAGAATCGTGAAATTTGGTATGTACATTTCTCTTACAGTGAAGAGATCAGATTTGAAGGGAGTTTTTCGTAATTCGTACTTTTAAGGGGTAAAATGGGGATAAAGAGGGATAAAAATTGTACAACCGCAATGACCAAACGGCTGGGACTAGAATCTTGAAATTTGGTACAAAAATTTCTCTTATACACTGGTGCACATTCCTATAAACACAGCAACATTTTTTGACTTTCTTTGTTGTATATTCGCTGTTGTCAAACAAAAACAATGTTGAGTGATTCAAATGAGTGGTAACATAACGGAACTTTTTTTTAGTAAACAGTGTTTTTTCTTTGCTTTTGTTGTTCGTCTTAATTGAGTGAACCTATCTTTGATGCTAATTTCAGGGGAATATTCCTATAAACGCAGACACGAAAATTTAGTGTAAAAGTTTTCTAAAAGCAAAATATTAACTGAATTATATTTACTCTAGTTATTTTATAACTCCAGGTATATTTTTGATCGCAACTGCTCTAAGTACTGTAAATATTTTTGCTTTAATTGACCATTTTTATTGTTATAAAGGATGCCAAAAGGAAATTTTCTTTCTGATCAGGAAAAAATTCAAATTAATTTTTTTCGTGATCAAGGCTGCTCAAACAGAGAAATTGCACGGAAAATTGACCGTTCGGAAGGAGTTATTCGGAGCTTTTTTAAGAAAGGACAGAACTACGGAGTACGAAAACCCACAAAGGGAAATAAAAAGTTGACAACAAGACAGTTTAATATGATAAAACAAGAAGCCACCAGAAATAAATTAAATGCTACACAGATAAAGAATAAACTTGATCTTCCTGTCACTTCCAAACATATTGCACACATTTTGCGAACAGACGGTAACATAAAGTGGAAGAAACCCAAGTGTAAGCCAATGCTAAAACAGCACCATAAAGAAAATCGCCTAAAATTTGCGCGCAAACACATGGCATGGGAAGATGAGTGGAAGAAAGTAATTTTTTCAGATGAAAAAAAAATTAATTTGGACGGTCCTGATTCGTACTATTGCTTTGATTTGAGGTCGAATGATATTCGAATGTCGAAACGCAATTTTGGTGGAGGGAGTGTTATGGTTTGGGGAGCTTTTTCGGCAGTTGGGAAATCGAAAATATGTTTTGTTCCAACTAAAATGAACAGCACAATTTATAATGACCTTTTAGATGATGCTCTTATCACATTTATGGACGAAAAAATGGGCGAAGATGACATATTTCAACAAGACAATGCTTCAATCCACGCTTCGAAACAATCCAAGTCGTGGTTCAGCCAGCATAATATTCCTCTATTGGACTGGCCGGCTTGCAGCCCATATTTAAACCCGATTGAGAACTTATGGGGGTATATGGCCCGCAAAGTTTACGCAAAAAATGCCCAGAATCAAAGCATAATGACAGTGACCGAGTTAAAACTAAAAATTAAACAAGTCTGGGAGGATATTGATCACGATCTTCTTCAAAAGTTAGTGGAATCCATGCCGGAACGAATTTTTGAAGTAATTCAAAATAATGGATCATCAACTCATTACTAATAATACAAAACTGTCTCATTAGTTGAAGTGCGTTTATAGGAAAATGCCCTTAAAAATGGCACTAAACTACTAAAATTATGATTATTTATAAAATTAAATGTACCATTGAAGTATTTACTTTATAATATCTTAGAGAAGTCCTTCAAGATTAAATATAATAATTTGAATCTCCTTAACTATTTGTTTGCTTCTTTTTTTGGTATTTTTTTTTTAAAAAGTGATGTGCGTTTATAGGAATGTGCACCAGTGTAGCTTCATCGCGCCCAAGAAAATATTTTTCAAAAATTCGTACCTTTAAGGGGTCAAACGGGGTAAAAAGGGATAAAAATGGTACCACCGCAATGACCAAACGGCTGGTCCTAGAATCTTGAAATTTGGTATGGATATTCCTCTTGCATGAAGGCATGAAGACAACCCAAAAAGTGACATTTTAAAAATTCCCACTTTTGGGGGGTTAAATGGTACAAAAAGAGACAAAAATGGTACCTATAAGATGGGTGAAGCTAGAATCGTGAAATTTGGTATGTACATTTCTCTTACAGCGAAGAGATCAGATTTGAAGGGAGTTTTTCGTAATTCGTACTTTTAAGGGGTCAAATGAGGATAAAGAGGGATAAAAATTGTGCCACCGCAATGACCAAACGGCTGGGACTAGAAACTTGAAATTTGGTACAAAAATTTCTCTTATAGCTTCAACGCGCCCAAGAAAATATTTTTAAAAATTCGTATTTTTGGGGGTGAAATCGGGTAAAAAGGGATAAAAATAGTGCCAATAAAATGGATGGAGCTGAAACCATAAAATTCGGTGTGTACATCCCTCAAAATGTTTAGAATTGCAAAATGAAGGCATTTTTCGAAATTTGTACTTTTAAAGGGAAAGGGGATAAAAAAAGTACTAACAACACGGATGACGCTACAATAATGAAATTCGGTGTGTATATTCGTTTTACAGCGCAGATCACTGATAAGAAAGCATTTTTCGAAATTTGCATTTTTAAGGGATTAAATGGGATAAAAATTGTACCAACACCCTGACCAAACGGCAGGGTCTAGAATTCGTACTTTTCGGAACGGGCATTACTTTTACAGCACGAATGCGACTAAGAAAATATTTTTCAAAATTCGTACTTTTTGTGAGTGAGTGAGTATGGTTTTAAATCTCTACTTCAATGCGTTATACTTTTATTTTATCCCTAATGATATTTTCACAGCTTAAGAAAGAAACGTGCAAATAATTTTCTACTTTATATGATTTTTTGTAGAAAAATTGTTTCCATTTTGTGCCTATAAATTAAACTATTGACTACGTATAAACGCTGAAAGTGATATCCTTAAAAACAGTTTGAGTACTGATACAAACTACTGTCTTACCATACCATTTTTCCGCGTACGAAGTAGCGGGTATTTGCTAGTGTATGTATATATTTCTACAGAAATTGATTTTAATAGGAAACAATAATAGGAAATAATAACACGTAAAAAGTGCGATAGGTGCGCCGATCCGAATGTTATATCGCTCCTCTATAGGCTGACTTATTGTGAATCAACGACAGTCATCCGCCGCTTATGCATTTATAGAAATTAAAATATCGATGAAAATCTAAATTTTGTATACCCTAGTGGAGTATTATGTTTTTGTGCATTTGTTTGCAACGCCCAAATGAAACGAGGTGGACCCATCGTTTGTTATACAGATCTTCCTGAGTCGATTTAGTAATGTTTGTCCGTCAGTCAGCTCGCAATTATTGTCCGATCCTAACAAAAATTGGCACAAGTAAGTTTTGGGAGCCGAGGAAGAATCACTCTTTTCCCCGAGTTCAATTGTAATGGGTAGAAAGTGGAGGATATCATACCGCCGCTCGACTTTAGCCTGTCCTTACTTGTTTACTCATATTATCTTTTAAACTGCTCAGGGTTTTACTATTACCTTAAAAATCGCACTAAGTTCCACTTCGTATTTTGTTCAAAAACGAAAAATAGGCCTGTTCGATTGGGCTTACTAGCTTAGTTTTTGTATGGAATTTACTCGCTTAACAAGAAAGTAGCTTGCTACTCTCTTTGTTGTGTTGCCATATTTTCCCAGTTAATATAGGGTGATTTTTTAAGAGCTTGATAACTTTTTTTAAAAAAAAACGCATAAAATTTGCAAAATCTCATCGGTTCTTTATTTGAAACGTTAGATTGGTCCATGACATTTACTTTTTGAAGATAATTTCATTTAAATGTTGACCGCGGCTGCGTCTTAGGTGGTCCATCCGCTTAGTCCAATTTTGGCATTTCCACGTTTTTGAGTAACAGAGACCCAATTGGTGCGAACGGCGACGAATCGAAAATTGGTGGTCATCATTAACACTGGCCGATACAGCTGCGATATTTTCTTCAGTTCGCACTCTACGTAAGCGTGTTGGTGGTTTAATGTCCAACAATGTAAATTTGGTGCGAAATTTAGTCACAATAGCCCGAATAGCCGCTTCAGTGGGTCGATTAAACTGACCATAAAATGGAAGCGCGCAATGAACTTTCTTAACAGAGCACGCATTTTGATAATAAAATTCAATAATTTGCAAGCGTTGTTCGTTTGTAAGACGATTCATGATGAAATGTCAAAGCATACTGAGCATCTTTCTCTTTGACACCATGTCTGAAATCCCACGTGATCTGTCAAATACTAATGCATGAAAATCCTAACCTCAAAAAAATCACTCTTTACATTCAAGAAAAACCAATTGGTAGCAACGTTGCCACCGTATCAAGTCTCTTAATTGTAAGCTAGTAAGCCCAATCGAATCGAGGCCTAATATTTTCACCAAAGTTCGGAGATGGGCGAAATTGCACGTACCTTCCATCAGTTGCAATTTGCTATTTGAAAATTCTCAAAATATGTATGAAAAATATTATCGGTTTTTATGTAGCATTTACGTTTTTTGGTTGTTTTATACCCTACACCACTTCGTGGAATAGTGTATTATAAGTTAGTTTCGCGCCAAATGTTTGTAACACCACGAAATAATCGAGCTAAACCCACCTTTAAGTCTACGGATCGGTTTAGAATCACCAGCTGAATCGATTTACCGATGTCTGTCTGTCCGTCCGTCCGTCTGTCCGTCTGTCCGTCTGCTGTCCATCTAAGCTTGTTCGCACTCTACAGGTCGCAATTGCTGTCCGATTATCATGAACTTTGGCAGAAGCTACTTTTTTTGGCCAAGGACGATCGGTGTTGAATTTGGAGGAAATCGGTTCAGATTTAGATATAGTCCCCATACAAATGTCGCTCCCGATTTCACTTTTTCCGCTCTAGAAACCACATCTTGTACCCAATTTTCTTTAAATTTGGCACAACATCTTATAATCCAACTAGAAACACATATGCAGAAAGTGGTTAAGATCGGTTCAGATGTAGATATAGCCCCCATACAAATGTCGCTCCCGATTTCACTTTTTCCGCTCTAGAAACCACATATTGTACCCGATTTTCTTTAAATTGGGTACAACATCTTATAATCCAGCTAGAAACAGCTATGCAGAAATTGGGTAAGATCGGTTCAGATTTAGATATAGCCCCCATACAAATGTCCCTTCCGATTTCACTTTTTACGCTTTAGAAACCACATGTTGTACCCGATTTTCTTTAAAATTGGCACAACATTTTATAATCGAACTAGAAACACCTATGCTGAAAGTGGGTAAGATCGGTTCAGATTTAGATATAGTCCCCATACAAATGTCGCTCCCGATTTCACTTTTTCCGCTTTAGAAACCACTTATTGTACCCGATTTTCTTTAAAACTGACACAACATTTTATAATCGAACTAGAAACACCTATGCTGAAAGTGGGTAAGATCGGTTCAGATTTAGATATATCCCCCATACAAATGTCGCTTCCGATTTCACTTTTTCCGCTTTAGAAACCACATATTGTACCCGATTTTCTTTAAAATTGGCACAACATTTTATAATCGAATTAGAAACACCTATGCTGAAAGTGGGTATGATCGGTTCAGATTTAGATATAGCCCCCATACAAATGTCGCTCCCGATTTCACTTTTTCCGCTTTAGAAAACACATATTGTACCCGATTTTCTTTAAAACTGACACAACATTTTATAATCGAACTAGAAACACCTATGCTGAAAGTGGGTAAGATCGGTTCAGATTTAGATATAGCCCCCATACAAATGTCGCTTCCGATTTCACTTTTTCCGCTTTAGAAACCACATATTGTACCCGATTTTCTTTAAAATTGGCACAACATTTTATAATCGAATTAGAAACACCTACGCTGAAAGTGGGTATGATCGGTTCAGATTTAGATATAGCTTCCATGCAAATGTCGCTCCCGATTTCACTTTTTCCGCTTTAGAAACCACATATTGTACCCGATTTTCTTTAAAATTGGCACAACATTTTATAATCGAATTAGAAACACCTATGCTGAAAGTGGGTATGATCGGTTCAGATTTAGATATAGCCCCCATACAAATGTCGCTCCCGATTTCACTTTTTCCGCTTTAGAAACCACATATTGTACCCGATTGGCACAACATCTAAAAATCCAACTAAAAAACATATGGTAAAAGTGGGTAATATCGGTTCAGATTTAGATATAGCCCTCATACAAATGTTGCTCCCGAATGTTTAACCCTTCAAATGTCCGTCCGATTCATCCTATTACCTCTGTATAATCTATATTTATCATTGGATCTTGATCAATTTTTCCATATCATGTTATATTTAATTTACTCGGAATATCTGCTGGAAAATTGGATCAATTACTTTATTATTTACCATATTCATTAAATTTGACTTAAGATGAATTGATAGTAACTGTATAATTTATATGAACTACATAAAATTGCTCCCATTAAATACCTGGGTTTAGTAATCAAAGCGATGTATATATGCAGGAAGTGGTGTAGGGTATTATATAGTCGGCCCCGTCCGACTTTAGCCTTTCCTTACTTGTTTTTTTTTTCATTTTGACCCTAAAAGTACGAATTTGGGAAAATACTCATATTTTACGTGTCACGAAGGCAGACGAATGGAAACACTGAATTTCATGATTCTAACTACAGTCGTTTGGTACAAATTTTATCCCGTTTTGATCCTTAAGGTATGAATATCGAAATATATCTTTATTTTTTGCATCTACACAGTCAGAGCAATGTACACACCGAATTTCACTATTCTAACTGCAGCCGTCTGGTTGTTACCTTTTATCCCCTTTTGCCCCTTTTGCTGCCTAAAAGTAGAAATTATTAAAAAATCCTTTATGTTTGGCGTCTACACAGTCAGATAAATGCATACACCGAATTTTATGATTTCAACTTCAGCGGTTTGGTTGGTACCATTTTTATCCCTCTTTTCCACTTGTATCCCTTAAAAGTACGAATTTCGAAAAATTCCCTCTATTTTACATGTTTACGTAATTATAGGGATGTACACACCGAATTTCATGTTTCTAGCTGTAGTCGTATCATTGGTACCATTTCTATCCCTTTTTGCCCCATTTCACCTGTGTAGTTTTTGGTGACTACGCGATACTAGAGGAAGGTACGAAACAAATTTCAAAATATTGGGATCTGAAATTTCTAAATCGACCTTGAGTTGAAACTGATTGATTTCGCATGCAGTTTGAAAATTCCATAGGAAAACATTTTGTCTATGGTGAAAAATTGAACACTGTTCAGGTTTAAATGTACTTACAAATAAAAGAAAAATCAGTGATCGGCTACACTTAGAGATGGCTTCACAGATAAGATAATGCAAATATATATTTTTTTAAACATGAACATTCTCTTATGCCCCGTTTTTCAGTCAGAGATCACCTCACAGTTAGGTTTAAACCGCTGAGTACACATGTGTGGCAGTGATTTAAACCTAATATTATCTCTGACTGAAAAACTGTACTAGAGGGTTAATTTTTTATAATTTTATTAAAATATTTTATATTTTTTTGGCGTGAAATACCCGCAAAAGAAACCAGTATAAACATGATACATGTTGTGAATCCGTAGTCGCATTTGTTTTTTTATATGGAACATAGAGGTCATAATATTTATTAAGCTTTTCCTGGGTTATTTTCAATACCTAAGTTTCATTCGTCTAAAAAAAAGGTTTTTATGTTCAGGTCGGCTTCTTATTAACCTGCCCTATTTTTTGTAAATACATTTTACTATTAATACATGTTTTAATATAAGTTTCCATATTGATTTTTTGCAGGTTCTTGGTACACATTTACCATCCTTGTTTTCATCGGCATTGGCGTCCTGAATGTACTTTCGACACTTTATGATATTTATTTAAGATCACACGAAATCTCTGTGGTGCCAAATATCAAGTATTACGACACAAATCATACGAAATCAGGTAATTTTGACGATCATATAATATAGATCTCCAAAAATTGCGTTAGTTAATCATCGATGTCGCATAAAAACGACTGAGAATTTACGTTAGTCGCCATCTTTTGGGAAACGTTTGTATAAATTTGAGGCGTCTATATGATCAACTCTTTCGCAAGAGATGGAGACTGACGTGGGTTTTAATCGAGTGCCACGATTTGTTAACGGTTATGTAAAATAATAACAAAATACATACGAAATATTTTGAGGGTATTCATAAAACAAACCAAGTTTAACTTTTTTCTTCACTATAAAACGACACGGTTTAATACACATATCTACATGCAATTCTTAACATTTCAGCCAACAAGTATTTAACATCATTTTCTTTGTATCGCAATTATCGCCGCCTGGTGGTACCCAACAACAGTGCCATTGGCAAAGATCTAAGTTTCATCGATGGTTTCCGAGCCGTTTTGTCATTTACAATTGTTTTCGAACATCTAATTTATACGCAATTTATGCCATCGGAAAATTCGAATTTTTACGAATATTTATATACGTCTACGTTCATGCTCTCCTTGCTGCATATGGTAGTATGCATTGAATTATTTTTCGTAATGAGTGGTCTCATGTTGTTCATCAAATTCGATAAAAGTGAATATATAACAACGTCAACTAGTCTCAAAGAGTGTGCCACTGTCTATGTTCGAATGTTGATCTCGAGATATTTAAGGTAAGATATGAAACTTTCTTATAGCCTTTTCAGACTGTCGGCAGCGTCTTTTATAAAACATTAATTTACTAGTTCCGGAATATGATATTATACAATATTTTTGAAAAAAAAAAAAAATAATAATCTTAGTAAATTAAAAAATATGGAAAAGTTAAATTTGGACGGACAGTCGCCTGCGGCAGGGGTGTTAATATAAAGACCGTGGTCGTACTGGTTTCGCAATTTTGAATTTTCAAAATTTAATTAAATATTCTTTATTACTTTACCTTCAAAATTCAATTTTCGATTTTTGTTCGAAATTGTGTAAATAATTGTATAATAGTACAAAAGAACTATCTATGTATGCATTTATATTTTAAAATGTTTCCCAACAGGTATTTGCCATCTCTACTGTTCCTGATAATATTCTCCTCCAACATTTTGATACATCTTCAGAGTGCGCCCTTCTGGAGACACATAATGGAGCCAAATGTCATACTATGCCGAAAGGAGTGGTGGTCAAATATATTCATGATGTCAAATTTAGGTATAAATAATGGGGTAAGTTCAACAAACAAATTTTAAAATTTAACGAAGTGTTATAGACTGCAGGCGAAATCAAACGATTTCCGCCTGAAATGACATAAAGTCAAAGTCAAATGACATAATATCAAATTTGTATGGGATCTAACATTTCTAAATCGGCCTTATGTCATTTCAGATAGATTTTGCATGTAGACTGTTATGTATATTTGTTAATTAAAAAAACATTACTCCTCTTAAACGTCATTATCGTATAACCTTGTCACACTGCATGAGAAATCTAGCTGAAATGACATAAAGTCGATTTACAAATTTGTATGGAATCTGGCATTTGTAAATCGACCATATGTCATTTCAGCTAGATTTTGCATGCAGTTTCAAAAGGCTAAAAGAGGGAATTATATTTTTAGAACTGTTATGTATACTTTGTAATTAAAAATAACATTCTTCCTCTTAAAAGTCATTATCGTATGGTCTTGTCACACTGCATGAGAAATCTAGCTGAAATGACATAAGTTCGATTTACAAATTTGTATTGGATCTGACATTTTTAAATCGACCTTATGTCATTTCAGCTAGATTTTGCATGCAGTCCGAAAAGGCTATAAGAGGGAATTATATTTTTAGAATTGTTATGTATATTTTGTAATTAAAAAATAGCATTCTTCCTCTTAAACGTCATTATCGTATAGCCTTTTACAGTGCATGAGAAATCTAGCTGAAATGACATAAGGTCGATTTACAAATTTCAAATTTGTATGTGATCTGACATTTGTAAGTTGACATTTGCATTGTGACAACGCTATTAGCAGTATTTTGCAAAAATACGAATAAAAATAACTCTTCAGTACAGTTTACACTTGGTCTAATGGTTAAAATGCTTCTACTCTACATTTATTAAAAACATTTCGTTGCAGTGTTGGGTACATACCTGGTATATAGGAGCTGATTTTCAATTATATGCCATTTTCCTTGCCGTCCTAGTTATTACAGCGAAGTAAGTTCGAAATTTCTAAAGATTTCAGAATGATTTTCGCTTGAATAAACTTTTTTTGTTTAATTGCAGATACCCCCAATACAAAAAGTTCGTGTACACGGCAGTTGGAATTATAGGAGTAACCCTACCCAGTTTTGTTAGCTATATCAACAAATTGAAATCAGTCAGCACAATAAACCTCGAGTGAGTTATTTTTTCATCCTAATTTTACTTTCTCGTACAATTCACATTTGTTTTCTTACAGAAACTATCGCCACCTTTTTTTAAAAGGTGTTGAAACCGGGCAGTATATGTACTTGAGTCCTTATGCAAATTTAAATGGATTTTTCGTTGGAGTCATATGTGGTGAAATATATATGAAGTATCTGAAACATGAAAAGTACAGACAAATCTGGGGAAACTATTTAAAATCTTTGCCTCTGTATGGTTGGTTGACCATATTTGGCATCTGGTATTTGGGTTCAAAACTAATGTTCAAGGATCATTCCATTTGGACGGCTTTATTCACCATAATTCACAAACATGTGTCGGTGGCAATTGTGGCGACGATTGTGATACTATTGAAGATGTGTCGTGGTGGTGGTAAGTTGTAGAATTCCACTTATATGAGATTAATATTGAAAAATGTAGAAATATGAACTAATAAGGGGGACAGTTTTCCTAATTCTTTGTTTGAACTCGATTGTAGTTCAGCCTACATTCCTACAAGATTTGTTAGCAAATTCGTCTAATAGCCTTGTCACACTGCATGTGTGCAGAAATGACATAATGTCAATTTTGACATTTTGACTTATGTCATTTCAGCTAGATTTCGCATGCAGTGTGACAAGACTATAAGGTCGATTTTCAAATGTCAGATGGCATACTAATTTAACATTCCGTGGATGTGCATTTTCTTTTTAGCCATGATTTCTTATTTATTCAGCTCTAATATAAAGATTTTTATTGAATTTCCTTCTTTAATTTCAGGTTTCATGACATGGCCATTCTTCCGACTTTTTGCAAGAATCTCGTATCAAGTGTACCTATGGCATTTTGTTATACTATTTGCCATACTTGCCAAACTACAACAACCATTGAACGTTTCGCATTTAGTCCTAGTAAGAGTTACCCAAGAATAATTGTTTCAATGCATTGCATATGTAAAAATATTGTATCATTTAGTACATCTAACATCCTTTTGAGACGCCAAACGAAATCGAAAATGGGCATAAAGTCGATTTAAAATACAAATGTGAGACTAACAACCGAGCTAAGCTCGATTTCGTTTGTAGTCTGAAAAGGCTATGGGCCTTGAGTTTCAGATAAAACCTTGTTTCAATCGAAATATCCTAAATTTGTTAATAGCCTTGTAATACTGCATGCAAAATCTAGTTTAAATAACATATTGTTGATTTTCAAATATCAAATTTATATGGCATCTGACATGTGAAAATCAACGTAATCTAATTTCAAGTTGTGCAATAATTCATAAAGTGTAAACAGCGCTGTCGAAAATTGAAAATCGTATTATAGCCTTGTAACACTGCAAGCATCTAGCTGAAATGACATAAGGTCGATTTGAAAATGTCAGATCACAAACAAAATTGACATTTAAAAATCGACAAGGCTATTATGGAAGGTCAAATCATATTTTAAATCTAACAAAATGTTGTAACTACATAAAATAAAATCTTATATCTAATATAAGGCCTGTTCGACTGGGGTAACTAGCTTAAAATTAAGAGACTTGATAATGTGGCAACATTTGTATCCATTGGTTTTATTTAAATAAGTCTGGCACCACCTTACTCGGTAACTAAGAGAGTAGTAAGCTACTTTCTTGTTAATCGAGTAAATTCCATACAAATATTATTCTAGTAAGCCCAATCGAACAGGCCTAATATAGATGGATACTCTGAATTTGAAAACATCTCTGACTTTTTGATTACAATTATTGGCTTTATAAAATAATATGGCTGTTTTTCTTTAAGACTGGATAACTAGGCTGCGATAACAAAAATCTAAATAAAATGTTAAAATTTCACTCAAAATAAAAAATTCTTTTTTAAAATTGTCACCAAAAGCAATATCAATGTGTGTGTGAAAACAAATTTTGAAAAAATAATTTTGTGTTAAAAATGTTTGACTTAGCCTGGATAATTATCCAGTGTAAGTCAAAATGATGGATATCGAGGCTAAGTCAAATAAAGTCGATACAAAATATTTTTTTGAAATTTTCTTTTGATACATATATTTATATTGTAGTTGGCCACAATTTCTTATTTTGAGCAAAAAATTAAATTTTTATTAAAGTTTTTGTTATCGCAGCTTGTTATCCCGGCTTAAAGAAAAACAGACCTAATAATAACTAATAATAAGGCTGTTTTTCTTTAAGACTGGATAACTAAGCTGCGATAAGAAAAATCTAAATAAAAAGTTAAAATTTCACTCAATAAAAATAAAAACTTATTTTTTTTTAAACTATCGCCAACAGCAATATAAATGTGTGTATGAAAACTATTTTCGAAAAAATATTTTATATTAAAAATATTGGACTTAGCCTGGATCATTATCCAGTATAAGTCAAATTTATGATTATCGAGGCTAAGTCCAAAAAAGTCAACACAAAATAATTTTTTTGAAAATTTGTTTTGATAAAAATATTTATATTGTAGTTGGCGACAATGTGAATAAATATAATTTTTATTTTGACCAAAAAAAAAAATTTTTATTAACGTTTTTGTTATCGTATCGGCTTAGAGAAAAACAGCCCTAATAATTATAAACATTTTCTCTGGAATTTTTGCAACCAGTCGGATTTGCATTTTATAATTATTAAAATATCGTCAATACTCACGAAGATAACTAATGTTGCTGAGTTCTTCTTGCAGAGTAATTTACTCGTTAGCACTTACGCATTGGCGGCAATGGCATCATTCTTTATAGCCATAATGGTGGAATATCCCATAGCAGAGCTGCTCTGTGTATTCGACATGAAAAGTATGTAAAATAGGAGAATGACATTTTTGGTTGCGGAATAATCTTTCTTTCTTTTTCAGATAAACGGAAAAATTCGAAAAATTTGTGATACTTCCCAATCTACTACTCACTCGTATGTTGCTCGGATGGAATCGTGATTCCTTTACGTTCCTATTAGGTCTAATTTGTTAATAGTAAAAAATATAATAAAGGTGTTTTCAATGGTTATTGTATTTTAATCCTAAACTAAAACGAAACTTTTTACTCGAAGAAAATTTTGGTGAATATTTATTAGGCCTGTTCGATTAGGCTTACTAGCTTAATATTCGTATGGAATTTACTCGCTTAACAAGAAAGTAGCTTACTACTCTCTTAGTTACCGAGTGAGGTTGTGCCAGAATAATGTTGCCACATTTTAAAGTTTCATAATTATAAGCTAGTAAGCCCAATCGAACAGGCCTATTGGTTTTGTGCACTCAAAATAATTTGTTGGCAAAGGAAAGATCACTTAAAATATTTTTTTTTTAATTTTACATTCCAAGAAAAAACTACTGCAGTTTTAGGTTGAGCTAGGTCGCGATAACAAGTTGCGACAATAAAAACCGTTAATAAAAAGTTACTCAAAATAAAAAAATATTTGTTTCACATTGCCCCAACTACAATAGGCCTGTTCGATTGGGCTTACTAGCTTAATTTTTGTATAGAATCAAAATAATTGTCGCCAAAACCAATGTCAATGTGTGTCTGGCAGCAACACTAAGAAAGTTACATGCTATTTCCTTGTTAAGCGAGTAAATTCCATACAAAAATTAAGCTTATAGCCTTGTCACACTGCATGCGAAATATAGCTGAAATGACATAAGGTCGATTTTCAAATGTCAGATTCTATACAAATTTGATATTCGCATGCAGTGTGACAAGGCCATTAAATGGATCAACAAGTAAAATCTGACAGCAACGCTAAGAGAGTAGTAAACTACTTTCTTGTTAAGCGAGTAAATTCCATACAAAAACCAGTAAGGAAAGGCTAAAGTCGGGCGGGGCCGACTCTATGATACACTCCACTTTCAATCCGAATACAATTCAATTTGGTGAAAAAGTGAAAACGGGAAGGTTTTTTGTATCCTGTAAATGTATGTGTTTGACAAAAAATTTTATATCGGAAAGGACATTTGTATGAGGATATATTGAAACCTGGAACGAAATAGGTGAAATATAAAATGTATAGTTTGGCCAAAATCGGTTAAACTTATGGGAGCAACATTTGAAATTGGGCTATATTTAAATCTGAACCGATCTTACCCACTTTCACCATAGTTTTGTTTAGTTAGATTATAAGATGTTGTGCGAAATTTAAAGAAAATCGAGTACAATATGTGGCTTTTAAAGCGGCAAAAGTAAAATCGGGAGCGACATTTATATGGGGGCTATATCTAAATCTGAACCGATCTTACCCAATTTTTGAATAGGTGTTTCTAGTAAGATTATAAGATGTTGTGCCAAATTTAAAGAAAATCGAGTACAATATGTGGTTTCTACAGAGGAAAATGTCAAATCGGGAACGACATTTGTATGGGGGCTATATCTAAATCTGAACCGATTTGACCTATTTTCACCATAGATGTTCTTAGTTTAAAAATAAGATGTTTTGCCAAAACTGAAGACAATCTGATACAATATGTGGCTTCTAGAGCGGAAAAAGTCAAATCGGGAGCGAAATTTGTATGTGAGCTATATATAAATCTGAACCGATCTGACCGATATTCACCATGGGTGTTTCTAGTGGAAATATAAGATGTTTTACCAAATCTGAAGACAATCTGATACATTATGTGGTTTCTAGAGCGGAAAAAGTCAAATCGGGAGCGAAATTTGTATGGGAGCTATATATAAATCTAAACCGATCTGTCCGATATTCACCATGGGAGTTTCTAGTGGGAATATAAGATGTTTTACCAAATCTGAAGACAATCTGATACAATATGTGGTTTCTAGAGCGGAAAAAGTAAAATCGGGAGCGAAATTTGTATGGGAGCTATATATAAATCTGAACCGATCTGACCGATATTCACCATGGGTGTTTCTAGTGGAAATATAAGATGTTTTACCAAATCTGATACATTATGTGGTTTCTAGAGCGGAAAAAGTCAAATCGGGAGCGAAATTTGTATGTGAGCTATATATAAATCTGAACCGATCTGACCGATATTCACCATGGGTGTTTCTAGTGGAAATATAAGATGTTTTACCAAATCTGAAGACAATCTGATACAATATGTGGCTTCTAGAGCGGAAAAAGTCAAATCGGGAGCGAAATTTGTATGGGAGCTATATATAAATCTAAACCGATCTGTCCGATATTCACCATGGGAGTTTCTAGTGGGAATATAAGATGTTTTACCAAATCTGAAGACAATCTGATACAATATGTGGTTTCTAGAGCGGAAAAAGTAAAATCGGGAGCGAAATTTGTATGGGAGCTATATATAAATCTGAACCGATCTGACCGATATTCACCATGGGTGTTTCTAGTGGAAATATAAGATATTTTACCAAATCTGAAGACAATCTGATACATTATGTGGTTTCTAGAGCGGAAAAAGTCAAATCGGGAGCGAAATTTGTATGTGAGCTATATATAAATCTGAACCGATCTGACCGATATTCACCATGGGTGTTTCTAGTGGAAATATAAGATGTTTTACCAAATCTGAAGACAATCTGATACAATATGTGGCTTCTAGAGCGGAAAAAGTCAAATCGGGAGCGAAATTTGTATGTGAGCTATATATAAATCTGAACCGATCTGACCGATATTCACCATGGGTGTTTCTAGTGGAAATATAAGATGTTTTACCAAATCTGAAGACAATCTGATACATTATGTGGTTTCTAGAGCGGAAAAAGTCAAATCGGGAGCGAAATTTGTATGGGAGCTATATATAAATCTAAACCGATCTGTCCGATATTCACCATGGGAGTTTCTAGTGGGAATATAAGATGTTTTACCAAATCTGAAGACAATCTGATACAATATGTGGTTTCTAGAGCGGAAAAAGTAAAATCGGGAGCGAAATTTGTATGGGAGCTATATATAAATCTGAACGGATCTGACCGATATTCACCATGGGTGTTTCTAGTGGAAATATAAGATGTTTTACCAAATCTGAAGACAATCTGATACATTATGTGGTTTCTAGAGCGGAAAAAGTCAAATCGGGAGCGAAATTTGTATGTGAGCTATATATAAATCTGAACCGATCTGACCGATATTCACCATGGGTGTTTCTAGTGGAAATATAAGATGTTTTACCAAATCTGAAGACAATCTGATACAATATGTGGCTTCTAGAGCGGAAAAAGTCAAATCGGGAGCGAAATTTGTATGGGAGCTATATATAAATCTAAACCGATCTGTCCGATATTCACCATGGGAGTTTCTAGTGGGAATATAAGATGTTTTACCAAATCTGAAGACAATCTGATACAATATGTGGTTTCTAGAGCGGAAAAAGTAAAATCGGGAGCGAAATTTGTATGGGAGCTATATATAAATCTGAACCGATCTGACCGATATTCACCATGGGTGTTTCTAGTGGAAATATAAGATGTTTTACCAAATCTGAAGACAATCTGATACATTATGTGGTTTCTAGAGCGGAAAAAGTCAAATCGGGAGCGAAATTTGTATGTGAGCTATATATAAATCTGAACCGATCTGACCGATATTCACCATGGGTGTTTCTAGTGGAAATATAAGATGTTTTACCAAATCTGAAGACAATCTGATACATTATGTGGTTTCTAGAGCGGAAAAAGTCAAATCGGGAGCGAAATTTGTATGTGAGCTATATATAAATCTGAACCGATCTGACCGATATTCACCATGGGTGTTTCTAGTGGAAATATAAGATGTTTTACCAAATCTGAAGACAATCTGATACATTATGTGGTTTCTAGAGCGGAAAAAGTCAAATCGGGAGCGAAATTTGTATGGGAGCTATATATAAATCTAAACCGATCTGTCCGATATTCACCATGGGAGTTTCTAGTGGGAATATAAGATGTTTTACCAAATCTGAAGACAATCTGATACAATATGTGGTTTCTAGAGCGGAAAAAGTCAAATCGGGAGTGAAATTTGTATGGGAGCTATATATAAATCTGAACCGATCTGACCGATATTCACCATGGGTGTTTCTAGTGGAAATATAAGATGTTTTACCAAATCTGAAGACAATCTGATACATTATGTGGTCTCTAGAGCGGAAAAAGTCAAATCGAGAGAGAAATTTGTATGGGAGCTATATATAAATCTGAACCGATCTAACACAAGATGTTTTGCCAATTTTAAAGAAAATCTGTTGTAATATGTGGTATCTAGAGTGAAAAGAGTCAAATCGGGAGTGAAATTCGTATGGGGCCTATATCTAAATCTGAACCGATTTTCTTCAAATTAAATAGCGTTCGTCCTTATCCCGAAAAACGTCGTTGTGCAAAGTTTCATTTGGTTCTGTCTACAATTGCGACCTGTATTGTGATTACAAGAATTGATGGACGGACAGACAGACAGACAGACAGACGGACATTGCTAAATCGACTCAGAAAGTGATTCTAAGACGATCGGTATAATTAACAATGGGTCTATCTCGTTTCCTTTTGGGTGTTACAAACAAATGCACGGCTTAAATCTAGTTTAAGTGCGATTCAAAGAATTGTTTCAAATTTTCACTGTAGATAGAACTTTTTGATCTGTACACAACAAAAAAAATTGTTGGCGCTAAGGTCCACTTTCCGAGATTGGGGCCTTGAAAGTTCGGATATATAATTTGAGCTATAGTCATCATTCCTGATCCGATCGGGTCGATATATATATCGTTGGAAAGCTTATTGAATTTACTATAAGATAGCGGAGCAAAAAATTTAAAATCATTAACCCATCGGGAGCCAGCGTTAAAAAAAGTGAATTTTGAACCCGCTTTTTTGGTAAAATCGACATTATCTGGAAATAGGTCCTATATTGAGGTACGCCATCGTATATATAGGTTTATAATCAAGACTTCCAGCTTTCTTTTAAGGTAGTTTGCAGCTCCTTAACCCTCTTGGAACCGAAGATATTCAACTTCAAAGTTGTCCTATGATTTAGTTCGATTTCTTAATCAATTACGAGCCAACCTTATTCTGGCTTTGTTTTACAAACATCCGAGTGTTTTTTTAATTTTTACGAAATATAAATTTTGAATATAAATTTTGTCTGCGTAGCCGGTTTTGGACATGCCCCAGAGGAGAAAATCTTTAACCCCGGCCGAAGGCCGGCTACGCAGGAAAACTTTAGTCTGCGTAGCCGGTTTTGGACATACCCCAGAGGAGAAAATCTTAAACCCCGGCCGAAGGCCGGCTACACAAGGAAACTTTAGTCTGCGTAGCCGGTTTGGACATACCCCAGAGGAGATAATCTTTAACTCCGGCCGAAGGCCGGCTACGCAGGAAAACTGTAGTCTGCGTAGCCGGTTTTGGACATACCCCAGAGGAGAAAATCTTTAACTCCGGCCGAAGGCCGGCTACTCAGGAAAACTTTAGTCTGCGTAGCCGGTTTTGGACATACCCCAGAGGAGAAAATCTTTAACCCTGGCCGAAGGCCGGCTACGCAGAAAAACTTTAGTCTGCGTAGCCGGTTTTGGACATACCCCAGAGGAGAAAATCTTAAACCCCGGCCGAAGGCCGGCTACGCAGAAAAACTTTAGTCTGCGTAGCCGGTTTTGGACATACCCCAGAGGAGAAAATCTTTAACCCCGGCCGAAGGCCGGCTACGCAGGTAAACTTTAGTCTGCGTAGCCGGTTTTGGACATACCCCAGAGGAGAAAATCTTAAACCCCTGCCGAAGGCCGGCTACGCAGAAAAACTTTAGTCTGCGTAGGGTTTTGGACATACCCCAGAGGAGAAAATCTTTAACCCCGGCCGAAGGCCGGCTACGCAGGAAAACTTTAGTCTGCGTAGCCGGTTTTGGACATACCCCAGAGGAGAAAATCTTAAACCCCGGCCGAAGGCCGGCTACGCATAAAAACTTTAGTCGGCCGGCTTCTCAAAAAACTTCATGTTTCTGTCTGCGTGTTTACATATAAACTACTTTTAGGATGTACAATACATCCTCATGTGTAAACACGCCTACAGAAAACAAAATGTTTACAATTGTTGCAGACTTTCCCCAAAAACATTATTTTGAAGTTGAATATCTCCGGTTCCAGGTGGGTTACGATTCCGTAACCCACATTGAAAGAAAGCTTAAAGTGTAGGCTATAAACTGATATTAATCATCTCTTACCTCAATATCGATCACATTTCCAGATAATGTCGATTTTACCAAAAAAAGCGGGTTCAAAATTCACTTTTTTAACGCTGGCTCCCGATGGCTGGCTCCGCTATCTTATAGTAAATTCAATAAGCTTTCCAACGATATATATATCGACCCGATCGGATCAGGAATGATGACTATAGCCCCCAAGGCCCCAATCTCGGAAAGTGGACCTTAGCGCCAAAAATTTTTTTCTTTTTTTTGGTAATTTTTAACGCTCTACAAGGCTGTATTTTTTTTTTTTTTTTTGGACCATCGCCATTAAACTAGATTTGTTCCAAATGCACAAAGACATAATACTCTCGTGGAGTATATAATTAAGCTAGTAAGCCAAATCGAACAGGCCTAGTATTAATTTTAACATATGCCAAACGGAAACGTGATTAGGTTTTGACGTTAAGTGTAAACTCCCCACAGTCAAAATCGAGCCGTTTAAATATGATCGGCTTTGTTTTCTGTTATGGACCATAAAATAAGTTTTTTGCAGTTCCTTAACAAATATATTTTTCTCTGAATTGTCTTCACTGAAGTAGAATGTACAATCAATCTTCATGTGCAACCCTAAAGAGTATATAAGTAATAACTATACGTAACTGACGCAACAGTTGGCTCGGTACAAATACAGTAACCAATAACAACAAAATGTCAATTGTCAGTAACCAGTACCCTATACCCAACACCGAATTCAACATCAATAATAATATAAGAAGTCGAAGAAAAAAGGAAAACAAAAAATTAACTTATCAGCAGGCAAAATAAAAACAATTTCAATTAATTAAAGAAGGTCAATACAACATAATTTCTGCTGGTTAACAGAAACGCCATCAAAATTGCTACTTTACCAACGGCGAGCAGCAGCGCCCAAGACAGCGTTTGCAAGGGCTCCTCCAACAACGTTCCCGGAACATTCAATCGACCCCCCTTTGTCATCGATGCCAACAAACAATCTACAAGTGCTTCGTCGACAAGTTGTTTAGTTCCTGTTACTCGTGCATTGGAGTCGAAACTCCAGATAACGCCCAACCCTTGTGACGAACTAGTTTTATTGCCAAATCCGAATATGTCCGGAGATCAGAAAACATTGATAAAGGGTCACAGTTCGATGTATGTGAAGTTGAATGTTGGTGGCCGATTATATTATACCACCATTGGAACATTGACGAAGCACAATGACACGATGTTGAGTGCCATGTTCAGTGGTCGCATGGAGGTGCTGACGGATACAGAGGGTAAGCATTATTATTGCCAATATAAAGTAGAGAAGTGCTGCTTGTTATGTTATGGCTCTGTATATTCAACTTTAAGGCTGCCAATATGTAGTTTTAGCATGTTGCTAGTTCGTCAATCTCACTACGATCTATAGTATCGCAATATATAGTTCTCCCTTAACTATTTGAGAAAAGTCTTCGAGAGACAATATTATTGTCTTCAATGTTTCCTTTATATAAATAGAGAGTCATCACTTATGTTGTTTATTTTACCACTTTTACATTTAAATCAATGACTAATCTTAATTTCCCCACCTTTCTTTCAGGCTGGATTCTAATCGATCGATGTGGTCAGCACTTTGGCACAATTCTCAACTACCTTCGAGATGGCACAGTTCCTTTGCCCGAATCTCACCGTGAAATAGCCGAACTGTTAGCCGAAGCCAAATACTATTGCATAACGGAGTTGGCGATGTCATGTGAACGTGCTTTGATTGCCCACCAAGAACCCAAACCGATATGCCGTATTCCCCTGATAACGTCGCAGAAAGAGGAACAGATGCTGATCAGCTCTTCATCGAAGCCAGCTGTAATATTGGTAGTTCAACGACAAAACAATAAATATTCATATACCAACAACTCGGATGATAATCTGCTCAAGAATATTGAACTTTTCGATAAGCTATCCTTGCGTTTCAACCAACGCATACTTTTCATAAAAGATGTCATTGGACCGAGTGAAATTTGTTGTTGGTCCTTCTATGGCCATGGCAAAAAAGTGGCCGAGGTGTGCTGTACATCGATAGTTTATGCTACCGATCGAAAACATACAAAAGTCGAGTTTCCCGAGGCGCGAATATATGAGGAAACTTTGCAGGTATTGCTCTATGAGAATCGAAATGCTCCCGACCAAGAGCTGCTGCAGGCTACTTCTTCGGTACGCAATCCCTCCGGCGGTGGTTCGTCTTCTGGGGCTTCCGGTGCAGGGTCAAGTGGCATGCATCAATACACCAGCGACGAGGAAGAGGAGCGCACTGGTTTGGCACGTTTGCGTTCAAATAAACGTAACAATCCCACATGATTTGTAACGCATTATATGGTGCGTCCGCGTCCAATTCTTCCCTAGCTATGGCGAACAAGTGGTAGTGACAGTGCCTTAAACCACTTGTGACGAATACATGCATAATTACAATTGTCTCGTACGTGGGAGGAGAAAGAGAGAGCGAGAGAAAACAAATTCCAACACAACAAATCTTTCATGGGACCCCAAGGATGCCAAAAATCGTTGTTCTCTCTTGGTGCACCACCAACATCAAAAAAGAGAATTTAAGACATTTTAAGTTTTTCCTGCACATTCAAACACAATATCAAATCAGTATACATTCATATTACTTGCAGAGGGGGGAAACGCAATAAAAGTACACGTTAGAAGTATCTCCACTCGGTCAAACAAATCGTGCAAATTTTATTGCGCCTCCCTACACATTATGTTTAATATTTACTTTGCTTTTTTATCATCATCACCACCATCATCCCAAACACACAACCGGTATCGTTGAACAAAATTAAATTAACTGTTTGAGAAAAAAAAACGTTATTTGTTGATGAATTTATGTACTTGAAATGTTAAATGTTCTATTAAATTTCAAACAGGGCAGGGTGTTATTATCCTGGCAGCATAATATGAATTAAAACACCAGTTACCACTTACACTGAAAAAATATACGTAATCTTTTATCAATAAAATCTAATAATTGTTCCACACAATTTGATTGAAATATAATCCGTCATCCATCTGCACTATTTATGAACATATACAAAGAGCAGACAGCCTGCGGGCGGAGTATCACTATCGAAAAGCTTACACAGGACAGACCTCAAAAAAGAGAGCCTGTGGAACTCCTGTCAACACTTTAGCTATGCTTAACCTTAAAGGTTCGGTCCCTGAGAAAGTTAGCCACCATTTTACATGTGTTCCCTTCAATCCCCATATTATGTATCGTATAGATAAGGACATCATGACATAGACTATCAAAAGCCCCAGCAAAATTAAAGCTAACAGCTATCGTCCCTTGAGAAGAACGATCCAACGCCACGATTTTACAGTCTACGAACGTTATATTTTCTTGTCAGGCTCAGTTCATTTTTCCTTTCTGCGCATTTTATCGTCATTTGATATTAACAGAATCGCGTTGCAAACTTCCCATACAGTTCGTCAAACCGTAGTTTGATGGACAGCCAAATCTTCTCCTACGCCAAACTTTAACATAATTAAATAAATGACTGTTTTTCTTTAAGTCTAGATAACTAAGGTGTAAGTCAAAATTATGGTTATATTATATTTTTTTGGAAATTTAGTTTTGATACAAATATTTATATTGTAGTTGGCGATAATGTGAAAAAGAATTTTTATGTCGAGTAAAAATTAACTCTTTATTAACGTTTTTGTTATCCCCTAACCTTTTCAGACTGCATGCGAAATCGAGCTGAAAAAACAGTTCGATTTACAAATGTCAGATCACATACAAATTTGACATTTCTAAATCGACCTCGACTTGCAATCTAGAAAGGCTATTACAGATTTTAAATATGCGTTGTAGCCTTGTCACACTGCATGCGAAATCTTGATGAAATGACGTAGGTCGATTTACAAATGTCAATTCTTATACAGTTTGAAAATCGACCTTATAGCCTTGTCAACTGCACACAGAAAAAAACTTGTGTAAAAATACCTAATTCAACTTTGTAAATATTTTTTATATACACGCAGAAAAAAACTTGTGAAAAATGCCTAATTCAACTTTGTAAATCTTTTTTTATATAGAGTTGACAGAAGTCATACAAGTAAATGCTAAATTAAATTAAATTGCTATGTAAGTTGCCGATTACATACGATTAGAATTACAAGAAACCCAAAATCAGCAGAACAGAAGAAACAACAGACGATGAAGTAAGTATAGTGAAATAAAAATGTATCTATTTTTTCACTCGCAAAATGAAGATTGATTAATCTTTTAATTTATTAATATCAATTTTAGTTACATTTCGGAGCAACATTATGCAGTCTAGACAAGTGGTGCCGTAAACGGTTTCGGCAGCAGTGGTATTTATGCACTACGCACAGCAACATTTGGATCTCCGCCCGGTGGTGCTGGGACATCTTTTGCCTTTAGTAATGAAAACAGCAGCGGGACTCTGGTATCGATTGCTGCCAAAGCCGTGCATGTTTGGGGATAACCGAAAAACGTACAACTATAACAAGGTGTATTTTTAAATGTTTATTTCGACATTATTATTTAATCCTTTTATGATTGACAGTTCACATACTGTAGGGGTGGAGGTGGTTGTGCTTCATCAACATACAAACAATATGTGGGTAATGACAACAACAACATCGTCCATGGCAATAACCACCACCACCACAGCAACAACAACAATATTGATCAACAAAATACTGTTGTTTGAGTACGATATACAACAGAAACCACAAACCCATATTGTTGCTGATAACTCATCGCGACAGACAGCAGCTACAACAACAGCATCATCATTCTCATCTGTATTTCGATGCCCAATCAACACACCAGCAGCAACCCCACCAAAAACAACAGAATCATCAAAGTAAAAACAGCCTTAATATCATAACATTCAAAATAAACATTTTTGTTTCCAGACGGAAGAACAAAAAGCTAAAAAAATTAAGTCATCATCGTTTTTATTTGGGTGGGAAATAGAAAGATTTAGGTCTTTCATATTATTAAATTTAGTTAAAAAAACATTCCAAATTAGAAAAATGAAACATGGCGTTGGATTACTTGTATTCTATCAATTTGTACATTTATTTCTTTATTTTTTAAATACTGATAAATGCAAATTGTTTAAGAGAACAAAGTGATTTGAAATACAGCCAAAAATACAAGGTAATTTTACACAAGTTTTATTGTATAACTAGCAGTAGTTTTTTTTTGGTACCAAATTACCCAAGTGTTCTGTATGAGTTGCCAAAGAACTTTTCAAGTTGTATTTCACCTAAGAAACTTAGGTAAATTGTACGCTTTTCTTGTATTATTTCTCACATTTTTTTTCTTTGCGTGCATGATACACACTTTTGGGATGCACGCTTTTATTGTACGCTTCTTCATATGTTTAAATGCATTTCAAAATTGCTCGAGTCATGCATGCTTAAAAATATACGTATATTTTTCTCATTGTGTTTAGGCCTTTAAATAAAAAAGCGTAATTTTCTTTCAAAAATCTTCACATTAAAACATCATGTGTAAACACCCCTAATGTTTCTATTAACTGCAATGTAAACGTTGTATCAAGTTTAATACAATTGTATGAAAGGTGTGGCAGCTTTACCACTATCGTGTTATCATTTCACGTGATTGCCGCGATCAGCTGTTTTTGTTTTGAAAAAGTTGTTTGCAATTCCAAAGGATAAAATGGGAAAGAAGGAAAGAGAAGGTAAGTTGAAAAGGATAAGAGGATAAGAATTCGGTTTTTGTGTATGACATGCCTTTTCCTGTCTCCACCCGTAGAACACCACAAGGACAAATCGCGTAAAAAGCACAAACACCACAAGTCCAGTAAACATCGAACAGCACAGATTTCTCCACAAACGCAGCAAGTACCGCAAATAGAGGAAGAAGTGGACATCGATGTTGGCTATCATCAAGGTGTCACTCACACCCCCTCAAATCTGATTCAGATAAGCGAGTCCATCATATATGATGAAGAGATTGTAGACATAGAAGTTGAAGAGGTAACACTGGATTACAGCATGGAAATGGAGAGTATCAAAGTAGAGGAGGAGGAGCCAGAGCAGGAACAAATCGTGGAAATAGTGGAGAAAGTCAAAAAACCCAATAAAAAGATCGAAGTTGTGCAAACTCCCCCGAATAAAGTCTCCCCCGCAGCCAATCCAAATGCAAATCCTAAAAAAACCAAGAAGAGACGTGACAGTGGCACCTCCAGTGAAGAAGAACGGTGGCTCACTGCCATCGAGTCGGGTAAGCTAGAGGAAGTGGAGGATGTCGAACTGCGCAAAATGAAAGATCCCAAATTGATGACGGCCCGCCAAAGAGCAATGTATGATCGCAACAATGAAACTGAATCTGCGCCAGGTTTCACCGAAACCCTTATCGCCTTGCCCACGGGCTACAAGGAAAAGGAGAAACCACAAACAGCCGAAGAAATACAAAAGGCTGCTTTGAAGACGTTAAAACGTAAACAGCAGGCCGATGAGAAACGTGAAAAGGATAAAAAGAAGACCATGGATCGACTGCTAAAGAAGCAGGAGAGCAAAAATAGATCGTCGACCAAGCCAAAAACCGCCAAGGAGGCAACACCTGTGATAAGCTATAAGAATACTGTGGATGGCGGCTTTGTACAGCTACCAATGGGCGTTGAATTTCCTCTGCAGCCTCAGACACCGAAAGAGCCACCACCGCGGCAGTTATGTGGCATACAAGGTTGTGGCCAGCCGAAAGTCTACAATTGCTCGAAGACAAACTTACCTCTGTGCAGTTTTGCTTGTTATCGCAAAAATGTGCAGTCCCTGAAGGAGATCATTTGTTAAGTAAATTTTAAGAAATAAATACTTGTATCGCCAATTAAATAAATTAAATAAATAAGTAAAATATTCATAAATGATGGCATAACAGTCTTTGAAGTGAAAACAACACTGAAATGGAAAAAAGATTGCAATTTCGGATTTCTCCTAGTTCAGGATATTTTGATAGCTTTAAAGGCTACAAAACTGCAAAAGTATCCCTGTACAGATTGCGCAGTTTACTTTCTCCTCTTACGAAGTAATGTTTCATGGACATTTTGTCTAACAGCTTAAACATCCACAATCACGACAACAACCCCATGACCTACCGAATCCAAGTTGGGGATTCTTTATTGTCTAACTACCCCAAATAACATTAAGAGATGCAAAATGGCAACATATCATAATAAAGAGTTTCTCATGTACTCTTGTTAATCGTGAAATTCGCTTTAATCTTGCGAATGTATATAACTCGGTCCGGCTGGGTCAGTTTATACTTTATGTTAATATAAAGTCACTCTCTTACATATTTATACATTTTCAGTTTCTTTATTGATTCATCAAATAGTTGTTTATAAGTTCCTGTTGCTCCGATTCTACACGCTGCAAATATTGATATTCACTTTTCAAACGTTCCAATTCCAGATTTTTTTCGTGGATTTTACTCTGAAAATCAAAAACATCCGAATTTTAAGAAGTTTTCTTCATTTGTGTCTCCATAAGTCTGCCTACCTGATACAATTGTTGCTCGGCCTGTCGCTGTTTGGCCATAGTCTTCAGCATATTCTGTGTGCCAATAGCACGCAATTTTTCCTTTTCCACGTCCTTGGCATAGTTATTAATGACTTTATCAAATTCTACAGCCAGCTTTTTGAATTCATCCAATTTATTTGCATATTCCAAGCATTCTTCACGCAGTTCATTCGTTTCATTGGCTATACGGGGATCTTGTACTCGCAAACGATAGATGTCGTCTATAAAGAGACCGGCCTTTTGCAGTTCCTCGGACATTTTGCATCGGTTTGGAGTTTTTCGTTGTTGTTCTATTTTCTTATACAGCGTTTGTCGTCGTTTGTAAGAACAAAATTTCAAGTGAGTAGGTTTTAGTGTTTTGTGTTGCTATAGCTACTAAAAATTTAAGGGTTGGGGGGTGAAAACTTTCGGTGATATGTGAGTACTTCTACAAATGAATATAATGTATGTATGTAAAATCCATTTTCATATTCCAAAGTATTTAAAATATTGCCAAATTGTTTAGAGACATAAAATAAACTATTTGTGTATTTTAAAGTCCTTCGTACAGTGGCCGACAAAAGTCAACATACGACCCACATTTTTGCGATTTAGCGAGTTCCAAAACATATTTGAAAAAAGTAATGATGCGGTTTTGTTTTAAATCGTGTTTTATTCATATAACAATAACAAAATGCATTACTTCAATATAAACACAAATGATATTAACAGAATACGCAGAAAAAACCTTGACAAAAGTCTACATACGGTTTGAGATGAGGCATAAAAAATGCAATTTAACGTGACAAAATGATACTATTATATAATTTAATATTTTGTTGGTCCACCATGAGCATCTACAACAGCCAGCAATGGTCTGGGCATTGATGCAACTAAGTTTTCCAATTCCGCAGGTGATATTTGTCGCCATTCCTCTTCCAGCTTGTTTTTTAGCGTTTGGGCGCTAGTTATGTGATGTTTTCGGATCCTGCGTTGCAGAATCTCCCACACATGTTCAATAATATTCAGGTCGGGGCTTTGTGGCGGCGAATAAAGTTGTCTTGGAGCATGGTAAATCAGCCAATCTTTAACAAATTGGGCTGTGTGCTTCGGATCGTTATCTTGTTGGAAAATCCAGCGCTCTCCGAGGTTTAAATTATCGACCGATGCCTTCAGATTTTGTTCCAATATGGATTTATATTGATAGCGATCCATGTTACCCTCAATAAACGCAAGATTTCCAACTCCAGACGCCGCGACGGCACCCCAAACCATTACGTTGCCACCACCATGCTTTACCGTAGCAAGTAAATTCTTCGGATTCATTGCCGTATTCGCTTTTCTCCATACTTTGGCTCTCCCGTCACTTCCAAATATATTATACTTCGACTCGTCCGTAAATAAAACCCGCTTCCAGAAGTCTAATCCGTTGTCCAAGTGTTGCTGGGCGAATTCAAGGCGAAGCTTACGATTCTTTTCACTTATAAGAGGTTTTTTGCGTGGCGTTCTGCTTCGGAAACCATTATTATTCAGACTTCTTTGAATTGTTCTTGGATGTACAATTGTATCCGACCTTTCTGCGAGTTGTTTGGACAACATTGTAGCATTCACTTTCGGGTTTTCATTAACTTCTTTTAAAATAAAGCTTTCATCTCGTCGACTAAGTTTTTTTGGACGCCCACTTCTGGGCTTATTTTCAACAGTACCCGTATTTTCGAAGTTTTTGCATATAGTTTGGACAGTTGATTTACTTAAATTAACCATTTTAGCTATTTTTTTTTTCGAACGGTCCCAACGCCTCTCACACCCGCCCCTTCCGACCGAGAGGGCCACGTCCCCATAACGTAGGGACAGCGTACACACCATAGTCCGAACCATGGCGGCTAAGCAGTAGAAGGTGGACACCGGCTACAGATCAAATATCAACAGCCGGCATAACAAAAATATTAAGCAAAATATTAGTATCACATGCAAATAAAAGTTATTCTTAAAGTTAGTAACTAAATATATTAAAGTAAAGTAAACATGTTACAACAAACTAAACATCCAAGCAGGAGAAAATCCTCGACTTTATTATATCGACTCCTAATCCGAAATCTATGATGTGACACAATGAATTGAAATCAATACACATTCTGCGAATGGGCTCTGCGGAAGCGTAATTCGTACGCTGAAAGTCAATATGGATGAATTGATAGTATCTAGAAGGTCTAAATGGCACGTTAAACTTAATCCTAGAAATAATATAGTCAGAAGAGAAATCACCATTTATAACCTTATAAACCATCACGGTGTTTAACATAACACGTCTGCTTTTTAAGGATGGCAAGTCGATCAACTTCAATCTACTAGTATAAGGGGGAAGAACAAA
This sequence comes from Polietes domitor, assembly GCA_947397865.1. NCBI lineage: Eukaryota > Metazoa > Arthropoda > Insecta > Diptera > Muscidae > Polietes > Polietes domitor. The sequence continues at coordinate 62,569,410 of OX377622.1, forward strand.
ATCACTATTCCAATGCAAGTGTCTTAATGAAAATATTAAAAATTGTTTCTGAACTGACTCAATTCTGTCAATATAGATACCATACTGAGGATCCCACACTACGGAATCATTTTCCAGAATAGGTCTGACAAGTGATGTAAATAGCTGCTTCGTTCGTAAGGATCGGAGAACTCCTTAGCCCATCGCTTAATGAAGCCAAGAACACCATATGCTTTGTTAACCATAGTAATAATATGATTGTTGAAATTCAGTTTGGAATCCATTAGAATACCAAGGTCTACAAAAGAATCAACTAACTCTAGCTCAGTTCCTCTAATATTATATCTGACAAATCGTGGATTCGATCTAAAAAAACGCATTTCAGCATTTCCTTAGGTTGAGTTCCATACAATTCATGTCACACCAGCGTCCAAAACTATCTAAGTCATCCTGCAATGGATTCGAAAATTCTGGCCAATTATAAGAAAAAAATATTTTTACATCATCTGCATACATTAGAAGTCGAGAATTAATGATAGACCCCGGAAGGTCATTTATGAATAATAAGAAAAGAACCGGCCCTAGATGACTACCCTGAGGAACACCTGATGGAATCAGAATTGGTCTTGAATAAGAATTACCAAATTTTACAATCTGAGAACGATTTGAAAGATACGAAGATATCCACTTCAAGAAGTTAGAGCTAAAACCTATACGATCTAATTTATATAACAAAAGTTCGTGGTTCACTTTATCAAATGCCTTACTAAAATCTGTATAGATGACATCAGTCTGATTACCCTGAACAAATTCATCAATAACGTGAGAAGTAAACTGAATCAAATTTGTCACAGTAGAAAAGCCCTTACGAAATCCATGTTGATATGGACTCAATATAGAAGAAACTCTATGAGATACAACCTCAGTAACCAATTTCTCAAATAGCTTCGGAATACCACTCAACTTAGCGATCCCTCTATAGTTTGAAACATCAATTAGACTGCCAGACTTATGGAGGGGATCAATGAATGAACTCCTCCAAGCCAAAGGGAAATATCCAAAACTCAATGAAGTATTAAATAATAATGTTAGCGGAATAGCCAAACCACTAGCACAGAATTTCAAAATTATACTTGGCACCCCATCAGGGCCAACACTATTTGTGGATTTGAGATTATTCAAACTCGACAAAACTAAGGGTAAATCAATAACAGGAATTTCTAATTGACTCAATGCAGAAATATCTGAGTATGTCGTCGCAAAAAATTTTGCAAAACAATCAGCAATCGCCTGATCATCACCAAACTCTAAGCCATCCATTCTAATCCTTGTCGGCTTAGTTGAGGATCTTCGTTTCAAATTCACAAAGTCATAAAAAGATCTAGGGTTCTTCCTAAAATCATTCTTTAGTTTTTCCAAGAAGATCCTATAACATCTCTGAGACTTAATGCTATACTTCGACCTAGCAACGGAATATTTGACATAATCTGAATTCAAACCGGTCCTCTTTCGCCTAAAGATTTCCTTTCGTTTCTGCATTTTATTACTAAATTTCGAATATCAGTTGCAATTTCTTTACGAGAAGCCATTTTCGCGGACTAATGTTTCTTGAATTATATTTATTTAAAGAAGAGCAAGCACAAGCCAAATGACAATACAAATTTCGTCAATTCTCCTATAAAGTACATTATAAAAAATGACATAAAGCATGGGATGCTATGACGTATGTAGACTTTTGTCAAGGTGTTTTTTGTTTATTTAGCCAATATCTTTTAAGTTTATATTGAAGTAAAGCATTTTGTTATTGTTATATGAATAAAAAACGATTTCAAACTAAACCGCATCATTACTTTTTTCAAATATTTTTTGGAACTCGCTAAAACGCAAAAATGTGGGTCGTATGTTGACTTTTGTCGGCCACTGTATGTCCCAAACCTATGGGAAATCATACGTTTTTGCATCCAGGCATAGCTCCATTCTTAGCATTGAATCCTGTCGCTGGGGTAGTAAAAGAGGAAATAACCTGCAGCATTTATGAATGCATAAAGAATACATAAATATATATTAAACATGTAATGAAAGTTATCATTACTTAAACCAGTTGTTTTAGTATTAGTAGGGCGAGGTGTGCTCAATTTCACAATATTGTCTGCAATATGTGGAATTTATATAAATTCTATATAAAGCATGAACTCAATTGTATGGGAGCTAGATTGAAAAACCATACGGGTTCATACATATGTGAAATAAATAAAATTAAATTGAATAACAATTGCGACCTATACTTAGATAACAAGCTTAAGATAGACTGACAGACATCGTACAGTGGTGCAAAATGGATTTTTTCGGAATTGCCCCCCATAGCCAAGACGTGGCCACTATCAAACTTAAAGTTCGTTTTCAGATTTTGTAGTCCCAATTCTTCGTTTGCTTTTCTCCATACCACTGGACCCCAAAACATTTTATTTACTCCCGTTAGCAAATAACACATCTTCCCACCAAGTATTGGGTGAGGATATGTATTCCATAGCAATTCCAGAGGAAACGAAGAACTGCGACCACAAAATTTGAAACCGACCGTTGAGCATGGTAATAGGTAGGTCATGATTTCGGGTGTGTAGGGGTGAATATAGGGGAATAGAGTCGGAAAATTGTTATTTTTTGACGGATTTCTAAATAAAGAATGTTATTTGAAGATATTAAGAGACATTTTGAAGTAGGTGTTCAGGACAGCTTCAAATTTTATCAGGGCATTGATCTGAAGCACAATACACGTTTAATCCAGGAGTAGCATATTTGTGAAGATTGATTGATTATATTTATATAGTTGAGGACTATTAATATTAAAATAATATGGCTGTTTTTCTTTAAGGCTGGATAACTAAGCTGCGATATGTGCGAATGTTAAAATTTCACTCAAAATAAAAAATTATATTTTAAAATTGTCGCCAAAGACAATATCAATGTGTGTGTGTGAAAACAAATTTTGGAAAAATTATTTTGTGTTAACAAGTAAGGAAAGGCTAAAGTCGAGTATGATACACTCCACTTTCTATCCCATTACAATTCAATTCGGTAAAAAAGTGGAATCGGGAAGGATTTTTGTATCCTGTAAATGTATGTGTTTGACAAAAAATGTTAAATCGGAAAGAACATCTGTATGGGGGTATATTGAAACATGGAACGCTGTGATCCACTTGAATGTTTGTAGGTGAAATATAATATGTAAAATTTGGCCAAAATCGGTTAAACATTTGGGAGCAACATTTGTATATAAAGGGTGTTTTTTATTGAGGTATAGAACTTCGAATTGAAATAAAACACAAGAAAATCGTCTTAATGTCCATCAATTTGGCTTTATTGGAAGGATAATTTTATGCCATTAATGTTTAAATATGATTTCGGGCATGTGGCCGCCGCGGCCGGCTCGAATATAGCCAATTGTAAGGTCGCAAGCCAAGATCTTTGCGCAAAATCTTCCATAAAGTTGATGGACAAAGCTCCAATTGCTGTGCACGGTGGCGGGTCCTCTTCAACACTTTGCTCTACAGCGGCAATTGTTTCTTCGGTGCGCACTGTTCGACGTCTCTGCGGATGCGTATTATCACATAGAGTAAAGGTAGTGCGAAAACGATCCATGGTTAACCGAATTAATTGCTCTGATGGACGATTATGTCGACCATAAAATGGACGGAGCTTGCGGTGAACTTCGCGAACTGAACCATTACTTTCGAAATAAATTTGCACGATTTGCAAGCGTGGTTCTTTTGTCAACCTGTTCATGATGAAATGGCAAACCAAACTAAATATTAATCACTTGACAGCTGACAAAATGGCCGCCAGTTAAAAAAGCGATGCCAACTTAAAGTTCTATACCCCAATAAAAAACACCCTTTATATAAATAAATGTATATCTAAATCTGAACCGATCTTACCCACTTTCACCGTAGATGTTTTAGTTAGATTATTAGATATTGTGCCAATTTTAAAGAAAACCGGGTATAATATGTGGTTTTTAGAGCGCAAAAAGTCAAATCGGGAGCGACATTTGTATGGGTGCTATATATAAATCTGAACCGATCTTACCCACTTTCGGCATAGGTATTTCTAGTTGTATTATAAGATGTTGTTCCAAATTTAAAGAATATCAGGTACAATATGTGGTTTTTAGAGCGCAAAAAGTCAAATCGGGAGCGACATTTGTATGGGGGCTATATCTAAATCTCAACCGATCTTACCCACTTTTTGCATAGGTGTTTCTAGTTGTATTATAAGATGTTATGCCAAATTTAAAGAATATCGGGTACAATATGTGGTTTTTAGAGCGAAAAATGTCAAATCGGGAGCGACGTCTGTACGGGGGCTATATCTAAATCTGAACCGATCTTACCCACTTTCTTCATAGGTGTTTCTAGGTAAACTATAAGGTGCTGAGCCAAATTGAAAAATATCGGGTACAATATGTGGTTTCTAGAGCGAAAAAGTCAAATCGGGAGCGACATTTGTATGGGGGCTATATCTAAATCTGAACCGATCTTACCCACTCTCTGCATAGGTGTTTCTAGTTGTATTATAAGATGTTATGCCAAATTTAAAGAATATCGGGTACAATATGTGGTTTTTAGAGCGAAAAATGTCAAATCGGGAGCGAGATTTGTATGGGGACTATATCTAAATCTGAACCGATCTTACCCACTTTCTGCATAGGTGTTTCTAGGTAAACTATAAGGTGCTGAGCCAAATTTGAAAATTATCGGGTACAATATGTGGTTTCTAGAGTGTAAAAAGTCAAATCGGGAGCGACATTTGTATGGGGGCTATATCTAAATCTGAACCGATCTTACCCACTTTCTGCATAGGTGTTTCTAGTTGTATTATAAGATGTTATGCCAAATTTAAAGAATATCGGGTACAATATGTGGTTTCTGCAACAGAAAAAGTCAAATCGGGAGCGACATTTGTATGGGGGCTATATCTAAATCTGAACCGATTTGCCTCAAATTAAATAGCGTTCGTCCTTGATCCACAAAACTTACTTGTGCCATTTTTTGTTAAGATCGGACTATAATTGCGACCTGTAATTTGATTACAACAATAGATGGACAGACGGACTGACAGACGGACTGACAGACGGACGGACATTGCTAAATCGACTCAGACTCAGTCATTCTAAGCCGATCTGTATAATAAACGATGGGTCTAACTCGTTTCCTTTTGGGTGTTACAAACAAATGCACAAAGACATAATACTCTCGTGGAGTGTATACAAATTTTGTACTTAGCCTGGATAATTATCCAGTGTAAGTTAAAATTATGGTTATCGAGGATAAGTCCAATAAAGTCAACACAAAATATTTTTTTGAAAATTTCTTTTGATACATATATTTATATTGTAGTTGGCGACAATGTGAAAAAAATATTTTTTTATTTTGAGCAACAAATTAAATTTTTATTAACGTTTTTGTTATCGCAGCTTGTTATCATGGTAGTGCAGTTTTATGTAAAGTTGACAGCCACTAATCTGCCGGTAATACTGTAGAATGCACTCCGTGGTGGAGGGTATATAAGATTTGGCCCGGCCGAACTTTTTACTTGTTTAGATTTTTTCGTTCCAAAATTAAAAAAAAGAAAATCAATTCGAAATTAGCCTTACATTAAAATTAATAATCAATAAATCTAAGCATTGTATTTACTTACCTTAATAGCAAATTACGTAAATGAAAACAAGTTCTATTGGAAATCACAAAAAAATCATAGAATTCGAACTTCGTTTATTTGGCAATACTTAAAAGATAAACAGTGAGAAAATTTCGATTGCACGGACATGACTGGAATATACATTACCAACATTTACAATATAATGTATTCGCCTGCTTATGTGTTATAACAAATTATTAACTTTAAACATACAACGTACATACATATAAATAACAACACTAATTATTGAGTATACAATTTGTTTTTGTTGGTTAATCATTTAATCATAGGCAAATGTATAAGAATTTAACTAAAATTTGAAGAAATCTTTTTACATCTACTCTTCTACTTGGACTGCCAACAAAAACATCTATCATAGATCCACACACACAAGCGCGCGCTTTCCTCCTTCACCACAATTTTATGGGCGGCACATAATTGCCACATTTCGGAAAGCCAGCCGGCACTGGTGGCCAATCCTTTTTGGTGCCCACTTGAAATACCAAATTCATGCCGATGACAATGTGATACTGGAAATGACAATGGAATAGCCAGAAACCGGGATTATCGGCCCGAAATCTTATGATAGTATAGCCATTGTTGGGCACAGCCACTGTGTCTCGCAGCGATGGCTTTACGAATTTCCTCTCCAACATGCCGCGACGATCTAAATCGATTGCCAGCTTTAAGCTCATACGCTGTGTCTCCTCGTCCAGTGATCGGCCCATGCCGACCACATAAAAGGACATGCCATGCAGATGGAACGGGTGGCTGATGTTGATCTGTTGCACTTCATCGACCAGAACTATTTCGATGACGGCGTTTAGGGGCAGATCGATTTTGTGGACACACTCACAATTCTCGCCACAGTCGATGGGGCGATTGTCACCGTTGCAAAAGAGGTGCTTGGGAATGTCATCATACTGCGAGAGCAGCGGCGATGGGGCCGATATATAGGAGACTTCATCAATAAGTGATACCAAGTGATCAGCATCAGAAGCAACTGCAGGAAGTAGATTAAATTGAAGAGAGAGAGAGAGATAGAGAAATCGATTAGATTATCTTTATTGAAATATGATCTTTCGTTCGTGTGTTCGGTTCGTTTTAGGTGTTTTATGGATTAAGGTTGTGTGTATCATGGGATACGTCCTGGTAGTCAGCGTAAGCTCTGTCACCTAGTAAATTGTTTTTAACCACGGCTTTTAGATTTGAATATCAGTCTTACGATCATATTTGCTCCGTTTTAATTAAAATCTCGCTTCTGTTCGCTAACGTCATGTCATTAGTGAGTATTTTTTCGAATTTTTTCAATTTTCGTCGAAGGTACCTTTGGTATTAGTATTGTTATAAATATTCTGAATATCATCTTCATTTAAAAACAGGTCGCCAAAAAATTGAGAAAAGATTTGCTTTTTAAAAAAGTGTTTTGTTAACACGAAAAATCCATAAAAAATGGAAAAAATCGGAAAAATATTTTTGTTCTATTTATCCTAAACATAAGGTAGAGGATGTAAGGGCTATAAATCTTCTGAATATCACATTCATGTTTAGGATGTTAAGGACCAGACGCCAAAAAATTGAGAAAAATGTTTTTTTATTGTGAAAAAATCAAAAAAAGTATTTTGGTCCATTGTGTTATTTTGAAGAAAACAATACTTATTTCAAAAATATCTATAGATAATTTTAAATGGTATTTAAAAAAAAAAAAAAAACAAGAAAAAATATGTATACACCTCCAGGATGGGGGTATACTAACTTTGTCATTCCGTTTGTAACACCTTGAAATATCGATCTGAGACCCTATAAAGTATATCGTCCTAAAATTCTAAGACGATCTAGCCATTTCCGTCCGTCTGTTGAAAGCACGCTAGCATCTAAACTAAAGGAGCTAGGACGTCCAAATTTTACATAAATGCGTCTTATAGTCGTAGATCGGTTGGGATTGAAACTGGGCGAAATCGGCCCAAAAGGGAAAATTTTTCCCTCACAATGAATAACAAGTAAGGAAAGGCTAAAGTCGGGCGGGGCCGACTATATAATACCCTACACCACTCCCTGCGTATGTACCTCGCTTTGATTACTAAACCCAGGTATTTCATGGGAGCAATTTTATGTAGTTCAGACAAATTATATAAATTATATTCATATAATTTATATGCTATAAATTCAACTTTAGTCAAATTTAACGAATATGGTAAATAATATCTTAATTGATCCAATTGTCCGATAGACAAATACAAATTATACAGTAGTATACCAAAGTCATACCAAAGTATGGACATATGGGCATCACTCAAACAATTCTCATTGCAATTCAATTCGGTAAAAAAGTGAAATCGGGAAGGATTTTTGCATCCTGTAAATGTATGTGTTTGACAAAAAATGTTAAATCGGAAAGGACATTTGTATGGGGGTATATTGAAACCTGGAACGATGTGACCCGCTTTCACCATGTCTGTTTATTGGTGAAATATAATATGTAAAATTTGACCAAAATCGGTTAAAAATTCGGGAGCAGCATTTGTATGAGGGCTATATCTAAATCTGAACCTATCTTACCCACTTTCACCATAGGTTTTTTAGTTGGATTATAAGATGTTGTGCCAATTTTAAAGAAAAACTGGTACAATATGAGGATTTTAGAGCGGAAAATGTCAAATCGGGAGCGACATTTGTATGGGGGCTATATCTAAATCTGAACCGATCTTACCCAATTTTTGCATACGTGTTTATAGTTGGATTATATGATGTTCTGCAAAATTTAAAGAAAATCGGGTACAATATGTCGTTTCTAGAGCGGAAAATGTGAAATCGGGAGCGACATTTGTATGTGGGCTATATCTTAATCTGAACCGATCTTACCCAATTTTTGCGTACGTGTTTCTGGTTGGATTATAAGATGTTCTGCAAAATTTAAAGAAAATCGGGTACAATATGTCGTTTCTAGAGCGGAAAATGTCAAATCGGGAGCGACATTTGTATGGGGGCTATATCTAAATCTGAACCGATCTTACCCAATTTTTGCATACGTGTTTCTAGTTGGATTATATGATGTTCTGCCAAATTTAAAGAAAAACTGGTACAATATGAGGATTTTAGAGCGGAAAATGTCAAATCGGGTGCGACATTTGTATGGGGCTATATCTAAATCTGAACCGATCTTACCCAATTTTAACATACGTGTTTCTGGTTGGATTATAAGATGTTCTGCAAAATTTAAAGAAAATCGGGTACAATATGTGGTTTCTAAAGCGGAAAACGTGAAATCGGGAGCGACATTTGTATGGGGGCTATATCTAAATCTGAACCGATCTTACCCAATTTTTGCATACGTGTTTCTGGTTGGATTATAAGATGTTCTGCAAAATTTAAAGAAAATCGGGTACAATATGTCATTTCTAGCGCGGAAAATGTCAAATCGATAGCGACATTTGTATGGAGGCTATATCTAAATCTGAACCGATTTCCTCCAAATTCAATACCGATGGTCCTTGGCCAGAAAAAATAACTTCTGCCGCGTTTCATGACAATCGGACAACAATTGCGACCTGTAGAGTGCGAACAAGCTTAGATGGACAGCAGACGGACAGACGGACAGACGGACAGACGGACAGACGGACAGACGGACAGACGGACAGACGGACAGACGGACGGACAGACAGACATCGTTAAATCGACTCAGCTGGTGATTCTAAGCCGATCGGTATACTTAAAGGTGGGTCTAGCTCGATTATTTCTTGGTGTTACAAACATTTGGCGCGAAACTAACTTATAATACCCTAGACCACGAAGTGGTGTAGGGTATAAAAATATCTATAATATTCCCTAATATTTTAGAGTACTTAAGCACATTTTTTCAATATGACTACGTAGACACGCAAATTAAAAAGATTTTTCCAAATTCGTACTTTTTACTTTTACGAATGAAGTTAGATTATTTTGTACTAAAGAGTGATTTTTTTGAGGTTAGGATTTTCATGCATTAGTATTTGACAGATCACGTGGGATTTCAGGCATGGTGTCAAAGAGAAAGATGCTCAGTATGCTTTGACATTTCATCATGAATCGTCTTACAAACGAACAACGCTTGCAAATTATTGAATTTTATTATCAAAATGCGTGCTCTGTTAAGAAAGTTCATTGCGCGCTTCCATTTTATGGTCAGTTTAATCGACCCACTGAAGCGGCTATTCGGGCTATTGTGACTAAATTTCGCACCAAATTTACATTGTTGGACATTAAACCACCAACACGCTTACGTAGAGTGCGAACTGAAGAAAATATCGCAGCTGTATCGGCCAGTGTTAATGATGACCACCAATTTTCGATTCGTCGCCGTTCGCACCAATTGGGTCTCTGTTACTCAAAAACGTGGAAATGCCAAAATTGGACTAAGCGGATGGACCACCTAAGACGCAGCCGCGGTCAACATTTAAATGAAATTATCTTCAAAAAGTAAATGTCATGGACCAATCTAACGTTTCAAATAAAGAACCGATGAGATTTTGCAAATTTTATGCGTTTTTTTTAAAAAAAAGTTATCAAGCTCTTAAAAAATCACCCTTTATGTACGTGAGATAATGGATTTTCAAAACTTGTTATGTAAATACACCCAACTGTAGCACCCACTATCTACCAATATTTATGGTATTTACGCTTTTTTGAATATATATATAAGAATATTTTTTTTTAATTGACTTAAAGTATTATTTCGATATATGTGGTAAGCGTGGTTTGAAATAATAAAAATATTATATTTATTTATAAAACAAGTAATGAAAGGCTAAAGTCGGGCGGGGCCGACTATATGATACACTCCACCTTCCATCCGAATATAATTCAACTCGGTAAAAAAGTGAAAACGGGAAGAATTTTTGCATGTTTCCTATTCATAGGCTAATATGACCTGGACCAATTTCTCAAATCGAAAAGAATATTTGTATCGGGGCTATATCCAAACATGGAATAAAGATACTAACTTTCAAAATATGTTCTTCCAGTTCAAATATAATGTGTTATGCTCAGTTTGAAGAAATTCTGCGAAAATTCGTGGTTTCTGGGGCGGAAAAAGTCTATCTAGGAGCGAAATTTGTATTGGAGCTATATGTAAATCTGAACCGATCTGACCCATTTTCACTATGGATGTTTCCAGCTGAAATATAAGATATTTTGAAAGATTTGAAGAATATCTATTAAACTATGTGGATTATAGAGTGGAAAAAGTGAAATCGGGAGTGAAATTTGTGTGGGAGCTATATATAAATCTGAACCGATATAATCCATTTTCAACACAGATGTTTCTAGTAGAATTATAAGGTAATGCAAGGTAATTTGAAGCAAATCAAGTGAAATATGTGGTCTCTAGAGCGGAAAAAGTCAAATCGGGAGCGAAATTTGTATGGGAGCTATATATAAATCTGAACCGATCTTACCCATTTTTACCACAGGTGTTTCTAGTTGAACTATAAGATGTTTTGTCAATTTTGCAGAAAATCAGTTAAAATATGTGGTATCTAGAGTGAAAAGAGTCAAATCGGAAGTGAAATTCGTATGGGGGCTATATCTAAATCTGAACCGATTTACTTCAAATTAAATAGCGTTCGTTCTTATCCCGAAAAACTTCGTTGTGCAAAATCGATTCAAAAATTGATTCTAAGTCGATCGGTATAATTAACAATGGGTCTATCTCTCTTCCTTTTGGGTGTTACAAACAAATGCACAAAGACATAATACTCTCGTGGAGTGTATAATTACATGGAATTGTGTGGGACTCTTCTGGTGGAACCTTAGAATTTGATTGATTCTTCAGCCTTATGGTGTATTCCGCTAAGTCTGGCAGAAGGTCAAATCCTAAAGCTTCTGATGGAGTCCTACACAAGTTTTTGTTTCACGTCCAATAAAAATAATGTAAATTTGCCTCACGATGTTATCTCAATCGAGTATTTATACACTCCACGAGAGTATTATGTCTTTGTTTCTAACACCCAAAAGGAAGCGAGATAGACCCATTGTTAAGTATACCGATCGACTTAGAATCACTTTCTGAGTCGATTTAGCAATGTCCGTCTTTCTGTCTGTCCATCTATTGTTGTAATCAAATTACAGGTCGCAATTATAGTCCGATCTTAACAAACATTTGCACAAGTAAGTTTTTTGGATCAAGGACGAACGCTATTTAATTTGAGGCAAATCGGTTCAGATTTAGATATAGCCCCCATATGAATTTCACTCCCGATTTGACTTTTTCTGTTGCAGAAACCACATATTGTACCCGATATTCTTTAAATTTGGCATAACATCTTATAATACAACTAGAAACATCTATGCAGAAAGTGGGTAAGATCGGTTCAGATTTAGATATAGCCCCCATACAAATGTCGCTTCCGATTTGACATTTTCCGCTCTATAAACGACATATTGTACTCGATTTTCTTTAAATTTGGCACAACATCTTATAATCCAAATAGAAACACATATGCAGAAATTAGGTATGATCGGTTCAGATTTAGATATAACCCCCATACAAATTTCGCTCCCGATTTGACATTTTCCGCTCTAGAAACGACATATTGTACCCGATTTTCTTTAAATTTGGCACAACATCTTACAATCCAACTAGAAACACATATGCAGAAAGTGGCTAAGATCGGTTCAGATTTAGATATAACCCAAATACAAATGTTGCTCCCAAATGTTTAACCGATGTTGGCCAAACTATACATATTATATTTCACCTATTTCGTTCCAGGTTTCAATATACCCCATATAAATGTCCTTTCCGATTTAACATTTTTTTTCAAACACGTACATTTACAGGATACAAAAAACCTTCCCGTTTTCATTTTTTCACCGAATTGAATTGTATTCGGATAGAAAGTGGAGTATATCATAGCGTCGGCCCCGCCCGACTTTAGCCTTTCCTTACTTGTTATTATCAACCATTTTGTACTCCTGTTTTTGCCCCAAAAATGACCTTGTTTTTACCTACTCATTAAAAAAATTTCTGTTCTGTTCATCCAAGTCGTGGGATCTTATTTATCCAGTTTTCCATTTGTTGATATCTCACTTGGGATAAATCACTGCACCAGTTTATCCCTCTAAGAGTGCGAATTTTCAAAAATCCCTTTATGCTGGTCGTCTACGTAGTCAGTGGGATGGCCACAGTGAATAGCATGATTCTAGCTGCAATACTTTGGCTGGTACCATTTTTATCCCTTTTTGTCGCACTTTCTCCAAAAATGTACAAATTTTAAAAAGTGTACAAGATGTCTAGCTTCGCCACTTTGGTTGCTACCACTTTTATCCCCATTTGTTCCGTTTCCCCCTTAAAAGTACATATTTTGAGAAATCTCTTTATGCGAGAAAAAACTGTATCCGCAATTTCATGATTCTATCTAATGCCATTTGGTCATAAATGCCGTCCGATTTTTATCCCTTTTTCCCATAAGTAATCGCAAACTGTCTGTAAACTAGTGTAAACGGAGCTTTGTCGAGTTTGTGTCTGGGATATTGTCAGTTTAGGTGTGTTTTCTATGGGATTAGATGTATAGAAACAGTGTTGGTAACTACGTTCTACGGGTTTGAATTATAAAAGAAAAAACAAAACACTTACCACAGTTACATACATTTCTTTTGAATTCGATATAATGAAGTATTTGACAAAAGAATTCTTACACACAATTTTATATATAAATATTTATTATAAGGTTAAATTAAACAAAATAAAAACGCACATTTAACAAAAAAAACACAAACATAAAAATAAAACAAAAAACTAAATTAAAAACACAAAACGATTTAAAACTTAAATGTTATTGACAGTAGGAAATATCACTACATAGATACAGTTCGACACATAAAATTAGAAATAATAAATGTAATGTAAATGTAAATTTTCAAATGAAATTTATCTAAAAATAGGCATAATGTACACAGATCTGTTGATTGAGATGTTAAAATTTAAACACACACATACGTACATACATAGGTCATGTTAGTTACACATTTTACATTTTGCTGAAATATATTGTAGATATATATATATATATATATAAACAAACGATGGTAAACGATGTTTTGGCTTTTGTTGTTTCTATTACATTAGTAAGGATTAGTTAACAAATGTGGCGGTTTGAAACACGGTGACGAAGAAGTGGCGCAAGCGTAGAAAGTGGTAATAATTAGGTGGCTAAATGTATGGAGAGAGAGGGGCTAGATCAAAATCTGTCTTTATCATTTACGAAGTAATTTTTTAGACTCTCTTTATTACGTCTTACAAATAAACTTTAACGTACGCAAGATTGGATTAACGATCAAATATTCTTTAACTATTTTAAATTTGATTCATAATTTATTTTTCTACAACCTTATATTAAAAATGTGTGATTTCTTCATTCGCATTTTTTAGCTTTGAACGCACGTATGAGTTAAGTACTAAGAGCGACAAGTGATATCTTCCTAAATATTGACAGTCTTGTGTCACCCTGTTTAATTACAGGGTGAGCTATAAAGTTAAAAATCTTAGACATTAAAAACTTTGGTTTTATCCTTTCGCGTGTTTAACTATAAACTAAAGGAGATATATTGACAGTCTTTGGGTTAGACTCTTGTGTGCCACCCTGTTAAAGCACATTATGACGTGTAAAGTTAACAGTCTTATATGTGAACAAGTCTTCGGATTTTGTATTTTGTCAGATTTTTTAAAAGGCTTAGCAGGCTTGTTATTATTTTATTTTTTCCCGATATTTTGAACGATCATAATTAAAAAAAAAAAAAACAAAACAAAACGATCCTTCTACTTTCACAAGTTTTTCTAACTCCATCCTCAGGAGCGTTATAAAATTTATTTCGAAGTCGTTCGAAATATCTGGACAAAAATTGAAAAATAAAATAATTATTTTTTAATATTAATTTTTTGGCAAACCACTGGAAGTAGGGGGCGTATATATATTATATATTTGGCAGTGCACGTCGGCATAATAAATTTGGTGAAGCTATCTTTTCGCTAAATATTTTTTGTCGCAGACTTTCGGTCATATTGCAGTGTAAGTGAAATTTATGGTAATCGACATAAAATATTTATTTGAAAATTTAATTTAATACAAATATTTATATTGTAATTGACGAAAAAATATTCTTTATTTTGAGTAAAAATTTTTTTTTTGTTACTTAAAGGAACCCTCTCTCTGTTATTTTGAAAGATATTTCCGCAGATTAATATTTTTATAACTTGTTTTCTTTTAATAATTACTTGTGCTAAGTGTTGCTAGTAAATGTATTTTATTTTTGTAAAAAATATCTCAAATTTACTATGGAACTGCAACAACGGGAAATAGTTGAAGGTTTCTGAACCAACTTCTGAAAATGTATGCGAAATTCTCTAAATATTTATTTTTAAATTTTAAACTTTCTAATTAAAAATATAATTTTTTCAATGCAAAACCTAACCTTTATGTTTTCAAAAATTATAAATTTTAGCCGTTTAGACTTTTTCAAACATGAAAAATATTTTTTTCATTAAAAAAAATCTATTATTTTTAAATTAATTCACATAAAAATATTTGAAATTAAAATTTTTATTAAAAAAATATTTGTTTTCAATTATGTAAAATATTTTTTTTTAAATGAAAAATAACTTTCAGTGGAAAAATACAATACTTTTATTATTTTTGAATTAATTCACATTAAAAACGTTTGAAATTAAAAGTTTTATTTAAAAAAATCAATTATGTAAACTAAATCAATATGTAAATGATCAAAAATCATAAAATTTGAGTACGCCAAATAAAAATCCGCATTAAAAAATCGTGTTTATTGTGTTTTGAATAAAAAAACAGAGAAAAGAAGAAATCTAATCTAAAAATATTGCAATATAAAATATTTTTTTTTAATTAAAAACTTGAAATTTCCTCTTTTCTAAATACATAATTTTTCAATAAAAAATGTATATTGAATATATTCAATTAAAAACATTAAATTATTTTTATCGTGTATGTATGTATACAAAAAATAATTTTATTTTTTACATTGAAATAAAAATTTTAGACTGATTTCTCCAATACAAAATATTACAATAAAAAGTAAAAACATATTTTCTGAGTTCTGAGAAATTAGAACTTTTGTTTTGGAATATTTTCTTCGATAAAAAATATATTTTTGAATTAAAAACTTTTTTAAATTATTTTTTGTCTTGCAAAGCTTTTCAATCTTGAAATTAAATTTTTTTGAAATTAAAACTTAAATTTATCTATATGTTTTATTTTCTATGTGTTTTGAATGTAATACATCCGAATACAAGTCGATCAAGTCATTTCTTCTTTCGAAGGAAATTTTTTGTTTTGGCAATAGAAAGGAGGATATTAAAATATTTTCTTCATTTAAAAACAAAAAAAAAATATTACAATAAAATGTAAAAATGTATTTTTTGAATTAAAGACTTGATATGTATTACAAATAATTTTTATTTTAAACAATTTTTTCAATTAAAATATTTTTTTATAAAAAGTTAATTATCAATTATCATGTTTATAAAAATAATTTTATTTTTAACATTTTGAATTAAATTTCAAATGTACGAAATTATGTTTTTATATTAAAGCAAAATAAAAAATATTGCTATAAAAATATTTTTTGTTAATCAAAAACTTGAAATTAGCATGTGTATTTTAAAATATTTTTGAAATTGAAATTGAATTTTTGATTTGAAAGTATGAAATTTTTATTTTTTTCAATTAAACTAAATTTAAATTTTCAATAAAATTAATATATATTTTTTAGTTAATTTTTTTTTAAATTATTTTTATCATGGACATATTTAAAATTAATTTTATTTTTTGCCATTTTTTATTAAAGTTCAAATAAAGAAGATTGAAATTATTTTTATTTATTTTTTATTTTAAAATATTTTCTGCAACTAAAATAAAAAAATGTACAATTAAAAACGTAAAGATATCGTTTTAATTAAAAACTTTACTTTTTATTTTACTTTTATTTAAAAATGTTTTGTTTATTAAAAATAAAACGATTTTTTTTCCTTTAAAATTTGTATTATTTTGCATATAAATTGAAATTTTTTAAATTAAAAGTTTTTAAATTATCTTTTTAAGTTTGGAAATCGTAATATGAAAACTGAAAATTTTAATTTTTCAAGACAAAGAATAAAAAATATCAATACAATAAATTGTAAGACTTTTTCTAGTTAGACTAAATTTGATAATTTTTTATCTCAAATGTAAATTTGATTTTAAATTTAAATTTAGTTTTTATTAAATGAAAACATATATTTTTTAATTTGGTGTTTTCAAATATAAAAATTGATAATTTAAATAATAATATATATTTATTAATTAGAATTTGAAATTTGTTTATATAAATGAAAAATATATTTGTAATTTAAGGGTTTCAAATATAAAAAAATATATAATGTTCCTAAAAAGAAAAAATAAGATATGGAAATATTGTTTTCTAATAATAGGCAAAATTAAAAAATATATTTTATTCATTAAATAAAAATATATATTTTTCTTTATTAAGAAAAAAATGGATTTTGTGTTTAAATAAATGAAAAAATATTTTTTTCAATTTCGGGTCTTTGAATATAAAAATTTAAATAAAGTATCTAAAGAAAAAATATTTCCATAAGACATGACAATATAGTTTTCTAATTAAGAACAATTATTTAATTATTTTTTATAGTGTGGAAAACTATAGGTTAGATTAAGCAAAAAATATTTTTTAATTCGTTTTTTTTTTTTTGCATACATATATCTTGTATTTGAGAATAGTCTAAGAAAGAATATGATATTGAAAAAATCGAGATAAATCCTTAGTTTATTTGTATGGAGAAGACTTTCCAATTAAGCGAACCTAAAGAATTTTTAACTTTCTAGCTGCAAGAGATTTCTTGCCCTCACGTTGGGCGCCAATACGGAGCCTGTAGCTTAGCTTTTCTTTGAAACTCTTATCAAAATTTTAATTTGCTCAAATATCCCCATACATTTAAGGTGAGAATATACCTAATTGTTACCACTTTTTCGATTGCGTTGGACCACTGTGCTCGTTGATATGAAGTTATGAGCCGGATGCACATATTTTTTATACTCAAACTTCGGTTTTAGTTGCATTTCTCGTTTTTGTTTTAGATTTCATATATATACACAATTGACTTGGCACACTACCGTTTCCATCTCCATTTACGTCCAATCTATCGGCCGGAGGTCATCTTCGTTTTGGACTAAAAACACCCATGGTTTGCAGCCCAAAGCAAAGATGATCTCGTTTCGAGTGGAGTGGACCTTAGAAAATAGTAAAACAACAAAATCATAACTAAATTAATAATGTTTTTCTTTTCTTTTAACTTAAATTCAGACATAAACCTCCTTCTACACAGTAGTAGTTGCAGTAGATTACACCATATAGCAGAGAACAGAGCCGACAGAGTGAGGTTTAGAACAGAGATACGGGTGGTCTGTGATGGCCGCACGAGGGAAACTTATCGGGCACTGGCGGCAGATCGGCATGGGTGCCGACATGAAAGACCAGATTCATGCCGATGACAATGTGAAACAGAAAATGACAATGGAATAGCCAATAGCCGGGATTGTCGGCCCGGAATCTTATCACAGCGTAGCCGTTGTTGGGCACAGCGACGTTGTCCTTGAGCGGGGGCTTGGAGAAGTCACGTTCCAGCATGCCCATGCGATCCAAATCGAGGGCGTGCTTCAGGTTGATCTTCTTAATGGCCTTGTCCGGCGAGCGACCCAAGCCGACCAGGTAGAATGGCGTGCCGTGCAAATGAAAGGGATGGCTAAGATTCGTTTGTTGGACTTCGTCGACGAGTACGACCTCCACCACAGCTCCCAGTGGTATGTCGACCTTGTGCACGCACTGGCAGTTGGGGCCACAATCTGGTGGGCGATTATCGCCGTTGCAGAACATCTCCGGCGGTATGTCGTGGATTTGCGAGAGCATGGGTGCGGGCGGTGATATGTAGGAAATTTCGTCGATCAAAGAGATCAAATGATCACCAGAGGGAGCCACTATAATGTTGTTGAAAAGGGGTTGGGGAGGGGCGGGAAGAGGAGGAGGAGGAGTAAGAAAATCATTATTAACTTAATAGCTACAACCATAGAAGGAACCACTCTGTTGGATTGGATTGTCATACAAGTTCCAAGTTAAAGAAGCTGTTCAGGTTTTTGTTCTCTTTTCTTTTTGTTCTCTAGTACAACACTCAAAAACAACACCCACACATAGAGAGCGAGCGAGCGAGCGATAGCAAAAGCAACATAGGATACGAGCATATAGCAACAACAAACAAAGGAAATAGAATACAAAAGTGTACCCCGGCTCTCCGCTAACTAACTTACCCAAATAACGATTATAGGTGTTGGGTATGAAGAGATTCTTCGGCTCATACACATAGAAGCGGAAGGGCAGGAATATCTTGACATCCGGCCGTTCACCCAGCACACTTTTGTCCACGGTCTTGGCATTCTTCAGATTCGATACACAGATGGCATCCGTGCGCTTACGATCGCATATGGCGTCCAAAGGATTGAGCACCTAAAGTGTGTATATGTGGGGTAAAGTGCAGTGGTGGAATGGAGGGGAGTAATGGCAAAAAGTAATAATCAGTAATAGAATTAAATAAAAAAATATTATATATTTAATAGTATTCTTTGAGATTCTTAAATATTAGCTCATACTTACCGGGCACGAGCCTCAGTGATTTTGTTTTTTTTTTGTGGAATTTTCATTTACAGGGTGCTTAATATTTATATACATAGGGTGGAATTCCTGTAAGTTTTATTTTGACCAGGGTAATTAGTTGGTGGGCAGTCGTAGTACCGGTTTCATTTTAAAAACCTAAAGGATGTGTTAAAAATGTAATTCTTGATAAACTAATTTTCAGTTCAACCTGTCAAATGCATCGAATTAGTCGTATTATAAAGGATGTCCCACAAATCAAGACAAGAAAAACGCCATCAGAAATTTAAATATATACGACAGATAACAACATGGTAACGCAAGCACTCTACACAGCAGCGCCACTGATCCGTCACCATCCGCACACAGGATACGAAATATGCATATGGCCAAAGAGTTTACAGTTGAGTAAGAAGAAAAAAAAAACTTGATCGAAATAGCTGGTCATCTACAAATCAAAGTCATCTACAAATCAGACCTCACAATTCAATCTCTAAATAGACAACACAAAAACTAAAGTTTTTCCGGCAAATTTTTTAAAAGGAGCAGCTAGACTATAAGTTTATAATGTAAAAAATGGTCTATTCAACAAGCCCTTTCAAAAAATGCTGTAGGCTGTTATTATAATTTTGAGTAACACCTTGTAATATCGACCTGCGACCCTTTAAAATATATATATTCTTTATCGTCGTAAATTTCTAAGACGATCTAGCCATGTCCGACCGTCCGTCTGTTGAAAGCACGCTAGCATCTAAACGAAAGGAGCTAGGACGTCCAAATTTTACATAAATGCGTATTATAGTCGTAGATCGGTTGGTATTGAAACTGGGTGAAATCGGCCCAAAGGAGAAAAAATTCCCTCACAAGGACTAAAAATACCCATAATATTCCCTAATATTTTAGAGTATTTAAACACATTTTTTCAATTCAGTTTTTTGCCGTAAAAGTAAAAAGTACGAATTTGGAAAAATCTTTTTATTCCGCGTGTCTATACAGTGAAAGGAATGTATACATCAAATTCCATGATTCTAGCTGCAGTCATTTGGTTGGTACCGCTTTTATCCACGACTTTCTAAAATCTCTTTATTTAACGTGTCTACGCAATTGAAGGAATGTACACACCTAATTTCACCATTCTAGCTGTAGCCGTTTAGTTGGTACTATTTTTATCCCTCTGTACCCATTATATCTCTTGAAAGTACGAATTTGAAAAAGCTTTTATTTGTCGTGTCCACGACTCTAGCTGTTGTCATTTGGTTGGTACTATTTTTATCCCCTTTTGTCTACGCAATCAGACGAATGTATACACCGACTTTCATTATTCTAGATGCAGCCGTTTGGTTGGTACCATTTTTATCCCTCTATTCCCTTTTTACCCCTTAAAAGTACGCATTTGGAAAAATACTTTTACATTATGTACATATCTACTCAATTAGATGAATGTACACACCAAATTTCGTGTTTCTAGCTGTTATCGTTTAATATGTACCATTTTTATCCATTTTTTGTCCCATTTCGTCCCTACGAATAAGAATCACTTTATGGTGCGCTTTTATGCTATAAGGGGAATGTTCATTTCAAATATCAAGTAAATACAAGCAGACATATACAAAAAGCAGGCTGAAATACTGTAAATATTAGGGGTATTTTCAGTCCTTGTGAGGGAAAAATTTTTCCCTCTGGGCCGATTTCGCCCACTTTCAGTCCCAACCGATCTGCAACCATAAGACACATTTAGGGAAAATTTGAACCTCCTAGCTCATTTCTATCGGAAGCTAGCGTGCTTTCAACAGACAGACAGGCAGACGGACATAGCTATATCGTCTTAGAATTTTACCACGACCCAGAATATATATACTTTATGGGGTCTCCGATGAATATTTTAAGGTGTTACAAACGGAATGACAAAGTGAATATACCCCCCTGGAGGTGGAGGGTATAAAAACAGAACAAAATATTTTGTTTCCTCTTTTTAAAGGTATTCAGCGCGCCCGAAAAAAAACGCTACTCATACAAAAATTAAAAAATCGGAATTAATATCATCCACCGTAGGATGGAGCGTATATTCATTTTATCATTCCATTCATATTCATCCACATTCATCGGAGACCCCATAAAGTATGTATATACTCTGGTGATGGTAAAATTCTAAAACGATTTATTTGTTGACAGTAGGCTACCTTACGATTCATATTTTCCACATTTGCAAATTTCCCACATCGAAAAGTATTGAAAATCTTCTCTAATATTCAGAGTAGTTAAGCATTTTTTGTGACCCTTAAACTTATTTTTACAAAATTCATATTTTCAGAGGGTGAAATGTGTCAAAAAGGGGATAAAAATAGTACTAATCGAACGACAACAGCTACAGGCATGGAATTCTTTTTGTACGCCCCTCTTAATGCTAGACTTGGAAAAAAGTTGATATTTCGACATTCGTACTTATAAGGGGTAAACTGGTAAAGGGGGATAAATGGTACGATCTTACCGCTTACTTAAGTTAAAATCATATAATTCGTTGTGTACATTCCTTTAAAACGTACTCTATTAAAAAGAGAGAATTTTTTAGAAATTCGTACTTTTGGCAGATTTTTGACAAACTTTTTCTGACTTCCCACTGTGCGCTGAATCGGGATTACTTGTGTGACAGCATGAAGTACCCCCAATATATTTTGGCCAACAAAAGTTTCCACAAAATCTCCAAAAATATATTAGATTGTTATTAGTTTTTAATTAATTAACTATCAATAATTCTCTTGTGGTTGATTTTTTAAGGTTTGGGTATTATTCATTGTTATAAACCGTAAATGGATATAAGGCGTGGGTATTTTTATCCTTAAACCTTATCCTTGTTTCAGGGTTTCAAGTATTTACATCTCATCATTACAACAGGATTATAATATTTTTTCTGGTGGGGAGGGGAAGTGCGATCGAATAATAATACAAGGGAGCATAAGTATTTGTTTTATATAATTTATTTTATAGTTTATTTTTAAAAATAATTAAATTTAATATTAACGGCAGTAATATTCGTATAAAAAAATAATAATTCATATTTTACATGTCTTTTATACACAATTAAATTTCCTTTACACGTTTACGTTTTGCAATAAAAACATAAAAAAAAACAGAAAAAAATAATAAAAAATAATAATAATAATTAATTCATTAACATTAACATTTAGAAATTGTGCAAGATTCAGAAAAGGATGAGGAGGGAGGGAGTATTGACAATACGAGTTTCACGTTGATGTGGTGAAATTCGAGTAAACAAAAAAATCTATATAAAATAAAACTATTGCAGTTCTGTTTACAAACAAACAAAAAAATTAAAAAAAATAATAAAACATAATAATATACACTAAGCAAAAATATAAGTACAATTCACTTAAATTTTAAACATGTAAAAACGAGAGCAAGTAGTTTGCGGGGGTGGAAAGAAAGAGGCTCGTTAAAAAATTTACAAATTTCACTAAAAAAGGTACAGAAAATTATGAGAAAAAAACAGCAAAAGAGAAAAAACACCAAACAAATTTCACATTAATTTACAAACAATTCGAGGGTCGCTTGAAGAGGACGTTAGAAAGAGGGGGTGAAACAATAATTAACTACTTTATTGGAAAAGTGTACTCGAAATGATTTCTAAATAATTCATATATTTTTAGTTTTATGACTAATGCGCTATGAAATGATTGAAAATGCAAAATTTTCAATATGCAAAACTGTACAAATTGGGAAATTCTTAAATTGGTAAAGCTTTTACCTTGCTTGTGTTATGGCTTTTGGTGCAATTTGTAAAAACTTGGGCCATTTAAGCTCAACGCTTTGAGATTTTCGTTTTTTGTCAATTTATTTAATTTGAAAGCTTTACAAGCGCATAGAAAGTTTAGATATTTGTGTGTTGGCTTCACTACATACTCAATGGGTTGTGTTCAGCGCATTTAGTGATAGCTCGCCTTATTTTCTAAACAAACTAAATTTATTTGGAAAACAGGGCCAGGTTTCGTAGTGCATTTAATGAACACATAAATAGTGCTTTTTTTGGGGGGGGGGAGGGTGTGTGGATAGAAGCATTAAGCTTTTCCAAGCTTTCAGCTGTTTCTGTGAAAAGGCTTAAAGCTTCCATTTGCAGTGGGGATAGAGCTTTACAATTTTCCAAGCTTTTAGCTTTTTCTGTGAAAAGGCTTAAAGCTTCCAAAGAAAACTTGTTAACTTTACAAGTGTGCTGTTCTAAATATGTGGTGGTGTGTGTTTTTACGACTTGATCTTTTATAATACACTTTGTTTCGTTTCGTTTTATTTTGTTTTGTATGTGTCTTTTAAAACTTTGTACATGTGTCTTGTTTTGTTTTAGTTTTTGTCTTTCCGTTTTGTTTTGCATTTTCGTTATAGAGAAATATCGAGAGAAAAATGTATGGTTGACTTTTCATCTTATAGGAAACTTTCATTAAGTGAGTGTGTGTGTGTGGGGGCGTGTCAACATTTTCTCTAAAACACTTTGATTGGTTTTTGTTGTTATTGTTGTTGTTGTGTTAATTTAACCTTAATTGATGGGTATGGGTGGAGTGTGGTCACCACATGTGGGGAAACCTGGTGGCACTGGTGGCAAATCGGCATTTGTTCCCACTTGCAATATCAAATTCATGCCAATCACAATGTGGAACAGGAAATGACAATGGAATAACCAGAAACCTAACGGAGAGAAAAAGGGAAAACATGAAAATGAAAAATTCCAAAACTGTGTTGAAAAATAAAAAATCATCCTAGGAAGTTCAGTCGAGAAATTAACGATTTGTTTTAATAAAATCGTTATTTGTGTTCCTTGCTTCTTTGGACTTTAGCAGACGGGTATATGCTACTTACCGGGATTATCAGCTCTAAATCTCAGCACCACGTAGCCATTGTTGGGTACAGCAATGGTATCTTTGGTTGGCGGCAAATTGTATTGTCTGTGCAACAGACCACGTCTGTCCAAATCCAAGGCATGTTTCAAGTTGATCTTTTTCACGTTGGTGTCGGGCGAACGGCCAATACCGACAACACTGAAGCCGTAACCGTGCAAATGGAAGGGATGTGACAAGTTGGGTTGTTGTACTGAAATAAAGAAATTAAAATTTAGAAATATTATTTAAATTAAAATTTTAAATTAAATTAAAAAAATAGATCTTATGTTACATGTAGGGTCACAGTTGGCCACCCCTGATGTTATAAAGGCATATTTAACTTAACATTTCATGGGAATTAACGAGTAGAGGAGTAGATGGGATTGAATATAATTTAAGCACCCTCCCTGAGTCGTTCGAAACGCCAAGAGTGTCTGTTAAAGTTTATATCTTCATACACTACTTAGACCAAGTTAACTTCAAGCTGACAAGAGTGATTGCAGGCTGTTGGGCTATTGACCAATTACAAATTGAAACTCCAATTCAAAAGGGAGAAGAGACAGTCGGCCACTTCTTATGCGGCAGACCGCTCGAGAAACAATTAATTCACGAAATTGGGAATTGATATTAGAAATCTAATCAACTCAACTACCTAATCACTAACATTACTCCTCCATTTTCGACACATTGTTCCCGTCTAATAATATGTTCCTGACTTACAAGTCATTGTTCCTAATCCAATTTCAACTTTTTGATACTGTTCCAGTTTTTTGTACAGTTCCAGTATAGTTTTTTCTCTGCTTGTCCCCGCTTATACTCATCCATAAGTTCCTTTTTCCATCATTCCAGTCATCTTTTCCTGTCTTCTACACTCTTTCTTGTCGAGTTTTTATTTCTGTCCCATGCATAATTTGTTCGTTCAACTAAACCTATTTTACCTTCGTTCTCCTATTTTTTATTCTTACTTTTAATTCCAATTAATTACACTATCCAAAATCATTTTTGGGACAGAACAGCGACCCTAAAATTCTGAAAGGCCATGCTGAGTAGATCATTTTTGTAGAATAAACTTACAGTGCAGCTGGTCTGAGTTTTGGCCGAAGGGTGCATTATAATACGTGAAAAAGAGTTGTAAGTCTGAGAGAATTCTTATGGTCAGAATTTTTATTTGTGGAATTTTTTGAGGATGAGTTTTGTGGTAGATCTTAACCGTCGAGAAAATCAAAAGTCCTTTCAAAAATGACATTTAATTATCAAAATATTCTACGAAAAACTTTGCCGGGAAATTTCAGTTGGGTCACTAAAGGCAACAAAGTTGTAAATTAAGCTCTTCACGCTTAAATAGCACAATTACACTCCAACTCATACAACAAAATTACTAGGGTTAACATTCGCCCATGTTTTTTGAAGATCGATCTTTTTTTGACAAAAATGTGAGTATTTGGTTAGAGCACTTTAAACAAAAAATTCAAATTGGATATTTTGCAAAATTTTCATTTTCGCGGGAGATATGGCTAAAATGATTTGTATGCATGACATTTTTGTTTAAAAATTTTCTCGCGATCTATCCTGTGCATTAAGAACTAATGTAAAATATATGTAGCGAGTCGCAAAAAAAAAAAACTGCAATTATTGGTAAAATCTACAATTCTGTGTTTCTGAAACTATTCTGTCACATATATTCCCTATTTTTGGTATTCTCTCTATAGAAAGTTAAGCGGGTTTTTCTAAAGGCACTTTTCAAAATTTTTGACTTTACAGCCAACATATATTCTATTTCACTTTTATTTTAGCCTGAATTTAGAAGCAACATTTTATAAACGGTGATATGATGGAATTTGATAACATGATATATCCTAAATATAGAAAACTTTTTTAACACGGCTAAAAACATAGTGGGATAGGATAAATGTTGGCTATAAAGTAAAAATTGTGAAAGTGCCTTTAGAAAAACCCGTATAACTTTCTATGATATAGAAATATACGAAATCAGCTGATGCCTCTACTGTCAACACTACCTAAATCCGCATTTGTGGAAGTCGCGTTCGAAATCATCTGAATTATCAAAATGAAGAAAAGGAATTATTTCTTCATCTTTAATTCTTTTTTTTGTTCAAAGATGATTTCCAAATTAATTAAAATTCTTTGTTTACTATTTTCTATTACTTTTTTATATTTTGACAGCTTTCCCATTCTCTATTATTCGTTGTATTTTAACTTCGCTCTATCCGTAATGTCAAAGTTGGATTTTTCAACTGTAGCTACCATAAGAATACAAGTAACCAAACTACACGCTCAAATACTGTAACTAGAGTTTACATCTCGGGAGAAGCTTTATTTAAGATACAATCCTCCTAATAGCTTTTTCAGACTGCATGCGAAGGAAATTATTAGTTGTTAGTTAGTTCACATCTTTTGATTTCTTTTTCTATATAAAATATAAAACTATATTCTTTTTTCTCTAGATTAATGTAACATTATGGGTACTGATGTGAATCCTCATATAGCTTTTATTTAATATAAACACGTCTATTCAAAGTCAATCCCCATATTTTGGGGAAAGTTTGCATATTAAGTATTTTTATACGAGTGCGACAATTTGCTAACACCATCCACGAAGAGCTTTCATATTACTGAGTTAACAAACAGACTTACGCTGTCTATATTGAATTCTATAGTCTTTAATTGTACTGTCTTTGGTGAAGATCAATAGGCCTGTTCGATTGGGCTTACTAGCTTAGAATTAAGATACTTGGTATGGTGGCAACGTTTCCACCCATTGGTTTTTCTTAAACGAATCAACAACTCTAAGAAAGAGTAGAGTAGAGAGCTACTTTCTTGTTAAACGAGTAAATTTCATACAAAAATTAAGCTAGCAAGCCCAATCGAACAGGCCCAAGTCGCAGCATATGCAAAAATATGCACTAGATGTCGTTGAAGTATTTTTGGAAAATATTCAGTCATTAAAAATTTTTAGATGGTGAATTTCTTTTTCTAATATCATTTTAAATAGGTATGTTAATACATACGTCTGTTAATACATAGTTGCATACAAACAATTTGGAATTTATGTTAGTCTTCATCTGTTGGAAAAAGTTTTATGCGGAGTCTATAATAAATTATCAAAGACAATCAGCCATATTCTATATTTATTTTTTTTAGATACAGTGGCCGACAAAAGTCAACATACGACCCACATTTTTGCGATTTACCGAGTTCCAAAACATATTTGAAAAAAGTAATGATGCGGTTTTGTTTGAAATCGTGTTTTATTCATATAACAATAACAAAATGCATTACTTCAATATAAACACAAAAGATATTAACAGAATTCATTCATTCACTTTCGGGTTTTCATTAACTTCTTTTAAAATAAAGCTTTCATCTCGTCGACTAAGTTTTTTTGGACGCCCACTTCTGGGCTTATTTTCAACAGTACCCGTATTTTCTAAGTTTTTGCATATAGTTTGGACAGTTGATTTACTTAAATTAACCATTTTAGCTATTTCGCCTAAAGATTTCCTTTCGTTTCTGCATTTTATTACTAAATTTCGAATATCAGTTGCAATTTCTTTACGAGAAGCCATTTTCGCGGACTAATGTTTCTTGAATTATATTTATTTAAAGAAGAGCAAGCACAAGACAAATGACAATACAAATTTCGTCAATTCTCCTATAAAGTACATTATAAAAAATGACGTAAAGCATGGGATGCTATGTCGTATGTAGACTTTTGTCAATGTGTTTTTTGTTTATTTTGCCAATATATTTTATGTTTATATTGAAGTAAAGCATTTTGTTATTGTTATATGAATAAAAAACGATTTCAAACAAAACCGCATCATTACTTTTTTCAAATATTTTTTGGAACTTTTTGACTTTTGTCGGCCACTGTATGGCAGAATATCTTTAAGCATATGGGGAAAATTGGAATATTCCACTGTCAGATGCTCAATATTTATGGTTTTAGGTCATTGATTCTCAATCGTTCCATTGCGTTCGAGTGCGACGATCTTCTACAGATATTCTTCTACAGACAGCTTTTACATTACTGAACACTTCCTTTGTGCTCCATCGCTCCATCAAATGTGGATTCTATGGTAACATCTCTTTTTTAGTAGCTACAGAATTACAAAATCTGTTTCATTGGAAATTCGTAGTGAACCACCCATATGTACTTCAATCTGCACAGAGGAAGACAAAGATCGACGACTGCACTGACATCAACTACAAAGAACAATCGTAATTACACCTACTCCTCGGCAAAGGTAGGATGCATTCAGCAACTGCAAATTCAACATTTAAATGTTTCCGTTGCCCAGGCAAAGTCATCACAGCCACCAACGCATATTTTAGTTTTTATCGCAAAAAAACGTTTTGTTGCCGCCAAATGAAATGAAAAAAAATCGCAACGAAATCACTTGCATTGAACCAGATGCCGGATTCTGATGTTTCTAAATGTTTATAATTCAAAGCGATGATTATAAGTATTTTGGCCATATTCGAAAAAATGCACGACTATTATCCGCGCATATGAATCTTATGATTATTGGTCGGTCGGTCGGTCATTTAATCCGAATCCAGATTTGGTTGTATTTAGTACATAATTTAAAACAATAAATGACTGGTGCTGGCGGATGGCTGATAGTTGGTTGGTTTGCAGTTTGCTGGAGTGCGGTGTGTGACCCCCAATGGCATGGTTGGCTCTCGGTTTGTGATTTCATTTCGATTCACACTTTGCCGCAAAGCCATGAGATAGATTTTTGGTTTTGTGTTGTATGTGTTTTTTTTCGGAGAAAAAGGAAACCTATAGTTTTGTGAATTATATTTATTGTTTATGAGCTTAGTTGGATTGACCCAACCCATATTTGTTGTTTGTTTGTTGGTTTTGCATGGTTATTGTTTAATGTTTTATTGTTTTAACAAATACAAAATAGTAGGTATGTTATTGTTGGTTGTTCGTGGGTAAGGTTAGGTTGTATCTAGGAAGAGAATTGAGTTGAGAGAAGGGGCGTCTGAATTGAAACTAAATGTTGCTCTGGTGGAGGAACTGATTCTTGATCAATGCCATAAATTTCGATTTTATTGGGGTGTTCGTTCAACTGCAGGCAGGCAGGCAGGCTCTGCACGGTAATATAGTAATTGCGGATATGCTAATAAAAGTTGTTGGTACTGTTGGCATTTTATCATCAGCAATGAATCACTTACTGTTGGAAATAATAGTTATGGACTAACTGAGATGGAGGGATAGACAGCAGGGCAAGTAAGCAGACGGAAAAATAGGTGGACAGATGGGGGTATATATACATAAAGACGAACATATGGGCGGACTTGCAGATGGACGACCATGTAGAGGAATGACCAGACAGAAATATGGGCGTGCAGACATACAAACGATCATAGAGATGGGTGGACAGACGGAATGAAAGAAGGATGAACGGAATACACTTGGACATATATACGATTCAGCAGATGGACGGAAAGAAATGCGAACATATGGACGGATGGATATACTGATAGATGGCCAGACTGACAGGCGAACATAAAGATAGATGGACAGACAGACGAACATTCAATGGGATCGATAGAAAAAGGAACTGACAGACGGATGGAAAAATATATAGAAGGATGGACAAACGGAAAGATTGCGAATGGACGGACTAACAGATGGATGAACGGGTGGACGGATGGATATACTGATAGATGGACAGACGGACGAGCATGTAGTGGCATCGACAGCAAAAGGAAAAGATAGATGGACGAAAAAATGTATAGAAGTATAGACAGTCAGAATAAAAGAAGAACGGAAACAAAGACGAACATTTGGACGGCATTACAGATAAATGAACGGGTGGACGGATATATGTACTGATAGCGGGGCAGATAGATAGATGAACATAATGAGTGGAAGAGACGGTTGAACATCTAGACAGATGGAATGAAAGAAGGACGAACGAAAGGACATATGGGAATATGTACGAATCAGCAACTGGACGGAAAGAAATGCAAACATATGAACGGCTGGACAGATTGATATACTGATAGATGGACAGACAGATGAACATAAAGATGTATGGACAGATGGACGAACATATACTGGGATCGACATAAAAAGGAATAGATAGATGGACAAAAAAATATATAGAAGGATGGACAGACAGAATAAAAGATAATTGAATGGATTTTCAGATAGATACGCCGGCAGACAAATCGATGGATTGATAGACGATCAGACAGATAGATTGACAGACAGGAGAACAGTATGTAGACTGATAGTCGGGCGGACATGTATACGGATGTGCGGTAAGACGGAAGGAAAGAGGAGATGCAGATGGAAGTACACATGCATGAAAGGACAGGCAGACTGATGGACAGAAAGACTAACATGAAGAGGAATGGACAGACGGACGGACGAATTTAGAGATGCCTGGACGGAAAGAAAGAAAGGCGAGTGTTTTTCGAGATTTAATTTTCCAATAATGGACAGATGGATGGACTGATAGACGGAGGGACAGACGAACAGACAGATACATACGAACATATAAAACGATGGAGAAAGAGCGAATACACGGATGGTACATATCAGCAGAACGAACATATATAGGCTTGCATTTTCCGATAACTATTAAATTGTAGCAAATGGCTCAGATCTGGCAACGCTATTATCAAGTGTGCTCAGTTTGCTTTGCTATTTGTAGGAATTAAAGTCGAATGACAATGATTTGCGCTTTAAGTTCGGTCGATGGCCAAAGTGGAAGTCAATCAATTGAATTATTCTGTTCTACGATGAGTTTCATTTTTGGCTCAATGGATATGTCAAAATAGAAAAATTGTTCCGTTACATCTATAAAAACTCAATGCTTGGATGGTTTCACAAGTCACCATTAGACTTATTTACATTATTTATGAGGCTCATTTTTGGCTCAATGGGCATGTCAAGAAGCAAAATTGCTGCCTTTACAGAAAAGAGAGTCCAAGAGAGCTTCACGAGCCGCAAACTTGTTCCGTTGGGAATACAGAGCATCCGCGAAAGTATGACGAGTCACCATTACATTTATTATGAGGCTCACTTTTGGCTCAATGGACATTTCAAGAAGCTAAATTGCCGCATTAAGAATAAAAACAATCGAGGAGAGCTTCACGAGCCGCCATTACATCCATCAAAACTCAATGTTTGGAATGTTTTCACGAGTCACCATTAGATCCAACAAAAGCTCACTATTTGATGAGCTTTATAGGATGGAGCAATCGAAAACTTCAAATTCAAACTTATTTAGTCGGCCCACTTGAGACGCGCTCTATATTCCCTAACAATTCATCTTCAAGTCTATTATACAGAGCCAACTATTGACATTCTATTCAATTTAACGGTTCAGCGATCACTGCAAACTCAAATTTAATTATCAACTTAGAAAACTGACAAATAACCCCCCAAATCACACTACGTCCCTGAAGTAAACACAAGATAAATAAAGTTTAAATGCTTACCTTCATCGACCAAGACAACTTCGACCACAGCATTCAATGGTATATCAATCTTGTGGGTGCACATGCAGTTTGGACCGCAGTCAGCTGGTCTGTTATCGCCGTTACAGAATTGCTCAGGATTAATTTCATTGTATTGAGAAGTCAAGGGGGCGGGAGCGGAAAGATACGAGATTTCATCAATCAAAGAAATAACATGATCACCGGTGGGAGCCACTGTAAAACAAAAACAAAGAGCAAATAATTAATGGTCATAATCAAATCAGTGGTGTGGAGAAGAGCTTCATTACTTACCCAAAAATCTGTTATAGGTGTTGGGCTGGAACAATTCTTCGGGTCTGTACAAATAGAAGCGGAAAGGCAAGAAGATCTTGACATCGGGTTTCTCGGCCAAGATGCCGCGATCGATTTCCAAAGCGCTCTTCAGCTGACTGACACAGATGGCATCATTGCGTTGACCATTACATTGGGCGTCCAAGGGATTCATAACCTTTTTTTTTGTTTGATTTTCAGTCATTTACATTTTTTAAATGTGTTTGTGAATGTTCGGTAGGTGCAGTTTTTTTTTGGTTATAAACGCCATACAATTTGGTTTTGTTTTTGTTTTTTAAGCAGTGCATATTTACAACATTTTCATTGTACATTTACAATAAGCACCGTTTTAGAGGTGTTGTATTGTAGGGTGGGAGGGCATTTTTTTGGTTTGGTTTTTGGTATATTTTACAAAAGGAAACGGAGGAGTTTTTTGTTTATATTATTACATGGAATTAAATAAGAAAGAAGTAAATAATGTTTAATATCAAAATATTATCAAATATTTATGTGTGGGTTTTTCGGTATAAATATTTGGATTTAATTATTTAATATATATACAAATCAAGATTGGATATAATATACAGAAATTTTGACTATAGGCAATTGATGCTGTTTTTATTCATAAGTCAAGAAAGATATTTCATATGTAAAACATTTTTGCATATTCATTCAGCAATTCAAAATATATCAAAAGACAATTTATAAAAATCTTGAAATTTCATATAGCTGAGTTTACTACTCTCTAGAAAGAAGAGCTTTATGAAAATGTTCGTATTTATTTATTATTCAGCAAACTGAATATGTTGTAAAATAAAAATATAAATATTTTTTGAAATGAAAGTTTAAAAAAAAGTTCTATATTCAGCAAGCATAATCATATGAAAGGCTTAGCTATTTTAGAATAAATATACTTGGAATAAATAAAAATTAATAATAAAAGAAAAAGTGTCCTTATTTCTTACAATTCAGCTGGCTGAATAAATTTTAAAATATCTCTAAATATAAATAAATATCTAATGATGGATGTGGTTTTACATTTTCCTTTATTCAGCTAGCTGAATATACTCTGAACTAGTATCTTAATTTAAAAATGGTAAAACATTGAAGCAAACTTGTTTTCTAGCTGTTCATCAAGCTGAATAAATGAAACCGAAAACTGCGAGAATGAATTATCAAACAAATTTTCTTAGCTGAATTGCAGCTATTGAAGAATCATAAGATTCTTTGAAAAATATTAAACTAAGCTCAGCTGAAATGCAGTAATTCATCAAATAACTACTCAAAATAACATAAATATTAAAGAACCAATATATTCTGTGAAAAAAATAAAATTCAGCTCAGCTGAATTAGATAAAATCGTTAGCATAAGGTTTAATAAAGTAATAAATTATAGAAAACAGTAGTTATTTTGTTTATTTGGACTTATTTTGTAATTATGCATTGCGAAAAAAATGCATTAATATTACAAAAAATGGATTATCAAGCAGCTTTGCTTAGTTGAATTGCAGCAAATCATAAACAAACTACTCAAAACATCACAAATATTAATGAACCATAAGATTCTTTAAAAAATTTTAAATTCAGCTGAGCTGAATTAAATATTTTCCTCAGCAGAACGTGGGAAAAGTAAATAAATAATGTAATACAGTAATTTTTCTGCGTATTTGGACTTATTTTGGAATTAATATTTGTGGAAACCCATTGATTTCACAAAAAATGAGTTATTAAACAACTTAGCTTAGCTGAATTGCAGTATTTCAGCAAATAACTACTCAAAACATCGTAAATATTGAAGAATCATAAGATTCTGTATAAAATTTGAAAAAAATTAAATTCAGCTCAGCTGCATTTTCTTAATTTCTTAACATAATGTTGGAAATGATAATAAATAGCATAATACTGTAATTGTTCTTTGTTTTGGGCCTTTTTTGGAGTTCTATATTGCACAAAACATTAGGAAATCCATTAATTTCACAAAGAATTGAATTATCAAACAATTAGCAGAATTGAATTTTTAGAACCATAAACTTAAAAAAATTAATTAAGCTCAGCTGAATTGGAATTTTCTTTGGCATAATGTTGGAAAAGGTAATAACTAACGTAATGTTATAAGATATTAGTCTTTCAGATTTGTTTTTGGTCATATTTATGGCGGTAACCTGGTATTTTTCAACGAGCTTGCATTATTAATCAATTCTATGATACTGAATGGTGTTTATTTACAAAACAACTACGCTCAGCATCAGAAATATTCTACATATCCTTTTTCTCTGTTTTTGCAATTTTTTCTCAGCTGAATTGTAGTATTACATCACATAACTACGCAAACATGAGAAATATTGCATAATACGATTCTAACTATCTTTTTTAAATTCAGCTCAGCTGAATTGAAAAGTTTTATTGACTTAATGTTGGAATGGGTAATAAATACCATAATATTCTAAAACACCAGTCTTAAGGTTTTGAGTACTTATTATAGTTAGCTGAGAAAGCTCCATAATTTTTCTATAAGCTTGCATTATTATTCAATTCTGTCTAACTAATTTATGTTTATTCATAAAACAACTAATCGCACTATTATAAATATTCTACTCTCAGCTGAATTTCAATTTTATCTATTTTTATAACACAATGAATATTGCATAAAATATCTTTACATAAAGTTACGAATTTAGCATCATATTGCCTTTTATGATTCGATGGCTTTAATGTATGTACATGATCGTTTAGTTGAATATGAAAAATGAATTGAAATATACTTACCTTAAAATATTCTCAAAATGGCAAAATGGTAAATGGTTTATTATGAAAAATGATTTGAGATCAATCTATGTTAAAGTTTTCATGAGAATGTTCGAGTGGGTGACAATTATCTTGTAAATTATCCAATCAATTTGTATTACTAAACTAAAAATTGCCTATGCTCGAGGTATTTGGCGTTGAAATGTGCAACACTTTAACTAGGCACACTAACATTTAACTGAGCCCACTTATTATGATAGCAATCGTGGTTGTTTTTTATGTTCTTTTAATTTGATTATTTTAAGCACCGAAAAAAATGCAGACATTAAACCTACAATTTTGGCAATGACTGTCTGCAAATCTCTTGACTTTTAAACAATTAAGTTATTGTAACAATTTTTCATTTATATATCAGCAGACTGTCAATGTCAATCGGTAAAGAAACCCCCATCTAATTGAATCTAAGAAGATGTATTTATATTTGCATTTGAAACTTACCACACCCTGTGGCACACCGACATCATAAGTTGGTGGCTGTGAGGCCGGTTGATAGGGACCGCGAGCATAACGTAAAATGGCCAATTGTTGAGCACGTCGGATACCGCACTCGCCCAAACCTCTCAGTTGGATCCAATAGGCACCGACGGGTTGATCAGCGGTAATGATAAAATCGTAACGTTCACCTGCAAAAGTTGAGAGAGTAGAAAATTTAGTTTAGCAATGACGGTTTAGGAGTTCTTTGTAGTTTAGATAATATATGATACAATATATTGGATTTCTTGAGGAGGGATTTCCTTAAAATAGTAATTCAGCTCAGCTGAATTGGAAATATTTCTTGGCATATTGTTGGAAACGGTAATAAACAACTAAATACTGTAATTGTTCTGCTTACTTGGATTTATTTTGGACTTCTCTCTTGAAGAAAACTGATATAACGATAATTATTTTACAAAAGCTTAAACTATCAAACAAGTTTGCTTAACTGAATTGTAGAATTTCAGCAAATAATTATTCAAAATATTATAATTTTTGTAGGACAATAATATTCTGCATAATTTTTGATGTTTTTAAATTCAGCCAGCTGAATTGAAAAGTTTTATTGGCTTAATGTTGGAAAAGGTAACTAATAACGTAGTATTATAAGATATCAGTCTTTCCGACTTATTTTTGGTCGTATTTATGACGGTAAACTGAGAAAGCGCTCATATTTTTGGACAATCTTGCACTATTAATCAATTCTATGTTGCTGAATTGTGGTTATACATAAAACAACTACTCGCAACATTAATATATTCTATATAAATCTATATTTTTTAGTTTTTCTCAGCTGAATTGCAATATTTCATCACATAACAACTCAAATCATCAGAAATATTGCAGCAACATACAATTCTATATAAATTTTGAAATATTTTAAGATTAAGCTCAGCTGAATTGGAAAGTTTTATTGGCTTAATACTGGATGAGGTAATAAATAGCGTTATATTGTAAGATATCAGTCTTTCAGACTGAAATTCCATCAGAACACGATGAAGTGGAGACTTTCGTTCGTTTTCAGTTGATTGTGGGAAATATGTAAAAGACTTTTGTTAAGTAATAGAGGAGACCTATGCAAATCTTCTGATAATTAATTGATCGTGACAAAGATGCCTCAAGTATATGCAATTTTTCCCCAATAGAGGGAGACTGACGTAAATTATTGTAAATTTGCTGGCATCATCTGCAGAGAGCCTTTATATTACAGTGTTAACAGACAGACTTATACTAAATTCATACTAGAATCCGGGGTCAACCCTGAATAAAAAAGAGTGAGTGAGTGAGGTCCTGAATAAAAAATAAGAGTAAGATGCCTCAAGTATATGCATATTTTTCCCAATAGATGGATGACGTAAATTCTTGCAAATTTGCTGAAAACATCTGCAGAGAGCCTTCATATTATTGTGTTAACAGACAGACTTATGCTAAATTATACTAGAGCCGGGGCCAACCCCGAATAAAAACGAGTGAGATCGGCATCTGGGGCAGCAATAAGTGCTGACCGCCCCACGAAGTAATACCAGACGGTAGTACAGTGAGGAAATGCTTGAGGCATGGGAGTGTGGTTTAGTAGGCGTCATTTTGATAAATCGGTATGGACTGAATACATATTTTGAAGATTCTAAATCTCCAGCGATGCAAAAACAACAAATCTATACTGCGTTCGTATATACACACAAAATCCACTGGATTTGAAGATTGTTTATATGGTTTCTGACTGGGCTCGTTGATCGTGGTGATTTTCGGGACTTACGTAAATTCTTCAAAATTTTGTCAAGATCATCTATAGGGAGCTCTACATTAAAGTGTTAACAGAAAGAGTTAATCTGCGTTCACATATATACAAAAAC
This sequence comes from Polietes domitor, assembly GCA_947397865.1. NCBI lineage: Eukaryota > Metazoa > Arthropoda > Insecta > Diptera > Muscidae > Polietes > Polietes domitor. The sequence goes on from OX377622.1 coordinate 62,606,602, forward strand.
CACTTTTTCTAGATTTGAAGATTTATTATACGGAGTTTGACTGGTGTCGTTGATCGTGGTAGTCCTCCGGAAACCTTTCAATGGTTTTTGGAAAACTGTTGAAATGGATTTCTTCAGGTCGATCAGCAATTCAGCAACATATTAGCATAGCAGTCTTTATATGACGATCATTTAATTTTTTGAAGGTCCCTTGTTGCATTGGCGATTTGGTTGGTGTCTTACCGACCATGACTTTAATAATTTGTCATTTGTCAGCTGTAATGAATGCTTTCGAATCGTTAACGTAAACACATTGTTCGAACACTTTGTAACAGCATTTATTTGTCATTTATTTTAATGATACAGCAGCAGGGGCTATTTGCAGATTTAAGTGCACATACATCCATCGAACATATATCGTGATGTGATTCTGTTTTAGTTTATTTTATTGGCCAATGAAAGGTGTTTGTAAAGTCATTAAACGATACGTCGGTTAATCACCAGCAAGAGTGCAGAAGCAAAGGTGGTGCGCTGGCGCAGGCGTAGCCAGCACCATTGCCACCTTTGATGTGGTTAAGCATGATTGCCTTAATTTGTTAAAAACCTTTAGCTATAATTGGTATTATTTGGTGTGTGTGTAAGTGTGTTTGTTTGAAAAATTGGCTTAAGATCTTGGTAATCTGAGAATGCACACAGCCACCAGCCAACAGCTTATTAGTGGGGTAGGGCTGGTATTTGCAAACACCCCCTTTTTAAAGGGTGCGAGCACAAATCTAATTATGGCTCAATTAAATCGATGACAAATCATTGCAATTTGTCAACTTTTATGAAAATAGTTATTAATTTACCACGAAACTGACTTATCAGACCAACCTCGCTGTTTGAATTGATGCAGAACGATCAAACGTGTAGATCGTTGCGGACTACTCCTTCTGTATTTTTCAAAAAGATCTTGTCTTATTGTTTATGGCCATCTGTCCATTCTGTTGTGTTCTGTTTACATGCTCACAATAAATATAAAGACATTAACATTTTTCCTGGTAATTAAATTATGACAACAAACATTAAACTTGACCTTAAAGCTTAAGCATTTCGCTTCAGATTATGACTGCAATGAATGGCATGCTATGACTTGGCATGGTATGGGTGGTGGCATATTATGGTTGGTTGGTTTTGGGTTTTGTCTGTTTTTTGTATTTTTTGTGCAGATACATTGTCTGCTCCAAGAATCCACTAAGAAGTGAAAGGATTTTAAACAATTCATTGGCAGTTAGCCAAATGAATTATCCAATGTCCAATAATGACGCAAAGTTTCAAATATATCAAGTGATTTGGTTTAATAGCTATTGAATATTTGTTGCGATATTTGAAATTCATCTGTGACAATATAATTGAGGGGGTTCAATTCAATTTGTTCACATGGGATATATTCAAGAGCTCAAACAGAAAATGTCAATCAAAGTGATATGATTCTACTTATTTGTAAGCATTAATTCATGGATTTTAATTTGAAACTCTCGATAACGTCTTATGAATGACTAGCTTAAATATTATATGAAATCAAATGAAATATAATTAAAAGTTCCCGATCATCAGAGAATTTCAAAAAAATCTATCTTGAAAACAAATTTGTTTTGGCAGGTTCGAATAATCTTTATAAAGCCAAATATGCCCTTGATCTTTACAAGATTTGAATGATGGAAAAAAGTATTGTGCAATTCATTGGAGGTAAATTATCAGGTAATCAACAGGAAAGTAATAGAGGAGACCTATGTAAATCTTGTGATAATTAATTGATCGTGACAAAGATGCCTCAAGTATATGCAACTTTTTACCAGTAGATGGAGACTGACGTAAATTCTTGCAAATTTGCTGACATCATCTGCAGAGAGCCTTCGTATTATTGTGTTAACAGACAGACTTATACTAAATTCATACTACAGTCAGGGGCCAACCCTGAATAAAAAAGAGTGAGTTCGGCATCTGAGGCAGCAATAAGTGCAATAATATGCCTCAAGTATATGCAACTTTTTACCAATAGATGGAGACTGACGTAAATTCTTGCAAATTTGCTGACATCATCTGCAGAGAGCCTTCGTATTATTGTGTTAACAGACAGACTTATGATAAGTTATTACTAAAGCCGGTGACCAACCCTGAATAAAAAAGAGTAAGATCGGCATCTAACAGATTTTCTAAGCAAAAAGGCAAAGTTATTGAAAAGTTCTTTGTGACCTCAAATAAACCAAAACCTTGATCTCTAAATACATGAAACATACAATTTATTCAACAATAATGCATATTTTGTATCAGAATCTGAAATAATGCACATTAATAAATTTATGATCTACAAGAAAAATCCATTAGCTTCGAAGAACATACCCAGCAATTCTAAAATCCCAATTTGCATATTTTTCGCATTTGACGAAGTTCATTTGAAAAACTTCCAAAAAGTTGATAATATGTTATTATCCCGTAACAATCTACGAATATTATTTTCACAACTGAATGAGAACGAATTTTTTGTATGGGGTTAGAGGTCCGTTTTGTACCCAGAAGGTCTCGGGTTCGAATCGTGGCTCGGAGAAATCTTGTTGTTGTTTGTTACATTATTTTTATAAAAAACTAAACATCATTTTGCTAAATTTTATAAAAAATAACTTATTTTTATAAATTTACTGTACTTAAAATATTGAATTTTGTGTTAATTACACTGTGGTGCATAAAAAAATAACAATGAAAGTTTACCTATGGGGGTCATTTTAGAGGAAAAAACTTAAACATAATTTTGCTTAATATTATTAAGTTATTTTTTTATAAATTTATTGTACTTAAAATATTTAATTTTGTATTAATTACACTGTGGTGCATAAAAAAATAACAATGAAAGTTTACCTATGGATATATTTCCCTCTTTTCTTATGATAAATCGGCATAGGAAACCTTTTAATCCTTACATTTTAGGAATATATTGTGAAACATTTTAACCCTCCAGCATTTCAATATAGGGGTCTTATTCACCACAAAAATGTTTGCCATAAAATTCTATAGGGTGGGCCATTTAGAATTTTAAATTTGAAATTTTCATCTCGGTGGCTATGTCAATAAGCAAAATTGCCGCATATGGGATTGATTGAACCCACATTGAGAAGACAATGCATCTACAACGAGTCACTGTTTGGTGTGGATTTTGGGCTGTACTGAAAAATTGGGTTGATCGGATGAGGTACTGCCAGTCGTTGTAGTCATATGCATGATATTGTGTTCCATTATTAAAGGACAAAGTTCAACCTTTCCAATAAAAGCAGAAATTTGAAAAAATAATCAGCACTTCTTTATAGCCGACTCCAGTTTAAAGTTTTAAATGACCCTATACATCATTTTGCGGCGCTTTTTGTTCGAAACATATATATTTTTAAATTATTTAAATTTAAATCAGAATAGTTTGGGTCTATGACCAATAAAATGTATTTCGTGAAAAAAGAACGACAAAGAAAATTTCTATTCATTTCTCTTCCACAAATAATTGTACAACTCCTTAAAATATTCATTGTAGACCCCATAACACATATTTTGGGTGGTGGTAAAATTCAAATTCTGTCTGTCCGTCTGTTTGTTGAAAGCATGTTAGCTACCGAGCTCCTTGAAATTTACCATAAATATGTCTAATGGTTGCAGAAGGGAAACTTTTTCCTAAAAGGTGGAATAAAATACAACTTTTTCAGAAATAGAAAGATTCTGTTAATGGATTCTTAGTAAAAAGAAAATATACGTGCATCGGTGTTTAGAAAGTATGCATATGGAGGTCATTTTAGAGAAGGGCCAATCATTCCCCCGTTATGGAAACTATTATGCTGAATTGGCATTGGAAACCTTGTGATCCTTTACATTTTATGCACACAATGTGTTGAGCACTACGAGAAGCATTTTTGTTTCTTGGCCCTTTTGTGAAAAAGGGTAAAAAACACCCCTAAAACAGGTATTCAACGGATTATAATGTTCTACAACATATTTGCCATACAATTCTAATATAAGTCTCTGAATACAAAAAAACTCAAATGCCAACTTAAGTGTCAAAATAATTCAAAACTTAAAATTAATTTTAGGGTTAATTTCGAACTTTTCTGGAATCTGCATAGGAAACCTTGTGATCCTTTACATTTTAGGTATACAATGTGTTGAGCAATATTACTTAAAACACTACGAGGAACATTTTTGTGGAACGTTTTAACCCTCCTGCTTGTCAATATAGAGGTATTTTCGGCCCCTTTCGTGCAAAAGGGTGAAAACACCCCTAAAACAGAAATTCAACGGGTTAATGTGTTGTACAAAAATATTTGCAATAAAATTCTACTATAAGTCTTTGAACACAACAAAACTCAAATGGCAATTTAAATGCAAGAAATAAGTCAAAACTTAAAATACATTTTAAGGTTAATTTCGGGCAATTTCTCTTATCGCCTTCATATCTCAGCTTTCTTTTGTTCGTTGACTTATAGAGAAATTTGACGTAGAATATTTTTCCCATCCACACCATTCCCCTAAAATTCAATTTTATGGGACAAATTGGCTACTATTCGAAAAAAGTACTAAATTAACCCTAAAATTAAATTTAAGTTTAGACTTATTTTTGGCATTTAAGTTGGTATTTGAGTTTTGGTCTATTCAGAGTGTTTTAGAAGATTTTCATGGCAAATATTTTTGTAGAACATTTTGAGCAGTTAAATCTCTGTTTTAGGGGTGTTTTTACCCTTTTTCAAAAAAGAGACCTATATTGAGGAGCTGGAGGGTTAAAATGTTCTACAAAAATCTTCCTGATAGTGTTCTAAGTAATATTGTTGATCACATCCTATACTTAAAATGTAAGGATCACAACGTTTCCTAAGCTGAAAACATCCCTAAAACAGAAATTCAACGGGCCAATGTGTTCTACAAAAATATTTGCAATAAAATTCTACTATAAGTCTTTGAACACAACAAAACTCAAATGGCAATTTAAATGCAAGAAATAAGTCAAAACTTAAAATACATTTTAAGGTTAATTTCGGGCAATTTCTCTTATCGCCTTCATATCTCAGCTTTCTTTTGTTCGTTGACTTATAGAGAAATTTGACGTAGAATATTTTTCCCATCCACACCATTCCCCTAAAATTCAATTTTATGGGACAAATTGGCTACTATTCGAAAAAAGTTCTAAATTAACCCTAAAATGAAATTTAAGTTTAGACTTTTTTTTGGCATTTAAGTTGGTATTTGAGTTTTGGTCTATTCAGAGTGTTTTAGAAGATTTTCATGGCAAATATTTTTGTAGAACATTTTGAGCAGTTAAATCTCTGTTTTAGGGGTGTTTCTACCCTTTTTCAAAAAAGAGACCTATATTGAGGAGCTGGAGGGTTAAAATGTTCCACAAAAATCTTCTTCATAGTGTTCTAAGTAATATTGTTGATCACATCCTATACTTAAAATGTAAGGATCACAACGTTTCCTAAGCTGAAAACATCCCTAAAACAGAAATTCAACGGGCCAATGTGTTCTACAAAAATATTTGCAATAAAATTCTACTATAAGTCTTTGAACACACCAAAACTCATTTTAGGATTAATTTCGTGTTTTTTCGAATTGGTGCTAAATTGTCCCACAAAATTTCATTTTAGGGGGTGTTGTGAATTAAAAAAATATTCTACGTCAAATTTCACTATATATCATCGAAAAAAGAAAGCTATAGATATTGCATTTTTAAGTCTACAGCTTCCTTAGCTAAAATATTTCTTATCTGAATTTAAACAAAAGTTGAAAGTGTGTTTGTCTTAATATTTTACAGAAACAGGCCCCAAATTTTTCACTTCACTTGTTGCTCCAACTCTAACATGGTTAGTATAAATTATTCATTCTCGATGCTAGATTCGCTTTCAGTGGCCATAAAAATAAAAAATCATTTAAACGATGTTACCGTCTGCCCTCAATAAAACGATACCCACAAAAGATGTAATTGGTGACATAGGTCTTTTCGTGTGTTTTGACTTTTTAGATCCTGTTTTGGCTAGTCTCCACATACTTTTCGGTCCCTTCACATTTTCTAGAATAGTAAATAAATATTTTTTCCTCGTTTTTTTCCCCAATTTTACGTCAAATCTGACACTGGATCCCACAGGGGTTAAGTTTGTTGTTAGTTTTTGTTTATGTTTTTTGTATATGTATTTAGATTAAGTATTTAGATTTATTATTAGTTTTTTTAGTCTTAAGCACACTCTTTTGTTGAGATATTCTCTCATGTTACGTTAGTGTCGGGAGCAAACACGGGTTCTAAACCTCTTGAAATATTTATATATGTTTTAACGATTTAAGATATCTTGCTTGCTGAAATTTTTTAACTGTAATTAAATCAATACATTATAGTTTTAAGAAAATCCATTATATATTGTTATATATAACATACATGATTTCAAAAAAGCCTCAATAAATTTAAAAATTACAAAAAAAAATTTTATATTTTAAAAGTAATAAGATAAGAGTTTTTGAAGAACATTTTCACGTGGTACGACAAAAACCTCTGAAACTCTCCATGTTTCTCTTGATAACTAATATTGTGTTTCCTTTACTTTGTTTATTTAATTTATTTTCAAGCTGCTGTTACTTCAATTTCAAACGATCGATCCATCGTTTGATCGATTTGTTTGATTTGCTAACCACACATTCGGAGCGGTATTCCACTTGAAATCGATTTTCTGGAGCAGCAGGCAAAGTTTTGCGGTTTGTACGAGTGACAAAATGATGTTTGTTGTGATGTTTTATTTTTTTAATTTTTTTTTGTAATCAATCAGTTGAGTTTTATTGATATGCGCGTATCTTGTTTTATTATTTATTTTAATTGGTTCATTTCCTGGAAATTAAAAAAACCTATACCACAGTACATGCGAAAACATCTTAGCTCTAGTCATTGGCGCATGCGGATTACCCTAGTTATGGGAGGTTTAATTTAAATTGACAACACTGGCAAACATATGATTTATGTGAGTGATAGAGGATTTTTGTTTGAAAACAAGACATAATAGTAATTTATTGAGGTCAGATTTGCGAAGGAAAAACATGATTGATAAAAACGGGATAATTTTAAGAAAATAAGGAAAATATGCCTAATTAATTAGACTGGAGGCAGAAAAAAAGAATTAACACGATTCTGACAACAGAGTGCCAAGAGCTAGAAAAAAATTTAAAAAAATAATTTCTTGTTTAAATACCCAAATTGGTACTGATATTTTACCAATGAAGAATAGCCCAAACAATTATGAAAAATTATCCAAAAATCTCGTAAAATATTGGATTTATGGGTGCTCGAAAAATTATCCAATGAAAAATAGCCCAAAAATATTGTGAATCAAAAAATTGGGCCATTTCATATGAAAAATCGACCGAAAAAATTGATAATTTTTAATATGGAAAATCGCCCAGATATATATCATCTGGGAAAATGACCCAAAACCGAAGATGAAATTAGGGCAAAAAATTGGGCCATTTTCGTATAAAAAACTTACCCAAAATTTGATTAAATTTCTTCTCTCTTCTTTATTCATATTTTTATAACAATGATTCATATTTGTCATAATGAAAAATCACCCAAAAAAGCAAATATGGGTGATATTATTTGGCCGAAGACCGACAATTTTCATTTAGCTAAATCGAAGAATAAGAAAAACAAGTTATTTAAGAAATACAAAAAAATGGTTACTCTGCTGATTTTTTCTAAATATTCGATTGCAAGATCTGAATACAACATTGCGAACAGAAGTGCATACAAGAATTACATAATCACCATGAAAAATCAATTGAGAAATAACCCTAAATCTTTCTATAAGTTTGTAAATTCCAAACGCGGTTTTGGAAGGCATTAAATATCACATTTAATCCTGGTCCAGACGGGATCCCTAATAACATACTTAAATACTGTGCTGATACTTTATCATACCCTCTTTCAATAATCTTTAATAAATCAATAAGTTTTGGATATTTACCACCTTTATGGAAGGAATCATATATAATCCCCCTTTTTAAATCTGGTAGCAAAATTGAAGTATCAAATTACAGAGGCATTGCAAAATTAAGTGCCATTCCGAAGCTATTAGAAAAAATTATGACTGATATGTTATCGCACCAAGTTTCCTCATTGTTGTCGCCCTGCCAACATGGATTCCGTAAATATCGATCAACTATAACGAATGTTTTGGAACTCACTACAGTTATAAATGATGGTTTTAGAAACCGAATGCAAACTGATTCCATTTATACAGACTTTTGCAAGGCTTTTGATAAAGTAAATCACAACATTCTGCTAATGAAAATAGATATGATGGGCTTTAGTAAGACATTATTATCGTGGTTAAAATTTTATTTAGATGGTCGAATTCAAAGAGTAAAATTTGGAAAAGCTCTCTCCCGAAATATAGTTGTATCTTCCGGTGTACCTCAAGGAAGTCATCTTGGTCCGATTCTATTTATAATATTTATTAATGATCTTCCCTCTGTAGTTCGTCATTCTAATATTCTATTGTATGCTGATGATGTAAAAATATTTCGATCCTTTAAAGATCCCACTGAACAATGTTTTCTACAGTCTGATCTTAATAGTTTTCATGAGTGGTGTAAAATTAATTTAATGGAACTAAATATGTTGAAATGGAAACATATGTCATTTTCTAGAGCTAGAAATTTAGAAACTAATTGTTTTTTTGGTGATCATAAACTCGAGTCTGTAGTTTCCTTTTTGGATCTTGGAATTCTATTGGATCAACGTTTGAACTTCAGGTCTCACATTTCTATGGTAATAAACAAAGCTTATGGTGCTCTTGGTTTTATGAAACGTTGGAGTAAGGAGTTTTCCGATCCTTCTGTCACTAAACACTTATATACCTCTTTGGTTAGGTGCATTCTTGAATATGGTTCAGTAATATGGGACCCATCCTATACTATTCATAGTAATCTTTTGGAATCTGTCCAGAAACAATTCCTTTTATTTTGTCTGCGTGGGAGAGGATGGAACTTCCGTACACTGCCTTCATATGAATTTAGGCTTGGCCTTATCAAGTTGCCTTCTTTGAAGAGTCGACGTACTATGTTGAACATTACTTTTCTTATGAATGTTATCATTCGTAGAACATTTTGACCCTTTAAACCTCAGTTTTAGGGGTGTTTTTACCCTTTTAGACAACAGGGACCAAATAGACCCCTATATTGAGGAGCTGGAGGGTTGAAATGTTTCACAAAAATGTTCCTCATTGTATTCTAAGTAATATTGCTGAGCAAATGTAAGGATCAAAAGGTTTCCTAAGCCGATTCAAAAAAAAACTTCGAAATTAACCCTAAAATGAATTTTTAGTTTAGACTTATTTGTGGGGACTAAAAAGATCCCAATATTGAGGAGCTAGAGGGTTAAAATGTTTCGCAAAAATATTCCTTGTAGTGTTTTAAGTAACTACTCACAACTTGTGGTGAGAATGGTAAAATATAATTTAAATGTTTCTGGTGAGACAATCTCTCCCCAGCCCAGGCAAAAGCTCTACCATATCGAATTGAGTCAGCTTAAGCATAAATGCGAGTTACTTTTTAAATACCTTTCGCTTTCATTTATTGTTTCAACTGAATTTCTATAGCAGTTGTTTAACTTTTTCATTTGCATTTGCATTTTCGCTTTTATATGTTTTCATTTTCTTTTCGTACCAAGTTTCAAACAAAAAGAAAACAAAAGCGCACAGAAAACATACATATGTAGATAAGTATGTATACATTACACATGTATGCACATATAAATATATATATTTACGTCTGTACGGACCTAGGTCTTCTATACATACATTTTGGAATTGTTTTGATTGCAATTTCCAATGTAAACAATTGGTGCATAAGATGTGGAACAATCGATACATGAACAGTGAACAGTGAGGCAGCACCAGCAGCTAACACGCCACGAAACAAGCCCACTGTGAGAAGAAAAAACCGACCGAGATATCCATACATACATTCACACAGTTTGGAATCGCTCCAATCATGCCGCATTGTTTAAGGAAACACATTCGCGATTGTTGTTGTTCAACGCCACAGAAATGAGAGAATGAGAAAAAAACCGAAAGCCCAAACAGTGCAAAATCTCTGCTTAACATACAGCCAAACTATGTAATTATAAACAAATTAACAAAAAACAGAACCAAACTATTGTTTTTGTGTTCTTTCTTTCTTGTTGTTTTTGTTGTAGCACAGAGTTGGGTGTTTCATATAGAGATTTTTTATGGCATAAACTTTACGATCATATATTCAAATGTTTTCGTTATGCAAATTACGGCACTGTCATTGTCTTCAAATGGTCAATGACAAACACGGATTTTTGTTGTGCTAATCACACACTCACTCACTCACACTCGATTCTGGGCTAACATACTTATATGTTAGCTGGCCAAGAAACATTCCACATTGCTAGAGATAGAGCCAAAGATCGTGAAACTCGGTTTTCGATTGGGTGAGAGTTTTTAAGAACCGGGTTTTTTGTATTATCCCCGAAAAATGGGAAATTTCAGTTCGAAAACTTATTGACATGGGATTTAAAATGAGATTTAATCAACGTTATATTTTCTTGATGAACCATTATTTTCTTAAATTAATTAAAATTAAAAAAAATAATTTATAAGTTAAACTGTTGATTTTAGATTTTTCAAGTGTAAACAGGCTTTTAATGTTTTATTTAATTTTGACATCTATTGCAGAAATCTTTAGGATGGCGTCCAGTTTCACTGGAGGTTTTGCTAGATGGTTCTACACACTGAATTTCATGAATCCAGTTGTAAACTTTGTTGGTACCAATTTTATCCCTTTTGGCCCTTTTTTTTCCTCTGAAAGTATACATTTTGAGAAATCCATTTCTCACAGCGAATTTCACGATTCTAACTGCAATACTTTGGCTGGTACCATCCCATTTTGTCCCGTTTCCCCATAAAAGGGGCCAAATTTCGAAAAACGTCCTTCCTTTGCGCTTAAACGTAATTAGAGTGATGTATACACCGAATTTCACCAATTCAAGTGCAAACAATGTTGGTACCATTTTTATCCCCTTTCCCCATAAAAGGGCCCACATTTTGAAAAATGTTCTTCAGTTGCGCTTCTACGTACTTAGAGGGATGCACATGCCGAATTTAACAACTTTTGGTGCAAACTTTGTTGGTACTATTTTTATCCCTTTTTCTCGTAAAAGTGCAGATTATGAAAAATAATCGTATGTTGCGCGTCTATTTAGTTAGAGAGATTCGAACAGTGATTTTCACAACTCCAGCTGCAAACTTTTTTAGACAATTTGTATACCTCTTTGTCCCTTAGAATTTCACGACTCCAGCTGTAAATTTTGTTGGTACAATTTTTATCCCTTCTTGTCAAGTTCCGTTCTAAAAGTACATATTTAAAAAATCCTTTTATGCTGTGGGTCTACGCATTCGGATAGATTAACACAACGAAATTTAAGACTCCAGCTGCAAACTTTGGTTGGTACCATTTTTATCCCCTTTTTGTGCCGTTTCCCTCCAAAAGTACAAACTTTGAAAAATACATGTATACTGCGGTCTACACAGTCAGTTAGGTAGATGTACACACCGAAATTAATTAGTTTATTGGTAGGTACCATTTACATCCCATATTGTCCCGTTTCTCCTTAAAAGTACAGATTTCGAAAAATCAATTTAAGCTGACCGTCTATGCAGTTAGAGAGATTCAAACAGTGAATTTCACGATTCCAACTGTAAATTTTGTTGGTACCATTTTTATCCCCTTTTGTCCCGTTTCCACCTAAAGGTTCACATTTGGAAAAAATCTATTTTTGCTGTGTGTCTATGTAGTTAGAGAGATTCAAACAGTGAATTTTACGACTATAGCTGTAAATTTTTTGGTAACATTTTTATCCCCTTTTGGCCCTTTTTTCCGAAAAGAACAAATTTTGAAAAATACCCTTATGTTGCAAGTCTATGTGGTTGGAAAGATGGAAACACTGAATTTCACAACTCCAGCTGCAAACATTACTGGTACGATTTTTATCCCTTTTCCCGTTTCCCTGTTAAAAGTAAAAATTTGCAAAAAATTCATTTGAGTTGCGCATCTACGCATTCAGATAGATACACACACCGATTGTAGCTGCAAAACTTTGGTTGGTACCATTTTTATCCCTTTTTTCCCGTTTCCCTTAAAAAGTACAAATTGTGAAAAATCCTTTTAAGTCACATGCTAGAGAGATTTACACATCGAAATTCCGATTTTAGCTGCAACATTTTAGTTGGCACTATTTTTATCCCTTTCTTGTCCCGTTTCCCACTAGTGCGCCTAGTTTATGATTTTTAAATATTTTTGGAATTCTTTAAACTTTTCCCGCTCTTTTCATTTACTTTCCATAGACTCCACATATTTCAGATTCAGATCCTTATCAGCCTTTTCAAATCGGCCAAGTAACCGGTTTTCGGTTTCCCCCATAACATCACTAATCGTAACACAATACTCCACACACTCAAGAACCATTTAAAACATGCAACAACAGCAAAAAACAAAACACTTACCAGAGAATGATATGATCGTGTTAACTTCAACCGGATGCACGGGCTCACCATCTGTGGCAATAACTGTCAAGCCGTGACCTTCAATTGTCACCTGAGCGGGGCACACAGAGGCAAAGGCATTGATCATGCGGAAACGATAACGGCGACCCGGTGTAATGGTGAATATTTCCAGAGGGGTGTTTGTCATAAAGCCCGTATTGGGATCACGGAATTGACCCTTGCCGTTGATCAACAGCGACTCGGGATCTTGACCGGTATTGACGGCGAGACGGCCAGGATAACGTTCGGCGGCATCCTCGTGCAACCAATCACTGATCAACATAATGTGGGTGGTCAAATCGAAATCGTACAAATGCGAGTTGGGATCACGCGAAGGCGGCTGACGGACAATGACACTGCCATACAGACCATCGAGTTTCTGGAGACCGGTGTGAGCGTGCCAGAAGTGAGTACCAGAGTTGCCAGTCCATTGATAACTAGGATAAGGAGAGAAAAAAGGAAATTAATATGGACTTTTCAAAAATTCTTCTTTTCTTTTGGGAATTGGGATTGGATCTCCACTTACCGGAATGTATTGCCTTGCTGAATGGGACATTGTGTCACGAATGGCACACCATCGTAGTACTGGGAGCCGCGTTGCCAGATGCCGTGCCAATGAATGGTGACTTCCATGCCCTCCATGTGATTTTCCACGTCGATGACAACTTTGTCATTTTCACACACTTGTATACTGGGACCGGGTATCATACGATTGGCGGTTAAAATACCGCGTTCAACGCCATCGGCTAAAACGCACTGACAGTGAGACCAAACGGTGTTGGTGGCATTGGGTGTGCAAACTTGGCAGGCACTAAAATTATAATAAAAAATTAAATTGGTGAGAAAAGTGGTAGACAATTGAAAAGACGAGTGCAAATTGAATTGTTTAAAAATACACAATAATTTTACGATTTATGTCTTAAAGTTTATATGCGGAAGGGGAAATAAAATAAAAAAAGGAAATCCCATCTAAACGTCATATCATTTAAAAATTACATGACAAACTACTGCATTGTTTGTATAAGTTTCCCATAGAATATTCAATTTGTTAGAATGTTAAATTAAACATGAATATAATGAATTCAAACAGTTTAAGTTTAGAAATGATTTTGTTGTTTGAGCTAAAATAAATTCTTCAAAATAAGCAGACATTTTCAAACAGCCCATTTTCGCTGAAAAAAATTGTATCTCACAATTTATTAGATAGCTCCGAAATTACGTGTCAGATTATAAAATAATGTGTGCTACATTTGTAGATAAATTGATTTCAATATTTTTGTGAATAAAATCTGACACATATTTCTCGAATTATAATAAAATCCGTGGAACAGTCTTTTCAAAAATTCGTAATTCTTATCAAAATGACAAACATTCATCTTATTGGGAATAATATGAACATTTGATCATCGATTTTCTTTAGAAAATTTGCATTTCATTCAGAACTGATCAGACTTTACGGCGAAAGTGTTAAATCGAGCTCTGAGCCGTTTTTGATTTTTTTTTAATTTTATTTCTTTAAATTTTCGATGAAAAACAAAATTTCTAAAACTTTTTCAATAGCTTCTAAATTATGAGCCACATTAAATAAAACTATTGATAATGAGATAATTCTATTCTAGACATTTCGATATATTTATCAAGACAAATCGTTCCGTGATATGTTAAAATTGGAATTGGAACAACCTTTTCAAAAATTCAAAATGACAAACCTTCACTTCACTTGAATAATATCAAAACTTGTACATCGAGATGATTCGATTTCAGTTTTTTAGATATTTTTGTGAAAAAATTGGATAAATATTTCTTGAGTTATAATAAAATTCGTGGAATAGTCTATTCAAAAATTCGAATTTCTTATCAAAATTACAAACATTCACTTAATTGGGAATAATATGAAAATTTTACCATCGATTTTCTTTCATTTCATTCAGAACTGATCAGACTTTACGACGAAAGTATTCAAACGAGCCTATAGCCGTTTTCGATTTTTAATAATATTTTTTAATTTTATTTCTTTAAATTTTCGCCGAAAAAAATATTTTTTCCACAACTTTTTAAATAACTTCCAAGTTATGAGCCACGTTAAATAATACTGATGATAGCATTTTGAGCAAATTGGATTTCAGATATTTTCATACATTTATGAACACAGTGGGTCAAACAATTCACGTGCTATGTAAAAATTATTGCAACAATCTTTTCGAAAAATCGAAATTTTTATCAAAATGCCAAACCTTCACTTAATTGTGAATAATATCAAAACTTGTAGATCATTCTTCTTCGAAATGGCACATTTTGTTCACAAAGACTTTCAGCCTTATTATATTTTTGTGAATAAAATCGAACAAATATTTCACGAGTTATAATAAATTCCGTGGAATAGTCTATTCAAAAATTCGAAATTCTTATCAAAATGATTTCGATTTTCTTTAGAAATGTCTCATTTCATTCAGAACTGATCAGACTTTACGGCGAAAGTATTAAATAGTCGTTTTCGATATTTAATATATTTTTTTTTAATTTTATTTCTTTAAATTTTCGCTGAAAAAAATATGTTTTTCCAAAACTTTTTGAATAATCTCCAAATTATGAGCCACTTTAAAAAAATACCATTAATAGCAGTATGAAATAGCTCGATTTCAGATATTTTGATAAATTTATCAACACAGTGGGACAATTCGTTCACGTGCTATGTTAAAGATATTGAAACAACCTTTTCGAAAATTCGAAATTCTTATCAAAATGCCAAACCTTCACTGAAATGTGTATTATATCAAAACTTGTACATCGATGTTCCTAAGAAAATAGCTCATTTTATTCACAAATCATCAGACTTTATGAGGAAAGGGCTCTAAACCCACAACTTTTTTCCATTTTTGATTTTTTCTTAAATCTTTTAAATTTTGTTTTTCGCCACAACTTTTAAATTATGGACCCAGTAAAGAAATTATATTAACACCACTTGTACACAATTCGATTTAGGATTTTATAATATTTTTATTAAAAAAAGCGAACTTGTGGTTCTCAAGTGAATTTTTCAAAAATCGATCAGTTTACACAAAAATATAAATTTCTGAATGAAAGAGTACGTTCGTTGTGCCTTCAAGTTTCTGTCTTAAGTTTTTTGTTTTGTGCTAAACTTTAACCCTTGTGTTGTGCACTAATAATTGGATGAATAATTAGAGTGAAACTCTTGAAGGATTTCCCAACACTTAACCCCCTGCTGTGTTCATAGACTTCATTTGAAACTCCCACCATTCTTTGTTTTCAAATAAACGTTTTATCGAATAATTTAATTCCAATAATTTAGAAGTCCGACAAAATGCATACCCTACTCTTTGAATATTATTATTCAAGAATGAAAAAATCTAAAAAATTGTTGGATTTCAATGCTATGGTATGCACCGCACCGGTGGTGTAGGTTATGGTCATAATTTATGGAAATCTTGTTTTGTTCTTCAACATTTGTGGTATTTATGTATTTAGCATTAAAATACCTCACTGAATTATTTATACCACCTGCCAATGAAAATGCAAATTATTTCACATAAATAAAGATGATCATTGATGCGACGATAAGCACTGCACTTGAGGAAGGAACTGTGCTAGATGTGCTAGTTGGCTATAGCCGACAACTTCCGGTTTTAAAGCCGTGTGATTTGTAGACAAGAAAAAAATTGATATATCAATTGATATAAAATATAAATGGGACAGATTGCAAAAATATTTAGTATTTCGAAACAATATTAGCGAAAGATAACTCTGTCCGACAGTCCATATTAAAATTGAACCTGATGATATACGTCCGAAACTATAGGCAAAATTGAGTTAATTGGCGTTTTAGGTTTTTAAAATTTTTAAAGTATAACATTTTTCAAAAAAAAATAATTTAAATACTTATACGTATCATACGGTACCGATATAAGTGTCAAATTGAAGAGGATAATGTCTATAAAAAATACATAAAATGTCATGATTATATACCTATTAGTTTAGCATTAACAACCTTTTCTAGCTTTCTCCCTTAGTTAGTATTTAATTTATTCATATTTTACTTTTTATGCCAGAAACTTCAAATGGTGGCTAATGCTAAACTAGTGCAGATATAGCAATAACATTTAAAGTATTTTTAGCAGATATTTTCCTCTTTAATTTGTCATTTACATCGGTATCGTAGAGTACGAGGAAGTATTTACATTATTTTCTATATATCGTCCGAATCTTCTAAATATTGTCCATCATTAATACCTTCCACCCCACAAAGGGAATGTGGGAACAAACCCCACTTTTAAACAAATTAGCAGGTAGAAAAATTAAATAAATAATGGCTACATCGTCGTAGCATTCTATGGAGTCTCAGAGCGTTGGGTCAAGGTGTTACAAACGGAATGATAAACAACATCTATTTTTTGGAAAAAAAAATCTGTAACATTTGTACAGAAGAAGAAATCTTGGTGAAATTTCAATTGCTTCGAGAAGAGGAATTTTCCAGTTAATTACAAACTTTTGAAACCCTAGTTAGTAGGGTGTTAATGCTGTTACTGTGCTCCAAATTTGTTCTACTCAGCAATTAAACTGTGAAACACAAGAAACAAATAACAAGGTTCTGACAATGGATTCTTACAGAGGGGCTAACAGGAATATATGTGTATGGGCGTTTTGAAAGTTTACGTATGTAGGTCATTTTACAGAGGAAGGTCAATATTTATCGCTTTTTGTACATTCTTACGATGTATCGGCTTAGGAAACCTTGTGATCCTTACAGTTTAGGTGTACAATGTGTTCAGTAATATTACTTAGAACACTACGGGCAATATTTTTGTAGAACATTTTAATCCCCTAGCTGCTTAATGGAGGGATCTTTTTGGTACCTCTTTTGCAAAAGGGTAAAAAAACTCTGAAACAGGAATGTTCTACAAAATTAAATGCCATACAATTTTAGTGAAAGTGAAAATTTCACTATGGGTCTTCGGTGACAAAAGAAATCTGTAGATATAATATATAATTCAAGTATCACTAGCAATTTGAGAATTTAAAAACAAGAAATTAGTTATTATTTTTTCTTTTATCTCTCGGTAATTCAATGTTAGCTATTAGAGAATTACTACACTTGGGTTTATAGCGATCTTCAATAGGCTCACAAGTTTTATGAAATCGTTAACCATGTTCATTAAACTCTGTTGTCAGCTAGTGCTCGAAGTACATTTTCATTTTGTTCCACAGTTAAACCATTTGAAAAAGAACTGACGAAAACTTTAATAATATTTAACGGACAATTTATAAAAAATAACTTTTCAAGCTTCATTTCATGAAAAGCTATAAAAATTGTAAAAAAGTAATTTTTTGAGAAAAAACGGAATCATATTGAAGATTGCGAAAAATAATAATTATTAAGATTTTGGGTGAAATATGTAAGTTCCAAAAGTTGTGATTTTTTTACTAAAATGAACGCGGAGTTTTTATTTAACGCAGGATAATATTTTCAAAAATTCAAAAAATGAGCTTAACAATTTAATAAACAAATTTCAAATGGCATTTGAAAATTATGAAAATAATTTTCTTTTTTGAATTGAAAAAATTTTCAATTTTGGATAGGAGCTACTGGGGAAGTCCATTTACCAAAATTATTCTTGAATTGAGACACACGCACATATATAAAAAAATATTTTACTAGCTATTCCCGAGCACTATTACTATATCCCCAATTAAAAAAATTATCGAAACTTTAAAATAAAAATGGACCGCCTTTTTAATAAATTTGTCGATTTTTCAAAAGCTTATTCCATAGATTTTAACATATTTCGATAACGATTCATTTAATTTTAATCACAAAAATATCAAAAAATACAGACTCGATTTATATCCAAATATTGTTAAAATTATTTTTAATGTTCAGCCATAATTTAAAGAAAAATTTCTATGAAAAATGGAATAATATGTTCGGCATAGCTCCGAAATCATCAAGTCCGTTCTGTTATGAATGAACCATGAGCCATTTCCTAAGAATATGAATATTTCCTAATTTATTAAGTTGTAATAAAGGCCAGTGTTTGTTCCACCTCAAGGTACAGATTTGAAATGCCTTTAAGTTACCTTTCTTCACAGTCAGAGTAATGTTTGAATTTCATGATTTTAATGTCAGCCCTTTGGTTGGTACCATTTTTATTCCTCTTTTTCACTTGGTCCCTTTAATAATACGAATTTCGAAAATTTCCCTTTTTACGTGCCCACTCAATTAGAGGCATGTGGAATCCAATTTTCACGATTCTATCAGCAGCCGTTTGGTTGGTACCATTTTTATCCCATTTCGCTCCATTTTTCCCGAAAAATACAAATTTCGAAATTTTCCTTATGTTGCGCGTCTATAGAGTCAGAGGAATGTTTAAATCGAATTTCATGAATTCATTGGTACCATTTTTATCTCCTTTTGCCACTTAACCCCTTTAAAAGTACGAATTACGAAAAATCCTTTTTTAAAAATCCTTATGCTGCGCATCTATACAGTCACAGGAATGTTTACACCGAATTTCATGATTTCAATGTCAGCCCTTTGGTCGGTACCATTTTTATCCCTTTTTCCCACTTTACCCCTTTAAAAGTACGAATTACGAAAACTCCCTTTTTACGTATCCACGCAATTAGAGGCTTGTGGAATCCAAACTTAATGATTCTAGCTGCAACCGTTTGGTTGTTGGTTGGTACCATTTTTATCCCTTTTCGCCTCATTTTCTCCATAAAAGTAAAAATAAGTATTTAGAGTTCGGCTAAATTGATAATCTCATATTTAATTCCATACCATTATTTTCCAACGTGTGTACAATAGAGCGTACCAGGTTACAAGTAAAAAAAAAAAAGTTCGCCGTACACCTTCGAATATGAAGTATTATTGAAAGGTAGTTTCAAAAAAATTTTTTTTATTTTTTTATGCCGAACGTAGGGGTCGCGCTTTTACATTTTTCTATATAACTTCTGCATTTATAAACGGATTTTAAAGTGTGATACATCGATGTTTTTGTCCGATTTTTTTGTCTTTGAAGTCATTGAGCTCAAACATGATTCATGATTTTATGCGAGCTTTAATTTTCGATTATTAGAGTGGTACATTAGGGTAGTAGCAACTGAGAAATGATAGGTAAGTACCAGAAGGGGGTGCTTGAGCTCAATGACTTCAAAGACAAAAAAATCGGCCTCGTCGAGACAAAAACATCGATGTATCACACTTTAAAATCCGTTTATAAATACAAGTTATATAGAAAAATGTAAAAGCGCGACCCCTACGTTCGGCATAAAAAAATAAAAAAAATTTTTTGAAACTACCTTTCAATAATACTTCATATTCGAAGGTGTACGGCGAACTTTTTTTTTGAGGTACGCCCTAGTGTACAACCGCAATTTATTAAGTTGTAATAGGAAGATCTTTGTTTGACCTCCTCCCACGGCACCACATATTTTCAATTATCTTTAATCTATTAAATATACACCCCCTTAAATTATGATTACAATGTCTTCCCATATGAGTACGGACATCCATTTGTGGAAATTTTAACAAATTATTTTAATGTTTAACATTAATGAATTTCATAAAACATAATTCAGTGGCTGAACACATGGCTGTGGAGAGGAGGGCCTAGCCAACAAAAAATTTCCTGTGCCTAAATAAAGCACAAAATTATTATACATGTTGGTTTGATCTCTCCTAATAAAATTTTATTTAATTAAATTTGTTATAACATTAAACACACAAATATTTGCTGTGTGTGTTTTCTTGTCCCTCTAATCTCCTCTCCTCGCCAAGGTATGGAAAATCGCTCGCCGTCTTTTCAAAAATCTCTGGACGCCTCGCGGTTGTAGACTTTCACGCATCACAAGTGCGGTGAATTTGATGGCTTTTGTTCGGTCGGTTGGCTTATGTTACGCTGTTGGAAAAGTGTTGTCTGTTGTTTTATTTTTTTTTTTTCGATTTTAATATATACATATCTTTGTATATATAAACACGATATATATGCACATATTTACTTAACATTTCACTTTATGCCATTAAGCAATAAATTGCATTTCTGAGTGTTTTGGCGTTTTTTCTCTTCTCTTCTGTGGTTTATTTTTCATTACATTCACAGTTTTATTATGAAAAATTGTATGGTGATGGTAGTTTACATGTTAAATATTAATTTCTGTCGAATGTGCTTTGCGAAAAAATGTTTGCATTCGTAAGCTTTAGCTGGCCATAATTATTAATTTATTGCCTTTGTATATATATTCCGGCATCTTTGGCTGATGTTTTTCTTTTGTTTATATTAATTGTATCGTATAATTATGATGTTTATTATGATTTTAGCTATGAAACATAAACATCACCTTGATTGTAAAGGTTGTGTTAACATCGAAAATAATAATGTCGTTTTAATTTTTTTGCTTGTCTTCATAATTGTGTCCAATTAAAGTGTATTTACCAATCAATTTAGCTAACTAAACGAAAGACTTAAGCAACGAACTTGAGTGTTTAAAATGCCATAACAAGACAGACAGATGGCCACTAACTGATTATTAATTATGTCCTGCAGTTATGATTTATATGCATAGTTTCAAATGCATTAACAATGGCCAATAAAAATAATTAAATACAACACCATCATTTTATGCGATGCAAAATGTTTGTTGGGCGATTTTAAACTCGCCCATCCATGACACTTGACCTCAAATTACACATGAAAACAATGTTTGATTGTGATCTTTATCAGGATCTGTTTAAGGGGAGATTAGAAGGCTAGATCTTTCATATTTGCATTCAAGAGCATTATTTCTATTACTCATTATACTGTGAAGCAAAATGAATACAGCTTTAAGACGTTTTCTTTTTCTCCTCCCGCCTTTTCTCATTTGAATGAATTTGCGTGTCATTTCACTTTCAATGATATAATTTATGTTCGATATCACGACCATTCCCTTTAGGTTATAAGAGACAATGGGGGCAAAATCAAAAGACTTAAGACACAAACTTGTGATGCTGCATTTATAAATACGAGGGTTTTTTCTCTTGAATTCATAAATAAATATTTTAATTTATAATAAAAGTTAATTTGGTTAAGACCACCATGCATGCCAGACCCACAATATGTTCATGCATACGATTGATGGCGAAAGGCAGTTGGCAAATATACATTTATATGCAATATTTGCACATAAATGATAGTATCGATGCTGGATATCGACAGTCCCCCCACATAAATCAACTGAGACAGGCACGCAGAAAATCAAAAGACTTAAGACACAAACTTGCATGTTGCGTCAATAAAAAATATGTTTATAAGCAATGAAATGAAATAAAATTAATCAAATTAAAGCTATTTATTAATATTCATATTGGCATTTTTTGACATTCCTGCTGATTACTGATTTATTGATTTCTTTTAAAGGGCTTATTTCATAAGCAGTTTAAAAGCTCAACCTAGATTTCTATTATAATTATTTTTTGCAAATATGTAAATTCTCACTTCCCCAGTAAGAATTGCTAAGGGAATCGGGCAGGCAATCACCTGTGTGAATGAATTATGACTTTTCCCACTGCCGTCATTTGTACGAGGAATGAATGATTGTTGGCCAACGAACATTAATGAAAACTTAGGCTAATAGTTATTAATGGTCTTTGGTCTTGATGGATATGATTTTATAGCCTAATTGCTGTGGCAATATGGTGATAAATATTATTAATGGTCATCGATCGAGTTGTGGCGAGATAAAGTGCGAGCTATGCACAAGGAAATTCATCATAATCAAGTTGTCATGACGGAAATCTGAAAACTGAGGAACAGAACCCACAACGTTTTGTTAAATTTAATATTCTTGATTGGCAGCAAATTGATTTCAGTTCTTGGATTAAAGCTCGCGAATAAAGAACACACACACACAAAGATTGCTGTTACGAGGTGGTGTTCGATAAGTTGGGGGAAATTGTGATTTGGTCTAAAGAAGCCATAGCAAACAATTGATAAACGAAATCATAGAATGAGAATAAGAAAACGTTTTCATTTAAACACATTTGTAGGATTATTTTCATTTTAAGGTTTAAAAATTAATTACTTTTCAAAATTTTATTTTTTAATATTGAAATTTTCTAAATCTCTTAATATTTTTGTAATTTTGATAATTTCTAAATTTTCTTCAATTTTTAATCTTTTATTTTATTTTTAAAAATGTTTATATTTTTATATTTTTATATTTTTATATTTTTATATTTTTATATTTTTATATTTTTATATTTTTATATTTTTATATTTTTATATTTTTATATTTTTATATTTTTATATTTTTATATTTTTATATTTTTATATTTTTATATTTTTATATTTTTATATTTTTATATTTTTATATTTTTATATTTTTATATTTTTATATTTTTATATTTTTATATTTTTATATTTTTATATTTTTATGTTTTTATATTTTTATATTTTTATATTTTTATATTTTTATATTTTTATATTTTTATATTTTTATATTTTTATATTTTTATATTTTTATATTTTTATATTTTTATATTTTTATACTTTTATATTTTTATATTTTTATATTTTTATATTTTTATATTTTTATATTTTTATATTTTTATATTTTTATATTTTTATATTTTTATATTTTTATATTTTTATATTTTTATATTTTTATATTTTTATATTTTTATATTTTTATATTTTTATATTTTTATATTTTCATATTTTCATATTTTTATATTTTTTAATTTTTATTTAAATTTTTATTTAAATTTAAAATTTAAGATCATAAAAATATATATAAACATAAAAATATAGAAATATCAAGATATAAAAATATAAAATATATATTATATTTTTATATCTTTATATTTTTGTATTTTTATATCTTTATATTTCTATATTTTTATGTTTATACATATTTTTATGATCTTAAATTTTAAATTAAATGAATTTAAACATTTAAATGCAAAATTTTTCATTTTCTCCCCTTCTCCCCTTTAATTTTCCATTTTTATTAGATTCCAATCAGCTTATCATTTATCACTTTGTTTTGTGAGCAAATCGGTTAAATTTCATAACGAAAGGTTAGTGATACGTAGTGTTAGTGTCTTTAGTCGCTAATTGGCTTGGGTTGACTGGTCGTTGGAATTGAATATATTCATGGGAACATGGGTTAACTAATTATGTCAAAATTGTTAGCAAATTTGTTGTGCAAATTTGCAAATTTATGACGTCTTGAAGAAAGTCATCGTTGACTTATTTTTCAAAACATAAAACCCTGGCGAAACGTTAAGTTTTATGCTTTTAATCGCATTTGATTTAATTATAAATGCTGGGGGTTTGTGTGTGTTGGGTATGTTTGACTTTCAAGTTCGTTTCTTAAGTCTTTTGTTTTCCATATCATAACGTCTCGTCTCTGATGGATTTATTTATAATTTTTTATCTCTCAAATGTTACTTTCATTTACACTTTACTTTCGATAAAAGATGCGATCTGTGATGATCATGTAGATGTGGCTGTGGTTGTTTGGATTTTGGTTGATGATGTGTGTGTGTAGACAGACCACCACAGACACATCAAACAGCCATTCACTGCGGAAGCTACTGGCCTGTCGGGAATGTCAATTTATTGGATGCTTTTTACGCTTTGCCTTTTTTCTGTTTACATAAAGCAAACAAATGCTATACTGGCAGCCAAAGAAAACGCAATAAATTCAGTTTATAAAACCGCATAATTACATCTGGAGATGTGCAACGAGCATAAAACCAAACCAAGGCAGGCAACATCATCAAGTGAAACACTGCAACCACTTCGCGGCCAAAGTGGCCCAATCAGATACATCACTCAGCTCATCATTGTCATGCTGACGATCATCATCCGCCATGTCATATCGTCGTCTGTGCCAGCTAAATAAAAATCCAAGACAAGGCGACAAAGCGTGCAGCAGCTTGTAAAAAAGGAAAATGTAATGCCAATCATATGAGTGCGGGAAAGCCGAAGATGTTGCATATTGCCATTACCAAATATGACATAAGGCTGGGGAAATTTTCCATTAATAAAATGTCTCGCTTTTAGAAGATGATGCTGAAGTGTGCGAGTGACAGGTGTGTGTGTGTGCGAGTCTGATCATTTATATTCAGGTCAATGACATTTGGGGAATGATGATCATGATGATGATGATGGTCGAAAATGCAAAAGTTACGCTTTTGTGAATTGTTTTTTGTTTTTGTTTTGCCACCCCTTTTGTGATTGTCATTTTAATGGCTTTTGCCGTGTCCCACGATTTATATGAGCACATCATTTATATCAGCCAAAGCTAATGGTACTGACACAAATATAAGTACAACAATAACGTCAACCTCAAGTACTATATTATTTTTATATTTGACATAGCCCGCATTTAAATCTCATGGACATATTCCCCAAAAATAATAAAAATAATTTAATATGGATGTAAACAACGGAATGCACTGTGACATTTAATTTGAAAAGGAATAAATATGCACTATGAAATAGTGATAGACTCTATCTGTGGAAAGTCTGATTCCATTGCCAAAAAAGTATAGAGGTATTATTACTTTTCTTAAATGTTTAAAATAAAATCGTGAAAATATGAATTATTATTATTATTATTATTATTTATTTATTTATTACAATTTAAAATTATAATAAACTAGAAAAAAGCACTAGCAATTAAAGCTATCGGCTTAAAATATGAATTTGCATTAGTAAGTTTGAATTATTATTTTTATAAGGAACAAAATGATATATTTGTAGAAGTCCTGAATATGATCTTCAATATTCAGATTGAGTAGGAGACGCTCTGAATATCGTTAGCAATGATATCTTCAGAAATTGAATTTAATAGACTCTATCTGTGAAACACTTTGTTTTTATTGCCAAAAAAGTATAGAGGTATAATTATTTTTCTTAATGGTAGCCAGACAAAGCTTTTTCTTAATCGTAAAATTTTGAAAATGTGCATTTGGGTTGATTATTATGAATTATTTTTTAAGAAATATTGTTATTTTTTTTATAATAAAAAAAAATAAAATTATATATTTGTAGAAGTCCTGAAGATGATCCTCAATATTGAATAGAAATGCTTGAATACTAAATAATAAAAACACATTCTTGTGAAATCATTATATTGAATTTTATTATTCTTATTTAACTTCATGATATTTATAATAAAAAAGTTAAAGTAATATTTATTCTAAAGGTCCCTCCTGGTGGAAAATAATTATGTTTCTTATGATGAATTGGCATAGGAAGCCTTTTGATCCTTACACTTTGAGAAGAGGTTGTATGTATCAATATTACTTAAAACACTACGAGGAACACTTAACCCTCTAGCTCCTTAATAAGGGGTCTTTTAGATACTTCGTTTTACGTGTCATAAGTCTAAAAACTCAAAACTTAACTGTAGATATAATATTTTTATAAATGAAATATCAGTACAAATTTGGGTATTTTAACAAGAAATTATTTATTAAATTTTCCTTTTAGGATGGAGAAAATGGGTAAATGTGGCGAGAATGTGTGAAAATACACAAAATGTCCAAAAACTGCCTCGGAGTCGTCCCTAGAGTGGACCGACCCTCATCAATTTTCTCTCCCAAACGAAATTTTTATAAAATTTTATCCTGCCGTTCTAACTTCCCCAAGCAGTCCCCGAGGGAAATCAAATGTATAACCGACTCCTAATATTTTTTCAATCCCCATATTTACTCAGAACATACCTATCCTATAAATGGCCCGGAGTTTCGGATGTTTATTTCATAATAAAGAGGAAGGTATGCCGTTAATAATGAAAAAACAAGTAAAAACGGCGTTAAGTTCGGCCGGGCCGAACTTTATATACCCTTCACCATGGATTGCATTCCACAGAGGTTGTCGGTTTTCGTAGAAGTGCAGTAATATTACAGGAAAATATAAATTTTTTAATATAGCCAAATCAAAACAGATACAAATATTGAAAAAATAATTTTATAAATAAATTTAATATTTTAATTATTTCAAACCATTATTTATTTCAAATCAAAAAATAAATATTCTTATATTTATATTTTCAAAAAGCTTAACTACCATTAATATTGGTAGATAGTGGGTGCTACAGTTGGTTGTATATCCATTCTATTTTAATTCCAAAAGTACAAATTTTGAAAATCCAGTATCAGACGTGCAAAATAAACTAATTTCATGATTCAACCAATTTTTGCCGTAAAAGAAAAAGTACGAATTTGAAAAAAAAACTTTTTATTTTGCGTGTCTATGCAGTCAGAGGAATGTATACACCGAATTCCATGATTCTAGCTGCGCCCATTTGGTTGGTACCATTTGTACCCCCTTGACGTTTCTACGCAATTAGAATTTCATCATTCTAGCTGTAGTCATTTAGTTGGCACTATTTTTATCCCTCTGTACCATTGTATCCCTTGAAAGTACGAATTTCGAAAAATTCGGTTATTTTCCGATTCCTACGCAATCAGAGGAATGTGTACTCCGAATTGCATGACTCTAGCTGCGGTCATTTGGTTGGTACTATTTGTATCCCCTTTTTCAATTTTAACCCCAAAATGTACGAATTTCGAAAAATTCGTCTATTTTCCGTGTCTACGCAGTCAGAGGAATGTATACTCAGAATTTCATGACTCTAGCTGCGGTCATTTAATTGGTACTATTTGTATCCCCTTTTTTCATTTTAACCCCAAAAAGTACGAATTTCTAAAAACCTGTTTATTTTAAGTGTCTACGCAAGCAGAGGAATGCATACACCGAATTTCATTATTCCAGCTGTAGCCGTTTGGTTGGTACCATATTTATCCCTCCGTACCCATTGCATCCGTTGAAAGTACGAATTTGGAAAAAACCTTTTATTTTTCATGTCTACGTAGTCAAAGGAATGTATACTTCGAATTTCATGACTCTAGCTGCGGTCATTTGGTTGGTACTATTTTTATCCCCTTTTTCTATTTTGTCCCCAAAAAGTACGAATTTCGAAAAATCAGTTTATTTTCCGTGTGTACACAGTCAGAGGAATGTATACTCCGAATTTCATGACTCTAGCTGCGGTCATTTGATTGGTACTATTTTTATCCCCTTTTTTCATATTAACCCCAAAAAGTAAGAATTTTGAAAAATCCATGTATTTTACTTGTCTATGCAATCAGAGGAATGTATACACCGAATTTCATTATGCTAGGTAGAGCCGTTAGGTTGGTACCATTTTTATCCCTCTTTTCCCATTTTACCCCTTAAAAGTACGAATTTGAAAAAAATACTTTTATATCATGTATCTACTCAATTAGAGGAATGTACACACCGAATTTCGTGTTTCTAGCTGTTGTCGTTTAATGTGTACCATTTTTATCCCTTTTTTTGCCCCATTTCACCCCCTACAAATAAGAATCACTTTATGGTGCAGTTTTTTGCTATAAGGGTAATACGCATACCAAATATCAAGCAAATATAAACAGACATATTCAAAAAACATGCTTAAATACGCTAAAATAGTAGGGATTATTATGGGTATTTTTAGTCCTTGTGAAAAATTTTTCCCTTTGGGCCGATTTCGCCCCATTTCAATCCCAACCGATCTACGACTATAAGACGCATTTATGGAAAATTTGGACGTCCTAGCTCCTTTCGTTTAGATGCTAGCGTGCTTTCAACAGACGGACGGACGGACGGACATGGCTAGATCGTCTTAGAATTTTATGACGATCAAGAATATATATACTTTATAGGGTCTCAGGTCAATATTTCAAGGTGTTACAAACGGAATGACAAAGTTAGTATACCCCCATCCTGGAGGTGGAGGGTATAACAACATCAGCCAAATGGCCACCACGACCACGCTTACAGGACCATATCCTTTTCATGAAATTTTCCACAACCAAATCGCAAAGTGGCTGACCTAAGTCATCGATAACCTCACGAATTCTATCTTTGAGGTTTTGAATCGATGCTGGGCCCAAAGGAAGAAGTCTCAAGGTGTTAAATCACAAGATCTCGGTGGCCAATTGTGCTCACCTCTTCGAGAGATAACACGGTCCGGAAACTTTTCCCGTAAAAGAGCAATGGTTTCGTTGCTTGTGTGGTACGTAACGCCGTCTTGTTGAAAGTAAACGTTGTCCAGATCAATACCATCCAACTCCGACCATAAAAAATCATTAATCATCTCTCGATGGAGCAATCCATTCATCGTAATTGTTGGTCCAACCTCATTTTCAAAAAAGTAACGTCCAATGACCCCGCTGCTCCATAAACCTCACCAAACAGTCACACGATGAGGATGGAGAGGCTTCTCAACAATAACTCTTCGGTTTTCCGAGCCCCAGATGCAACAATTTTGCTTGTTGACGTAGCCACCGAGGTGGAAATGGGCCTCATAAGTCAAGATGATTTTTCGATGGAATTCCGGATCATTTTCATTCATGAATTTGAATAATTTCAATGCGTTGTTGAAGCGTGTATCGTTCCAAATCAAATGCTAAAAAGCTTCAAAAGTGACAGCCGGGTGATTCAAAAGGACACCTCTTGTTGGAAAACCCTGCATATACTTAATGGGAATGTTTTTGGCAAAATTTTGAATTTGCGAGTCTTTGCCGCTGATAATACACTGTGCGTGGCCAATCTGTTGACAATCCGAAGTGTACGAAGAAAATTACTGTTTCATGTTTGACAAATCGCTGGCTCAAATCGTTCTTCAAAAGTTCTTGATTCAAACAAAGAAGAAAAGACTTAAAAATATAATTTTTTATGAAAAAATTCTCATTTATGTGAACTGTAGTCTAAGAAGGAAGTTAATGAATGCAATTTTATAGTTCAATGTCCCAAAAGTGAAGCGTCTAATATCCATTTTCTATGTGGTATTGCAAACGACTCTATGTTATAATCAAGTTTGCGTCTTAAGTCTTTCGTTACATTGTTGCGGGAAAGGAGCTGGAAAAATACTTAAATACCCACATATCTTATCTTTCACTTTGCAAACATAATGGCTATACAAGCTTTATAAACTATCCAGGATTTTTTATATATGCCATTAGAGATTTATTACTTGTAATGGCAACGGTTTTAATAGTTTTGTGCTGAACGAAACTTTCCTTTAATAGGTCTTATGCAAATGATGCTTGTTGTTTTCTCTCTCTCTAGCTCTCTCAAACATACATTAATCATAATGTGGCTTATTTGTAATTTACTTTAATTTCTATGCATTTTTCATGTGTGCCTTTAAAAACGCTTCCTAAAACTCTGTGACAAAACAATGTACGCTCTCGGATACATTACACCATGAGTGCGGCTGCAGTGTGTGTGTGTTTAAGGCACTGCCTTCATGTCTGTCCCCCCTTCCGTCCGTCCGTCTGGTTATGAATTCGTATCTGTCATAGACTTCATCCATAATTTGTGCTTCTTATTATTATCATGTCGAAGTGAGTACATACACTACACTCTAGTCATACCAACTTTGTGAATGGTCGTTCGTGGCAGCAGACCACCATCAATACAACGTTTTCTTACATATTTCATTTTTCATTTTCTAAGCTTGTACTCTGCTCTGCTGCCATTCAATACTAATACAAAGCTATCGCACTTTGTATTTGCTCAAACAAAAAGGTGTTGGAACAATTTGCCATAATAATCATTTAAACTAAATTGTATACTTTGAATAAAGCAAAGAGTTGCTGCCTTAGACTTAAACTAAAACAAGCGTTAAATCTCACTAAGAAGAGGAAGAGGACAAGCTATACAACTACAAATTACAGACGTGCTGTATACAAAGTATAGAGTGAAGTTTCCATATCGGCACTTTGCAGTATAATAAAGTTTTTACAAACGATTGACTTTTTCTTTTTTCCCCTGAAGCTGAAGCTGGCTGACTGGCTGGCTGGCTACTTGTTGTTGTCGGTTATTTTGAACAAACAAATACGAAAGAAACTATTATCGTCTACTTGTTAGTTGAATGTATTAATTTTATTTATTTTCCTTTTCTTTTTTTTGTTTTTGCTGGAAATATATCTTTATACCCACCTTAAGTATATGGATCATTAACAGAGCTGGGCCAATGTTTGCATGTGAAAGGGGGACGTAACCGTGGGGGGAGGGGGAAAGTGGTTAAATATTGTAATTATAATTATTTCGTTTGTTTTTTTCTTCATATACAGTTGCGGCCATGGTCGCACTTCAAAGCCGTTGCAGCTGAAGTTTAGATTTTCAAAAAAAGAAAAACGTTTCAAATTTAAGTATCTAATTAAATATGAGTGAGGTGTTACATTTAATTGGTATTTCCGAGAATAAGAACATTATTTAAAGTGAGTTTATAGAACGAACATGAATTTTACTATTTTTATGTGGATTGAGTTGGAAAAATATTTAAACATATGGAGATTATATTAACGGCACCAGGTGTTCTTTCATCTCCGACTGAGTACTCTAAGATCAGTAAAATTAAATCAAATGACACGCAACATAAATGGATTTTTCGAAATCTTTTACTTTTAGGGGAAGACTAGACAAAAGGGGATAAAAATAGTACCAACCAAAATGTTGTAGATGGCATTGTATATTCCTCTGGCTAAATAGATGCGTAATTTAAGCCGTTTTTTAATTTTATACATTTAAGGAAAACGGGACAAAAAGGTACCAAAAATAGTACCAACCTAAATTTAGCGGATGTTATCGCGAAATTTGGTGTATACATTCCACTGACACTGACATAGGTGCACAATTTAAGTAGTTTTAATATATTTTGTACATTCAAGAGAAGCGGGACAAAAAGGGATAAAAATGGTACCAACCAAAATGTTTTAGATGGCATTGTACATTCCTCTGACTACATAGGTGCACAATTTAAGTCGTTTTTTAATTTTTTACATTTAAGAGAAGCGGTACAAAATGGTACCAAAAATAGTACCAACCAAAGTAAAGCAGATGGAACTGTGATGTTTACATTGATCTTACTACATAGATGCACTATTTAAGTAGTTTTATTAAATTTTGTACGTTCAAGGAAGTGGGACAAAAAGGGATAAAAATGGTACCAACCAAAAATGTTGTAGATTGCATTAGAATGTACAATGCAATCTGATTACATAAATGCACAATTAAAGTCGTTTTTTTAATTTTGTATATTCAAGGGAAGCTTAACGAAAAAGGGGATAAAAAAGTACCAGTAAGTAGATGGAACTGCGAAATTTGATGTTTACATTGATCTGACTACATAGATGCGCAATTTAAGTAGTTTTAATAAATTTTGTACATTCAAGGAAGTAGTACAAAAAGGGATCAAAATAGTATCAACCAAAGCTTAGCAGATGGAATCGCGAAATTTGGCGTGTACATCCCTCTGACTACATACATGCGCGTTTTAAGTAGTTTTAATAAATTTTGTACATTCAAGGGAAGCGGGACAAAAAGAGATAAAAATGGTACCAGTCAAAATGTTGTAGATTGTATTGTACATTCTTCCTCTGGCTACATAGATGTGCAATAAAGGTCGTTTTTTAAATTTTGTACATTTAAGGGAAGCGGGACAAAAAGGGATACAAATAGTACCATCCTAAATTTAGCACATGTACGTTCCACTGACTACATGTATGTGGAATTTAAGTATGTTTATTAAATTTTGTACATTCAGGGGAAGCGGGACAAAAAGGGATAAAAATGTTACCAACCAAAATGTTGTAGAGAGCATTGTACATTCATCTGATGATATAGATGCACAGTTTAAGTTGTTATTTTAAAATTTATACATTAAAGTGAAGCGGGACAAAGAGGAACCAAAAATAGTACCATCCAAAGTCTAGCAAATGGAATCGCGAAATTTGGTGTGTACAGCTCTCTGGCAACGTAAACGCGCTTCAAAATTAATTTTTCGAAATTTTTACATTTAAGGTCAAAAAGGGATACAAATGGTACCAATAAGATGTTGTGGGTTGCATTGTATAAGTATGTTGTACTTTTACGGGAAGCGGGAAAAAAGGGATAAAAATAGTACTACACAGTTTAGCAGATGGAATCGCTAAATTTGGAGTGTATATATCTCTGGCAACATAAAAGCGCTTCATAAATGAATTTTTCAAAATTTTTATATTTAAAGGAAGCGGATTAAAAAGGGGATAAAAATGGTACTTAGCGAAATGTTGTACATTAGATTGAAAATTCCTCTCACTTACTTCTCATTATTTTGGAAATTCAATTTGGAATCATTAACTAAGTATAACGGGCAAAGTGTCGAATTGGGATTATAGATCCAACTGAATGTAAATGGGGGAGTATCAATAGATATAGTTTTGATTTTATACAAAGAAACATATAGTATTTCATTGTGATTTGATAAATGGACATTTTCCGTCGAATAAAACTTTTTCAAGAGTTTCAGTAAGAGCTTGAAATATTGAGGTGTAAACAAACCTTTTTAATTTAAATCTTAAAATATTAAACAATTCCCGCGCTAAATATTTTATGATCTACTGAACGGTTATTTATATAAATATATATATTTTCTCAATACTTACGCTCCCAAAACGGTATAGTATTCCAGCGTGAAGTGATAGTAGCAAATCCTGGGTGGTTCTCCTTCGCGACAGGCACGCGCACACTCATCGGGAGCCGATAACGCTGGATTGCGTCTCAATTCCGCTGTGGCACTTGTGGCAAAATCTAAATGTCTGAATGGCGATTGTGGATTGGGATTCACCACAGTGCCGGCTATCGATGGCGCCGGTTCGCTGGGATAATGGGCGCCCGTGGGGAAATTGCCGCGTGAATTCAAAAATCCACTGCCACTAACTACTGCGGGGGGCGGCTGCTGGCGCGCACTACCAGTGCCCAGACTGTTGCCGCTAAGGGGCACGGGCCTCGAAGCCTTAGCATTCAGCGAGGGATGTGTTTGCACGATGCCATGAGTGGCCGAAAAGAATGGCGAATCGAAGGGTGTGGACGAAGAAGGTGGGAAGACATGAGATTGCAAAAATGAACCGGCTGACGTTTGATCGGATTGTTTATCTGTAACGAGAGCAAGAAAAAAAGCGGAGAACAAAAGAAGGTTAGTTTTTTGTGGATTTCATTTAAAGGCATTGTTTGGCCATTCTGAGCTGAGCTGAGCTGAGCTCAGCTTAATTGTACAAAAGAGGTGTTAAATGTATGGCATTATTGATTAGTTTGCTTTCAGTTTTACCATTATTTCCATAATATGTTTTTTCTTGTTTTTATTTTTGATAGACGAGATACTTTTTAAAAGCAAATCAACAAAAAAGCAAAAAAACATACAAATGCATTGCGCAAAATTTCTGATTTAGAGCAGAAAATTAAATGTCGAAAATCAACATTTATTACCTTGAATGCGGATCGATAGATATTGTTGTTGTTGTGTTTGTTTCTGGCCATTGTTTTATGATTTTTCTCTTATATTAAATTAACAGTTAATTATAAAATGAAAATCACTCACAGTTATTATTATGGCCGAGCGGAGATTCGATAACTATGGGTTGGGTTCGTTCGATTCGCAGACTTGTTGTATCGCAAACGTGGCTGCGAGATTTGTTATAAAACTAGTGCTTTTTTGGGGGGGGCTATTATTATTATTAAATATGAGATGGCAGCGTGGCAAATTACAAAGTGTTAATTAATTAAAAGTAGTCTTAAGATTAAGACTCAGATTAAAGACAAGGCTGGTGTTGCGATGGCTTTCAAAAATCCATCCGACTCAATTTTTTCTTTAGATTGTTGGGCAATGCTTAGGCGTTTCTCACCTAAAATGTACATAAATTATGGCGCTATTCTAAGTAGTATTTAAAATGAAATAAATACTGATATCTACTGTACTGGGGGCTAAAAATTACAAAAGCCTAGGTAATGTGGCAAAGTAACGTAATTTTAAATTTCAGAAAATATTTTTTAATAATATATTATTGTAGAGCTGCTTGGAAGCTATAAACTATATACTATAAACAAGTAAGATGGGCGTTAACTTCGGCCTCCACCATGGGGAACATCCCTCAGTATTCCACAGGTGGCACATTAGATAATTCTTGTTTGAGGTAGGAACTAAAACAGTGCCTTAAATTACCTTCCATGTCAAACCGAATAAAAATATTTCATATAACTCCGACTTTTCTGAAAATCTCAAAAAATAGTCTTTTTCAAAAATATTTTGCCTGTAACTTTATTATTTGAATTAAAGTACTCTCAAAGACCTTTCAAACCAGGTATAGAACTTTCGGTTAAACCAATTGCGAAATACAATGATTTGAATATACACTTATCAGCTTCAGGATTTTCAGAATTTTTGAGGAAATTCAAATGCCTTAAAATCTGCAAATAAAACTTAACTCTTTTCCTAAGACACGTATAAAATATTTTTTAAAAGAAGAATATTTCATGAGATTTTCAGAGAAAGTTTTACAAATCATGTGATTTTTTTAAGGTTTCACTCAAATATATATAATTGGTGCGTGACTGACTGATCACTGACCAAACAAAAAATACATTTCTGGAGGTAATTTCTCTTACATCGTAGTAAAGTAATAAGAAGAGATTTTTTTTAAGAGGTTAAAAAGGGGAAACGGGATAAAATTGGTACCCAGCCATGACTAAACGGATGGCTCGAAAATCTGGAAAGTTCGTAGGTTCTTGCCTTAGAGTGAACGCTGCAAAAAATGTCTTTTTTTTGCAAATTCGTACTTATTGGGGGTGGAATAGGATAAAAAGGGATGAAAATAGTACCAATAAAAATTCTCAATCTCTTATCATGAAATTTGGTATGTAATCCCCCGGATTTCGCAGAGGAGCAAAGAAAAGATATTTATTATTTTTTTTTTTAAATTTGTACTTTTTAAGGGTAAATGTGGGAAAAAGGGATACAAATGGTACCAATGTCACGACTAAACGGATGGCGTTATAATCTGGATATTTAGTTCGCTAGTTGCTTTTGTAAATTTAAGGTTGCCAAAAATTGTTTTTTGCAAAATCCGTACTTTTTGTAGGTCACATGAGGCAAAAAGGGATGAAAATAGTACCAATAAAAATTCTTAAGCTGGTATCATGAAATTTGGTATGTAATCCCTCGGATTTCGTAGAGGTGCAAAATAAAGTTATTATTTTTTTTAATTTGTACTTTAAAAGGGTAATAGAGGGAAAAAGGATAAAACTGGTACCAAAAAAGGCAGAAGCTGGGATCATGCAATTTTGGGTGTATATTCTTCAGATTATGTAGAATCGAAATATAAAGAGATTTTTTGGATTTTTTATTTTTAAGGTGAAAGAGGGACAAAAGGGTTAAAATAGTACCAAACAAGGTGGAAATCGGAGTTTACATTCCTCTGCAATATAGACGCGCTTCATAAATTGATTTTTCGAAAAGTGTGCTTTTAAAAGGTTAAATGGGGAAAAAGGGATAAAAATGGATCCAAAAAAAGAGACACAAGCTGGTATCATGAAATCATGGTGTGCATATTCCTCTGACAGTGTAGTCTCGAAATATGAAGGTACTTTCCTGATTTTTTACTTTTACTTTAGAAGGGGGACAGAAAGGGATAAAAATGGTACCAAATAAAGTGTTATAACTATCATTTTGAAATTCGGTGCTTACATTCCTCTGACAATGTACACGCTTTTCACAGATGGATTTTTCGAAAAGTGCACTTCTAAGAAAAAGCGGGACAAAATGGTGAAAATGGTACCAAAATTATTTCTTCCTAGATTCGTGAAATTTGGTATGTAAATTTTTCTGATTACATAGACTCGAGACATAAAAAGGATTTTTCGAAAAGTACACTTTTAAATGGAAATCGGGATAAAAATGGTACCAACCAAAATGTTATAGATTCCATTGTACATTCCTATGATTACATTGACTCGCAATTTTTATTTTTTTTTTAAGTTGGTACATTTAGGAGAAGCTGGGCGAAAGGGACAAAAATAGTACCAACCAATATTTTTGATGCGCACATTCCTCTGACTACATAGATATGCGATATAAAAGGATTATTTGAAATTTGTACTTTATGGGAAAAACGGTACAAAAAGGGATAAATATGGTACCAACCAAAATGTTGTAGATTTCATTGTACATACCGCTGACTACATAGATGCGCAATTTAAGACGTATTTTTCAAAATTTATACATTTAAGAGAAGTGGGACAAAAAGGGATAAAAATCGTACCAACCAAAGTTTTGCGTAGAATCGTGAAATTCGGCGTGTAGATTGTTCTGGCTGCATAGACGCACAACATAAATGTTTTTTTGACGAAATGTGTACCTTTAATGGAAAGCGGGACAAAAAGGGATAAAAATGGTACCAATACAAATTTTGCTGCTAAATTATGGAATTTGTTGTATACATTCCTCTGGACTCGAGGATAACAGGATTTTTCGAAATTTGTGCTTTTAGGGGTAACGGGACGAAAAGGGGATAAAAATCGTACCAACCAAAAAGATGTACTATGACTACAGAGATGCACAATTTTTAACTTTAAGGGAAACGCAATAAAAAGTGATAAAAATAGTATAAATAATAGTACCGTAATAGTAGCAAGAATCATGAAAATTTGTGTGTATATTTCTCTTTCATCAAAGACGCGCCTCAAAATTTATTTTTTCGAAGTTTTTTCATTTAAGGGGCACAAAAAGAGCAACAAATGGTACCAACCAATGTTTTGTAGCATAAAACAGCATTCTTAAACTGGTTCATTTTCTGTTCAAAAGCATTTTCAAAATGGTTAATGAAAAATGCTAGATTTCTAGATATTTTCTTAACGAAAAATCTATAGATAAATGATGAAGTTATCGTTCTTCTTGTAGAAGTATATGTCGTCTTCACTATGACTAACTAAATTTATTTAAAAAAAAATCAGAAAAAGTGAGACTATTTTTTTGTAAATCCCTGACCCTTCTACAATAAAGGTCATAACAGCTACATTTACTCATAGATTTTCTTCCTTCACTAAGACCCCAGCTATTATAAGATAAATCTAAAACATTTAGTTATTTAATAACCGAGGGGTTTTTTCGCTATTTATCCATAAATTTAGTGAATATTTTTTTTAAAAAGTTCTTTTGTGTTTACAAAGAGGGTCTTAACTTCTAACATTTGTCCAAAGATCAATTTTATTCGTTATGATTAACAAATAAAACAAAATATTTTTTTAATTTTTTTCTATTTTTAAGGATTTTTTCATGCCAGCAAAAAATAATTTTTTTTATCGATTTATTGGAGATTGTTCCTGAACCATTTTTTCTATGTGAAAGTATAATAATTATATTTTATTGGACATATAAGCGGGTGTGATCTGCTTTATATTTCCAAAATGAGAGTAGAGTAGCTACCTTTGAAGAAAATCGAAATTTTAGTAAAATTAAAATTATATAAAATATTTTTTTTTTCGCTTTATATTTCCAAAATGAGAGTAGAGTAGCTACCTTTGAAGAAAATCGAAATTTTAGTAAAATTAAAAATATATAAAATATTTTTTGCGGTGATTTTATGACTCAAATATTGTTTAGGTTTCGGACACATTTTTTTTATTATTTTGTATCGTATGGTTATTGCTGGCTAGACATCTGTATGTACATTCATTCGAGTTCTCTTGACTATGATATCGTCCACTTTCCCATCTGCCCTCGTGGCATGCCACAAATTGCATACATTTGCTGTCAATTATGATGGATGTCATTTCTTTGCATCAAAAACTCAAACTAATTTCTTGATGATTGATAGTGATGGGTCTATTGACGTCTATTGTCATAGCCAAGCTTCCATTATAGAGTAAGGGGACATTGACGTCTGGCTGGATATTAATTTAGTTGCATGTTGCATGTCTACGTTAAGTTAACGAACTTGATATGGAAATTGTTGCGTTATTTTCGCTGAAATCAATTAAAACTTATGTCAAAGAAAGTAAAAGCGGTGCGACAATAACTTTGTTGGAAAAATTCGTTGTGTGACATTGACAGCGCAAGACTTAAGCAACAAACTTGTTAGAGAGTAGAAATGCAATTAATTATTTAAAATTAATAAATGGCAATTAAGTTCATATGCAAATTAAGTACAAAACTATGGCAAAATAAAATATTATTCACAAACAACGAGGGTAGATTGGAAGGTAAACGAATAAATAAATATACATATACATAAATAAATATGACTGATATACATAATATATTTTTTTTTTCATGTTCGGGACACAAAAATACTAAATTAGTTTCGTTATTATTGATTTAATGCAAATATATTTTTTTAATATTGTTGCTTTTATTATTATTGATTTAATTAAAATGTCGATTGTGTTTTGTTTTAGCTTAAGCAATCGTGCTGACGGAAATGTGTATTAACTACATTTTTCAAAGTGTTTTGCTGCTAATCACAATAATAACATAATAAAGCCTAGTCTGCTTAGCCGTTATGTTAATTGGGAAAATCCGCTGTGGTTACAATGAACACGAAAGACTTAAGCAACAAACTCGTTGCTGAAGGAAAAAGGAAATGAATCGCTGGAAGTAAACGCATGGTTTTCGATATGGAAATTTACTGGGTGGAAGGAAATATCCGTTAAGTTGTATGTGGTCGTTCATGCCATGGTCGAAAACTATTAATGGAAACATTTCCCAGCAGATGCGCGGTTTCACTATGGCGCAGTGCTTATTGTGCGTGTTTGTGGTTCATACCATGGTCAAGACATATCCAATCAGATATCAGATATTGAAGACAACGTTCAACATTACTATGCCGAAATGCCAAATTTAAAAGACCTGCAGCCAACGATTTATAGAAGATAAATAAGTAAAGATTCCCATCTTAAATATTAAGACACTAGAAGAAGTGAGTGGGTTGTTGTAACAACAATTAACCTTCTAAAGTAGTATACAACAAAATCAAACCTTTTTTTATACCCTACACCACTTCGTGGTCTATGTTATTATAAGTTAGTTTCGCCCCAAATGTTTGTAACACCAAGAAATAATCGAGCTAGACCCACCTTTAAGTATACCGATCGGCTTAGAATCACCAGCTGAGTCGATTTAACGATGTCTGTCTGTCCGTCCGTCCGTCCGTCTGCTGTCCATCTAAGCTTGTTCGCACTCTACAGGTCGCAATTGTTGTCCGATTGTCATGAAACTGGCAGAAGTTATTTTTTCTGGCCAAGGGCCATCGGTATTGGAGGAAATCGGTTGAGATTTAGATATAGCCCCCATACAAATGTCGGTCCCGATTTGACATTTTCCGCTCTAGCAACCACATATTGTACCCGATTTTCTTTTAAATTGGTACAACATCTTATAATCCAACTTGGAACACCTATGCAAAAATTGGGTAAGATCGGTTCAGATTTAGATATAGCCCTCATACAAATGTCGGTCCCGATTTGACATTTTCCGCTCTAGAAACCACATATTGTACCCGATTTTGTTTAAATTTGGTACAACATCTTATAATCCAACTTGAAACACCTATGCAAAAATTGGGTAAGATCGGTTCAGATTTAGATATAGCCCTCATACAAATGTCGGTCCCGATTTGACATTTTCCGCTCTAGAAACGACATATTGTACCCGATTTTCTTTAAATTTTGCAGAACATCTTATAATCGAACTAGAAACACGTATGCAAAAATTGGGTAAGATCGGTTCAGATTTAGATATAGCCCCCATACAAATGTCGCTCCCGATTTGACATTTTCCGCTCCATAAACGACATATTGTACCCGATTTTCTTTAAATTTTGAAGAACATCTTATAATCGAACTAGAAACACGTATGCAAAAATTGGGTAAGATCGGTTCAGAGTTACATATAGCCCCCATACAAATGTCGCTCCCGATTTGACATTTTGCGCTCTAGAAAAGACATACTGTACCCGATTTTCTTTACATTTTGCAGAACATCTTATAATGCAACTAGAAACACGTATGCAAAAATTGGGTAAGATCGGTTCAGATTTAGATATAGCCGCCATACAAATGTCGCTTCCGATTTGACATTTTCCGCTCTAGAAAAGATATATCGTACCCGATTTTCTTTACATTTTGCAGAACATCTTATAATGCAACTAGAAACACGTATGCAAAAATTGGGTAAGATCGGTTCAGATTTAGATATAGTCCCCATACAAATGTCGCTCACGAATTCACTTTTCCCGCTTTATAAACCACATATTCTACCCGATTTTCTTTAAAATTGGCACAACAGTTTATAATCGAACTAGAAACACCTATGCTGAAAGTGCGTATGATCGGTTCAGATTTAGATATAGCACCCATACAATGTCGCTCCCGATTTGACTTTTTCCGCTCAAAAATCCACATATTGTACTCATTTTTCTTTAAAATTGGCACAACATCTTATAATCCAACTAAAAAACCGATGACGAAAGTGGATAACATCGGTTCAGATTTAGATATAGCCTTCATACAAATGTTGCTCCCGAATGTTTAACCAATTTTGGCCAAATTTTACATA
Source organism: Polietes domitor (assembly GCA_947397865.1). NCBI lineage: Eukaryota > Metazoa > Arthropoda > Insecta > Diptera > Muscidae > Polietes > Polietes domitor. Next base: position 62,647,644 of record OX377622.1, read on the forward strand.
TTATATTTCACCAATAAACAGACATGGTGAAAGCGCGTCACATCGTTCCTGGTTTCAATATACCCCCATACAAATGTCCTTTCCGATTTAACATTTTTTGTCAAACACATACATTTACAGGATGCAAAAATTCTTCCCGATTTCAATTTTTTACCGAATTGAATTCCAGTGAGAATTGTTTGGGTGATGCCCATATGTCCATACTTTGGTATGACTTTGGTATACTACTGTATAATTTGTATTTGTCTGTCGGACAATTGGATCAATTACCATATTATTTACCATATTCATTAAATTTGGCTAAAGATGAATTTATAGCATATAACTTATGTTCATGAACTAAATAAAATTGTTCCCATGAAATACCTGTGTTTAGTAATCAAAGAGAGGTACATACGCAGGGAGTGGTGTAGGGTATTATATAGTCGGCCCCGCCCGACTTTAGCCTTTCCTTACTTGTTTTAAATAACAAGGTTCCATCAAGAGATTCTGGTAAAGTGTGCACCAAAAAAATACATATATGTTTATCAGTGTTTTGGAGGTTTACCTCTGGAAATATGTACAGTTGGAGGGTACAAGTTGCCTCCCTTTTGCACATTATTATTGTATAAGAAAACATGTTATCTTTACATTTTAAGTATAGGGTGTGCTCTGCAGATTTATGTAAAACATTTCAATTTACAATTTTGTAGAACATTTTAATAACAATTTTGTAGAACATCTTCAATTTAACCAAATAACACAACAACAATTATAATCGGTAATAGTTGCTAGTAATATATTGTTTGACGTTGTGGCCAGAAATCGCTCGAAATTATAAATCGGCCATGACTTCTTAAATATAGGAGCCAGAACGAAAAGAAGTACCATCTTTGATAACTTTAAAGCCCAGAATTTATTCGAAATATTAAATCGGCCAGGACTTCTTAAATATAGGAGCTAGAGCGTAAAGAATGACAATCTGTGATCAGTAGAAAGTCCAAAATTTATTCGAAGTTTTAAATCGGCCACAACTTCTTAAAGATAGGAGCTAGAAAGTGGGTAAAAAGACCGCTTCTTTGAACAGTTAGAGGTTTTAAATATTATACAAAAATGTTCCACCTAATATTTTACGTAAATGTGAAGGTCACACCCTATACCTAAAACGTAAGGATAGCAAGAATAATTTCTCGAAACACTGCAAAAGTGGAACTGCCGCCATTTGTTCGGTAGCAAATTATGTCCATGTTGACCCCAAAAGTACGAACATCGGAAGATCTTAATATTTTTCGCTTCTACGAAAACAGAGCGAAGTGTGGTACCATTTTTATCCCACTTACCCCATTTCCCCCTAAAAGTCCAAATTTTTAATAAATTCTTTTTTTCACGTCTACACAATCAGAGGAAGGTATGCACCAAATTTGTGTTATTTGAGTGTTACCAGTCATTTGTTTGTTACCAAATGTATCCCTTTTTGCCCATTTTGACCTCAAACGTGCGAATATCGAGAAATCTCAATATTTTTCGCGACTACCAAGACAAAAAAATGTAACTGCAGCCAATTGATGGGTACCATTTTCATCCCCTTTCCAAATTCCAAAAATAATAATATGTCAACCGAATTGGATAAACATCATTTTATCCCCTTCTCTCCCATTTCTCCCTAAAAGTATAAATTTCGAAAGAATGTAAACTCCGAATTTTATTTTTTTTAATTAGTATGTATTCAATATTCTAAGTGTAGCCATTTGGTTTGGGTACAAATTGTATCCCTTGTTTTGTAAACATTGACCCTATAAGTACTGGGATCTCAATATTTTTCGCGCCTTTGAAGACGGAGCGAAGTATATGATGAATTTCGCCCCATTTCTCCCTAAAAGTACAAATTTCGAAAAAATATTTATTTTGTGTTCTAAACCGTTAGTGAGATGTATACACCAACTTTTATGATTCTAACTAATTGTATCCCTTTGTAATTTCCGCTCTTAAAAGTACGAATTTCGTAAGACCACTTTTCATAAGTATTTGCTGCTTCGACTGGTACCATGGTGTTTGATTCGTACCATTTTAATCCCTTTTTGATTCCATGTCAGGTCTCAAAAGTATGATGATACTTTATGGTGTAAATATAGTAACTACAAGGCAGACATTTTCAAAAATTTCACCGAAATTGTTAAATCGTATTTAGAATTTCATGACAATCAAAATCATAACTCGATGACGATGATACGATGGAGCTCTTCGCTTGCTCTCTTTTTACTGGGGTGTTTTAGCTGCAGATCTATTAGTTTGCTATTGAGCGAAGTTGTAACGGAAGAATAAGTATTTCCCCTCAAAGAACTGGAACTATTTCTAAAAGTAAATATCTGTCTTTACGACCTTGCAAAGATAGTACCAACAACAAGAAAAGATCTAAACATATTTATACACTCCACGAGAGTATTATGTCTTTGTGCATTTGTTTGTAACACCCAAAAGGAAGCGAGATAGACCCATTGTTAGACTTAGAATCACTTTTTGAATCGATTTAGCAATGTCCGTCTGTCCGTCCGTCCGTCCATCTATTGTTGTAATCAAAGTACATGTCGCAATTATAGTGCGATCGTAACAAAAATTGACGCGAGTTAGTTTTGCGGTCCAAGGACGAACCATATTTAATTTAAAGGAAATCGGTTCAGATTTAGATATAGCCTCCATACAGATGTCGCTCCCGATTTGACTTTTTCCGCTCTAAAAACCACATATTTTAACAGATCTTCTTCAAATTGAGCATAACATATTATACTCGAACTGGAAGAACCTATTGTGTAAGACGCTTTCATCTGCAACAAAAGGTAAAATAATATAAAATTTCCCTGATAATTGTCTTATAGCTGGTGGGATGGACTCTTGTTGCAAATGGACGAAATCGTTCCAGAGGAAAAATATTTTTTTCACTATCAATGAAAGTACCTCTAAAATGCACTGCATGCCTGCACATCCCACAAAAGATGCTTCCATCGTCAAGGAAAAATCGAATAACCTAAAATTTTCCTCTTATTTGTCTTATAGCTGGAGGTGGATTGTAAATACAAATGGGTGAAACAATACAAGAATCTCATTAAAAGGACAAAGACATTCCAAAAAAGGTTATGGTCAAAAAATGCCGAACTTTCCAGGATTGCCAATGTTATCACTGAAAAAAAATAATGAGGCCAGCAAGAAAGTAAAATTTTTCATAAAACATTAAAAATGTCTTCATGCCATTTCTGACATTTTTCGAAAGAAATCATTTAGCATTTAATGTCAAAATTTGCAAAAGAAATCTTTCAGCATTTAACGACTAAATTTAAATGCTGAATGAAAAAGTCATCAACAAATCAAATTAATTAATGGGCTACCGCGATTTCCTTCCATGTGACATTCCATAGACCACATAAAGCATTGTCTGCCAAATGTTAAAAATAAATTGCCTAGAATATTTGCACATAATTGCAATTAGTTTTCATTTGAAAACGTGACAGGCATTATAATAAAAAAAATTGGCAGGCAAAGTGTTGCATTATTAATTGTTTTCACTTTCACGCAGTCACAGACAAACACCTCAAGGGACAGAGAAGAAGCCTCAAAAGTGGTCATGTCATTGTTTATGGAAAAATGAAATATAATTTTCTTTTGTTCAACCCATTGGCCCACATTTCGAGTGAGCGAGCGACCGACCGACCAATGGTCAATGTTAATAGCCCACCAAGTTGTTGTTTCTTTTTATTTTTTTGAGCAAATATTTTCATAGTACTGTGATTTTTCGTTTGTTTACTTGTTTGGTTGTTTGGTTAATGCAAATCACCATTTGAATTTTAATTAAAAAAAAATATAACAAAATGAACATCACATCACAACACATACATTCATAACATGTCATTTAGCACGGGGTCCACCACCACACTTCGGAGGACAAACAAAAGACTTAAGACAGCAACTCGTATGCTAGCACTTAACCAGAGGAAAACTGCCACAAAAATCATAAACAAAAACGACAACACTTTAAGCTTGACAATGACTAATACTTTTTTAATGTTAACATTTTCGAAAAGCAACAATTTTTTAGCTAAACGTGGCTAGTTGACGTTGTTGTTTTTTGTTTTTCTTATATTGTTTGGATTACATTTGTTTTCGAAACTTATCTGGCTAAAAATGTTGCACCTGCTTTGGCTTTGGCCGGCGTGGTTGTGGTAAGCGAAAGGTAAATTTGAGCTGTGTTGTGAAAAAATGAACAGCCAGCCAGTCAATGCGTTAGTATTTCATTATTTGATGGTGTTGTTTTGTTGTTTTCTGCACTCAAGTGCGAAATCATGTTACAAAGTCAAGTTTATGCAAATCGGTTTAACATTTCACAGCGACACAATCTTTCAAATGCTATTTAAACAGACAGAAGTGATTTGCGCAAATCTCTGTTTGATTAACCCTAAGGATGTGATTAGTGTTGCAAGCATTCGAAAGTCCTTTCCTTTCCATGTCTTTTGAAACATTTAATTTTTGAGAAATCTGTAATTCCCACACTGTTTATATAATGGGGTGTTTTCGTCAGTTTTTGTATACATTTGTTAATTCCGGTGATTATAGTGTTGACAAAAGTCTGGCTGTCTGTCTGTCTGCTTTGTAATTGGACCAGTTCCAAGTCATTGTACAGCTGACAACAGTCACTATTATTGTTGGTTGTCTTTAGCCGCTCTTAGAGAAAGTGTTTTGTGTGTGTGCTGTGTTTAATTGTTATTATCCAGACTGCCATGGAATGCAGTGCAATAAAGTTTAGTTTAATTCGGTTTATTATCACACCACCAACAATGCTGACACCGAGATTTCTTTTCTTTCTTCAAATCTCCCCATTTGGTTCTATTGTAAAAAATTGTTTTGTTTTTTTTTCGTTTTGCTAACAAAGAGCGACATGCAACCTGTCCAAAAGAGAAAAGTTGTTTAATCATCGCCATCAAAATTCAAACATTTTTGATTTTCGTTGTTTTGTTAACATCACACATAAAGCAAAGTTCATTGAAAAGAAGAAATGAGATCACTTTCAGTGTTAACATTTTTTAAAAACACAGGGCAACAAAGTGAGAGTAGTGAACATCCGTTTCGGGACTTAATTGTGAGATATGCTTTTTCTGGAATTTTTATACTCTTCTCCATAGAGTGATGAGTACAATAGAGGAATTTATTTCCATTTATAGCACTTCCATATATCGACCAGAGACCTTAATCTTAGTTCTTATATAAATACCAAGACCATTTAACAAGGCATATCTGAACTTCCATGGAAAGTCGTATCATCTAACAAAATAAAAGAGCACAGATGTTCCAAATATCCTGTCCTAGCAAAAAATGACAAGTACTTCCTTTTTGTCCCATTTCAAAATCTCAAAGTACTTATTTCCGGCTTTTGATGAAGTCCTTTTAAAATGTGATACATTTTCATTTTATAAAATGTAGATGCAAAATGGTCTTGAGCCAGGATAATACCCCAAATCAAACCGTGGGACAATTTTTATTGAACCTGAAGAATTTTTTTAATAACTTATTTTCACACTTTTCATACAAGTTATGAAACTAGAGATCGTAAGTAGATAAACTGTGTACTCAGTTTTTCATTTGGTGATATTTTCTCCTTTTTATAGGATTTTCAAAGGATAGAGATGATTTCATAATTTATTTTCATACTTTTGCGAGTCATAGAAAGGCAGCATGGATATCAAATGATAGAGGAGAATATCTGTTAAAAACACTTTGAATTACATGTTTATATATGTATTAGTTTATTATTAACAACCATTTTAAATCTTGACTCTTGGTTTTTGAATTTTATATTTTTTAATGGGACAAACTTGAAATTGTTGTAAATCCTAAACTAATCCAAATAGAAGCAGGCCACTAAAAGTATTTTTAAAGAATATTCTTCTCTTTCATTTGATACCCATGTTGTCTCTTTATATCTTGTAAAAGTATGAAAATAAATTATTATTAAACATATCCATCCTTTGGAAATTAAAACTCCTGTAAAAAGAGGAGAAATCGCCAAATGATAAACTGAGTTACAGTTTTTCTACATACGTAGTTTCATGTATATATGGTATTGTGCAGGTCCAAAAAGTACTGTCAAACGATGTCATATGCAATTTTTTTTCTAATAAAATTTTCACAAGTGAAAATTCAAAGAGTTTGGATGACCACTGTGCACTTTGAAATGTCTCGTGTTTAAATCGTGGTTCCGGAAAAACATTTTTGTGTTTGATTTTTATTACATTTGTTTTGTTTGTTTTGTTTTTTTTTTTAATTTTATTGATTTCATTTAATTAATTTATTATAAATACTACCTAATATGCATATTTATTTAAAAATAAATTAATTTAATATTTTTCGCGTTTTAAATTATTTCAATTATTATATATTCAATTATTAATTTTTGAGGAATAGAATTTATTTTATGTGTCCATTGAGATTTATTCATAAAATCGAAAAAAGTGGAAATTTTTTGTTTATTTTTTACTAAAATTTAATTTTTTCCTAAAAATACTTTAATATTTGTACTCTCATTTTGAAAATATAGGTTCGATAACACCCACTTATATGTTTAATTAAAGGTAATTGTGATGGCCACAAATTTTGCGAATTTCGTATGCAAACAGTGGTTTAGGAATGGTTGTTATTTTTTAGAAAAATTCTTTTTTTTGCTGTCACGAAAAAATCATAAAAACTAGAAAAAATAGAAACAATATTTTATGTTATTTTTATAGTTAACATAATAACGAAGAGAACAATGACTACATATAAAAGACCTATGTATAAATGTAGAAGTTGGTCCTTTTTTGAAGACGCAACACGATTAAAAAAAGATTTTATAAATTTGTGATTAAATAGCGCAAATAAGTAGAGATTTAGAAAATCCTTTCAAATTTAATAATAGTTAATAAAATTAATAGTTAATAAAATTCACAATGATTTTCCGTAGAAATAGTAGTTTGGGCTTCAGAGAGTGTGCGATTTGTATGTAAAATAAATGGATTTTGTAGTTTCTTTCGCGTGTAGTTAAAAACACATTTCTAAACGAAATTCAATATTCTTATATTTTGTGAATAGCTGAGGAATGTTACGAATTTTGGTTATTTTTCTAAAACTTAAAAATATTATTTTTAATTATTTTTTATATATTTAAAATTTGAAGATGAATATTTTGAAAAAATTCCAAATTTTTGATGGTCAAGAAAAATAAAATAAAATTCGGTAAATTTTTATAATAATTCTGTTTGGAATCTAATCTAAAAAAAAGGAAAATCTTCTCCGATTTTTTCCGCTTCTTTTTTATTTTAATTTTTTAAAAAGTGTCTTAAATTAAATCTTTTACTCATTAGTCAAATACTAATTACTTTCCTGTTGATTTTTTTTTCATTACTTACTCCTACTACATACATTCATTTACTAAAGATATATTATTTTTCCGTTGCCCAGTGTAATGAACAGTTTTGCCTGATTGCCGAGGATTGAAAGCAAATGAAAATGACCAACAAATCCAGTTAACCTTGCCAGGGGGCCATTTGATGTATGGCTAAAGCAACAAAACCACACAAAAAACTCCAAACTGACTTTACACGAATGAAACAATCGGAAAACATTTACAGTTCAGACATACAATGCAACTACATACGTGTACATACATATGTACATTTTGGGTGTAAAACAATGACAGCTTACACAACTGAAAATGAAAATGAAGAAGTGGCGGCGGTCCGGCCAACAACCAACACATGACGACCATTTCGGTTGGCTTTAAAACAAAATGTTGTTGTTTTGTTTCATTTTTTCTTTTCAAACAAAAAGAAGCCATACAACAATCCAAAAACAAACAAAAAAACACAATTGTTATACATACATATGAATGTATGTTAATTAGAAGATAGATAGGAAAAAATGAATAGCCGGGGACATATAATTAAGATGCTGAGCTAATTGTTACCAATTAAAATGATATTAAGAAACGGTTTTGAGAGAGTTCAAAAAATATGGAAAATAAATTATACATTTGTCGAATGTGATGTGGGTTTTCATCAAAGACAAAAGAGTTAAGACACAAAAGTATGAATTAGTGCAACCGTTTAGGGCAAACAAGAGACTTAATGTCCCACTATCATGAGATTAGAAAGACATCCTCCTTTAATAAAACAAAAGACTTAAGACACATACACGAAAATTTCCAAGTGTTTAGAAAGACAACCCTCTAAATTGGTAAATGTAGTTTTCTGGGAATGTCTTTCAAAAAAAAAAAAAAGAACAAAACAATGCTGAGAAATTGGTGTATCATGCATTTGAAATGAGATCGACTAAAAGTACTACAATAGGGGAGGGAGAGTATAAGTTTGACACTAAAACTGTTAATGAAATAATAAGCTAAGCGTAAGAGTTAATTTAAATGTAAAAAGAAGTCAAATTGTAATTTTCTCTCGGAAATGGTAATATCTTAAATTAGAGAAACATGAAAGAAATGTGACCGTAAGAAAAAATATAAAATATTTTTAAAATTCCCTTCCTTCCTTCATCATAGCTTAAGAAAAAGCATGGCTGAATAAAGAAGTTATCATTTATTAAGTGAATAGTCGCGAGGATAAGTAAAATAACACCATAAGGATTTTTGTACCTCCACCATAGGGGTGAAAGGGGACCAAAAAAATGGTCAAAATGTGAAATGTTACTAATTACACAATAACAACTAGAAACATGGAATTCCATGTGTACATCCAACTAGTAGCGTAGACACACAAAATAAAGGGATTTTTCGAAATATTTACTCTTAGAGTGTAAAATGGTAAAAGAGGGATGACAAGTAAAAATGGCGTTAAGTTCGGCCGGGCCGAACTTTATATACCCTCCACCATGGATTGCAATCCACAGAGGCTGTCGATTTTCGAAGAAGTGAAGTAATATTACAGAAAAATATAATTTTTTTAATATAGCCAAACCAAAACAAATACAAATATTAAAAAAATGTATAAATAAATATATTATTTTTATTATTTCAAGGCAAGGCTACCAATACGTTTACACTATATATAGCGAAATAATACTTCAAGTCAATTCAAAACATAAATATTCTTATATTTATATTTTCCAAAAAAGAAAAAAAAAACGTAATTACCATAAATATTGGTAGATAGTGGGTGCTACAGTGGGTTATATTTCCATTCCATTTTAATTCCAAAAGTAAAGTCATTAAGGATTTTTGTGAAATTTTATTTTTAAGGGAAACATCGCGAAAGGGAACCACAATGGGAATAAAGGCTAAATGGCTGCAGCTACAATAATAAAAATTGGTATCCACATTTCTCTGACCGCGTAAAAACCGCGTGTGAAAAATAATCGATTTCTGTGTAATATGATTAATTAAATTTTCTTAAACTTTAATCTATTGGAAAAAACAAAATCTAGAAGGAAAATATTTTTCAAAAATACCGAATATAATATTCTAATAAATTTCTGAATAGCTGAGGAACGGTATTTAGTGTTTTTTTTAATAAAATATTATTACAAATATTAATTTTATTTATTTATGTATATATTTAAAATTGAAAAATAAAAATTCCCAATTTGCGATGGCCAAGAAAAAAACATCGTCGACTTTTTTCTTCTTCATAATATTTTAATTTGGACTTTAATCTATTAGAAAATCAAAATTTTGAAGGGAAATGTTATTAAATTATATTAAAACAATTTAAATAAGTGTATTTGAACAATTCTGATTTTTTAATCATAAAATTATTTATTATTTGGCACCTATAACATAGTGTACGATTAAGTCTTTAAAATAATTGTTCCTTTGGAACTTTGTAGTCTTGTGAAGGGGCAACAGGATGAGGGAAGTGAAAGACTAAAAACGCCAACTATCTCCATTTTACCCACACATCCTTACGTATATCATCCGGAGTAACAACTTCTTTTAGAAATTGTCGTACGGTGTAATACTCCACCTCTATGTAAAGTCAACAGCCTATTATCTGTCGCTAATACTGTGGAATGCACTGACCGGTCTTAACGTCCTATTTGCTTTATTGCAGAGTATGTGAATCGTTACATACTTTTGTATTTTATTTTTTGTAATTAAGAAATTTTTGCCGTAAGAAATATTTGCGCCATGCAAACATCAACATTCACATTGCAAACATTGCAATCACTGCAAGAAACGCATGTTTGCTTCGATGGCAGCCCCCAATTAATTATTGGGTGTTGTTTCAATGCCAAAACCCCTCATCAATGCAACACTTAAGATATCGATTCAAATCAAATAACAATTTGTCTTTTAGCTGCGACTGCAATTGAAACGGCCAGCCTGCCTGCCTGCCTGCCTGCTTGCCATCTTCGAGGTGTTGGATGAATATTAATTTCCGCCCAAAAGTAGCAACTAAAACCATTCGGACATTAACAAAATTTATGGCTTGTTAAGAGTGACAGTTGTTGGGCATTAATAAAATTTATGGCCGTATAGCTGGATGAAATGTTAATGCTGTGGCCAATATGTAAAAGACAAACAACAGTGACGATGGGCTAGGCCATTAGATTAATTTGATATGATTTTAATGAGGGAATTGTACCATGACAAAAATTAAAATAATAAAAAACAACTTTCATTTCTTTGAGTTGAGTCGGAGGTGTGGAATGAACCCTTTCAAAATGACCTGAAAGAGTCATTGTACAGAACCGGAAGTTGCTTTCGTTCTTAATTAAGTTGTTCCTTCTTTTTTACTGTACTGGCTTGGCCTATGACATGTCATCTTTTAAATAATTCCCATGCTAATTTGAGACCATTAAATCTGTGTAGGTGTCTTAAGTCTTTTGCTGAAGCCTCGGTAAAACGGAAACTTCAGTCAAACTGAAAATGGGCTATAAATTACTTTGCTGCCATCAGATAAGGAACGAGGTGTACTCTTCATTTTATTTCGTTCGTTTTTTGTTGTTGTTAATTTCATGCTTTAAACTGCAGCTAATGTTGAGACTGTTTTTTTGGGGTTTTCTTTGTGTTTTTTCTCTATTTCTTTCTTTTCCATTTGGTCAGTCATGCTAACGAGGCATGAAACTTAATCTTCTTCTGCTTCTTTTTCTCTGCGTTTGTTAGGCCTCTGCAGAAACAGAGAAAAAATCAAAAAACTCGCCAGTGAAAGTATAACAAATGTTTTATTTTTCGAGTCTACGTTATTTTCACATCGTAGTAATAATAACAAAAATTTGATGGCAGAAAACGTCAATTGATATGGTTTTCTTTTGGTCGATTAAAAACCCGTTAAAATCCACGAATTCGTTATTGGCCAGCGCTGTTCAATAACCTTCCGTTAAGATTTGGCTCCTGCCTTCCCACCATAAACTATCTCCTGCTCCTATCATGTGGCGTTCGTCTCACGAATGAAAATCACATCAATCATAATCGATCATTTTGAAAACGATTATAATCAAGGTTAAACTGAGTGAGTGGGGGACGGACGACTGTCTGGTGTCGGTGTCGTTGTCGATTTCGTTGGAAAAAGTGAAAATGATCAAGTTATTTGAGGAAAATAGCTTTTAATCAAACGCTATTAAAGGCAATATAATAAAATATCAGAAAAAATAAAATACAGCAAACGGAAATTGCATTATAATAGCAGGATATTCACAAAAAAGAAAATATGGCAGAGGTTATTGCTGCTCTGTTCATAAGATCACTAATGGCGGATAATGACCTTTAATGAGTATGTGTCTTAAGTCTTTTGTTTTGAAGCACATCTACCCACACCACAAAGCTGCAGTGTGCAAGTAAGCCCTATTACTATAAAGTATATTATTAAAGCTTTGTTAAGCTCTGCTCTGCAGTGTCATTGGCAAGTGTAATAGCTTGGCGTTCAGAGGAATGTGCTCTGAGCCGTTTATCTTTGAAGTCATTTATTTCAATTTCTTTGCCCTATTAAATAAAGGCATTAAAATATGCTTATTGATAACACCATGCGACAGTACTTTTTGGAGCTGAACAAGACCATACACTCGTGACTCGTAGACGTCGTATATAGGAGATCTGTGTACTCAGTTTTCCATTTGGTGATCTTTGCTCCTTTCTACAGGACTATTAATTTCCAAAGGATCTAGATGTTTCAATAATTTATTTTCATACTAATTCGGGTCACATAAAGGCAACATGAATATCAAATGAAAGGGAAGAATATATGATAAAAATACTTTAGAATTGAGGCTTCTATTTGCATAGGTTTAGCTTAAAGAACCATTTAAAATTTCCCCCTTAAAAATAAAAATAAATAAAGTTTAACTTGTTAAGGGCGAAAATTGAAATATTTGATAATGCTAAACTGATACAGATAGTTGCATACAATTTTATTTTATATTTTTAACAGATATTGCCCTCTTTCATTTGATACCCATGTCACCTTTGTATGCCTCGCAAAAGTACGAAAAAAAATTATTAAATCTTATATTTTATTATTTATATTTTAGTTTTTTATTTCTTTATACAATTTTTCCAATTTTTTTATACACTTATTCGCTCCCTATGATAGCGGTATGAGTGTCAAATTAAAGGAGAGAATGTCTTTTAAAAACAATTAAAATGTTATGTTTCTGTCTATATTAAGTTACCATTAACAGCCACTTTAATTTCCCCCCTTCATTTATTTAATTTATTCATATTTTACTTTTTAAGGAGGAATTTCAAATATTTCTTAATGATAAACTAATATAGATAGAAACAATAAAACGTTAAGTATTTTTAACAGATATTCCTCTCTTTCATTTGATACCCACATCGCCTTTCAATGACTCGCACAAATGCGGAAATAAATTATTAAATTTAAAGTTAAATTTTCTTCTATTTCCTCATATAATTTTTCAAAATTATTTTTTATACTTATTCGCACCCTATGACAGCGGTATTAGAGACAAATTAAAGAGAACAATATCTTTTAAAATTACATTAAAGTCCATGCTTCTATCTGTATTAGTTTATCACTAACAGCAAATTCAAGTTGCCCCCTTAATTTAGTTTTTTCATTTTTTACTTTTTAAGGGGGAGAGCGCCCCGGTAGTCGAGTTGGTAGCGTGCTCGGTTATCAGCGTGGGGGTCGTGGGTTCGATTCCAACCAGAGGCTCTGGCCTGTCGCTGCAATAACTAGCTAGTCACCCCGGCTCAATCCCTGGACCCAAAATTAGAATATTAATTTACTTTGTATTGTAATTCATAATAAATAAATAAATTTTTAAGGGGGATATATAAATATTTGTTAATTCTAAATTAATACAGATAGGTGCATGCAATTTTATGTATTTTTTACAGACATTGCTCTCTTTTATTTGATACCCATATCGGCTATGTATATTTCGTACAAGTACTGAAATAAATTATTAAATCTTATACATCCTTTGGGAATTAAAATTTCTGAAAAAAGTTTTTTTTTTTCAAAAATTATTTTATATACTTATTCGCACCCTATTGCAGCGATGTTTATGTCAAACTAAAGATGACAATGTCTGTTAAAAACACTTTAAAGTCCATGCTTCTATCTGTAGTACTTTACTACTAACAGTCATTTCAAGTTTCCCCTTATTTTATCTATTTTATTAATTTTACTTTTAATTTTACTTTTTAAGAGGGAAAATTTTAAATGCAATTTTAAGTATTTTTAACAGATAAGCCTCTCCTTCATTTGATAGCCACATCGCCTTTGTATGTCTCGGAAAAGTATGGAATTAAATTATGAAATTAAAAGTCCTGTAAAAAGTTTTTTATTTCCTTATACAATTCTTCAAAAATTATCTTATATACTTATGCACACCCTATGCTAGTGGTATTTATATTACATTAAAGAGGAGAATGTCGTCTAAAAACACTACAAATTCCATGCCTCTATCTGTATTAGTTTATTACTAACAAACATTTCAAAATTTCCTCTTAATTTATTTAGTTTATTCATATTTTACTTTTTAAGAGGGACATTTTTAAATGCTTGGTAATGCTAAACTAATACAGGTAGATGCATGCAATTTTAAGTATTTTCAGCAGATATTCCTCTCTTTCATTTGCTATCAATAGCATCGGTGTATGTCTCGTAAAAGTATAGAAATAAATTATTAAATCATATACATATATCATTGGAAATAATAAGTTCTGTAGAAAATTTTTTTTATTTCCTCATACAATTTTTCAAAAATTGCGAAACTAATACAGATGGATGCATGAAATTTTAAAGATTTTTAACAGATATTCCTCTCTTTCATTTGGTATCCATATTCTAGGACTCGGAAAAGTATAGAAATAAATTATAAAACTTTTATATAAATTAAAAGTCTTGTAAAAAGGAGAAAAGTTCACCAAATGGAAAACTGAGTACATAACTTTTCTACAAACGATATATAGTTTCTTGTGTATATAGTCTTGTTCAGCTTCAATGAAAAAAGTGTAAAATTGTGGCACTGCAAAAAAATAGGTCTGCTAAAATACTTTCTATAGAGTTTATTAAGGCCTCAAGTTTGATCATTTGATTTTTTATCTTTTATTACCCAGTGTAAACAAAATCAAATCCAATTCAATTCAATCAATCACATCGAATTTCTTCATACTACGAATAATGACCAGGATTTTTGCAATATATCTGAAGCTTTTGAAGTGTGTTGATGTTCCTCTCATCATGGCGACCATCTGGTAGTGTCGTGTTTATTTCATTTCTATCAAAACGGAATGTTATAATAAAATTTAAGATAAAGAAAGAGAAGAAGCGCACACAACTAACACACTAACTAACTGCGACGACGGCATCTATTAACCCAATTCAAAGTGATCAAGAGAGAAATAGAAAGACGCGGCCACACATTAGAAAAGTAAGACAGACAGTCACTGGCTTGAATATTTCTACATGTTTTGTCTTTTATTTTTCTTCTTCAGCTTTTTTTGCTTTCATTCACCTTGTGGCCATCTATCTATGATTGCACATATCAAGTTTCGCACACAGTAGAAGGAAGAAACTGAAATTGGCCAAGAAGTGCAAAAAAAGAAAAATGGAGAAAAAATGTAAAAATAAAACGTCTAACGACTGTAGTTGAAGTAGGTTATGGTAGAAATTCGCAGCGACAACAATTGCGAAGTCAACGACAGCCATACACAAAACAATCTATAACATTTACTAGCTAACACGTAATAGTTGGTTGGTATGTTTTTTTGTTACAAACTTTTCACTCGAATAAAAAACGGAGTAAAGAGAATGCTATAACGAATAATCACCTTAAAGGCAACATGATTCTTGATCACTATTTTCCCTAGTTGATGAAGTAGGGAAAATAAAAAATTATATTTTTTATTTTGGAAGAGTAAAGAATTTTCGTTTATGACTTTTTTTCGACTTTAAAAATTGTCTACCGTATCTCGATTGCGAAAAAGAGGGTTGAAATATTAGAAAATTCTGGTTGATTTTGCAAAACAAAGACGTAGAAAATAGAAGCCATCATTTCACCACTATCAAACTCACACAGTCACTAAAGAAAGACATCTAAAGTAGTTAAAGTTAAAAAAAAATAGTTAATGTAATCATTTCGAAAATCAAATTAAAAGAAATAAAATAAAATTGTAAAAACTTTAAAAACAATATTTTAAATTTTAATTGAAATTGCCTTCAAAACAAGTTATAGTACATTAAAATCGGTCAAGTATTTAAGGAGTTACTGGCGATTAAATGAATAAATTGGTCGTAACTCGTAAAAAAATATTTTTTTTTCCAAAAATACGAAAACAACATTTTTATGAGAAGAATACATACACAAATTTTTAAAAGAATCGTTGCTATCGAGTTCAAAAATCGTACCGGTTGACATGGAATGACTCATATATTAACGTAGAAGTGATGACGATGAAGCACTACACAAAAAATTAGTATAGATAAGATCATGATTTCGCTATATACTGCGGTTTTTAGAGTAGGCACAAGTAGACTATTTTCAGGTGATTTTAAACCAAATGTATGGCTTGTTAGAAGTGATTAATAAAATTTATGACCGAATTGCTGGATGAAATGTTAATATAGTGGTCAATATAGTGAAGACAATAAATAATGGCCTAACTAGTCATTAGGTTATTTTAATATGATTTTAATGAGGGAATTTTCCATGAGAAAAATTAGGAAACTTTGTTTTCTCTGAGTTGAGACTGTGGTGTGATCCTTGAATTAAATACGCTTTAAGGTCGAGATACTTATGTAAAATACGCCAAGTTGTCGAATACGACAAACCAAGGTACTGAGAACGACGACGACTCTACTCACCACGTTCTTCGCGTACAGTCTCTGCTACAGCTGCTATATTCTTTTCTCTGTTTTTCGTAATACAGCTGAACAATTTGGAGACGCTTTTGTGGTGTAAGTCTCTCCATGATGACTTGCCAAACGATATTGCACAAAAATGACAAAGCAGTTGATATGAGTAGTGCGTCAAAAAAACACCCTATTGAAAATCAAACCTCACGATGAATCGCCAGACATATTCATGATCGTTATAAAATTCTAAGATCTAGCATCTAAACGAAAGGATTCAAATTTAGCAAGAATACGTCTAATAGTTGTAGATCTTTTGGGAAATCGGTCCAGGGGGAAAAATTTTTCTCTAACAAAGATAAAAAATAGAAAAAATACAGTTTTTAAGCACTATTTTCTTGAGATATCTGATATTATTTGTAATGGGATAAAAAACAGGAAGAAAGGAGGTAAAATTACCAGTCAAACCGCTGCGGATAGAATAATAAAAATCAGTGTAAATTTCGCTCTGATTGCGTAGAAGCGAAATATAACGTCATCTTTCAATACTCGTATGTTTAAAGTCAAAATGGGCAAAAAGGGATAAATTTAGTACCGACCAAATGGCAGCAGCTAGAATTACGAAATTCGGGATGTCAATTCCTATGACTGTATAGGCGTACAAAATCAAGGAAATGTTCGAAATTTGAACTTTTATGGGAAAACAGGTTTCAAGGGGATAAAATAGAAACCAATCAAACAGCTGAATGTAAAATAATGAAAATCAGTGTATATTGCGCTCTGGTTATAGTTTCCAGAAATTTCAATACAAAATGTACAATATGTGGATTTTTTGAAATCTGTACTTTTAGCGAAAAGTGAGCTAAAGAGGATGGATGGTGCCAATTAAACAGCTGCAGCTAGAATAATGAAATTATATTTATACATTTCTCTTCTCTTCTTTAATTTAATTAATTAATTAAATTTATAATAATGAAACATTCGAATTTATTTAACAAGTATTGCAATTAGCAAAGGAATATCACAATTTGCTTGATATCTTACAACACTTCTGTGTGAATTCAGAAAGTTCCAACTTGTCAGTAATACTGTGGAATGTGCACCATGGTGGAGGGTATATAAGATTCGGTCCGGTCGAACTTAACGCCATTTTATTTGTTTTTAGTAAAATTAATAAAGTTTTAATAGTTGTACTCCCATTTTGGAAATATAAGTCCGTTTGCATGTTCACTTAAAAGTAATTATGATAGATAAAAATGTCTTGAATTTCACATAGTGCTTCAGAAATACTCTTTAAACAAATATGAAAAAAAAATAATTTTCTTTGAAAAAAAAATCGTTATTTGCTGTCAGGAAGAAACTCATAAAATATAGAAAAACAATGTAAACAATTATTTTGATTTATTTTTAATAGCTCTGCTAATCAATGTCTATATGCAGAAAATCTATTGATGGATTTATATGTTAAGAGTCTCAAAACTTCTATCTTCTATCTTTAATAAGACTTATTTTCTTCGTTGCAAGAGCAGAAGTAGCTTTTGTAAAATAAAAAAATATTCTGTTAATTATTTTTTTAAATAGTATGTTAGCGCTATTACGATTTTATTTTTAATAATTAAACTATTAATTTTAAAACTATGCGTCTACAAAAATCAGACTTATATTTCTGAAATTATTAAAGTTTATATCCATTAAAAAAGTTTGTGTTGATTTTATAATTCAATATGCCTCAAAGCTTCACGTAAAAACGGCAAACGTAAGACTATCAAGGGAGATGATCAATATTCGAGTTTTTTCTGACATTTTTTAATCTGAAACCCCTTATTTTGTTCTTGTTATAAATTTATCCTTAAAACTATTGCATGTTTTTTCTTCTCTTCTAACTTTTTTCCTCGAGCGGTGTTCTTGGCTAATAACATTTACGACAACTTGTGCACCGGCACCAGGCTGCAACACCAGGAGACACTTACATACGGTAATCACTAATAGGACTTGTTTTTTTCTTATTTTCTTTTCTGTTGATGTGCTTTTATTGTGCTGCTCTTAAAGCTTATGTCTTATGGCACTGACATGCATTTGCGTGTTTGAATGTTGGTAACAGTAAACACCATCTTTCGGCCATATATGGTTTCGGGTAGTTGTTACTGACGAGATGGCCAGCCGATAAATGCCGCGGCGATGGCGAACACTACACACGACGTCAAAGTTAATGGCTTGAATAGAATTCGGGGGAAATTTCTTTAAGGAATTAAAATGAAAAAAAAAAAACGAAACATTAAATAGTTCAACTATAAATGGGGTAAAGTTTAGATGGAGTCGAGCTTATTTATTTTATTTTTTCGCAATTTCTCTGACATTCTAAAACATGGGAGACGAAATTCGTGTGCCAAGGAAAAATAATTAAAATTTTCTAATGATTTTTTTTTTGATTTGTAATATTGTGTTCAGATATGCATTCAAAATTCACTTTGAGCAGATTTCGTCTATCAAACTCTATATGAAAACAATTGGGGAAAATTGGATTTGTGGGTGTTTATTCGAACGCAGCATAAGTCGACAAGAATTTTTAGATTTCTAGTCGAGCCTTAGTTTGTAAATGATGAGGATCAAAAGGCCAAACTTCCATAAATTAAACATAGTTACCATACCATAGTCGTATCTTCTTTCAATATTATATTGAATTTTCAAACATGATCATACCTGCAAAGAAAAGAAGAAACAATTTATTAGTACAATTTTAATTTAAAGAAGAAGGATTTAGATTTGGCCAGTTCAAGTCAAATTTATAATCGAAGTCTATACTAAGCCAAGGTAAGTGAGAAAATGAAAACAAATCTTTAGCTAAAAAGCCACATAGACTAACTACAGCCTATCTTATAAATAAATCTATGAAACTACATTTCAATCCTACTGCTGTTTATGAATTTCTCAATAGGGTGAAGTAATCCACATCATCACTTTGAAATGCGGAACTCTTTTGGCTCGCCAACCACTTCCAATCATGTCCCATCTATCCATCCATCCACCAACGCCTTAAATACTTCACTCGTGTAAAATTATAACAGCCATCATCATCATCATCATCATCTAAATAATTGATTTATGTGACAGAACACTTTTTCTTTCGTCAAAATGTCACTACGGCAATTTATTTATGGAGACATCGAATGGAAACAAGTTTGTCGCTTAAGTCTTTTGTTTATGTTTCCATGCATTGAATGCAATCGGCCTTTCTCGACGCATAGACAATTATTTTCGTGTGTTTAGCTTTTCCTGGCAATTTATGATAGCCAGACCAGACCAGGCTAATAATTCTCTCACAGCCGACTTAATCCCCGGGGACATGTGCGCATGTCTGCTCGCATAAATGATCTATATTTTATGCATTACATGACAATAAAAAGCCTGCGATAACGACAATACTTTGGGGATTTTAAATGAATTTAAAATCAAATCAAATAAGCCATCGAAGCGTTTCTAATGGTGGGAAACCATAAGCGCTGTTATTCATTAGTTTGCCATTAGTTTAGTTTCTTTTGTGGCAAAAAAGGTGCTGATTGTTGTTGTCGGCCTTAAGTGGACCAACTAAAATTAATGATTAAGTGCAATTTATTACCCTATGTTATGTGCATATTAACAACAATAATTAGTTATAAATAATTAAACTAATTAGTTCGCAAAGGTAAACAAACACGAGCACAGTCACACACGTGGGTGTAGCGCAGCTATTATAGTTGATTTGTGATGTAAATTACACTGTGGGCTGGGGAGTGAAATCTTATAGCTGCTGACAAGTGAAAGTGATTTAGAGCATGGGAAATGAATTAATAAAGCCCACAGTGAAATGAAATTGTAGAAATTTTCATAAATCTTGCCGGTGTTTTTCAAAGAACGGACAGTGGCACAGTGGGGATATGGAAGAAAGGGAAATAGTGATGACACTTCTAAAGGGTTATGGTAAAATTTCCCATGGGCCTAGTTGAGATATTGAAGAGCTTAATTTATGTGAGGTACTCTCTAGATGTAATAGGAGCTGCACAGTCGGGATATAAAGTTGAAATTTAGAATTTATACTTTGATTGCGGAAAAAAAGTATAGGAGTATAAAGCACGAATATAAAAGTAACATTTTTTCAGCAGCAGCTTTTTTTCTAAAGCCAATAGGCAATAGATAAATAATAAAATTCACAGAAGTCTGAATTTAAAACTCGTGTAAATATCAGAATTTGTCCGATTTTTGGAGAAAATGTGAAAACATTACTTTTACAACGATTACGCATTGTATTGTTCAGCAATGATAACATTTTGATATTATTCCGAAAGTGTAATTAACGTAGAATCATTGACAATACAATGTAAATTCTTATTCTTTCTTAAACGTAATTTTTGATATTAAAAAGTGAAATAAATAAATATTAAAAGTGAAATAATCAATCGAAAAACGTATAGATTTTGGAACCACAATATTCCTTGCAGAGCTACTGAGAGTGCAACTTTTCAAAAAAATATTTTTTGACTGATATTCGGAAGGTGAGATGTGGTTCACATTCGTTTGTCAGAATCATTAACTTAAAAAGTCCGGGTATTTTGTTAAAAAGTAATGCGATCTATAAATTGCATTCTCTAAAATATAGATGCAAAATGGTCTTGAGCCAGGAAATTTTTCCAGTTCAAATCAAATTGTGTAAATATCATTTTTTTGTTGAAATCTTTACTTTTATCTACGTTTACGGAATAAGTTTTTCAGAGATAGTTAAAATTTTTATAATTTTATAATAACTAGAGTTCATAGAACTTCGCCAGGTATTACATTTTTTTGAAAAGACCGAATCACAGTTGGATCCCTTTATTTTCCCGACTTATGGGACTAACCCATTGTTTTAGCATCAATGATGCTATGTGTGATAATTATCAAGATTATAATAAGTACTGTAATTACATGAAATGATTGCAGTTCTTTGTGAAAAGTTCGGGTTCGTTTCTTAAGTCTTTTGTTTATAAGTTTTTTTTTTTTGGATTTCATTTGACATTTCTCAATTTCAGACTAACTCAATTTGAACCATGGAAAGAAACACAATCGAGCAACGCCTTAAAGTTATTCAGGCTTATTATGAAAATGGGCGTCGAAATCAAAATCCATATCGAAGAAAAGGAGTGACTGTTTGGAGCGGTTTATGGGCTGGCGGTATCATCGGGCCGTATTTTTTCCGAAATGAGACCGGTCAGGCAGTTACTGTGAATGGTCTTCGCTATCGTGAGATGATAACGAACTTTTTAAGGCCCGGATTGAAAGATATGGATGTGGACGATATGTGGTTTCAACAGGACGGTGCCACGTGCCACACAGCTAACGAAACAATGGCTCTTTTGCGCGACAAATTCAATGGCAGTGTTATCTCACGTGGTGGCGATGTCAATTGGCCGCCAAGATCATGTGATTTGACACCGTTGGACTTCTTTCTTTGGGGTTATTTGAAAGAAAAGGTGTACGTCGATAAGCCAGCAACAATTCAAGAGCTAACGAATGATATAATTCGGCACATTAACGGCATATAACCTCACTTATGCCCCATCATCATCGAAAATTTGCACCATCGGATGGAGGTGTGCCGCCGAGGTCGCGGTGGCCGATATTTGGTTCCATACATAATTGAAGCATACCAATATTATCATAATAACAAGAAATGACAATAATTTCCTAAATATTTTGTATTTTATTCAAAATCAACATCGGTTATGATTTATTTCTAAACACTAAAATTAAGGATGATGAGCTTTCACAACAATCGAACAAGAAAATATACCTTATGTTTTCCAGTGACCTTCTGACTCACTTTGTGAAACTATAAATTCATTTAATTTTGATAAAAATAAAAAATAACACATGTGCTATTGTTATATTGATGGACGATTTATTCATAGACATGCATAATTTCTTCATTACAGTGGTAGCTTTTCTATATCTATGGGGTTCTTCGCACCAGCTGTACTTCCTCAAAGGCGGGAAATATATAAGCTGTGATTTTGGGTACGACTAAATTGGACTGCATAAGGAAGTATGTCATAGTTTTGGTGGGTTCTCTTATAGACGTGCTGAAATTCACACTGCTTCGTCAAGAACAATAATTTCTTGAAGAGGCTGAGTCGTTTATTCAGCAAACGTCTGAGACTACACTTGTGCTTTTTGGTATTGGCGATGCAATGAACGATTGCAGTTAGCTTTGAGACTTTCGAGTACGTTTCTTAAGTCTTTCGTTTTCATTAACAGAATATGTGAGGAAAAATGATTTTTTTACACATTCAAGATGGGATAAGAATATATTTCTTGTTATTTTAAATCATTTGTAGTCTTTTGGAAATCCCGAGTTATTCTCCTAGGAATATTTTTAAAAGATTGCACGCTGTGCTATAAACCATTTACTGCTGAAGGTAGCTGTTATAATTATAATTATAAATTATTCTAGAATGTGTTAAGCATTTCTCGAAGGAGGCAAATGTACTATTTCATTAGTGCTATTGAAGTTGCAAACTTTATGACTAACTGAAGGTATGCTGCACACATATACATTTCTCTAATACTGTGATACTCCGGCGGCCAGACATACATTCAGCGCATTTAAAAAATGCTTTAAAATCACTAAAGCGCAAAATTTAATTAATCACAAAAAACAATCCTCATAACTTGCAAGCACGCCAATACACCAATTATTTGATTATAATTAATGTTGTGTTTTCAGTTATTTTTATTTGTTTTTGTTATAATTTTTTTTTCTGGTTGCTAATTCCTCATTACAACACCTCTGTAGGTATGTACATATATAGGCCAACTTCGTTATAACTGGATGACAGGCGGCTGTCATCATTATAATTTATTGATATTAATAGAGTATTTTTTCAATAGATACTTTCCGCCATTATAAAATCTTTGGCAAAAAATATGAAAACAAAAATAAATATCTCGAGAGTTATAACTAAACGTTTGCTGTCACACCTTAACACTCTGCTGGAGATATGTACGTTATACGTGTATCTTTATGTATAACGTGATCGGTCGCAAATAGTTTTTTAATGTAATAATATCAATTTACTTGGGATATTAACCTTGTCCAGAGCAACACACCACACCGCCACCACCGCCATCATATTGAACAATTCTAATTTCAGTTTCATTACAGTTCGTTCGTAATATTTGTTAAATCATGTGTTAACAATATTTCAAGTATTGGCAAAACAAAACAAGAAAATCGAAATATAAAAAGCCAAGTTGCATAAATTATGTTAGCCGTGCCGGGCGAAGACATCAAGGTCTTTGTGGATTTCATATGATTTGAAATAACAGAAATTGTTATGGATTGAAGTCATCGTTTTGTGATTAATCGAAATTTTCAATTGAAAACTTTTACTTTCAAAACCAGCAATATTCGGCAACTGTTTTGATTAGGCCAAAAGGTTTGGAAGCTATAGGTTAATTGAAAAGATAAGCCTACAAATGGGAATGATGAATAACCATTTAGATGATGAAAAGGAACAGTCCACACCTAATTAATATTTAAATAATAGGTCAAATCGCACTCCTGCCTTTATTTTGTTTTTGTTGGAATTTATGCTGGTAACCCACATGAATTTGCTTTATTACACAACAAAGTTTTTTGTTAACTATTCTTTAATTGGGTTAAGTTCATTTGAGCCATTGTTGCCACGATTATATGCGAGTACATTAAGTGGTTGGCATTTTGATCTTAGAAACCACACATTCACAGAAAATAATCGCTGAGTTTTGCTAAATGCCACCGAAAATAAAACAAAAGAAACAACAATTATTCTTTGTGAAAGAGAAAAAAAACTATGTGGAGGAGCAGGAGAGCACCAACTCAGGCC
Source organism: Polietes domitor (assembly GCA_947397865.1). NCBI lineage: Eukaryota > Metazoa > Arthropoda > Insecta > Diptera > Muscidae > Polietes > Polietes domitor. Next base: position 62,671,789 of record OX377622.1, read on the forward strand.
CGCAGAGTCTCAGAAAAATATTCCTACAAACTCCGCCACAGGAATAAGTGGAAGAGAGCCTCTGTTTAAAGCAAATTCCGAACAAAAATTCTTTATATATTTTTTTTTCAAAAACTATTTTATATGAATGTTATTTTATATAATAACATTATTAGTGTCAAATTAAAGAGAAGAATATCTGTTCAAAATAATTCAATTTTTATTTTTCTATCTGTGTTAGTTTAGCATTAACAGACATTTTAAGTTACCCCCCCCCCCTCATTTATTTAGTTTATTCATATTTTAGTTTTTAAGAGGGAACATTTGAAATAGCTGTTAATGCTAAACTAATACATATGGAAGCTTGCAATTTAAAGTAATTTTAGCCGATATTCTCTTCTTTAATTTGACGCTAATGGAGTTGTCATAGTGTGCGAAGAAGTATATAAAATAATTAAATTAAAATAATTTTTGAAAAATGTTATCCTTTGGAACTTTCTAGTCCTCTTAAGGAACCACGGGGACGATAATTTTTAAAGCGGATAATATAGGCCAGAAACTAAGAAACGAAGTGGACTTAATTGGCATTTTTAGTTTATTTCCTCATATAACTTTAATTTATTAGTTAGTTTATTTTCTTTATTTCCTCATACAATTTTTTAAAAATTATTTTATATACTTATTCGCCCTCTATGATAACGGTGGCAGTGGCAAATTGGAGAGGAGAATATCTGTTAAAAATGCTTCAAATGACTTGATTCTATCTGTATCAGTTTAGCATTAACAGCCGTTTATAATATCCCATCTTAATTTATTTAGTTAGTTTAGTTTTTTTATTTCCTCACACAATTTTTCAACAATAATTTTATATACTTATTTGCACCCTATGATAACTCTATTAGTGGCAAATTAAAGAGGAGAATTTCTCTTAAGAATGCTTAAAATTTTATCCGTCTATATGTATTAGTTTAGCATTAACAGCCATTTTAATTTTCCCTACTTATTTATTTAGTAGTTTAGTTTTTTTTTATTTCCTCATACAATTTTTCAAAAAATTATTTCGCACCCTTTTGTAGCGGTATTAGTTTAAAATTAATGGGGAGAATATCTGTTAAAAATACTTTAAATTGCATGATTCTATTTGTAATATTTTAGCATTAAACAGCTATTTCAATTTTCCCCCTTAATTTATTTAATTAGTTTAGTTTTTTTCATACAATTTTTCAAAATTTGTTTTATATACTTATTCACACCTTATGATAACGGTTATAGTGTCAAATTAGAGGAGATAATAACTGTTAAAAATACTTTAAACTTGAGGATTCTCTATGTACTAGTTTAGCTTAAGCCGTCGTTTATTTAGCTAGTTTGGTTAGTTTTTTTATTTCCTCATACAGTTTTACAAAAATTATTTTATATACTTATGCGCACCCTATGATACTGATATTAGTGTCAAATTAAAGAGGATAATAAATGTTAGAAATACTTAAAATTACATGCTTCTATCTGTATTAGTTTAGCATTAACAGCCATTTCAATTATCCCCCCTTAATTTATTTAGTTAGTTTATTTTTTTTTATTTCCTCATAAAATTTTTCAAAAATTATTTAATGTACTTATTCTCAACCTACGATAAATTTATCCTTGTCAAAGTAAAGAGCAGAATATCTGTTAAAAATATTTCATGCTTCTATCTGTTTTAGTTTAGCATTGACTGCCATTTCAAGTTTCCCCAATTAATGTATTTAGTTAGTTTAGCCATATTTATTTCCTCATACAATTTTTCAAAAATTATTTTATATACTTATTCGCCCACTATGATAACGTTATTAAATTAAATTAGAGCATATCTGTTAAAAGTACTTTAAATTTCAATCCACTATCTGTATTAGTTTAGCGTTAACAGCCATTTAAAGCTTCTCCCTTAATTTATTTAATTTATTCATATTTTACTTTTTAAAATGAAATGGTTGTTAATGCTAAACTAATAAAGATAGAAGGATGAAATTTAAAGTATTTTTAGCAGATATTCTCCTCTTTAATTTGACATTAATAAGGTTATCATAGGCAGCGAATAAGTATATAAAATAATTTTTGAAAAATTGAAAGAGGAAATAAAAAAACTAAACTAACTAAATTAAGGGAGGAATTCCAATTGGCTGTAAATGCTAAACTAATACAGATAGAAGAATGAAAATTAAACTATTTTTAACGAATATTCTCTTCTGTAATTTGACACTAATACCGTTATCATAGCGTGCGCATAAGCATATCAAATAATTTTTGAATTATAGTGTGCGAATAAGTTCTTTAAATATTTTTTGAAAAATTTTATCCTTTGGATCTTTGTAGTCCTGTGAAGGGCCCACAGGGTGAGGGAATGAAACTCCATTCACCTATAGTTTCAGACATATATTATATGGTTCAAGTGTAGTATGGACTGTCGGACAGTGAAAACAAAAAAATCGAAAAAACTAAAGACTTAAGCAACGAACTTGCTGCAGCAAAACATTGTTTGCTTAGGTTGGACATTCCCGAGCAAGAATGTTAATCTCAACTACTGTTTAAAATGTAAAATAAATAAATAAATTGTAGTTAACAAAAAGTACAAAACTCAACGTCTGCTAACAGTCTGTGTTTGTGTCGGGGTCTATGGCTGTCTGTACGTTTGTATGGCTTGTGAGGTTTTCTTCACGAGCGGTTGTCTGACTGATGGTGCGATTTTCTTGTGGAGTTTTTCTTCTTCTCTCTTGTTTTGGTTACGGTCTCATTGTTTGGATCTGAAATATATTTTCCACACCGAACACACGCTCGCATGTGTGTGTATTGGTGTAGCTAGCATTTAATTCCAACTAAAATACTATTTACTACTGTGTTTACTACATTTTCAAACCATCCGTCCGTCCCTCTGCCTTACATTTTTATACAGATTTTTTGCGCTTTATTTGTGTGTTTTTTCTTTTATTTCACTTTACTGTTCATTTCGTTTGTGTTTCTTCTATTCACAATTATTGGCTATTTCACAATGTTATGTTGGAATTAGTTTTTTTGCTTTTTTGTTGCAGCCTTTACAACACATGAACTATTTGAGCCAAAACTATTCATTCGTTTAGCGTTTGCTGGCTGCATCCATCTCGCGCGGCGCGAAGCCACAACAGTAGCCAACGACGCCGCCACAGCCGACATTTATGAGTTGTTACTCAGCCAGTGCAGTATAACAACAACAGGTGCAATTTAAATTGTAGCTGCTTTAATTTAAGTTCAATTTTATATGGCAGAAAAGCGAACTCATGTCGTTGTGTTCCTCCCAGTGCTTGGTGTTAAATGAGGTAACATATTTTGTGATTAAGCCAAGTATTTGCGCATAATTTTTATGGCAGCTTTAGAGAGAGAGAGACGAAATTAGATCTGTTCCACTTGCAAGGAAGTTGTTTAAGTTTAATTTAATTTTGAAGCGATAATTAGGCACGGTAAGAAAAAAAGAACGAGAATACTAAAAAATATAAATGGATGATATTAAAAAATTAATACCAAATTACCTATTAAACTTAAATGTTCACTAATGAGAGCAAATACAAACAGTGGGGATGCATGAGCATCAACTGATTCTTGTGGAGGGCTGCACTGAAAGACGCATGCGCAGTTTGTTTTAAAATACAGAGCAGTGGTTACTGTCATCTAACTTTACAATTTAGAATTTTCAATGAGAACAGTGTTTTTCGTATTGCCAGTTGTCTGATATAAAAATATTATCGCTTAACTGGACCTATCGAATTATAGCACCGTGCGACAATTTTATATTTTTTTTTCATTAGAGCTGAACAAGACCATATATGTGCACATGAAACTAGAGATCGTATGAAGAAAAAAGGTGATCTTTCAATTTGGTGATCTTTTCTTCCCTTTATATTACTTTAAATTTCCAAAGGAGACATTTTATTTAATAATTTAATTTCGTATTTCTGCAAGCCTCACAAAGGTGGTATGGGTATCAAATGAAAGAGAAGACTATCTGTTAAAAATACTATTTACAAATTTCAGCTTGAAGTGTAGACACGAATAAGCTAAACAAACTAAGGTGGCAAATATGAAATGCTCGATCATGCTAAACTAATACAGATAGGAACATGAAATTTTAAGTATTTTTAACAGATATTCTTTTCTTTTATTTCAGATCCACATCATCACTGTATGACTAGCAAAAGTACGAAAATAAATTATTATAACAACTATGGCAATTAAAAATCCGGTGACGAGGAACAAAGATCTCCACTATGTAAAATTTACTTTTCGTTATTAATTATTTTCATAAAATTAAAAGAAATAGTCATTCTCCAACTTATATTACCTAAGAAGGTATTATTGGGAATCGATTGCCAGAAAGAGGAAGTATCCAAGTGATTTGAAACTATACTACTATTATATATTTTTTTCTCCATTAACTTTACAAATTGAGTCGATAATTGGAAAGTTTATCCAATAATGCGTTTCCGATCTTGGAACTTTTTAATATGAAATTTGACATGTGAAATCCTGTCAAAGTGCATTTGAGTCGTATATCAGAATGGAGTATATGGTAATAAGGTCAGGAATACACGGTTATCAGTTGATAAAATAAATACCTTACATCTTTCGAAGTGTTTTCTAGTGGTTTTGCCAACGAAAGTTTCAACCAGTGACACTATAAGAGTTATCGGAATGCGGATTATGATTCGTAGAAGCATATAATGCGGCCCATTATAACTGGTCTAGGAAAGCTATAATACCATTTGCAATTTGAACATAATTTTTTTTGAGGACGATTTTCTCATGGAAAATATATATAAATATGAAGACAATTTTCTAACAAAAACTATCATAGATTTAAAGACAAAGTTTCTAGAGCATATGCTATAGATTAGAATATAATTTTCTATAGAAAAAAAATATCGTTGGTTTGAAGACAATTTTCCAATAGAAAATATCATAGATTTAAAGACAATTTTGTCATAGAAAGTATAACAGACTTGAAGACAATTCACGCCTAGAAAACGCCATAGATTTTAAGACAATTTCCGATAGAAAATATTAAAGATTTGATGATAATTTTCCTCTACAAAATGTTTTGGATTTGAAGATAATGTTCGTATAGAAAATATAAAAGATTGGAAGATATATTTAGGGTAAAAATGTCATGGAACGGAAGACAATTTCCCGTAGAAAATATAATAAATTTGAAGAAATTTTCGTGTACACAATATTATAATAATCTTGTAGACAATATTAAAGATTTGAAAACAATTTTCGTCTACAAAATGTCTTGGTTTTAAAGAGAATATCCCCATTAAAATATCAAGGATTGGAAGATAATATATAATATTCAAGAATTGACGACAACTTTCCTATAGAAAATATGATTGATTTAAACTCAACGTACATAATACAATAGATTTGAAGAGTAATTTCGTATATTCAATATTGCAGATATGAAGAAAATGTCATAGATTTGAAGACAATGTAGTCATAGAAAATAATTTAAATTTGATGACTAAATTGAAGATCTGAGAATAATTTTCCTCTACAAAATGTCTATGATTGGACGTTTTGATCCTGTAGAAAATTCCATAGATATGAAGACAATTTTCACATAGAAAATGTAAATGATTTGAAAACAATTTACCCATAGAAAATGCCATAGATTTAAAGGCAAGTTTCCTATAGAATAATATGATAGGTCACAATTTTCACATAGAAAATATTAAAGATTTGAAAACAATTTGCCCATAGAAAATACCATAGATTAAAGTCAAGTTTCCTATAGAATAATATGATAGGTCTGAAGACAATTTTCTTACAGAAAATATCATAAATAGGAGACAATATGTATAATATATTACATTATTATTACTACATCATAGATTTTAGATTTTTTGCTTTGAAGACAATTTCCAGCAGTAATTATAACGGATTTGTAGAAAAATTTTCTATAAAATATCATAGATTTGAAGATAATTTCCTTTTGTCAAATATTTTGGGATCTTTAGAAAGTATTATAAGAAACTTCCTATCGAAAATCTTTTATGCAAATTCATTGCAAATAATACTTTAGATTTCCAGAAAATGTCAGCCTAAAAATATATTTTATTCTCAGACAATTTCTAAAAATTATTTTCACATAGAAATATTCTAAAGTTAAAGTAAATTAATTTTTCCCTCTAGAAAATTATAAAATATATATAAATATAGGAAACTTCCCAGTACAAGATTTCTATTCCAGACAATGTGCATTAATATAGTTTTATAAATAACAGATGATCAATTCATCTGCAACGATTTTGAAATAATTTTTAAAATTTGCATTTTAACAAAGAGGATAAGTCATATCTGGAGAAAATTCCTTACTGCGCTGAACATGGTATTTAAATCGAAAAAATATAAAATATTTTTCAATTTTTGTTCAAATAGCTTCCATCTAAAATGTGAAATGTGAAAAAACACATCTGAAAAAAAAAATTCTGACTAATTGTATTCCTCTGATAAAGTGAATATTTTTCTTAGAGGAAAACTTTTGTAATTTTCATAAAAATTATAATTATTTTCCACACAAGAAGAAATTTATCTCCATTTCCATACTCAAGAAAAAATTGTGTTGACATGATTTTTGGTCAACACAATTTTTTTCTTGAGTAGTAGTCTCTTTGGAATATAAGTTGATTTGTATATGGAAAATGGAGATAAATTTCTTTTTGTGTGGAAAATAATTATAATTTTTATGAAAATTACAAAAGTTTTCCTCTAAGAAAAATTTTCACTTTATCAGAGGAATAGCTACAATGACGTGTGCTTGTGTACAAATAGCATCGTCCTTTTTGACTCCAACTGCAACATTGTCTTCAAATTAGCCCACAAGCCACACCACCATGCAACAACTTTCTTCTCTCCTCTTAACCTGTATTGATATTTTGCATAGTAATCCTACCAAACGGGTCTAATTCCCACGTAGTGCACGCACTTTTATTTTCTATGTTTTTGGATTGCTACAAAATGTAGCCTTCAACTTGTCAAAAAAGCAACAACAAAAACAAACGACAGCAGAAGCAAGTGAAACGAAATAAAAATAATCTTGAACTTGACACAACTTTCGAAATGAAAAAACAACAACAACCAGACCTCCAACACCACCAAAACAACCAATGTGATCGAGAGATAGACGACGGCTGGCTAGCAAAACACAACGCATGGCATGGCTTGGCAAATAAACGAGTTCATCAGCACCACAGACAATAAGCTGGCTGGCTCTCCGAGCTGCTTCTTGAAGCAACTGCCAGACGGCAGACAATTGGAGAGATACAGCTGTGGCGGCCGCTACAGTAGCAGCTACGTAATTCAGTAACTAACTCATCATCAGAAAACAAACAAAAAACAACAACACAAAACATAAAACGACCATAAAAAAACACTTTGACGCCACTTATCTTCCCCCGTTCCCCTCGCTTAGTCCAAGATGAGAGGCACAGATCCACTCTACATCATCAGCATGCATTGATCGCTGCCATCGGTGAATGGAGTCATTGGCGTGTCGACGTCATTGTTTTGGGTTGTTTTTGTTGTTTTGTTGTTGCTCTGTCGATATCACAGCATCAGCAATCAATTCAATCGAAAGTCAATGGCCTCCTCTTCCTCCATTTAAACCAAATCGAATTGAACCGCACCGCACTGAATCGATATCGAACCGAACCGAACTAATGAAGATTTTCGATGTGAACTTTTGAACGACTTTGCCGGCCTGTGGGTATATTTCAAAGCAAGGGGCACAGTGTTTTCGAACAAAGAAAAAACATACAACATAGAAAACCGAGTATTTAGTGATATCTCAATGAAGAAAACCAGGCCTATTTGTAAAAGTTATGGTTCTTCTTGTAAAGATTTATTTATAACTTTCATCAGTATATACTTTTAAGAAAGTAAATTTGGCTTGTTCAGAAAATATGATAGAACATGCCACAGATTTGAAGGGTTTTTTCTCCTCTAAAGAATACGAAGATAATTTTCCTCTGCAAAATGTCTTGATTTTGTAGACAATTTTCACACAGATATTATAGATTTGAAGACAAAATATATTTCGGATTTCAAGACAATTTTGTTATAGCAAATATCGTAGATTTGAAGACAATTTCTTACAGAAAATATAATGAAGACAATATTGCTCTATAAAATATCTTGAATTCGAAAACAAATTTCAAATATAATAGAAAATATATAGAGTTGAGGACAATTTTCCTATAGCAAAAATCATAGAGAAATTAGAAAATATGGTAGATATCAGAACAAAGATTTACTTTGAAAATATCATAGATCTGAAAACAATTTGCCTATAGTAAATATGATAAATGTATTCATTCAAAACTCAGAGAAAATATGATAAATTTGAAGACAATTTCTTTGCTGAAAATTTCATAAGTTTGAAAACAATTTTCCTATAGATATTATTAAGTATAATTCGAAGACAAATTTCCCGTAGAAAATATCTTAGAGTTGACGACCATTTCGCTATAGAAATTGTTAAGGATTTAAAGATAATTGTCCTCCATCTGAGATCTGAAAACAATTGTCCTGTGGAAAATATCATAAGTCTGAAGACAATTTTCCTATTGAAAATATCATAGAGTTGAAGAGAAATTATTTATAGAAAGATAATTTTCCTCTAAAAAATATCTTGGATTTGAAGATATTTTTCCTTTAAAAAATATCATAGAGCTTAGGACAATTTTCCTATAGAAATTATTTTTGATTTGAAGGCTATTATGTTCTACAAAATATTTTGGGACAAGGAGAAAAGGAGGCTATAGAAAATACTATAGGTTTGAAGACAATGTTACTATATATTTGAAGAATATGTCAAAATGTCCTCTACAAAATATCATGCGTTTGACTACAATTTTCATGTGGAAATTATTAAGGATGTGAAGACAATTTTCTTACTGAAAATATCATCAATTGTATGATAATTCTTCTATAGCTAATATCATAGAGACAATTGACCTGTGTAATATATCATAAATTTGAAGACAATATTTCTACAGCAAATATCATAGAATTGCAGACAATTTTCCTAGATTCGAAGACAATTTCTCGCAGAAAGTTTGACTGTTTTGAATTACATTTTCTTCCAGCAAATATCATGGATTTGTATTTGGTTTTTTGAAATATCAGTTGAATTAATAAATATTATAGAGATTGATTTATAATAAATATTATAAATATCAGTTGAATTAAATATTATATTAATTAGAATATTTAAACGTTATATTAATGATTTATTCATGAAGTTATAGTTTTAATTACACTATGCAACAAAAAATAAAAACATGTGTTCGAGACATATAATTTTGCATTCATCATACAATTTTTTAATTTAATTATTTTTTTAATTTAATTAATTTATTTTTTACCAAAATTCAAATTTTCCTCATTTTGGAAATAGAAGTCCCATCACACCCACTTTTATATTCAATTAAAAGTATGACTAAAAGTGTTGCAAATTTCACTTTTATATAGAAACAGTGGTTCTGGAACAGTCGACATAAAAATTGAGAAACAATTGTTTTGTTTTACGAAAAAATATTTTTTCTGCTGCCACGTAAAAAATCATAAAGAGTAGAAAAAATAAAAAAAATCAAGTTGTTCTATTTTTAATAGCTAATATTCTAAACCAAAAAAAAACAATGGCAATATGTTAAAAATCTAGGGATAAATGTAGAAGGTATGACACTTTTTTAGTAGAAGTTATGACCCTTATCCGTAGATATGTCAGCTATTACAAAATAATTATTTTATATTTTTGTAAAGGTGACATTCGCGCTATTTAAACAAAAAATTAAAAAAATCATCATTTTTTAAAATTATTCTGCGTTTGCAAAAGGGCAATAACTTATACATTTATTCACAGATCTTTTATATTTTATATTTATACCCTACACCACTTCGTGGTCTAGGGTATTATAAGTTAGTTTCGCGCCAAATGTTTGTAACACCAAGAAATAATTGAGCTAGACCCACCTTTAAGTATACCGATCGGCTTAGAATCACCAGCTGATTCGATTTAACGATGTCTGTCTGTCCGTCCGTCCGTCCGTCCGTCCGTCCGTCCGTCCGTCCGTCCGTCCGTCCGTCCGTCCGTCCGTCTGCTGTCCATCTAAGCTTGTTCGCACTCTACAGGTCGCAATTGTTGTCCGATTGTCATCAAACTTGGCAGAAGTTATTTTTTCTGGCCAAGGACCATCGGTATTGAATTTGGAGGAAATCGGTTCAGATTTAGATATAGCCCCCATACAAATGTCGCTCCCGATTTGACATTTTCCGCTCTAGAAACGACATATTGTACCAGATTTTCTTTAAATTTGGCTGAACATCTTATAATTCAACTAGAAACACGTATGCAAAAATTGGGTAAGATCGGTTCAGATTTATATAGCCCCCATACAAATGTCGCTCCCGATTTGACATTTTCCGCTCTAGAAACGACATATTGTACCCGATTTTCTTTAAATTTGGCAGAACATCTTATAATCCAACTAGAAACACGTATGCAAAAATTGGGTAAGATCGGTTCAGATTTAGATATTGCCCCCATACAAATGTCGCTCCCGATTTGACATTTTCCGCTCTTGAAACAACATATTGTACCCGATTTTCTTTAAATTTAGCAGAACATCTTATAATCCAACTAGAAACACGTGTGCATAAATTGGGTAAGATCGGTTCAGATTTAGATATAGCCCCCATACAAATGTCGCTCCCGATTTGACATTTTCCGCTCTAGAAACGACATATTGTACCCGATTTTCTTTAAATTTGGCAGAACATCTTATAATCGAACTAGAAACACGTATGCAAAAATTGGGTAAGATCGGTTCAGATTTAGATATAGCCCCCATACAAATGTCGCTCCCGATTTGACATTTTCCGCTCTAGAAACGACATATTGTACCCGATTTTCTTTAAATTTTGCAGAACATCTTATAATCCAACACGTATGCAAAAATTGGGTAAGATCGGTTCAGATTTAGATATAGCCCCCATACAAATGTCGCTCCCGATTTCACTTTTTCCGCTCTAAAATCCACATATTGTTCCCGATTTTCTTTAAAATTGGCACAACATTTTATAATCGAACTAGAAACATCTATGCTGAAAGTGGGTATGATCGGTTCAGATTTAGATATAGCCCCCATACAAATGTCGCTCCCGATTTGACTTTTCCGCTCTAAAATCCACATATTGTACCCGATTTTCTTTAAAATTGGCACAACATTTTATAATCGAAATAGAAACATCTATGCTGAAAGTGGGTATGATCGGTTCAGATTTAGATATAGCCTCCATACAAATGTCGCTCCAGATTTGACTTTTTCCGCTCTAAAATCCACATATTGTATCCGTTTTTTCTTTAAAATTGGCACAACATCTTATAATCCAACTAAAAAACCTATGGTGAAAGTGGGTAAGATCGGTTCAGATTTAGATATAGCCCCAATACAAATGTCGCTCCCGATTTGACTTTTTCCGCTCTAAAATCCACATATTGTACCCGATTTTCTTTAAAATTGGCACAACATTTTATAATCGAAATAGAAACATCTATGCTGAAAGTGGGTAAGATCGGTTCAGATTTAAATATAGCCCCAATACATATGTCGCTCCCGAATCTTTAACCGATTTTGGCCAAACTTTACATATTATATTTCACCAATAAACATACATGGTGAAAGCGGGTCACATCGTTCCAGGTTTCAATTTACCCCCATACAAATCTCCTCTCCGATTTAAAATTTTTTGTCAAACACATACATTTACAGGATGCAAAAATCCTTCCCGATTTCACTTTTTTACCGAATTGAATTGCAATGAGAATACAATACATACGCAGGGAGTGGTGTAGGGTATTATATAGTCGGCCCCGCCCGACTTTAGCCTTTCCTTACTTGTTTTTATATATGTATATGTTATAAAGTTAGCTTAAAATAAATAAAACAAAATAGTTTTCGATATTTTATTATTTTTCCTTGCTCGAAACAAGATTTTTTTTGGAAAAAATCATGTGAAAATTATATGTTTAAATTATATTAGCAACAACAACATTTGTAAGCATCATAGTTACCTCTAATTTATCATATAGGCGATCGTGAATCGGACCTATATTTTCAAAATGGCAGTACAAATATTATTTGGAATTTTAGTATTTTTTGAATTTATCCATAAACATTTTTTATGATTAAGTTTATAAAATAGTATGCCTAATATACACAAAAAACTTGTTGACACATATTTTTTGGAAAACTACCACAAAAGTTTTCGGTTACAAAATATTTTATATTTGTTTTTCTGAAATAAAATGTCCATAAAATATTAAAATCAATTAATTTAAATTTATTTTTTTAATCACATCAATTAAAAACTCGTTTTCCCTTCTCACAGGGATTTATTGCTTTTACATTTTTTTCTTTGCAGCCACTGTGCAAGGTATGTAAATCACGAAATTTTTTTGTGCGTTGTTCTTTTTGGTTCGAGCCTAAATCTCTTCGTTTAATTGGGCGTAGCCGCAAACACATATGTATGTATGTATGACGGCTGTTAGTGTCATTCTGTTTTTGGCATAATGAAGTGTTAACGGGTTACGTTTTCTAGTCTACACATGACACAGTAGTTTTAAATGGTTGGTGAGGTGAATTATGCCCATGTCGGCGCTAAGGTAAGCCCCTAAGTTGTGGTAACAAACAGACAGACAAGCCGACAGACAGACAACATGTAAATGAGCCGTTTGAGAGGCAGGTATTACAACAAAACAGGTGCTTTAAAGCGTGTAAACTACGAGTGTCAGAGGAAATGCTAATATGCGATAGTAAAACGGAATACTCGTGTAAACCTACCACAAATCATTTGTGTTGATATGTGAACAAAAAGTAAATGACGGCTTGGCGAAATGATAACTCATTTATAGGGAAAAAAGAAATTATAAATAAAAAACAATTAAAATGAATTTAAAAAATATTCCGAAGAATTGTAAAATATATGTTTTATGTATTTGGATGTTCTGTGCTCGAAAACAATATATAAAATATTTATGGATATTTTATTTTGAAATTTTTATTTAAATTCCAATTTTTGTTAAAGGAGCCTTTGGTGTTTGCGCTACAATTTTGGCCTAATAAGTCCGATCTTTGTCGATTGTGCGTTAAATTAAAGATAATTGTTTTTAGCCAAAATGTAATTCAGAAAACGTCTCAGCAAATTCATTTTATTTATTTTTTGGCTCGAAAAAAAATTATTTATTTTTTGGTTAAAAAATATTTTATTTGCTTTTTTGGTTAAAAAATATTTTTTCTGGGCTCGAAAAAAATAGTTTATTTATTTTTTTTGGATATAATATATAAAATATTTATGGATATTTTATTTTTAATTTTTATTTAAATTCCAATTTTTGTTAAAGGAGCCTTTGGTGTTTGCGCTATAATTTTGGCCTAACAAGTCCGATCTCGGTCGGTTGTGCTTTAAATTAAAGATAATTGTTTTTAGGCAAAATGTAATTCAGGAAACGTCTCAACAAATTCATATTATTTATTTTTTGGCTCGAAAAAAAATTATTTATTTTTTGGCTAAAAAATATTTTATTTGCTTTTTTGGTTAAAAAAATATTTTTTTTTGGGCTTGAAAAAAAATAGTTTTTTTTTTTTTTTGGATCAAAAAATACTTTAATTATTTTTTAATTTTTAAAGCTCGAAAAAAAATATTTTATTTATTTTTCTGGTTCAAAAAATATATTCTGTTTGTTTTTTTAGTCGAAAAAATATTTTATTTGCTTTTTTAACTCAAAAAATATTTTATTTGCTTTTTTGGCTCAAAAAAAATAATTTATTTGTTTTTTGACTCGAAAAAAATATTTGATTTGCTTTTTTGACTCCAACAAAAATATTTTATTTGCTTTTTTGGCTCGAAAAATAATATTTTATTTGCTTTTTTGGCTCAAAAAAATAATTTATTTATTTTTTTGGTTCAACAAAATATATTTTATTTATTTTTTTGGTTCAACAAAAAATATTTTATTTGCTTTTTTGACTCGAAAAAAATATTTTATTTGCTTTTTTGGCTCGAAAAAAAAAATTAATTTATTTATTTTTTGGATCAAAAAAAAATATTTCATTTATTTTTTTTTTTGGATTAAAAAAATATTTTATTTATTTTTTTGGTTCAAAAAAATATTTTATTTATTGAACTGGGATATTGTCCTGGTTCAAGACCATTTTGCATCTATATTTAATAGAATGCAAATTTATTTACAAATGGCATGGTGACATTTATTACTTGGCTGCAGACTACCACGATCATGATTTCGACCATGTCAAAAGTCTTTTCAAGTGGCTTCGCAGCGACTTTTCAACATCAAACCCGGCCTCTTGAAGCGACTTGAAAAGACTTTTGACATGGTCGAAATCATGATCGTTTTTTTTTGGATCAAAAAATTATTTTATTTATTTTTTTGGTTCAAAAAATATTTTATTTATGTTTTTGGTTCAACAAAAAATATTTTATTTTTTTTTTGTTTCGAAAAAATATTTTATCTATTTTCTTGGTTCAAAAAAATATATTTTGTTTATTTTTGAAAAATGTATCATTTATTGCTTTCACGAAAAAACGAAATATAGAAAAAATATTTTATTTTAGTTTTTAATTGACAGCAATCTAAACCCATCTGAAAATTTCCTGAGCATGAGATGCCCAGATACCATTTAAAAACTAGATTTAGTTCCCAACAATTATTCCGCTGCTCTACTTTTCTCGCTTCTTTCTTCCCCGTTTAATACGTAAAACGTTTATCGCATTTAACATTTTTGCAAAGGTCACCTGGCCATGTGGCCGTGTGTGTATTTAGTATTTACAGATAATTTCAGATATTTTGTATATTTCGAAACGATCGGCCCCAGGGAGAGAAGAAAACCACAAGAAACCACAGGCTATTAGATATGGACTATAATAAAGTAATTTACAGCCCAACCCTAAATATACAAACACACACTCACCCAACAGCAGCAGGAATGGAAAAAGAAAAAATAAATAGCCACCGTCTCATGTTAAAGTCAAACAGATTTCGTAATAAATTGTAATGTTCGGAAACCGGACAACATGTTGTACACTTCTAGTCGTGGTATTACTTAAATGGATAAATATTTTTCATTTTTCCACACTCCACCTTAACAACACAAACTTGTCGTTTTAAATTTCAGCCAGAACATTTAACGCCAAAAATTCAACCGGCCAAAATCATTCATTCATTTCTAGCGCCCCAAACTTTTCCGCCACTTATTTTGTGTTTGCTTTTGTAAATTTGGTGTCGGTATTCGGAAACCGCAGAATTTAAGGTGTGAAAATTGTATGAAATTTCTGTTTTGATTTATTTGTAAATTCTGAAATTCTTCGAATAGTTGTATCCCAAATTCAAATCAAAAACAATTCTATTAAAATTGCTACTCACTTGCAATTGCATTTAAGCTCTTAGTTTCAATTATTTTTATTCGAATCAAACAAGTGTTTTGATTTCAATTAACATCACATTTTGGTTATGGCCGTTTCTGTGCAACATTTCCATTTTAATTGACATTTGCCGTATTTGGAAATTTGTTTGTTAGCATTAGATGTGGTTTCGATAAAGGGGAAGTGAACATATGTCTTTGAGATAGCATTCCCAAGGGGAAGTAAAGTGAAAAAGGGTGTGGTCACAAAGGAGATCTTGTCCGTTACACGGATTTTTTTAAAAACACAATCACATTTTTTTTTAAATTTCGGGTATTTTGAATGTAAATTTTTCAGAGAAAATTTTGTTTTACAAAATCTGAAAATTTTACATTTTGCTGTTTGAAAATCTGGAAGAGCATTCAACGAAAAAAACTCTTTCTTAAGGATCTTACATTCCATGATAAATTTATATGTTGTCCTTAACCTCATAATTATATCTTAGGATGGACGAATGACCTTCAAAATACCTCCCTTTTACAATCACAAATAAATAATGTTCTATTGTTTGATGCCACACCACTCCTTATCTTCAATCTTATGACCATTCTCTTGGTTGATCGTAAAGCTTCTCAAAAAATAAGACCAGAAAAAAACAAGCGCAAATATAATTAATTAAGTTATATTATAATTAAAACTGAAACAAAACCCCATAATTAACATAAATTCCTAATGACCACAACGACTAAAGCCATGCCATAAGAAACGAAATGAAATCAAAACTGAAGCTGGTGGTGGCAAAAAACAGAAACAACTTCAAAATGAACAGATTCATATAAAAAATTGAAACAGAAAATCGCAATCTATAATTTGATTGTAATCACAAAGAAACCATTTTTCTTCATCACACACATACATAACGCTTCATATTTATGACAAATCGAAAATTATATAGTGGGGATTTTTTTCACTTTTATTTTTCATTGGCTGAACATATCATATCTGAAAGAGCGATGGAGCGTATGATAAAGCAGCAGCTGGTGTTACACAGTGTTTCCAAAAATTGTTATTTCATTTATTTTGATTTAGCGACTTGATTGAATAAAGTCAAATTGCTTGTCAAGACCAATTTACCCCAATTTTCACCAACTCCGATTAGAGATATTTGCCAAACCCCTCACAAACCGACGGTTGTTCATTGTTGGTTAGCCCTAACTGTAGAATAACCAGACATTGTGATAATGGGAATGGGATAGTATCTAAATTTTATATCAAAAAAGACAGGCAAAGCTGCTAATACCCAGGGGCGGGTAAGGGTTCTCGATGTTAAAATAGCTCATATAACATACATGTGTGATCGAGATCCAAAAGAATATTTTTTGGGTGCATTGAGACATACTTATTCATAAAATCAGCATAAACATTTTTTTCATATTTTTTTTACTAAAATTGCAATTTTCGTCTTAAGTATGTTTAATATTTGTACGGCCATTTTGGATATAATGGTAGTTATGATGACTTCAAATTTCACTTTCACATAGACACAGTGGTTTAGGATCTGTCTCCAAAAATTGAGAAAAACTGGATTTTTCCGAAAAATCTATTTTTACTGGCACGAACAAAAAAACATAAAAAATAGAAAATTAATCGCAAAAAATATTTTGTTCTATTTTTTAATAGCTAACATTCTACCACAGAAAATAATGCTAGTATGTAAAAAATCTATGAATAAAAGTAGAGGTTATGAGACTATAACGATTTTTTTAAATCCTGATTTTTTAAATTTTTGTTTTTGAACTCGTTGTTAAACTGGATCATATAACATCCATGTGTGTCCGAGATCTAAAAAAATATTTGTTGTGTTCACTGAGACTTCCATTTTCTGCTTTAATATTTGTACTGTCATTTTTGGAAATATAAGTGCAATCGCATTTATATTTTCAACTTAATTTATGATGGCTACAAATATATTGCATTTGATTTTAACATCGAAACTGTGGTTTGGGAACAGTCTCCAAAAAAATTGAGAAAAAAAGGGTTTTTTTTTACTGGCGCGAAAAAAATCATAAAAAATAGAAAATAATCGGAAAAAATGTGTTGTTCTTTTTTTAAGCTACCGCAAAAAGCAGTGTCTACATATAAAAGATCAATGGGCAAATGTAGAAGTTCTGAGAATCTATGTAAAAGCAAAAGATTTTTATAAATCATGATTTTTTAAATTCCAATTTGCGTCTTAGGTACGCCTTATATTTGTACTGTCATTTTGGAAATATTTGTTCGATCACAAGCACTTGTATTTTCAATTCAAAGGTAACTACGACGGCTACAAATGTTGCAATTTTCTTTCACATAGACAGAGTGGTTTAGGATCTGTTTCCAAAAAATTGAGAAAAAACGGAATTTTCCAGAAAAAAATCTATTTTACTGGCACGACAAATATCATAAAAAATCGAAAATTAATCGGGAAAAATATTTTGTTCCTTTTTTAAATATCTATCATCTAAGGCAGAACAAGTTATTACTTTTTTTATATTTTTTACTGGAACGAAAAATCATAAAAAATATATTTAAAAAAAATCTTTTTTTCAATAGCACGAAAAAATCATAAAAAAAGAAAAAAATCGAAAAAAATAATATTTTTAATAGCTATAGTTCTAAGGCAGAACATTTAAAAAAATATCACATATTGAGAAAATATGGATTTAAAAAAATCCCAGGGCCATAACTTCGACATTTATTCATAGATATTTTTCGTAAATACATTGTTTTCTGCATTAGAATAATAGCTATTGAAAAATATAATAAAATATTTTTTCGTGCAAAAAATCGATTTTTTTCAGAAAAAAATATTTTTTTATTACTTCTTACTTCTGCCATAAGGGTCATAATTTCAATATCTACTAATAGATTTTCTTCAACCTTGTCTTGTTCTTTTCCTCAGGATCCCAGTTATTCTAAAATAAAACAAAATAATCTCTTTTCTAACTTGTAAAGAAAGTTTTCGCGCTATTTGTCTGCAAATTGAGAAAATCTTGATATTTTAAAAAATTCTCAGGGCCATAACTTTTACATTTGTTCATAGATCTTTTTCGTAAAAACTTTTTTCTGCATTATAATGTTAGCCATTACAAAAATAAAACAAAATATTTTTCATGATTTTTTTCGGAAAAATTATTTTTTTCTTACTTCTACCATAAGGGTCATAAGAACTGCATTTACTAATAGATTTTCTGCAAATATACCACATTCGTTTCGTTAAGATCCCAGTTATTCTAAGATAAAAATGTACTCTTTTCTAAATTGTAAAACAATTTTGCACGATATTTAACCACAAATTGAGAAAATTTTGATTTTTTTAATTCTCTTGCGTCTACAAAGAGGGTCGTAACTTCTACATTCATTTACAGATCTTTTTCGTAAAACCATTGCATGATAGCTATGAAAAAATAGAACAAAATATTTTTTTTTTTTCAATTTTTTTATATTTTTTATAATTTTTTCGTGCCAAAAAAATATTTTTCGGAAAAAATATATTTTTTTTAATTCTTTGGATACTGTTCCTAAAGTATTGTCTTTTCCAAAATGAAACTACAAATATTATCCATTATGTGCCATTTTTGGCGTTGGAAAAGCAAAATACATCAGTAAATGTTATGCATTATGCCTGCATTAGGATGAGAACTATGAAAAAATAAAACAAATATTTTTTTCCAATTTTTCTTTTTATTGTGATTTTTATTTCGTGCCAGCAAAAGGAGATTTTTTTGAAAAAAGTATTTTTTATTATTTTATTTAGGATACTGTTCCTAAACCACTGTTTCTATGTGAAAGAGAAATTCGCAACATTTGTAGACATCATAATTACTTTTGCTTTAACATATAATCAGGAGCTATTGGACCAATGTTTTCAAAATGAGAGTACAAATATTAAAGGTTCCTTTGGTGAAAATTAAAATTTTAGTACAATCTATATATCAAAATAAAAAATCAAAATATATCAATTTTTTGAATATCATTTTCGAGTTTACAAAGCCAAACTACACCAGAATATTATATATAGTCCTACAAAAAATTGTTGTGGCATAAATTAGTTTTATCTTCTGTAATCCTAAGTCCTTCTCCCTGTACATATTATAGTTATCAGCAGTGTAGATTGTTTTTTGCTAGTGGTTTTGTTAGCACATTTGGCACCACTGACCACCACTGCTACTGCTGTTCTGTTCTGCCGCGGCCGAGGTGTGTTCCAAAGCTTTGATTGCTACCTAATATCGCGTCATATTGCGAATATGACGCGTTTAGCTGGCGCTGTATTTTCAAACAAGCTGATATCTTACAAATTAAATCATTATTGTTGTGGTTTTTGTTTCGATGTTTTTTAATAGATTTCCAGCTAAAATACTAGCAAAAAATATGTAGCAAACTGAATTTTTTGAAATGAATTTTGTTTGAAATGATGCTTGAGGCAAATGTACAAAACAGATTGAATCTCAAAAGAATTCTATTGTGTCATGCCGAAGAGATCAGATCTTATGTGGACAATGGAGCAAATTACGAGCATTTGTAGTCAGTTCTCAGGGGAGTTGTAGCTGTGCGAGTATGTGATTCTATTTGGAATGTTTTGTTTTTTTTTTTCGTTTTATTCTGCTGCCGATCATGTTGTGTCTACTTCAAGGCTTCAGTCAATTTGGGGACATTTGGAGGAGATTCAGTTTTAATCACCGAATAATACGAGGAATGGAAGTGTTGTAAGAATAACAATTTACGTGGAAAAGTTGTACAATGTATAATATTTAGAATCTTAAATATAATATTTAGAGTTGAAGAAATAATCGAAAAAATCGTTTTAATAGATTTTTCAATTTTCTAGGCAAGTAAATGAGAAGCAAATATAATTCATCTTCACAATTCAATAGAAATTATTTTGTTAAATTCATTTAAAATTAAATTTCAAATGGATATGGAAATGGTGTTGCTGACAGAGTCAGAGTTATTATTGGCAAGCACAGGATCTGCCCCTTAAGCTCAACCCATCGATATCAGCTAATTAGCCATTAATTTAATTTTCATTAATTGCTACTCTTCGGCTAATTAGACACTGGGGTCTGGAGTCGCCTCTCATGTCAAGGGGTTTTTACTTAATTAATTGCAATTGATTGAGTGTCGGTTGTGGTGGTGTTGGTGATGGTGTTAATTGGCCCAAAAACACACACTCTCACTTAGCCACACAAGTAACGCCTATCCCATACATATAAATCCAATTAATATTTTCTCTCTGTCATTTGACGTGATACAATGTTTTTGATATGCCAAAAATTCAGCAGATTCCAGGCAAGTTTGGAAGGTACTTGAGGACAGTAGAGTGGCCCAAGAAACACAAAACAATATTTTAAAATATAATCTTCAAAATTATTATTATTTTTTTTTAAATCCTTTTTTTTTGCTCGAAAAAAAAACATAAAAATTAAAAATAAATTTGGAAAAAATATTGTGTTTTATTTTTTAATAGCTAACATTCTAACGATGAAAACAGTGTCTACATATAATATATCAATGAATAAATGTAGAAATTATGGCCCTGTTTTTTTGATTCAAAATATTTTTTCAGAAATCATGATTTTCTAAATTTGTGGTTTAATGGAGTGAAAAACCCTTTATCATTAGTAAACAGATTTTTTGTATATTTTTTTTAATAAATGGGATCTTAGTGAATAAAACAAGGTCTAGTTGAAGAGAATCCATAAGTAAATGGGGAAGTTATGGTTCTTCTCGTAGTAGTAAATCAATTTAAACAAAAAGTGAAACTATGTTTAGAAAATAGCTTACTTCTACCATAAGGGTCATAACTTCTACAATTAGTAATAGATTTTCTTCGAATGTACCTTGCTCTTTTCGCTAAGATCCCAGCTATAATACATTAAACAAATTATTATTATTTTCTAATTTGTAAAGCAATTTTCCGCATTATTTAACACAAATTGAGAAAATTTTGAAAATTTTAAGAAATTCTCATACGTTTACAAAGAGAGCTATTTATTACTTCGGCATTTATTCATAGATATTTTTCGTAGAGGCTTTGTTTTCTTCGCTATAATGTAAGTTATTAAAAAATAGAAACAAATTAATTTTTCTAATTTTTATGGATTTTTTTCGTGAAAGCGAAAAAAAAATTGGAAAAAATATTTTTTTTTAATTTTTCTCATTATCCCAGCTATAATACAATAAAATAAAAATATTATTATTTTCTAATTTGTAAACCAATTTTTGGCGCTATTTAACACAAATTGAGAAAAAATTGAAAATTTTAAGAAATTCTCATACGTTTACAAAGAGATCTATTAATTCGGCATTTATTCATAGATATTTTTCGTAGAGGCTTTGTTTTCTTTGCTATAATGTAAGCTATTAAGAAGTAGAAACAAATTATTTTTCCAATTTTTTTTTTCTAATTTTTATGGATTTTTTTCGTGACAGGCAAAAAATATTTTTTTTTTTGGAAAAAATATTTTTTTTCTCATTATATGAAGATTGATCCTGAACCACTGTGTCTATGTGAAAGTGAAATTGACAAAAATTGTAGCCATCGTAATTATCTTTAATTGGACATATAAGCTGGTGTGATCGGGCTAATATTTCCAAAATGGGAACACAAATAGAAAGGGTACCTCCCAGGAAAATCGGAATTTTAGTAAATATTTTTGTTTAAATATATCCACAAATTGTCGATTTTTTACTTATTGTAACTCAAAAAAATTTTTTTGAGCCACCCCAATGCCCAGCAATGTGCCACCACCAGTGACACATAATCTGTTTTAGGTATCAACGAGCGAGTAAGTGGCACGGTGTGGCATGTTCAGGTTTTCGCATTTTACTTACAATCGCAGAGAACCATTTAAGGTCTGTGGCCTAGCCAACGAGTCCAGGCAGTCAGTCAGTGTCTGCTGCATTCAACACTAAATTGGTACACGACCGAAATACCGACTGACACGGTACGGCGGTGGTCTAGTCTAGTCTGGTGTGGCCTGGTCTGGTCTGGTCTGGCATTTTGGTAGTTGTCACTGTTGTCGACTTACCTGCAAATAGAAAATGAAAAGGAAACAAATACGAAATTAATGATAATGCGAATACGGATAAAATAATAGAGGGGTTAGTGGACACCAAAGCATGTTTTAATGATGTGCGGCAATGGATTAGACCAGAAAAAGATCTGGTATTTGAGGAACTATTTTGGTCAGTGTGGACATATTTTTGCGCAGGGTGTGTCCAATGACAATTATCATTTAAATTATTAATAATGTTTAGAGAACATGTATGGGAATATTGCATGTTGTGACCATAAAAATTAGTTCTCAGGAATCTTCATCATGCTGTTTTATTTATTTAATTAACTACGATGTGATCGCGATATTAAACGTTTGGACAAACAGGCGAGAATGGGGTGTGATGGGAACTGTGCAGCGCCAAGGGAACCCACTTCTGAATAATGTTCGATTTTCGATTTGAAATAGATTATTTATTAGGTTATTTGTAATTTAATTTGATTTTGTTTGAAGACTTGGTCTAATATAGGGTGAAATGGGGCAAAAGGGGATTAAAATGGTACCAATAAACATGAACTTCGGTTAAGACATCCCTCTTATTGAGAAAACTTGTAAAATATTTCGATAGCCTTACTTTTAAGAAGTAAAACGGGATAAAAATGGTACAACCATAAGGCTGAAGTAAAATTCATGAAAATCGGTATATACATTCCCATGACTGTGTGGAAGAGTAGCAACAAGAAATTTTTGAAATTCAATTTTATTTATTAAGAGCTGGGCCATATCTTCTACATTTCTTAATAGATTTTCTTCAACTATACCTTGTTCTTTTCGTTAAGCTAATATTATAAAAAAGAAAACAGTGTATAAATATAATAGATCTATGGGTAAATGTAGAATTATGGTTCTCTTTGCAGACCCAAATGATTTTTTTAAATCATTATTTTTGAAATTTGTGATTAAATAGTTCGAAAAAGACCTTTGATTTAATAATATAAAATTTACGTTTATTTATTGATAGCTGGGATATGGGGCAAAGAGATTAAAATGGTACCCATCAACATGAATTTTTGTTTATACATGCCTCTAATTGTGTAAAATTGTAATATGAGTGGATATTTCAATATCCTTTGTTTTAAGGGTAAACAGGGAAAAAGATATTCGGGAAAAAGATATTCATCTGATTGCGTAGACGCAAAACATAACATGATTTTCACAATTCGTACTTTTAAGGGTAAAACGGGGAAGAGAGGGATAAAAATTGTACCCACCAAAAATGAAATCATGGTATATACATTCCTCTTACAAAATCAAGGTATTTTTCAAAATTAGTACTTTTCGGAGGAATGAGCCGAAAGGGGATAACAATGGTGCCAGGCAAAGGGCTGCAGCTAGGATGAAATTTTTATACATCATTCTTACTGCGTTGATGCGAAAAATAAAGAGATATTTTGGAAGTTATATGAGATTTGGCCCGGCAGATATAAATATTTTTTTTGTTTATTTATTTATTATGAATTACAATACAAAGTAAATGTATATTCTAATTTTGGATCCAGGGATTGAGCCGGGGTAACTAAGACCATTGTAGCTAGTTATTGCAGCGACAGACCAGAGCCTCTGGTGGGAATCGAACCCACAACCCTCACGCTGATAGCCGAGCACACTACCAGCTCGACTACCGGGGCGCTCAGATATAAATAATATTTACATTTTCAAAGAAAATAATATTAACGGACTCTGACTGTGTTACTTATTATTATTTTTGGGGGGAATGGGGCGAAATGGGATAAAAATGGTACTAACCAAACGACTGTAGCTAGAAGAACAAATTAGGTTTATACGTCTTTCTGACTGCGTTGACGCAAAAAATAATGAGCTACTTTGGGGTGTATACACTATTCGGCCCGGAAGATTTTTTTTGTTCAAAAAATAATATAAAAACTAAAACGTCTCAATATCTTTCAGAGGAAAAAATACTAAAAGATATCTAGCAAAACGTCATAGTTGCAAATTTGCAATAGTTTTAAAATTTTTTCAAAATACTTATAACTTATATTTTTCATTTGCTATTTGACATAATTTTTTGGGACAACCTAATATATGTATGAATATGCACTGAATATTATATTAAGTATTTTAATTTTAACAATTTAAAAATACGTTATTTTATTTTTAACTAAAATCTAATTTCGGAAATTCATGGAATTTGAAATAAATTAAGAAAAATTTTAAGCATTTTTTTGTCCTAGATCTAAACATTATTTTTTTATAGATATTTTTTTTACATTATTTTTCTTTAAACTAAAATTCTAATTTTTGATTTTCTGAAATTCCTTAACTTGTAGAAGTATGATTTTTCGGATTTCTAACTAAAATCTAATTTATGAAAAATCATAGAAATAGAAAATAAATTAAGAAAATGATTTAATTTATGAGTATTTTATAAATCAATTTTTTTAAACAACTTTGTGTCCTAGTCCTAAACATTTAGTTTTTGATGTTTTCAAAGACATAATTTTTGGGACAACCTAATATATGTATGAATATGGACTGAAGTATATTAAATATTTTAATTTTAAAAATTTAAAAATATGTTATTTTATTTTTAACTAAAATCTAATTTCGGAAATTCATGGAAAATGAAAAAAAATTAAGAAAAATATTAAGCAATTTTTTGTCCTAGATCTAAACATTATTTTTTTTGATAGATATTTTTTATTTTTTTTTACATTATTTTTCTTTAAACTAAAATTCCAATTTTTGATTTTCTGAAATTCCTTTACTTGTAGAAGTATGATTTTTCGGATTTCTAACTAAAATCTAATTTATGAAATCATAGAAATAGAAAATAAATTAAGAAAATAATTTAATTTATGAGTATTTTATAAATCATATTTTTTAAACAACTTTGTGTCCTAGTCCTCAACATTTAGTTTTTGATGGACTTTTGTGTTTTTACATTTTTTAATTAAAATTCCAATTTTCTGGAATTCCGTTACTTCTACATAAATATGATTTTTTTTGGATTTTTATTTAAAATCTAATTTCTGAATATATTCATGGAAATTAAAATTAATTAAGAAAACAATTTTCGTTTCAAATATTTTTAAAATCATAAAATATTAAGAAGATTTATTCTTTTGATGGATATTTTTCTAATTCAATTTTCGAATTTCTGAAATATGATTTTTTTATTTTTAACTAACTGAAAAAATATCATGAAAATTGAACATAACATAAAAAATCATTTTTCGTTTTAAATATTTTTTTTATTTACGGGCCACCTTTGCATTGTTGCGAGCGATGCGAGCACATGCATAACATTGAATTGGCCAAGTGAGACTTTTAGTGTGTCGACTTAGTTCGGTGGAATATTTTGTTTATCAGCGCTTCTCAGTTGTCATATGTGAGCGTTGGTACTAATATGAACCCTGATTTAAGTCAAAGACACACATTCGTTGCGAAAGTTCTGACCAAATGGGGTAGCGCCCATCGAAACTGCGCCGTCAACTTTTAGCTGCAACAATAAAGATCTCACTTTGCCTTTTTGCTAATTTTGGGTTCTGCTGAAGACTTCAGCACAACCTTTGAACTTAAACCAAACTAAATGACGACACATATATTTTTTAATATAAAAATATTAAGCAATTTTGTGCCCCACACTTGTTTAATATTTTAAAATTATTTTTGAAATTCTTTCACTTTTACAATAACTTTTACATTTATCCATCGATTTTATTCAGATAGGCCATGTTTTCTACGTTAAGATCCCAGCTATTGCAAAATATTCGGTTATTTAATTTGTAGAGTGTTTTGTGCACTATTTAATAAAAAAATAAAAAACCAAGATTTTTTTCAAAAAATCTTTTGAAAGAGTGTCGTAACTTCTACATTTGTCCATAAAATTTTTTACATAAAGACATTGTGTTGTTCGTTAGAATGTTAGCTTTCTAAAGGGTGATTTTTTAAGAGCTTGATAACTTTTTTAAAAAAAAAACGCATAAAATTTGCAAAATCTCATCGGTTCTTTATTTGAAACGTTAGATTGGTCCATGACATTTACTTTTTGAAGATAATTTCATTTAAATGTTGACCGCGGCTGCGTCTTAGGTGGTCCATTCGGAAAGTCCAATTTTGGGCAACTTTTTCGAGCATTTCGGCCGGAATAGCCCGAATTTCTTCGGAAATGTTGTCTTCCAAAGCTGGAATAGTTGCTGGCTTATTTCTGTAGACTTTAGACTTGACGTAGCCCCACAAAAAATAGTCTAAAGGCGTCAAATCGCATGATCTTGGTGGCCAACTTACCGGTCCATTTCTTGAGATGAATTGTTCTCCGAAGTTTTCCCTCAAAATGGCCATAGAATCGCGAGCTGTGTGGCATGTAGCGCCATCTTGTTGAAACCACATGTCAACCAAGTTCAGTTCTTCCATTTTGGGCAAAAAAAAGTTGGATATCATCTCACGGTAGCGCTCACCATTCACAGTTACGTTACGATTCGCATCATCTTTGAAGAAGTACGGTCCAATGATGCCACCAGCCCATAAACCGCACCAAACTGTGACTTTTTCTGGATGCATTGGTAGCTCTTGCAATGCTTCTGGCTGATATTCACTCCAAAATCGACAATTCTGCCTATTTACGTACCCATTGAGCCAAAAATGAGCTTCGTCGCTGAACACAATTTCTTTCTTTCTGAACTTTCTTAACAGAGCACGCATTTTGATAATAAAATTCAATGATTTGCAAGCGTTGCTCGTCAGTAAGTCTATTCATGATGAAATGTCAAAGCATACTGAGCATCTTTCTCTTTGACACCATGTCTGAAATCCCACGTGATCTGTCAAATACTAATGCATGAAAATCCTAACCTCAAAAAAATCACTCTTTAAAATTAAAAAAAATATGTTTGTTTTTGTCAATTCTTGGGAGACTGTTCCTGAATCACTGTTTCTATGTGATAATGAACTTTGCAATATTTGGAGTCCTTTATGTGATCCTTTCATTGAACATATAATCTGATGTTATCGGATCTATACTTCCAAAATGAGAGTACAAATATTAAATATTAAATACCAAATATTAATTAAATATCAAATATTAATGCCCAGAAATATTGTTTTAATAGTTATTGTTTTCTTATTCTTTGCATTAGATTACCAACGAACTTTAATGGGAATTTGCCTTCGATGAAAATTGGAATTTTAGTAAAAATATAATCCATCGGATTTTTCGACTGTAGAAAGTCAAAATATGTCACAAAATGTTATACAAATGTTACACAAAAAATTTTTGTTGCATATATTTTCCATATATATATATATATATATATATTCATTTCTAAAATTGAATGTCTCATCAAATATTATAAAATATTCAATTTCATTTAATCGCTTGCCAAAAGTCTCATCACACCCCTTGTGAACACTCTTCGGTTGTTGTGACTGTTTCTAGCTGCCCCCGAATGACACCATCCATCCATACAGCCAACAACATACTAACAACTAACACCCAGCTACTAATTATAATCTTAAGTCTCACACTCATACTCGCCACAACAAATAATCAATTCGAATTCAAAGTGCACATACATAATGAAATAAATAAATAAATAGAATCTATTTGGAATTGATGCATTGTTCGATGTATTTGGTGTGCGATGTTTGTAGTCTAATCTCTGATTTAAATGTAACCTTCAGACAGAAACAGCGAAAATAATCTCAATCTGGCGCATTCAGTTCTCACGATAATTGCAATTGTGTAAATATGGCTAAAACACACACATATTTATTTACGTATTTAAGTACGAAATGAATAATTTGTTCTTTTGCATGTTGGCCATTATGTTGAGAGTGGCAGCACCTCTTTTCAGCGTCCGATATATGTGTGTGGTCCGGCTTTGGCATTACTCAGCAGATATATTAGAGTGTTCACTTAATTTATTTAATTATTACTATTTTATGTGTAAACATATTCATATATGTGTCTGATTTGACTACATACAAGACGAAAAAAATGGCTATTTAATGCTAATGGATTTCGATCTTGCATGATTTAATGTGGTAATGGGTTAGTTTTATGGCCATAAACAATTCAGGGAGTAAGAGTCGTTATGTAGAATACTTTCTCAGATAGATGTGGGCACAATTTGCATATTAAAAAGTTGCCACGCAAAGTTCAAACAAGTAAAAGGTTTTAGTATTTATTTATCAGCCGTATTCTAGCAGCTGTTTAGGACGGGAATATGCCCTTCATTTGTTTAGGGGCATAAACACGAGCCCCAAAATACCGAGTATTTATTGTTGTTCCAACTCATACAATGACTGCTTTCCGGCGTTTCTTAAACACACACACACACAACAATTGATAACACACAAAGTGTTTGTTTTGTTAAATAGAATATTTCATAGATTTGAATATAAAAAAATAATAAAAAAATTCTATGACATTCATACAAAAACTGTATAAACATCTGTGTTTGTATGTATGTCAAATCGCTATATTTATGCTTATGAGCTGTTCATTGTTATTTGTTTATTATCAGCAAATACCGCTCGTTACTGGCTCGTTGTGGAACTGTAAGAGTAATTGCATTATTGTCTTTTGTTTTTGGGAGTAAATATTATGGATCACACTGTTGTACGGATGAGATTAGATTAACATAATGAAATCTATTTGTAAATAGGGCCTGTGGCCCTATGTTCCTTGGAGGAATTTCAACAATAAATATATAGTCCAAGATGATAATGATGTTCTGGCATTAAATTCATTTCAGTGATAGTCTGAGTTTATTTCTGGATGTGTATATGCAGATGTACTATGTCGGAGCGTCACTTAAGCTCGTCTTTTCTTATCACGAATAACCCCCCGTATCCGGGTGTAGAGCAGATTTATTGAGTGAATTATTTTATTGAGGTATTGCGTCTTAGCTAATATCAGCACTATTTTCAAAAGAAATATTTTTGTTTTCATTTTGGAATCAGAAAGAAGAAAATAACTAAAATAAACATATCTATCAGTAGTGTCAGAGAATCCGATTGTTGTCTCAATTCAAATTTGCAATAAATTTAAGGTTGTTGCAGAATCCAAGTCAAAAGTGCCGATTCCTACAACAATTGGATTCAATGCCAACCCTGAATATTTTTTTTTATTATCGGATGTACCAATTGACTCGAACAACTTTTCTTCAAATTGAGACCGTGTTAAAAGAATGTTTGTATCTCAAAATATAGACAAAATAGTGGTAGTCCCGACTAAAAGCTAAATTAAAAAAAAAATCCAAAAAAATATAATATTTTTTTTTGTGTAAGGATATTTTCAAATTTTTAAATGGCTCCAACAACTTTTCTTCAAATTAAGACCATGTTGAAAGAATGTTTATAACTCAAAATATACACAAAATAGTGGCACTTCTATTCGCGACTAAAAGCTAAATTAAAAAGAAATGCAAATTATAAAATATATTTTTTTAATGTAATGATATTTTGAAACTTTTTACCCACTGCACTTAAACTACTGTAGGCATTTAAAGAATTTGTTGTTTCTCACAATGCAGAGAGTATAGCAGTAATGCTATCGCCGACAAAAAATAAAATTAAAAAAGTGAAAAAATTTTCATTCAATAGGCAGACCCTTTTAATCATACTTTTAGGGGGTGGCATAGGGCAGAAAGGTGTAAAAATGGTGAGAATGAAACCACAAACATCTACAAAGATGATTAAATTTTAAAGGGCGATGTTGATTTTGAATAGAACACAAATTATTTAGGAAATTATTGTCATTTCTTTTTATTATGATAATATTGGTATGACTCAATTATGTATGGAACAAAATATCGGCCACATGGCCGCCGCGATCTCGGCGGCACACCTCCATCCGATGGTCCATATTTTCGATGACGCTGAGGCATAATTGAGGTTCTATGCCATTAATGTGCCGAACTATTTCATGCTTTAGCTCTTGAATTGTTGCTGGCTTATCGACATAAACCTTTTCTTTCAAATAACCCCACAGAAAGAAGTCCAACGGTGTCAAATCACATGACCTTGGCGGCCAATTGACATCGCCACCACGTGAGATAACACGGTCATTGAATTTGTCGCGCAAAAGAGCCATTGTTTCGTTAGCTGTGTGGCATGTGGCACCGTTCTGTTGAAACCACATATCGTCCACATCCATATCATCCAATTCAAGTTCGTTATCATCTCACTACAGCGAAGACATTCACAGTAACTGCCTCATTTTGAAAAATACGGCCCGATGATGCCGCCAGCCCATAAACCGCACCAAACAGCCACTCTTTGTGGGTGCATTGGTTTCTCGGCAATCACTCTTGGATTATCATGGGTCAAAATGCGAAAAAGGGATAAAAAAGGTACTATCAAAATGTCAATTGTGTTTTTAACGTTTTTTCCAGCGATTGCCCGTCGTTTTTACTGTTTATATGACTGCCTTTGGGTCTATTAAGTAAGTAAACCTTCAGTTGCTTGAATATCAGTCCTTCCTGCTGTGTGTTTATAAATCCTTCGGACAATGTCTCTCTGTTTGTCTTTCATAGATTAGTTTTTTATATAAAATTTGGAGATAATCTAATTTGTATTTCTAAATAAGAAGACCCCACCGGATTTCTCCCACCTCGAGATTAGAATAGGGAACTAAAACGTAAATAAAAATAATTAGGGGTTTCACTTGTGGTAGCAAAGGGGAGTTGTAGCTTGCAAAGCTTGCAAGATCTTCGTTGCATTCTAACAATACCAGTTTGAAGAAAATCTAAGGATAAATATATAAGCTATGATCCTTCTGCTGTAGAAGTACGTGTCATATTCACATATAAGTAATTTCATGTGATGCACGCACACACTTTGGCTCTTTTTTCCAATTTTGATTCAGTTTTCCAATTATGTATTTTTCTATAAGAGAAATAAAGTCGATTTTCAGAAAAAAATAGTTATAGACACTAGGGTTGATCACAAATAAAGTATTTTGTCACAAGCTAATTATTTATTATTTATCTTAAATATTTTTAATTTCGACAGCTATCACGTTTGCAATTGTTTTAGAGTAAGTACTGGGACCACCATCATGAAACTTATGGAGCATTCTGCCGATATTACAACCTATTAATAAAAATTAATTTATAAGAATTCAAGTTATAATAAACAAATGATCTTTGAATGTCCGTTGTTTTCAAAGTGTTTATAACAATTTTTTTTATATAAATAATTCGATCCTATATCTGTATATTTTCATAGCCAAGTTGTTTATGTGATATTGTGCCTATACCTTTTATACAACAATAATTTCTTCAACATAGGTTGCAGCAGTAATTTATAATTTAATTCAAATAAATTTATAAACTATGATATTGCTGTGGAACAAATTTATGGAGGAGTTTTCGAGTTCATTATAGATTTAGAGATAATCTAATCTATAGTTAAAAAAAAAGATATATATAGATATTTTTTCATATTTTTGTTTTACATGGCTAAACAAAATATAAACTTAACTTTTCACATCACATATATCTGTGTGTTTGTGTTGTAAATATATATATAAATTATTGCAAATTATTATCAGTTCAGTAAATATTTACTTAGTTACATGTAGTTACATGCATTTGCAAATGTATAAAAATCGATCGACAGTACTGAACAACCAATTAGTTGATTTTAAGCCGTTGACAAATAATCTACAATACTTTCTTTCGGAAATATGGCAAAAATTCTAAAACAAATACTGATCCTTTTCGCCATGTTGGCCATATTCGCTATGACCGTTGAATCAGGTATGAAATATTCGAAATATTTTGTGTGTCTATAACATTGTTTTCGAATTTATAGCACCTTCGGCGAAATCTTGCGGCGCCAACGAAATATTCACCACTTGTGGAACAAACTGCCCTCTAACCTGCGCCAAGAGACAACCGGGCGCCTGTACCCACAACTGTTTCCTCGGCTGTCAGTGCAAAGAGGGGCACTTGAAGAATGCCAGTGGTGCCTGTGTGCCCGAAAAGGATTGTTAAATTAAATGAAAAATACTTGAAAAAATCTTAAACTATTACTTTTTGGAAAGCTGTTAAAGTTACACAAAATAAAGATGTTTAACAAAAAAAAAACAAAAACACAAAAATAATCCATGGAATTTTTTATGTAAATATGATTTGGTGCCTAATTATTAGTTAAAAATATGGCAACATTTCATTGAAATTTTTGGCACGATTCAAATAAAATAATTCAATTAATAAAAATACAATTTCGATCAAAATATTGGATTTTTAAGACGCTGAACATTTGAGATTTCATTACGATATGTACATATGCCGTAATTAGGCCTCTGAGCTTTACTGCCAAAAAGAAAGCTTTTGCGGTTTAACGTGGATTGACCCATAATTTAAAACACTCCAAACATGAGTCAAAATATGTAGTTAAAGTGAGAAAAAATATTTTTTTATAAATGAAAAGTGTTGAGTAAACATCAAAGGCAAAAACAGGTAGGCCACTAAATGAGATTTTTTGAACAAGAAGAAAATCTGTGAGTGCATCGCTAAATGAAACATCGAATGACGAATAAAGGGGGGTCGCTAAATAAAACTAGAAATAATAAGTATAAGAAGCGTCAATGGAAAATCTGAGAGTGCTTCTTGGTCATGTGAAAAATCCGCAAAATTCTAGTAATATTTTCTTTTTCTTAGAGAGGAGGGGTTAAGTTCCCACGCCAAATAACTATTTTCAGAATTTGATGGCTGACAATTAATTTAAGTATACAAGCAATATAAATATAGGATCCGCCAAATAAATTTTTTTTTTTGAAAATTCTATAAAAAAGTACAGAATATTTTCTCAAATTTCTTTTTTTATTTGAAAGTACAATCCTTCCGGTTAATAATGGAAAATAATTTCATTCAAATGGCTGCCTCGGGCACCCCACAAATAATAGTCCAACGGTTGAATAGTTGAAAAAAAAAATGTTAGATGGCGGACCCTTTATATAGCTCCCATATATGTCTCCTATGATTTACTTTTTCCGCTCTAGAAACCACATATTTCAACAAATAACTTTTTTTTGAAAATGCTATAAAAAAACTACAGAATATTTTCTCAAATTTCTTTTTTTATTTGAAAGTACAATCCTTCCGGTTAATAATGGAAAATAATTTCATTCAAATGGCTGCTGAGGGCACCCCACAAATAATAGTCCAACGGTTGAATAGTTGACCTAGTTGACCCTATATAAATTTTAAATATATAAAAATAACTGATTTGAACTGGCATATTCTCCTGGCTCAAGACCATTTTGCTTTTTTATTTTATAGAATGTAAATTTATTTACAAATGTCATTTAAAAAATAATATTTCAGATAATATAGGAGTATTCAATTCCGTCTAAAATTTATTTTTGAATAATATTTTCTTACTCACGAGCGAAACTACAAAAGAAATTTAATTTACATACAAATCTCTGTAGCCAAAAAAAAAAAAAACAATATTTTTGTAAAAAGATTTGAGCGATTTTTGTTCAGCAGCTTGCGGCGGTAAAATTGGTCTTTAAATCTTCGAAAACGACTTTGGCGTTTTGTGCTCAGGACCTAAAGAATATTTTTTAGTGCATACAAATCTAAAATAAACATAAACAATTATATGTATATTTTTTGATTTTTATACCCTCCAACTCCAGGATGGGGGTATACTAACATTGTCATTCCGTTTGTAACACCTTGAAATATCGACCTGAGACCCTATAAAGTATATATATTCTTGATCGTCATAAAATTCTAAGACGATCTAGCCATGTCCGTCCGTCCGTCCTTCTGTTGAAAGCACGCTAGCATCTAAACGAAAGGAGCTAGAACGTTCAAATTTTCTATAAATGCGTCTTATAGTCGTAGATCGGTTGGGATTGAAATGGGGCGAAATCGGCCCAAAGGGAAAAATTTTTCCCTCACAAGGACTAAAAATACCCATAATAATCCCTAATATTTTAGCGTATTCAAGCATGTTTTTTTCAATATGTCTGTTTATATTTGCTTGATATTTGGTATGCGCATTCCTCTTATAGCGAAAACGTGCACCATAAAGTGATTCTTATTTGTAGGGGTGAAATGGGGCAAAAAAGGGATAAAAATGGTACATATTAAACGACAACAGCTAGAAACACGAAATTCGGTGTGTACATTCCTCTAATTGAGTAGATACATAATATAAAAGTATTTTTTTCCAAATTCGTACTTTTAAGGGGTAAACTGGGAATAGAGGGATAAAAATGGTACCAACAAAACGGCTGTACCTAGAATAATGAAATTCGGTGTATACATTCATCTGATTGCAGAGACAAGTAAAACACACGGATTTTTCAAAATTCGTACTTTTTGGGGTTAAAATGAAAGAAAGGGGATAAAAATAGTACCAGTCAAATGACCGCAGCTAGGGTCATGAAATTCGGAGTATACATTCCTCTGACTGTGTAGACACGTAAAATAAACGGATTTTTCGAAATTCGTACTTTCAAAGGATACAATGGTACAGAGGGATAAAAATAGTACCAACTAAACGACTACAGCTAGAATGATGAAATTCGAATTGCGTAGAAACGTCAAGGGGTAAAAATGGTACCAACCAAATGGGCGCAGCTGGAATCATGGAATTCGGTGTATACATTCCTCTGACTGCATAGACACGCAAAATAAAAAGTTTATTTCCAAATTCGAAAATTTTCTTTTACGGCGAAAAATTGTTGAATCATGAAGTTAGGTTATGTTGCACTATGTACGTCTGATAATGGATTCTCAAAATTTGTAATTTTGAAATTAAAATAGAATGGAATGACAACCAACTGTAGCACCTACTAATCTACCAATATTTATGGTATTTAAGCTTTTTGAAAATATAAATATAAGAATATTTATTTTTTGATTTGAAGTAAATAATGGTTTGAAATAATTAAAATATTACATTTATTTATAAAACTATTTTTTCAATATTTGTATTTGTTTTGGTTTGGTTATATTAAAAAAAATATATTTTCCTGTAATATTACTGCACTTCTACGAAAACCGACAACCTCTGTGGAATGCAATCCATGGTGGAGGGTATAAAAAGTTCGGCCCGGCCGAACTTAACGCCGTTTTTACTTGTTTTTTAATAAAATTCTATACTATACTTATAATTTTCAGATTTAGAGTCCCATCATGTCCACTTATTATTATGAGGGCTACAAATATTTTGCACTTTACTTTCACATAGCAATAACAGGTAACTGTCACCAAAAATTAATAATAAAGAAAGCAATGCCAATTTCAAAAATTCCTTTGAATAAATGTAAAAGTTTTGACAAAAGAATTAAAAAATAACTTATTTTTAAATAGCGTTAAAAGTTCTTCGCAGATTAGATAACATAATATTTCGTTTTATTTTGGGTATCTAAACGAAGAAAATGGGACATTTTTGTAGTAACTTGATGGACGAATGTAGAAGTTATGGCATATCTATTTAATTTAACATATTTATTTTTATTTAGAATTTTGAAAATTTAGAAAATAATGATTTTTTAAATGTTTTTGCGTCATAACTGTTACATTTAGACATCCTTCTGCATATAGACGTTGTTTTATTTAATTAAAATATATATCATTTTTATGGGGTTTGTATGTCGTGCCAGAATAAAAAAGATTTTTTGAAAACAAAAACAATTTTTTTTTTCAATTCTTGGGAGACTGTAATTAGCAACATTTGTAGCCATAATAAGTACCTTTAATTGAGTGTTATCGCTAATTTATTTCAAAAATTTGTGTACAAATATTAATTGTACCTCGACGAAAATTGCGAGTTTAGTAAAAATACATAATAAAATTTATCCATAAAAAATATTTGTATTGATTTTATGAATCAATATGCCTCAATGCACTAAAATTTTATTTTTGTTGCGTCAAATAAATATAAATAATAAGTAGAAAATAATCCAAAAATATTTAGTTTTATTTGCAGATAGATGCCATCCTAACAAAAAAAAACCAAAATCTTTGGATAAATATAAATGTTATGGCGAATTCAATTTAAGCAAAAACTTCATTTGAATGAGTCATGATTTTTTGAATATGAATCATGAGTACTTTAAATTCTCACACTGCCCTGGGACAATGAAAAATTCTGCTGCCAAATTTCCTGGTTATTAGACAATATATAGGACCTGTACTTTAATCACAAGCTTTAGATCGACAGAAGATAGACAGACAGGCAGGCAGACATTGTTTAAT
Source organism: Polietes domitor (assembly GCA_947397865.1). Taxonomy (NCBI): domain Eukaryota; kingdom Metazoa; phylum Arthropoda; class Insecta; order Diptera; family Muscidae; genus Polietes; species Polietes domitor. Next base: position 62,708,540 of record OX377622.1, read on the forward strand.
CGACTCTCCTGATGATTCTAAGCCAATGGATGTGCTTAAAGTGGCTCGATTACTTCCTGGTGTCACAAATAACTAACTTTAATGCATGGCATAATAATGGTAATAACATTTTATCAATAAATGACACATTTTTATATTTTTATTTTTGTTAAAAAATAAATTTTCTAATAAAGCCGCAAACTCCATGGTATTGACTCAGCTCGTTGTTAAAATTTAACTCAATTTTCTGCAATCCAACATAACAGATATATTAACATAATATAACATAAATATAAATATATATATAACAATATAATATAATATTTGTCGGTGTTTGCATAACTACGATACATATATATTTGAGACATGCGAACATTTAATTGTGACTCAAATCGTATTTATTTAGTTTTCATTATATAAATTATAACAGAAATAATAAATATTTTTTTATATTATTTGCATATATACTGTATAGATAATATGCGAATGTTTAATTGTGACCCAATTCATATTTATTTATATTTGTTTTTTAATAAATTTTTAAGTTGTCGAAAGTGTATAAAAGCTTAGGAAACGATAGTGAAACTAAACTAGTAGTTCTAACTGCATATCCCCGAAATTATGGCAAAAATTGTGATCTTCTTCGCCGTGTTGGCTATATTCGCCATGACCGGTAAGATAGTCTAATATTTAGATTCATAGTGAATACATTTATGTAGACATCAGCCAATAAACAAAAGGGGAAATGTGAAAAGTTTCAGTTAGATCACGGTACTCTTCCGAATGATTTTGGGAGAGGATTTCGGGTGCACATATGTTATATATATATATTGAACTCTGCACTCTATATAGAGAAGTGCCACTCATAAGTTATCCCCACACAGCATAAGAAATACGTATATGACCAAAGTGTGTGTATATATAGTCAAATTCCAAAAAAAAAAAAAAAAACAAAAAAATTTACTTCGTATAAAGAAAAAAACGTATAAAGAAAAAATCAAATACCTTCAAAACTAAAAATTTAATTTTTTAATAATAATTTCTTTCTATTCTTCATCTGCCGTCTAGCTTCTACCTCTGCCTGCGGCATTAACGAAGAATACACTAATTGTGGCTCCGCTTGCCCTGTAACCTGTGCAAATTCAATGGACGGTGTCGTCTGCCCGCCTGTCTGTGTTCCCGGTTGCTTCTGCAAATCTGGCTTTTTAAGGGATAGCAAAGGTGTCTGTGTTAACCAAAAAAATTGTTTGTTGTGGAATTAAAATAAAATAATTTATGGCGCCCATAAAACATTGCGTTACAAAGTCAATAGTATATACTGCCGTACATTGTAAGTATATAATTATATATTTACAATGCGTTCAGTATAAATACTGTACGGCCGAAAATAATTAGCATTAGGTAGAAGGACGCTCTAGAATCACAAAAATTCAGAATTAGTATATTTGGGATTGAAATAAGGAAAAGGAAAGGAAAAGGAAAAAGAAAAAGAAAAAGAAAAAAGAAATTAGGGAAAGAGGGATAAAATTGACCGAAACGGAAAACATGAAATTCGATGTATATACCCTCTGACCGCATAAATGAGAGATATTTCGATAATAGTAATTTTAGGGTCAAAGTGAAGAAAAGGGATAAAATTGGTACCGAGGAATAAAATTGCTAACGCTCAACTGACAGCTTTTGGCATCATAAAATACAGAATTCATACTTTTGGGATTAAAATGGGAAAAGGGATAAAATTGGTACCGAGGGATAAAATTGGTACCGTCCAAAGGGCTGCAGTAGAATCATTAAATTCGGTATAAGAATTCCTATGAGTGTGTAGACGCTTGGCGTAAATAAATTTGTCAATTTATTTTTACTTTCAAAATGGGTAAAAGGGGTCAAAAATAGTGCCAAACAAACGATTGCTGCTAGAATCATGTAATTCGATGTATACACCCCTCAGACTATGTAAACGCGCAAAATAAAGAGATCTTTCGATAATCGGATTTTAACGGTAAAAATGAGAAAAAGGGATAAATTTGGTACCGAGGGATAAAATTGGTAACGCCCAAGTGACAGCTTATAGCATCATAAAATTCAGAATTCCTATTTTTGGGGTTAAAATGAGGAAAAGGGATAAAATTGGTACCGCCCAAATGGCAGCGGCATATAAATTCCTCTGAGTCTGTAGACGCTAAACGTAAAGAAATATTTCGATTTATTGTTTACTTTTAGGGGTAAACGGGCATAAAAAAAGTGCCAACCAAATGATTGCTGCTAGAATCATGAAATTCGATGTATATATTCATCTGACAGTGTTAATGCGAAACAGCGAGATCTCAAGGTATTCGTACAGTGAGAAAGGGGTTTAAAATTGCTACCGACCGAAATGGAAATCTTGAAATTCGTGATATGCACTCCTCTGACTGTGTAAACGCTCAAAATAAAGAGATCTTTCGAAAATCGTATTTTAACGGACAAAATGGGGAAAAGCGATAAAATTGGTACAGAGGGTTAAAATTGGTAACGCTCAAATGGCAGTTTTATCATCATAAAATTCAGAATTCGTATTTTTGAGGTTAAAATTTGGAAAAGGGTTAAATAGGTAGCGAGGGATAAAATTAGTACCGCACAAATGGCAGCATTTACAATCATAAAATTCAGATTTCGGATCAAAAAAATAATAGGAATGTGCTAAATAATTGAAGCAACGTGGAAGGACTAATATCAGCTAGTATTTTGTGGCAGTCAATTCCAAATTTCTCAATTTTGAGTTATGACCGTCTTGTCGCCAATCAACGATATAGAATATAATGTTAAGTCGGAAATCATAATAGGAATAGGAATGTGCTAAATAATTGAAGCAACGTGGAAGGACTAATATCAGCTAGTATTTTGTGGCAGTCAATTCCAAATTTCTCAATTTTGAGTTATGACCGTCTTGTCGCCAATCAACGATATAGAATATAATGATGAGGTCGGAAATCATAATTTGTTTTTTTTTTTTCTTTTTTCTAAATTCACTTGTGCGCTTTATATATTATTATCTACAAGTATTTGTTTAGTTTAATTACGTTATTCTTAATCTTATACAATTCTTGTTGGGAATCTCAAGAGTCTGTATAAAAAGGCATGATACTGCAGTGCTGGAATTCAGTTCTTCTTCAATATTTAATCAGCAAAAAGCAAACGTTTTTGATATTCTACAACTCTAAAATAAAATGGCAAAATTTCTGAAACAAATTCTCGTGTTGATCGCCACCTTGGCCATATTCGCAGTAGCCGTGCAATCAGGTAAGAAAACACGATTAACCCCCCTTCAAGTATATTTGTGTGAATAAACTGCTCCTATATTGTCCTAGCTCCTCCTGCACCGACGCAGTGTGAAGCGAATGAGGAATTTGTTACTTGTGGCACCCAATGCCCTCTAACCTGTGCTCAGAGGGAACCCGTCGCCTGTGTCTACAGTTGCTATGTCGGTTGCCAGTGCAAAAATGGTTTCTTCGTGAATCCCGATGGTGTCTGTGTTGAAGAACATGAGTGTTAATGAGATGAGTGATTAATGAGATGATTGTGATTGTGACATGGAAAGTTAAACTAAAATAATTTAATAAAAGAAATGCAAAATTTTATTGCAATCGAAATTATATTAGTTTGGGATTGTGAATTGGGGAAAAAGGGTCTGTGCGCGACAAAAGGTAATTTTTAAGAAAAAATTAAAAAAAAAAACATAGACAGCTTGTCTAATTTTTTTGTTTTTGGTCAGCCGAGGATTTTGAAGTTAGAATAAAAAAATCCGTCGTGTACAATCCTCTGACTGTATAGACACGCAACATAAAGGAATTTTTCCAATTTTTAATTTTTAGGGGAAAATCTGGTCGAAATGGGATAAAAATAGTGCCAACCAAACGGTTGCAGCTAGAATCATGAAAATCTTTGTGTACATTCCTCAGACTGAGTAAACGCGCAAAATAAACAGATTTTTCGATAAACATATTTTTAGGATAAAAATGGGAAAAATAATAAAATTGGTACCTACCGAACGGCTGCAGCCATCATGAAATTCAGTTAAAAATAATACCTTTGACAGTGTAACGCGCAAAATAAACAGATTTTTCGATAATCATATTTTTAGGGTCAAAATGGGGAAAGGGATAAATTAGTACCAATTTACAAAATTGGTACAGCCCAAATGGCAGCTTCTAGAAACATAAAATTCAGATTTCGTATTTTTAGGCTGAGAATGGAAAAAGGGATAAAATTGGTATTGAGGGACAAATATGGTACCGACCAAATGACGGCAGCTATAATCATAAATAATCAAATAAATAAATAAGCCGCTGAACACAAACGATATTTTCGATTTTTTTACTTTTACGATGACATGGATTAAAAGGGGATAAAAATAGTGAAAGGGGATAAAAGAGTGACTATCAATCAATCAAGATAGGATCACGATAATCGTTGTATATATTCCTCAGGCTGTGTAAACGCGCAAAACAAACATATTTTTCGATAATCGTATTGTTAGGCTTAAATTGGGGAGAAGGGATAAAATTGGTACCGAGGTACAAAATTGGTACCGACGAAATGGCTGTAGCTAGAATCATAAAATTCGGCATAAAAATTCATCTGACTGTTCAACAAAATCGATTTTCGATTTTTTTACTTTTACAGAGAAATGGAGTAAAAAGGGATAAAAATGGTACCAACGAAATAGGTGCTGCTAGAATTATGAAAATCGTTGTATACATTCCTCAGACTGTATAAACGCGCAAAATATTATAGATTTTTCGATTATCACATTTTTAGGGCAAAATGAGGAAAAGGGATAAAATTGGTACCGAGGGCTATAATTGGAGCCGCCCGAATGGCTGCAGATAGAATCAAAGAATTCGTTGTGTACAATCCTCTGACTGTATAGACACGCAACATAAAGGAATTTCTCTATTTTTTTATTTTTAGAGGGAAATCTGGGCGAAAGGGGATAAAAATGGTACCAACCCATTGACTGCAGGTAGAATTATTAATTTCAATGTATATATTCCTCTGGCAGCGTAGAATTTTGTGAAAACAGGGATAAAATTGGTACCGAGCAAATGGTTGCAGCAGGAATCAAAAATTCAGCATATAAATACATTCCTCTGACTACACAGACGTTCAATAAAAAGAAAATTTTCGAAATATTTTACTCCTAGGGTAAAAGGGGATAAAAATAGTGCCAACCAAACGGTTGCTGCTAGAATCATGATATTCGAAGTATATATATTCCTCTGGCAGCGTATGCGAAAAATGTGAGATCCTTTGATTTTCGTACTTTTGGGCGAAATTTGATAAAAAGGGATAGAATTGGTACCGGCCAAAATCGTATTTTTTAAATAAAATGTTTTTTATGTTTTGAATTTGTTTAAGTTGACGTGGAATATAAAAATTCAAAATGCTATCATTTCGAGAATAATAAGGAATGTGTTGCACAACTGGTTTACAGGAAAGGGCAGGAAAGGGCAGATTGTACTTTAAAGTACTCACTTCAAAACTGAGAAATTTTTGTTATGTTAGTCTTCTTGCCAATGAGCGATTTAGAATTTGATGATGTGGAACAACATGATTTATTTTCATAATTATTTTTATTTGCTTTTTTCGTGTATGTATATTGCAAATATTGTTATCTCTAAATATTTATTTAATTTCATTTGTATTATTTGTTTATTCTTGATCGAAGACACCGACAGAGTCTGTATAAAAAGGCGATGCAGTGCAAGAAATTAGTTGTTCTGCAGCTTTTGACAAATCATTATTATCAGTAAAATGGCAAAATTTTTGAAACAAATTCTGGTCCTCTTTGCCATGTTGGCCATATTCGTCGTGTCGGTGCAATCAGGTGAGAAGAATAGTTCTTAACTAGAATATTTAAATCTGATTTTCAACTTGTTCTAGCTCCACCTACACAAACATGTGGCCCGAATGAGGAATTTGTTACTTGTGGCTCTCTGTGCCCGCTAACTTGTGCCAAGAGGGAGCCCGGCATGTGCGCCCTCATGTGTTATATCGGTTGCCAGTGCAAAAAAGGTTTCTTCAGGAATGACGCCGGTGCCTGTGTCGATGAAAATCATTGCTAACTAAATTCTACTCAAATGATGAGAAATGGAAAGTTGAGAAGAAGGAAATATTCAATAAAAGAAACTATAATTTGATCAAAATTCAAATGTTCTATTAAATTGGGGATTGAACTCAAAGAGCTCTAATAAAAATACAACGAAGAAATTCTTGATAAAAAATAAAAACTCTGAAAAATCCTGGAATTAAATGGAAACAGAAATCAATCTAATAATTATCAACCTAATAATAGCTTCAAATATTTGAATTTTTGTTAATCGGGAAACAGAGGTTTCGAACTTGAATTCATTAGTCTCTACTTGAGAATTAAATGATAATTGAATTCGATGTGGCAATATTGTACGCCAAGAGCATTTGAATACAGTAAAAATATAAAATAGGCGCTATCGGTCCGAAGGGAACTGTTTTTTTGACAAGGACTTGAAGCACCCCCAATTATCCCTAATATTGCAGGTATTTATATATATTCCTCTGGCAGCGTATATGCGAGATTCATTGATTTTCGTACTTTTCGAGAGAAATTTGATTAAAAAGTATAAAATTGGTATCGACCAAACGGCCACATGTGAATTGTTTTTCTCTTTTTAAAAAGATTCACATATGTTGGTCTGTTTTAAAAATAATGTTAATACAACTTTAAGAAAATTCAATTTCGTATTTTTTGGAGGTTTTATCAGCCCACTATGTATAATCATTGTCGATTATCGAAATTGTCTATCTAATTTTACAGAAAAAATAATAAGAAAAGGCATTTAGAATTTCACAATTTTTGTAGTTAACAGGCCATAATATATCGAAAAACATTTATTTGATTTATTTATTTTTATTATCCACTTTTGCTCTGACTGCTATATTTTTTCTGCTTATTTTTTCTATTCAAGTACTTCACTTGCTCCACAGACCGCCTTTAGAATATCAACACACACACTTAGTCCCATCAATCGATTAGAGTCATGAACAAATACTAACAATTATCGCTTGAAATTATATGTATGTATGTACATACTTATCATGCATTGGCGACTAGACAGTCATAATTAAGAAAATCGTTTTTTTTAAAATAAAATGTGTTTTTTATGTTTTCAATTTGTTTAAGTTGATGTGGAATATTAAAAATTCAAATTGCTATCATTTCGAGAATAATAAGAAATGGGTTACACAACTGGCCTAACAGGAAAGGGCTTTCATCAGATTGTACTTTAAAGTACCCACTTCAAAACTGGGGAAATTTTGAGTTATGCTAGTCTTCTTGCTAATGAGAGATTTAAAATATGATGATGTGGAACGACATGATTTATTTTCATTTTAAGTTTCTTCTTCTTCTTGAACTTACTTGCAATTCTACTCGTGTGTGTGTTTGCGAAATATTGTTATCTCTAATTATTTATATTTATTTAGTTTAACAAATATTGTTATCTCAAAATATTTATTTAGTTTAATTAGTATTACTTGTTTGTTCTTGATCGAAGACGCCGACAGAGTCTGTATAAAAAGGCGATGATGCTGCAGTACAAGAAATTAGTTCTTCTCTAGCAATTGACAAATAATTATTATCAGTAAAATGCCAAAAATTCTGAAACAAATTCTCATCCTCTTCGCCATGTTGGCCATATTCGCCGTGGCCGTGCAATCAGGTGAGAAGAATAGTTCTTTACAAGAATATAGGTATGTGTGAATAATGGTTTTAATCTTGTTCCAGCTCCACCTACACAAACATGTGGCCCAAATGAGGAATTTGTTACTTGTGGCTCTATGTGCCCGCTGACTTGTGCCAAGAGGGAGCCCGGCAAGTGCGTCTACATGTGTTATATCGGTTGCCAGTGCAAAGATGGTTTCTTCAAGAATGACGCCGGTGCCTGTGTCGATGAAAATCATTGCTAACTAACTGATAGATAGAACAACGATGTTGTTGTTAAAAAATAACAAGTAAAAACGACGTTAAGTTCAGCCCAACATGGCTTGCATTTCACAGAGGCTGTCGATTTTCGTAGAAGTGCAGTAATATTACAGGAAAATATAATTTTTTTTAATATAGCCAAACCAAAACAAATACAAATACTGAAAAAAAATAATATAATATTTTTATTATTTCAAGGCAAGGCTACCAATACGTTTACACCATATATATCGAAATAATACTTGAAGTCAATTCAAAACATAAATATTTTTATATTTATATTTTCAAAAAAGCGTAATTACCATAAATATAGGTAGATAGTGGGTGCTACAGTGGGTTATATATCCATTCCATTTTAATTCCAAAAGTAAAAATTTTGAAAATCCATTATCTCACGTACATAGTGCAAAATAACATAACGTAATGATTCAATAAATTTTTACAGCAAAAGTAAAAAGTACGAAAAATCTTTTTATTTTGCTTGTCTATAGAGTGAAAGAAATGTATACACCGAGTTCAATGATTCTAGGTGCTGCTATTTGATTGGTACCATTTTTATCCCTCTATTTCCATTTTACCCCCTTAAGTGTACGACTTTCTAAAATCATTTTATTTTACGTGTCTACGCATTTAGAGGGATGTACACACCGAATTTCATCATTCTAGCTGTAGCTGTTTAATTGGTACAATTTTTATCCCTTTGTTCCTATTGTATCCCTTGAAAGTACTAATTTGGAAAAAATCTTTAATTATTCGTGTCTACGCAGCCAGGGGAATGTATACTCCGAATTTCATGACTTTAGCTGCGGTCATTTGGTTGGTACTATTTTTGTCCCCTTTTTCATTTTAACCCCAAAAAGTACGAATTTCGATCCATTTATTTTTCGTGTCTACGCAATCAGATGAATGTATACACCGAATTTCATTATTCTAGGTGCAGCCGTCTGGTTGGTACAATTTTTATCCCTCTATTCCCATTTTATCCCTTAAAAGTACGAATTTGGAATAAATATTTTTATATTATATATCTACTCAATTAGAGAAATGTACACACTGAATATCGTGTTTCTAGCTGTTGTCGTTTGATATGTACCATTTTTATCCCTTTTTGCCCTATTTCGCCCCCATGTAAATCAAATCATGTAAATCAGTGTATACTTCGATCGGGATGCGTCCATTCGTACTTTTTAGGGTCAAAATGGGAAAAAGGGGTAAAAATGGTACCTACCAAATGGCTGCTGCATCAGTAATTCGATAAGAAAATAAATATATGTATTTATTTTTTTTTTGACTTCAGAACTTTAAACAGCCTTATTTGTTTTTAAAAGATCACCCTAGTAAGCAATGATCGCCGCATGTGTTGCGGTGGTCAACAGGTTAAAACACTGTTGCAAAAAAATCCCCCTGTTATTTTCGCAACTCGTTGAAATCGTCATCGTATGTTGTCATGATTAATTAGTAGCAAATTGGCGTATATAATTATAATATATGTACATTAGGGTGGCTGTAATGTGTAAACTGTGTGGAATTTTTTATTTCAATTGGACATTACTCCATTTTTCGTTGAATTTGAGAAATGAAAATTGAAATTGCGAAAGTAAAATTGAAATTGAGAAAATACAGAAAATGAAAATTAGAAAATTTTGAAATTGAGAAATTAAATTTGAAATCGAGAAAATGTTTATTAGAAAATCAGAAATAATAACTGAAATTTAGAAAATGAAAATAGAAATTGAGAAAATGAAAATGGATATCGAGGAAATGCAAATTAAAAATCAGAAAAAATAACTGAAATTTAGAAAATGAAAATTTAAATGGAGAAAAACGGTTTAAAACTGAGAAAATACGAATTAAAACTGAGAAATGCAAATTGAAATTAAAATAAAACAAGTTGAAATAAGAAAAGAATAAAATGAAAATAAAAATTGAAAACTGAAAATCAGAAATTAAAATTGAAATCGAGAATACAAAATGATATTCAAAATTAAATTGAAATTGAAAATAAACCAAGTAAAAATGGCGTTAAGTTCGGCCGGGCCGAACTTTATATCCTGGAAATTAATTAGCATTTTCTCATTTTCAACTATATATTTTCAATTTCAATTTACATTTCTGATTTTCAATTTTTATTTTCTCAATTTCAATTTGGATTTCTCAGTGTCAATTAGTATTTTCTCAGTAAGGGTTGTATTTTCTCAATCTCAATGTTGTAGATCAGATCGATTATGAGATTTTTAATTTTTGTATTTTTTTTTGGAGAATTGTTTTCTAAAAATTAATAGTTTTCCTTTCCTATATTTTATTTCAATCGGTCCTCAGATCATAACGTTTACAACATTTTTTATTCAATTTTCATTTATTTTTTGGGAACTTTTTTTGCGAATTAATAGTTTCAAGACCATTTTTCATCGATATTCATGTTAATTCTATATTTTAATATAATATTATTACTTGACTGTTCAGTGGGAATTATTTTCGATTTCCGCTCAGTGTCCTCTGTTGTCTCCGAAATGACTAAATCGAAAATATTCCTTCACATTTCATTGAAGTTTTCGAAAATTTTTCAATTTACTTGATCATCATTTGAAATTTGATAATTTTCATAAAATTAAATTTCATTTATTCCCTAGAACTTTAATGATCGTTCCAAGGGAAATACGATATAAATTTAACATCTGAAATTGCACTTACCTTAAGTGCCAACCTAATATACATTCGCAGAATAGACATTGTATAAATATAACTACACTTTGCCATATTTACTGTACTTCTATGTATTTGCAATATTATTATCGACAAATATTATGAATAAACAAAATCTGTTCATTATTCATAATAACATCCAAGTGAGAGTCTGTATAAAAAGTGATGCTATTGCCGTGGCACCAACTAGTTGATCACCAGCTTTAGACAAATAACATCCGTAACAATTATCGTAAGACATAGTCAAGTGCACTTCGTGTAAATATGGGAACTATATTGAGACACATTCTAGTCTTATTCGTCGTCATATTGGTCATATTTATAGCGGCCACTGCAGCAGGTAAGAACTGCTGTTCATCTTCTAAAGAATTGAATTGTGTGACTACTTTTGGAAATTATTATCCTAGCTCCTCCCCAACAATCGTGTGGACCGAATGAGGCTTATGTTACTTGCGGCAGTGCTTGTCCTCCAACCTGTGGCAAAGATGGACCCACATTTTGTACCCTGCAATGCATCATCGGTTGTCAGTGTAAAGAGGGCTATTTGAAGAATAGCGCCGGTGCCTGTGTTACACAAGATCAGTGTTAGAGAAAACGACGATGATGTGTGACAATTAAACCATGTGAATTTTTTTACTTAAAAAATAAATACTAATTTTGAAAATGGGAAAAATATATATGTAAATATTTTCCAAAACTAATTGAGTTTATATCCCAGACGTGGTGGTGCTTAAAGAAAGTATTTTTTAAACGGCAATAAAAATATACAAATATTTTGCAATCATATTGTATTAGTACTTTAAGAAGTGAACAATAATGATTTTTTTTTGAAAACAAGTGCGAACAATTCCGAAAAATGGACAACTAAAATTTGTGGTATTCCTTTGTGAGTGTAAATGCCGCTCATGCATGATTAAGTTAAAGGGAAATAAAAGCCAAAAAAATAAAAAAATTCAATTCTTCAATCGTCCCCCAAAAAAATCTGCATTCCCTAATGTCCACATGACTGCCTTCAATTTTTCCACATTCAAGTCGGTTTGTAAATCAATTATCCGAATAAATTGATTTAACAATAAAGCTGGGTTTTATCGCTGTTCATTTCAAATTGCCTGAGCTAAAAATAAATTCTAACAAACTCACATGTCAGTCTGAACTGTAGCGAAAAGGAAAACACAAAGGGTAACCCCTCCCCTCACCACAACAAACAAACAAACAAAATGCTGGGCTTTATTGTTTCGCAATTAATGTGGGTTTTTTTTCGCGCAGTGGTTTGTCCGAGTAGCACATGTTTGAGATAAAATAAATTAAATGGATTTGACTTTGAATTTGACTGTGAATTGGTAACAAAACACGAGAGATTTAGAACAAATGATAAAAGCCCATAGGCTGTGAGAATTTCGAAAATATACAAATAATTAGAACATACATTAAATGGGGCCCATAAAAACGTGACGAAATAAAGAAATTTCATCGAATGAAATATTACAGGCGGTATATTGTAAAGAGTAGATAAACATTTCTGACAGCCTTAGTTATAAATACAACAATTTAAAAAAGCTTTTGAGATAGAATGTGCCGAATCTCATATGGACTCTACCAAGGAGTGCACAGTCCACAGTATTACAGGCATATTAGAGATTTTTTGAATGCAAATTGCGATACATGTACACTCATAACGAAATTTGGAAAAATTCTTTTATTTTACTCGTCTAAGCAGTTAGAGGAATATATACACCGAACTTCATGATTCTGCATAGCATACGTTTGGTTGGTACTATTTTTATCCCCTTTTGGCCTGTTACCCCTAAGAGTCTAAATTTCGAAAAATGTCTTTAACTTTGACCGTCTACACAGTCAGAGGAATATTCAAACCGAATTTTATGATTCTAGCTGCAATCATTTGGTCGGTACTATTTTTATCCCTTTTTCCAATTTTCACCCTAAAAGTACGAATATCAAAAGTTATCTTATTTTCGCCGTATAAACAGTCAGAGGAATGTATACATCGAATTTCATGATTCTACTGCTTGGTACTATTTTTATCCCCTTTCGGCCATTATGCCGTAAGCGTTTAAATTTCGAAAAAATCCTTTCTTTTGCTCGTCTACGCTGTCTGAAACACCGAATTATGATTCTGGCTGCAACCATTTGGTCGGTACCAATTTTATCCCATTTTCACCCTAAAGGACTAATGTCAAAATATCTCTTATTTTTCGCGTCTATGTAAGAGCGACATATATACCGAATTTCATTAATCTAGCAGCATCCGTTTGGTTGGTACCATTTTTATCCCCTTTTGGCCTGTTATTCCCTAAAAGTTAAAATTTCAAAAAACTTTTGAGCATCTACACAGTCAGAGGAATGTATATATATATATATATATATATATATATATATATCTATATATATATATATATGTACATATTTGTGATTCTAGCTGCAATCATTTGGTCGGAATGTATATATATATATATATATATATATATATATATATATATATATATACATATTTATGATTCTAGCTGCAATCATTTGGTCGGTACTATTTTTATCCCTTTTTATTCCCTTCACCCTAAAAGTACGAATATCAAAAGTTATCTTATTTTCTACGTATATACAGTCGGAGGAATGTACGCGCCGATTTTTATGATTCTAGCTGCAGTCATTTGGTCGGTACTATTTTCCCCCTTTTCAGATTTTCACCCTAAAGGACGAATATCAAAATATCTCTTCTTTTTCGCGTCTACTCAGTAAGAGTGACATATATACCGAATTTCATTATTGTAACACCATCCGAGTGAGTGGTACCATTTGTATCCCTTTTCTCCCAGTTATTCCCTTAAAGCCCAAAATTTAGAAAAAAAAAGGTTTTTGTTGAGCATCTACGCAGTCTGAGGACTGTAAACACCGAATTTTATGATTCGATCTGCTGTCATTTGGTGGGTACCAATTTTATCCCTTTTTCCAATGTTCACCCTGAAAGTATGAAGATCAAAAGTTATCTTATTTTCTCCGTATATAAAAATTCCTTTACGTTGATCGTGTACGCGGAGGAATGTAAACACTTAATTTCATGATTCTGCAGCCATTTGGTCGGTACCAATTTTATCCCTCTTTTCCCATTTTCATATTTTAAAGTACGAATGAGGAAAGAAATAATTTTTTTGGCGTCTAAATAGTCACAACGATTTATATGCCAAATTTTATTATTTTAGCAGGATCCGTTTTGTCGGTACCATTTTTATCCCTCTTTTCCCATTTTTACCTTTAAAAGTACGAATATTGTCTATTCAGTTAGAGCGACATTTAATTCGAATTACATTATTCTAGCTGCAATCTTTTGGTTGGTACAATTTTTATCCCCCTTCGGCCCGATATCCCCTAATATTTAGTACAAATTTCGAAAATTTATTTTCAATTGCGCTTCTACGCGGACAGAGGAATGTATATACCTAATTTTGTGATTTTTCTCAGTCGGTTGGTTGGTAGCTTTTTTATCCCTTTTCCTATTTTAACCCTTTAAAGTACGAATTTAGATAAATTCCTATTATTTTACGTGTCTACACAATCAAAAGAATGTACACGTACATGTTTCATGTGTTTTCGTTTGATTGGTACCATTTTTGTCTCTTTTTGTCACATTTTCACCATAAAAGCACGAATATCAAAAGATCTCTTATATTGATTGTCTACTAAGTACTAGGGGCATGGAAATCATTATTACGGTTGCATCCGTTTAGTTGGTACTATTTTTATCCCCTTCCGGCCCGTTATCCCCTAAAAGTACAAAATGTGAAAAATTCATTTATGCAGCTCTTCTACGCGGAGGAAGGAACATATGCAACATTTCCCATTTTACCGTTTTAAAAGTACGAATATTGAAAGATATCTTTCGCTTCTACTAAGTACGGGCATCAACACAACGAATTTGCTGCAATCTTTTGGTTGGTACTCTGTTTAGTCCCCTTAGGCCCGTTATCCCCTAAAAGTAAAAATTTCGAAAAATTTCATTAAGTTACTCGTCTACGCGTACAGAGGAATGATATACCTAATTTCACCTTCAGCCGTTTGGATGGTACCATTTTTATCCCTTTGTGCCATTTTACCCTCTTAAAATTTTACATGTTTAAGTAACTAGAGGCCATATACACCAAATTCCATTCTGTTTCTAGCTGTTTCATTGATTGGTGTGGTACCAATTTTTGTCCCTCTTTGTCCCGTTCCACCACATAAGAGTATAAATCACTTTGTGCAGCGCGTTTACACTATATGAGGAATGCGCACACTTGAATAAATATAAAGCAAAACTATTCAAAAATTTTAAATATATTGAGGAGTTGTTGGAGAATTTTATATCCTTTTTTAGGAAAAATGTTTCCCTCTTAGCCTATTGAGCCCATTTACACACTTTTTTTGGTAAATTTGGACCTTCTGGCTCCTTTTGTTTGGTTTCTAAAGTATTTTCAAAAGACGAACCTGTCTTGCAATTTTATGACGATATATGGGTCCGTATTTCAAAGTGTTACAAACGGGATGACAATCGTGGTATACTCCATCTTATTGTGTAGTGTACAATAAAAACAATTTTGTTTTTGTTTTATAAAAGAAAATAGTTACTGTTGTTGCTATTGTTGTTGTGGAAAATGCCTCAGGGGGGACCAGCTTGTTTTTCCTTAAGTCAAAGCAAATATTTGGACAGATTAACAAAATAATCGATCGATTGGTAAACGCCTGTGGCCGACTGGTCATGATGACGAGGCAATGTTTTGGTGTGTGTATGTGTCTGTGTGTGACTTGTAATGATGACAACTGCCTTGAACATGCCAAACATTGTTGTTGTTCTTAAACAATGTCTGTCACTTTGGTCATTGTTTTGCAGTGGAAAAATCCGAAAACGAAACAGAAACAAAATCAAAAAACAAAAATTCATAAATGCATTAGACTTTGATTTTGGCAACACCAAAAGCCTACAACAGTAGCAAGAATGAAAAGCAACAAAATAAACGAACACTAGTCTGTTCAAGGTCTAGCAATTGTTCTGTGAAGAGTTTTCGCAAAACAATTCTCAACATGGCTCTGAGAGTGCAAAACGCAAAATGCATTTGTAATGACCCACCCGACTGAC
Source organism: Polietes domitor (assembly GCA_947397865.1). Classification (NCBI taxonomy): domain Eukaryota; kingdom Metazoa; phylum Arthropoda; class Insecta; order Diptera; family Muscidae; genus Polietes; species Polietes domitor. The sequence goes on from OX377622.1 coordinate 62,724,346, forward strand.
AAGACAGACAAGTCAATTAAAATAAAATATGTGAGAAAATATATAAAATATTCTATATGACCGATGAAAAATCGAAGCAAGCGTATAATAATTGTCATCGAACACAGTCGTTGTACGAGGGGGCAACATGCACACACACACACACTGGTGCACTAGCAGTCGTACAAATCAAAAGACTTAAGGCACGAACACGTTTTGCCTGCACTTTCTCTTAGTTGTGCGCTAGCTCTCCACCTCCTTGTTGACCCTAAATCATTTCGAAATTTATTAAGATTTTCAGTTCTTCCAGAATGTATGTGTTTTTATTCACAATTTCTTTTAATTTCATATATAACCGGCCGTGATCGTAGATATTGAGGCAAAATGATAGTACAAATGTTAGAGGTAACTTCGAAGAAAATTTTAATTTTATTAAAATTGTTTGGATAAAAATTTATGAATGATTTGATTTGATTTGATTTGATGAATCAATAAGTGCAGAAAAAAAATATATTTTTTAATTTAATTTATTTTGTTGTTGCTGTTTCATAGTCTTATAGAAATACTAAAGAATTTTTGTTGGTTTTTCATTTAAAATAATAATTTGCGAAATTTGATTGGCGTTGGATTGGTTGGTGTTTTGTTCGTTTCACTTGTAAATATGTAACTCACACGCGATTTGTTATGTTTATTTTATAACGTTTGTGTTGTTGTTGTTTTTTTATACCATTAATAAAATCAGTTATTATTATTGGTTTTATTATTATCAAAAGTTGTGTTTATGTTATTCTAAGGAAAAGTTTTCAAGCTAGAGGTGTGAAATCTCTGCCTCTGTATTAGGTAATAGCAAAATTAACCAAAGTTACTAGTCAACAGTTTTATTGTTTGAAAATTTGAGGGTTTTCGTTTCGGCTTATGTTTCTTTGTTTTGAAAGTATTTCAATTCCAGTCAACTGTAAATTAATCATAAATTTTATTTATGCAGACATTTATTGCAGGCACCAGTAGCAGCAGCAATAACCATGGCTACACATGAATTGCAATTCAATTGAAATGTTTTGAGCCACCCACCCCCAGTGTGTGTGGCGGGCGATCGATCATCAATCTTTCCTCGGTGTTTATTTATTTACCAACAATTATTTTTTTTATTTCAAAGAGTGTGCAAAATAACACCTGAAAGGCTGCAAGCAATTAGAATTATCATACTTTGCACTGGGGACATTTTGTTCTTTTAACAAAAAATAACACGGTTCTCATAATAATGGGAGGGTAATCTATAGGGGGTTTCCAATTGGGGCGATTTTTTATATTTTGATAAATCTGTTGTTTAGCCTCTAAAGTCATGCTCAAACTTTATAATCAAAATGAGTGTGGGGAGTGGGCGAGTACAGCGTTGGGCGCCAGAAGGCAATAACATTCTGCGAACAATTGCCGAGATACAGTTCTCAATGAGTGCCAACATTGGACGCCAGAAGTATAGACGATTGAAGAGCTACGGCTTCAAGAATGTACCACATCCCAGCCAGCCACAGGCAACATAAATATATTGGCTTTCCAAACTCGGGAGTGGGAGAGTACAGCGTTGGGCGCCAGAAGACAATAACATTGTGCGAACAATTGCCGAGATACTGTTCTCAATGAGTGTTCGTAGGGGTAGTGCCAACATTGGACGCCAAAAGCATAGACGATTGAAGAGCTACGGCTTCAAGAATGTACCACATCCCAGCCAGCCACAGGCAACATAAATATTTTGGCTTTCCAAACTCGAAAGCGATATTAATATTTTTTTTAAATTTTTATTTTACAGCAAATTCAAAATTTTCCAAAGAGCTATGTAGTGCATTTGCTCGTGTATATTGGCTAACTAAACTCAAAAACAATATTGAAAAATTTTATGGAAAAAATTTCTTTAAAAAAAATACAAAAAATAATTTTTTCCAAAGGGTCATGAATAATATTTTCTGGTGTATTTTGGCTTTCTAAACTTGAAAACGATGTTAGAAAATATGTATATATATATATTTTATATTTTAAACAATTTAATTTTTATAAAAAAATTAAAGGTCAATTTATAAAAAAGCTTTTTAAAATTTGTCCAAATGGCCAGGTATAAATTTTTCCTATTTATTTTTGGCTTTCTAATCTCGAAAACTATATTAAATAATTTTTTTGTCATAATAGTGGTAGCGTGCTGCCAAGTAATAAATGTCATCATGGCACTTGTAAACAAATTTCGCATTCTATGAAATATAGATGCAAAATGGTAACGAGCCAAGACAGTTTAAATCAGACCAGAATAAAATAAAAGAAAAAAATGAAAAAATTGGGTAAATTTTCTTTAATTTTTTTTACAAAAATTCACATTTTCTCCAAAGGGCCATATCTGATGTATTATGGCTTTCTAAACTCACAAACAATATTAATTTCTTTATAAATTTACTGTTTTTTTAATTAACAAATTTAGCATTCTATGAAATATAGATGCAAAATGGTAACGAGCCAAGACGATATCCCAGTTTAAATCAGACCAGAATAAAATAAAAGAAAAACAAGTAAGGAGGCGTTAAGTTCGGCCGGGCCGAATCTTATATACCCTCCACCACGGAGTGCATTCCACAGTATTACCAGTAGATTAAAGAATGTCGAGGGAATGCGAATTGCAAATATCAAGCAAATACAAGCTAATATGTTCAAAAAACATGCTGAAATACTCTAAATATTAGGGGTATTTTCAGTACTTGTGAGGGAAAAATTTTTCCCTCTGGACCGATTTCGTCCACTTTCAATCCCAAGCGATCTACAACCATAAGACACATTTAGGAAAAATTTGAACCTTCTAGCTCATTTCGTTCGGCCGCTATCGTGCTTTCAACAGACAGACGGACAGACGGACAGACGGACATGGCTATATCGTCTTAGAATTTTACCACGACCCAGAATATATATACTTTATGGGGTCTCCGATAAATATTTCAAGGTGTTACAAACGGAATGACAAAGTGAATATACCCCCATCCTGGAGGTGGAGGGTATAAAAATGAAAAAATATGGGTAAATTTTCTTTAATTTTTATTTTTTTTTTTTACAAAAATTCACATTTTCTTCAAAGGGCCATGTCTGATGTATTTTGGCTTTCTAAACTCACAAACAATATTAATTTCTTTATAAATTTACTGTTTTTGTTTTTAATTATAATTTTTTCAAAGGGACTTGGCCTACATTTTCTGATGTATTTTGAGTTTTAAAACTCAAAAACGATATTAGAAAAATTTGTATCAGGATAGTGGTAATAAATATAACACTGCTTTCTATAAAATATAAATGCACAATGGTCTTGAGCGAGGACAATATACCAGTTCAAATCAAATATTGATTACAGACCAAAATAAAACAGACGAAAAAAATATTGAAAATGTTTTGTAAAGATTTTTTACAAACATTTCAAAGACTTAACCAAAAGCCATGTATAGCAATTTCTGATTTTTTTTGGCTTTCTAAACTCGAAAACAATGACAAAAAATATGGATAAAGATTTCTTTAATTTTTTTACAAAAACTCATGTTATTCCAAAGGGCCATGCATAACATTTGCTGATGTATTCTGGTTTTCTACATTCGAAACTGATATTATTTTTTGTGGATCACTTTTCTTTAAATTTGTTCTACAATAAATTAAAAAAATTAATAAATTAAAAAAAAAATAGAAAAATTAAATTTTTTTCCAAATGTCCATCTATGACTTTTGGCTTTCTATACAGGAAAACGATATTAAAAAATAAAATAAAAGTCCGTTAGCACCCTTGTACGTTAAACTAAAATTAATTATGATGGCTACAAATACTGTGAATAGCACTTTGACATAGAAATAGTGGTTTAGGAAATGTCTCTAAAAATTCGTAAAATAATATTTTTTGTTTTGAAAAAAAATCTCGAAAAAAACATAAAAAATCGAGACAACGTATTTTTTATAGCTAACATTCATTTTCTGGTGTATTTTGGCTTTCTAACCCTGAAAACGAAATTAAAAAATTATTGATAAATTTTAATTCAATTTTTCTTTTACTACAATTTCAATTTCCGCCAAAGGTACCTTCACATTTTTATTCTAATTTTGGAGTTAGAAGGCCAATAATACCCTCTTACATGTCCAATTAGAGGTTTTTATGATGGCTACAAATGTTGTCAATTTAAATTTCACATAGAAGCAATGATATAGGTCTTCAACAAAATTAAAAAAAAATAGAATTTAAAAAAGAAAATATTTTTTGCTGGCACAAAAATAAATAAAAATAGAAAAAATAATTTTTTTGTAAAGCTAACATTGTAATAAAGAATACTATGTCCTTGTTTTCTTTATTATAAAATATAACTAAATATTCTGCTAGTTAATTTGAAACTAGCTTTTGGCGCTGTATTTATACAAAAGTATACAAAATCAAGAAGGACATTATAATTATTTTTTTTTTGATCATGTTCACATAGAACATGTATATTTTGTTTTCTTCGTTTTAATATTAGCTATTGAAAAATAGCACAAAATAATTTTTATAATTTGTTTTCTATTTTTATGGGGGTACCAATAAAAAGGTTTTTCAAAAGAAGAAATCTGCTCTCAATTTTTTGTAGGCTATTCCCAAAAATGTATTCTATGTGAATGTGAAATTCACAACATTTATAGCCATCATAATTAGCTTTATTTGGACACAATAAGCGGGTGTGATCGGCCCTATATTTCGAAATAGAGAGTACACATATTACAGTACTTTCGATGAAACTCGGTATTTTAGTTTAAAAAATATTAAAAATAAATGATTGACAACATTTTTGTGTTGATTTTATGAATCAATATTTCACAATTAAAACAAATAATATATTTTAGGTCCCAGACACAATTTGTTTTTTTTTTCTGTTGCATAGTTACCATTCTAAAAAAATCAATTTTAAACCGAATAATGCTGGATTTTTTCGAATTTGAAGATAACATTTTCATGTCGTATGTGTGTGACATATGGCCACGCTAGTACAATCCGGGTTAAGTTTGAATTTATCTCTTATCCTTTTAGTTTACCCTTTCTTGAACATTTCATTTAAAAGTCCAAAATGAAGCCTAAAAGATGTTGTCCTACATTTTGCCATTGATTCCCAATGTCATTGTTATGAAAAAACTCTATTATTTCTATAATCGAATTTAATCATATCAAACATAATTTGTGGTCATTTGTGAGTGGGAGCTTAACCGCTTACTTCAGCGGATACGCACTTAAATGCACCATTACTTGGCGGCCCATAAGTATTTCCATTTAGTTGTATGAAAAAACAAAAGACATTCTTTGCTGCTAAACTGGATCATATGGCGGAGAGACCTTCACAATATCATGATTTTATGTCTGCCATCATGTTGAGAATTTATTATTATATATTATATATACAAGTATAATTTACGCAATATGAACAAATCATTTTCACTTTTATTTTCAAACCAAATTTTACACAGCTACCCAGCTAGCTAGCTAGCTGGTGTTTTAATATTTCTAACTTTAGTTATATTCAAACACGCCATGGTATTAATTTTTTCTGCTGCTGTTGTTATTGTTGTTGCTTTTGGCTGAAAACTTAACCACAAATTACTTAATCAAATAAATGAAGTAATTACAGTGCTAAAACAAAAACAACAACGAATCTCCCAGGCGGACAAACGACTAAGAAATGAAACCAAATCTACTTGGCCAATGGACAAAAAAAAAAACTCTGTAAAAATATGAAATGAAATTGTTACATGAAATGACACACACATTAAACTATGGGGTCAGTTGGACGGATAATGTATGTGAAAAAATTATAATAACTTCAAACGCCAAGATTTTTATTAGCATGTCTCTGCATGCTCCTCTCTGGTGCATAGACACACACGCACATGTGAACTTACCGCCATAAAGATTATTTTATTTATTTGTTTTATTTGCTGTGATGCAATGCAATGCCATACATTTTATTCACACACAATTACATGTCATAAGAGAGCGAACGAGCGACATAAGCGGCGAAATGACAAACGTCTTGACAAAGTTTTGACGGCAGCCGTGTGTTTTGCAGGGAAAGGAAACAAAAGACTTAAGACACATGCGTTGCACAATGCACGACTAAGATCAGGCAGCAACAACATTAATAGCTTCAGCAGCAAGAATGTCAACTTGATGTCTTATTTTTTCGTTGAAATATTATAAAAATATAAAAAACATAACACAGTCACATATGATCTTAAGAGAGGTGGGGAAATTGTGTTAAACCAGAGTTACAAAAGAAAAAGGGTAGAATGACAAGTCTAGGCGACTATTGCATATGAAATATTATATTACTCAAATATTTTATTATGTTTCGATTTTGCATCATTATGAAAGCCTACTCGAGGAAATAAAATAATATTAACCCTCTTTCTGGGGTCTCGAACAACTGAGGGACAGCAAAGTGTAGTTTACACAAGAGATTTTCGTTTTTTTGCACATTCTTGCGAGGAATCGTCATAGGAAACCTTGTGATCCTTACATTCTAAGTATAGGCTGTGTTCAGCAATATTACATAACAAGCAACATTTTTGTGGAACATTTTAACCCTCCAGCTCCTCAATATTGGGGTCTTTTTGGTCACTTTATTCAAAAAGGGTAAAAACCTCCCCTGAAACAGGGGTTTAACGAGTCGAAATATTCTACAAAAATATTTGCCATACAATTCTACTTTAAGTCGCTGATTATACCAAAACTTAAAATTTAACCGAAATGCCAGAAATAAGTCAAAACTTTAAATTCATTTTAGGGCTAATTTCGTACTTTTTCCGAATTGCTCTAAACTCTCCCTCAAAACTGTATTTTAGGGTGGTGGTGTGAATGGAAAAAATAGTCCACATCAAATGTCACTATAAGTCAACGAACAAGGTAAAGCTGTTGATACAATATGTTGCAACCCTCTAGCACCTCAATGTAGGTGTTTTCTAGTCCCTTTTGTGAAGAGAGTAAAAACACCCCTAAAACAGCGGTTTAATGAGACAAAATATTCTTCAAAAAAATTTGCCATACAATTCTACTCTAAGTCGCTGATTATACCCAAAATTTAAAATTTAACCGAAATGCCAAGATAATTCAAAACTTAAAATTCATTTTAGGTAAATTTCGTACTTTTTCCGAATTGCTCTCTCTCTTAATACTGTTGGTGTGAATGGAAAAAATAATCTACATCCAATTTCACTATAAGCCACCCAACAAAAGAAAGCTGTAGATATAATATATTTTAACCCTATGGCCCCTCAATGTAGGGGTGTTTTTGGTCATTTGGCGCAAAAGGGTAAAAACGCCCCTAAAACAGGTGTTTAACGGGTCAAAATGTTCTACAAAAATATTTACCACAACTTTCTACTATAAGTCTCTGAGTACACCAAAACTCAAAAATTAACCGAAAATGTCAGAAATAAATCAAAACATAAAATACATTTTAATGTTAATTTCGTACGTTTTTCGAATTGCTGCTAAACTCTCCCACAAAACTGCATTTTAGGAGAGGGTGTGAGGGGAAATCGATTCTACATCAAATTTCACTATAAGTCAGCGAACAAGAGAAAGGTGTAGATATAAATATATTATATCCCACCAGTTCCTCAATATAGGGGTCTTTTTGCTTCATTTTTTGGGCAAAAAACGCCCCTAAACAGGGGTTTAACGGGTCAGAATGTTTTACAAAAATATTTGCCAAAAAATTGTACTATAAGTCTCTGAATACTCCAAAATTTAAAACTCAACTTAAATGCCGCAAATAATTTAAAACTTAAAATTCATTTTAGGGTTAATTTCGTACTTTTTCTGAATTAGTGCTAAACTGCCCCAAAACCTGTTTTTAGGACGGTGGTGTGAATGGAAAAAATATTCTACATCAAATTTTACTACAAGTCACTGAATAAGAGAAAACTGTAGATATAATATATATATATAAATAAAATATCAGTAGATATTAGGGAATTTAAACAAATTTTTAATTTTTTCTTTATCTAAACTTTCAAAATGCCGATACAGGTATATTTTATTTTGAACCCCTCTATCGGAATCCGTTGCCAGAACCTTGTTTTTGGTGTTCCACAGTGTTTAGAATAGAATTTGAATCAATCAATGATAAGCCTAAAGTCCCATCACTCAACACGAACAATTCAATAATTTTATATTAAAATGAAAAATATTGTGTAAGGAGAGTTTATACTCTCGGTCGTGGGTAAATTCGAAATCAATATAAATCTCTCAATTAATTATTTTTTTAATTTGTTTATTCCGCAACTGTGATTTTTGTGTGTATCAATTTCCACGCAATTTCCTGCTCATTTGCCTTTGGCCGAATTTGGCAAAGACTTCAAGAATTTTGCTTTTATCTTCTTCCCATCATCATCTTTTCATCTTAATGACTCGATTTGGCGATATTGTGCAAAAAAACAAGTTTAGTAAAACAACTCAACTCAAATCTGCATCACAGTGAACAATGAGTTGCCTCTGATGCAGATTCTGAATGCAAATTGCTATGGGAATATTTTTCTTTTCTCTTGCCATCAGCTGAGGCAATAGCTTCACGTCAAAGATGAAACAAGCGAAAAAAAACTGTAACTTGAGTAATAGTTTGAGAAGAAACTGTTTGTGTTGGCTGCCATGGCAAATGAATGATGTTGTGTTCGTTGCCGTTGTTGTCGTGTTAGAATATTAAACAAATTGTTTGGAAATAATTACCATAGATAGCAAGATCGTCTTACAAGTGGGCTAAACAAATCATACCTGCAACGAAAGAAAAAACAAAAACAGAAAATTAGTAATGTGGGATATAATTAAATAGAACAAGTAAAAAGGGCGTTAAGTTCGGCCCGGCCGAACTATATAAACCCTCCGCCATGGATTGCATTCCACAGAGGCTACCGATATTCGTAGAAACGCAGTAAAATTACAGGAAAATATAAATGTTTTTAATATAGCCAAACCAAAACAAATGCAAATATTGAAAAAATAATTTTATAAATAAATATAATATTTTTATTATTATTTTAAAGCACGCTTATAAAGCAAGGCTTGCATTATCGAAATAATACTTGAAGTCAATTCAAAAAATAAATAATCTTATATTTATATTTTCAAAAAGCTTAAATACCATAAATATTGGTAGATAGTGGGTGCTACAGTTGGATGTATTTCCATTCTATTTTAATTCCAAAAGTACAAATGTTGAAAATCCATTATCTCACGTGCATAGTGCAAAAAAACCTAACTTCACGATTCAACCAATTGGAAAAATCTTTTTATTTTGCATGTCTATGCAGTGAGAGGAATGTATGCACCGAATTCCAAGATTCTAGCTGCGGCCATTTGGTTGGTACCATTTTTATCCCCTTTTTCCTATTTACCCCATTAAGAGTACGACTTCTTTATTTTACGTGTCTACGCAATTTCATCATTCTAGCTGTAGTCTTTTAATTGGTACTATTTTTGTCCCTCTATACATACATTGTATCCTTGGAAAAACCCTTTTATTTTTCGTGTCTACGCAATTAGAGGAATGCATACTCCGTATTTCATGACTCTAGGTGCAGCCGTTTGGTGGCTACCATTTTTATCCCTCTATTACCATTTTAACCCAAAAAGTACGAATTTCGAAAAATCTGTTTATTTTACGTTGCGTAGCCACGTTTTACGTTGCGTAACCATCAGAGGAATGTATGCACCGAATGTCATTATTCTAGGTACAGTCGTTTGGTTGGTACCATTTTGTCGTTTAATATGCTGTTGTCGTTTAATATGTACCATTTTTATCCCTTTTTGCCCCATTTCAGCCGCTACGAATAAAAAACACTTTATGGTGCACGTTTTTGCTATAGAGGGAATGCGCATACCTAATAGCAAGTACGTGCAAGCAGACGTATTGAAAAAATATGCTTAAATACTCTAAAATATTAGGGGATTTTATGGGTATTTTTAAAACTTGTGTGGCAAAATTTTTTCCATTTGGGCCGATTTCGCCCAGTTTCAATCCCAACCGATCTACGACTATAAGACGCATTTATGGAAAATTTGGACGTCCTAGCTTCTTTCGTTTAGATGCTAGCGTGCTTTCAACAGACGGGCGGACGGACATGGCTAGAATATTAGAATTTTATGACGACCAAGAATATATATACTTTATAGGGTCTCAGGTCGATATTTCAAATAGAGAGAGATAAAAATAAACAAGACTCAAGAGATTAACTCAATTTATAAATACAAATTAACTAAATTTTAGTTTATTGCTAAATTATACAATATATATATATATATATATATATATATGTATATATAAAAGATTTGCGTTACTGACTTATCATTAGGGTTTGGGGTTTCCCGGACTTTTTTCATTCCCGGGAAAACGGGAATGAAAAATTTCATTCCCGGGAATCCCGGGAATTCCCGGGAAAAAGTAATTTATTTATAGGTATGTCCAATATGGTTTAAAATATCAACATTTAATAACTGGTGTGTTTTTTTTCACTACTATCATATTACAAATTAAAAACGAATATTATTGTCAAAATATTTTGCAATTTATTTTTCATTTTACAAATATTTTACTCTACAGCTTTTCAAGGTTATATTCGGAACATACAAATTTATATTGAGAAATGTAAATTCATATTAGGAACATATAAATGCATAATGGGTAATGTAAATTTATAATAGGAACATGATAATTCATAATGAGAAATATACATTCATAATGAGAATTGTTAATTTATATTGAGAACAATTAATTCATAATAAGAACATACCATTTCATAATGAAATATACAAGTTTGTAATCAGAAAATCCAAATTCATAATCAGAAAATACGTTTTCATATTCAGAAAATATGAATTCATAATGAGAAAATATAAAATCATATTGAGAAAATGTAAATTTATAATGAGATCATTGATAAAATATGTGTTTCTACGAAAATATCCATAGAAAAACGTACATACATAGCTTCGATTATAAATTTTACAGTTCCTGATTTTGAATTTAAATTTTATGAATATATATGAATAAGAATTTGTATTTTCTCATTATCAATTTGGATTTTCTCATTTTGTATTTATATATCTCATTATCAATCTGTATGTTCTTATTATGATTTTATATTTCTCAATATGAATTTACATTTCACATTACGAATTTACAGTGCTGATTGTGAATTATCATGCTCTTATTATGAATTTACATTTCTCGTCATGAACTTACATATTCTGATTATAAATTACATTTTCTCATTATAAACTTGAAAAGGTGTAGACTAATCGTCAGAATTGGACATTTATATCGCAGGTTGAAGTGACTGACACCTACACTAGATTCAAAATCGAAAACGATTAAGGAAACAAATAACTCATATGACGGAGAAAGTTATGATACATTTAATTTAGAATATTCATTCTGTCTGGAGACAAAAATATTTTATAGAAACAGGGGGGGATATTCTAAACTGTAAAAACAATAGAAACATAAAAAATTAATATTAATTTAATAAATTCATAAAAAATAATAATATTGAAATAGTCCAGTCATTAATTCTTACAAAAGGCCATTGAAATACACCGTAATATATATTATATTCCTATAAGATTTCTCTTGAAAATTTCCAGGCGAACAATTTTTATTGTATTCCTATTTTTATACCATTTCTTTCTGGCTACATAGTAAAGTAAATTGTTCTCGAAGAATAAGTTCACCTCGATTCTTCTAGAAAAACAAGAAAATTTACATTAAGCCATAGTATTGTCGGCATGATATTTTTATTTCACAATAAAGATCCTGCAAATAGCCTCACAAAAAGTTTTTATTCCCCTAGCTGGGTTTCGCATAAAATTTCTATTTAGCGAATTTAAAAGGTTTTGTTTGTAGTAATATAATATAAACAAATACTCAACAATGTCAAATTGTCAAAATTACAAATTCCAATTTATATAGTAACATTAAATTATTGATCAACATAATATAAATTATTTTTTTAATATTTCCCGTATTCCCGGGAAATTGAAAATTTTTTCCCGGGAATTCCCGTCCAAATTTTTCCGGGAATTCCCCGGATCCCAAACCCTACTTATCATTGACCAGCCCCAAGACCAAACGGTTGAAGCCAGGGTTAGGTTTTCAGGGTAGTTCCCAAATATGACGCAGACGTTGACTAAGAAAGGGTTTTGCGAAATTCGTACTTTTAGGGGGTAAAATGGGGCAAAAAAAGGATAAACATCGAACCTTCGTCCTGACCAAACTGTAGTAGCTAGAAACATGCAATTCGGTGTGTTCCTTTCTATGACCATGGAGACGAGCTATAAATTGGGATTTATCGAAATTTGTACTTTTAAGGGAGGAAAGAGACAAAAAGGGATAAAATGGTACCAATTTAAGAATTGCAGCTAGAATCGTGAAAATCGGTATTTATATTTCTCTGACAACGTAGACTTGTAATATAAAGTGATTTTTAGAAATTTGTACTTATAAGGGGTGAGCGGAACAAAAAGGGATAAAAATGGTACCAACTAAAGTATTACAGCTAGTGAAATTTGGTATGTAATATGCTCTGACCATATAAAAGCGAAGTAAAATTGAATTTTTTGAAAATTGTACTTTTAAGGGATGCGAGGGACAAAAAGGGATGAAAATGGTACTAATTTAAGTATTGCTGCTATAGTCGCGAAATTTGGTGTGTAAATTCCTCTCACCACATAGGAGCGGAATATAAATGCATTTTGTACTTTTAAGGGTTGCGCGGGACAAAAAGGGATAAAAATGGTACCAACTAAATTACTGCAGCTAGAATCTGGAAGTTTGATGTGTAAGTTCTTCTGACCATGTAGAAGCGCAGTAAAATTGAATTTTTCGAAATTTGTACTTATAAGAGGTGAGCGGGACAAAAGGGATAAAAATAGTACCAACTATCTATTAGAAGCGCAAATCCTAATAGATTTTTTTCGAAATTTATACCTATAAGGTGTTGGCGGGACAAAAAGGGATAAAAATAGTACCAGCTAAAATATTGCTGCTATAGTCGTGCAATTTGGTGCGTAAATTCCTCTGACAACGTAGACTTGCAACATAAATAGATTTTTCAAAATTTGTACTTTTAAGGGACGAGAGGGACAAAAAGGGATACAAATTGTACCAACTAAAGTATTGCAGCTAGAATCGTGAATCGTTTGGTATACAAATTCCTCTGACCATGTAGAAGCGCATTAAAGTTGGATTGTTCGAAATTTTTGTACTCTTTAGTTGGTGGTACCAATTTAAGCTATAATCGTATTTAAGCTATGGGGATAAAAATGTTACCAACGTGAAATTTAGTATGTAAATTCCTCTGACCCTGTAGAAGCTCCATCAAAATGTATTATTTTTCGAATAAAATGCTCTGCGGTTGTATTTTTTTGTTAAAAACTGGGTAGAAAATGATAAAAAAATATATATACGAAGGGAGTTCAGCTAAAACAGTGCACATCGACAAGCACATTCCTTTGACTGTGTATGAGTGCTATGTTTCCAATTTACTAATTTAGAAAAGAAAATCAAATAAATACTATCCTAAAATAGAGACGGATAATAACAAATACCTGGCTTTTACGCGTGCGAAGCAGCGGGTACTGCTAGTATTATATAAAATTATAGGAACTTTCTGAACAAACTCAAATCTACGTAAAGTTGACAGCCTATAAACTGTTGTTAATTCTGTGGAATGCTGGGAGGAGGTATTTTTATGGAATTCATTTCCTTTTCAACCCAATTTCTTTCCATTAACATAAGATTGTGAAGAAATTAATATTGTATCCACTTAAATAATACCAAATAAAATACAAATTTTATCCCACTGTGACAGACAATATGATTAATTGAACTACATATTTTCTTGTCATACCAAGAATTTTCCAATTAAAATTATTTTTCCTCATTTTTTGTAGTTATTTAATCATTGAAATTCGATATGTAATTCCTTCCCCCTCCGGAAAAAACATAACCCATTTCACAATCCCCCATGCAAAAGAAGAAAATGTTTCTCAAACATGTTGTGTGATCAATCTCGAACATTATTTATAGGTTTTTTCCAAACTCTTTCGAAAGGGAATATCAATCTTCAGGCAGCCCACTGACATCGAACAATGAAATGGAAAAAAGTGAACGAACGAATGACAACTACTGCTAGAGTCAAGAGACTAAATGTAACCCAAAAAAACACAAAAATAAATAAAAAATGTGAAACATGATTTCAAATGAATTCTCAACTAGACCTGCTATAAATATGTATGTACGAAACTTGGCCACTCGTATGTGCCCCAACCTCTGGAGATTTGTAACAGATTTTCGAATGGAGTGCGTTTGTTTTTTTCCTCTTCGTGCCTCTTTACAAAGACATTAAATCACTCTTACATTATTCATTAAAAGTTTTAAATCTAGTCTACCATGCCGACTATCAATGTTGTTTGGTTAACATTTTCTTTTTCTGTGATTGTGGCGAGGTTTAGTCCCTGTTCGAAAATACTTTATGCTCCGACAACATTGTTTGGTGGCATTCGACACAGCGCAAAACGAACTATTTGTGACAGACAACATGACGCTTTGTCAACTTGCAACACAATAAAACACCGGAGTGCAGCACAGAGTTGTATGGATTGAGCTGGTTTCTGGTGCATGCTTTATGTTTGGTACACAAAGGGTGTTCTTGGTTGGGGAAAATGAGGGCATTTTTTGTAATCTCATGCTGTGTTGAATCTCGAAGAGAGGAAAGGGGAATTTTTTACTTAACAAAGTCTTTGGCTGGACAGATAGAATTAAATGCTGGCTTGGGCTGGCTACTTAATAAGGCTGTTTTTCTTTAAGCCGGGATAACAAGCTGCGATAACAAAAATTTTAATAAAAATTTAATTTTTCGTTCAAAATAAAAAATTAGTTTTTCACATTGTCGCCAACTACAATATATGTAAATATATGTATCAAAAGAAATTTTCAAACAAATATTTTGTGTCGACTTTATTGGACTTAGCCTCGATATCCATCATTTTGACTTACACTGGATAATTATCCAGGCTAAGTCAAAATTTTTTAACACAAAATTATTTTTTCAAAATTTGTTTTCTCACACACATTGATATTGCTTTTGGCGACAATTTTAAAACAGAATTTTTTATTTTGAGTGAAATTTTAACATTTTATTTATATTTTTGTTATCGCAGCTAAGCTAATGATTTAGGACAGGTCTGGTCTCTTATGATTCTTTATTTATATTTTCCATTTTCTTCTTTTCTTTTTTAAAATCCATCATGCCACGCATAGTACACCCATTGGCAAAATAATGATTTGATATTAAATGCTCTCTTTCTTGCACTTATAATTAATTGGCTGGTTTGAAAGAAATATTTAATGAAATCGTACAGACAAGAGTGAGGTGCCGGCAGAAAGGAGGGGTATGGCCCGCTTTAATTAAATATAAATTAATGATTCGTTGTCGTCGCAGTCGTAGACGTCGTCGCTGCAGTTATTGACGTCGTTGTTGCTGTTGTTGTTACAACAATTTATTGAATCATATACAGTAATTGCATATATATCAATTAAATATAGATTACTTGTTAATTATATTACATTACATTATACAAGCGTTATTGCGATATGATAGCAGATATCATAAATACAGCAACTCACAACTCACATGTGCTCGTGGATATAGCGCAAAACATTGTATGTCTTTATTACGAAAAACCACAACAACTCTGTAAAGCAGAACTATGTCTGGGAAATTCTTAAGAAATCACCACGGTTTGCAGACATTTGTACGCCTGTACGGACTGTGTTTTACTAGCAAGATTCGAGGTGATCAAATTGATTTGAAAACCACGGTTGTTAATATAGGGTCCGCCAAATAACTTTTTTTTTGAAAATGCTAGAAAAAAACTACTGAATATTTTCTCAAATTTCTTTTTTATTTGAAAGTACAATCCTTCCGGTTAATAATGGAAAATAATTTCATTCAAATGGCTGCCTCGGGCACCCCACAAATAATAGTCCAAAGGTTGAATAGTTGAAAAAAAAAACGTTAGATGGCGGACCCTATACCAATGTCTCCTATGATTTACTTCTTCCGCTTTTATTTTTTTGAATATGCTAGAAAAAAAACTACTGAATATTTTCTCAAATTTCTTTTTTTATTTGAAAGTACAATCCTTCCGGTTAATAATGGAAAATAATTTCATTCAAATGGCTGCCTCGGGCACGCCACAAATAATAGTCCAACGGTTGACTAGTTGAAAAAAAAAACGTTAGATGGCGGACCCTATACCAATGTCTCCTATGATTTACTTTTCCGCTTTTTTTTTTTTGAAAATGCTAGAAAAAAAACTACTGAATATTTTCTCAAATTTCTTTTTTTATTTGAAAGTACAATCCTTCCGGTTAATAATGGAAAATAATTTCATTCAAATGGCTGCCTCGGGCACCCCACAAATAATAGTCCAACGGTTGACTAGTTGAAAAAAAAACTTAGATGGCGGACCCTATACCAATCATAGGAGAGATTTACTTTTTCCGCTTTTTTTTTTTTTTTGAAAATGCTAGAAAAAAACTACCGAATATTTTCTCAAATTTCTTTTTATACCCTACACCACTTCGTGGGCTAGGGTATTATAAGTTAGTTTCGCCCCAAATGTTTGTTATACCCTACACCACTTCGTGGGCTAGGGTATTATAAGTTAGTTTCGCCCCAAATGTTTGTAACACCAAGAAATAATCGAGCTAGACCCACCTTTAAGTATACCGATCGGCTTAGAATCACCAGCTGAGTCGATTTAACGATGTCTGTCTGTCCGTCCGTCTGTCCGTCTGTCCGTCTGTCCGTCTGTCCGTCTGTCCGTCTGCTGTCCATCTAAGCTTGTTCGCACTCTACAGGTCGCAATTGTTGTCCGATTGTCATGAAACTTGGCAGAAGTTATTTTTTCTGGCCAATGACCATCGGTATTGAATTTGGAGGAAATCGGTTCAGATTTAGATATAGCCCCCATACAAATATCGCTCCCGATTTGACATTTTCAGCTCTAGAAACGACATATTGTACCCGATTTTCTTTAAATTTGGCAGAACATCTTATAATCCAACTAGAAACACGTATGCAAAAATTGGGTAAGATCGGTTCAGATTTAGATATAGCCCCCATACAAATGTCGCTCCCGATTTGACATTTTCCGCTCTAGAAACGACATATTGTCCCCGATTTTCTTTAAATTTGGCAGAACATCTTATAATCCAACTAGAAACACTTATGCAAAAATTGGGTAAGATCGGTTCAGATTTAGATATAGCCCCCATACAAATGTCGCTCCCGATTTGACATTTTCCGCTCTAGAAACGACATATTGTCCCCGATTTTCTTTAAATTTGGCAGAACATCTTATAATCCATCTAGAAACACTTATGCAAAAATTGAGTAAGATCGGTTCAGATTTAGATATAGCCCCCATACAAATGTCGCTCCCGATTTGACATTTTCCGCTCTAGAAACGACATATTGTACCCGATTTTCTTTAAATTTGGCAGAACATCTTATAATCCAACTAGAAACACTTATGCAAAAATTGGGTAAGATCGGTTCAGATTTAGATATAGCCCCCATACAAATGTCGCTCCCGATTTGACATTTTCCGCTCTAGAAACGACATATTGTACCCGATTTTCTTTAAATTTTGCAGAACATCTTATAATCCAAATAGAAATACGTATGCAAAAATTGGGTAAGATCGGTTCAGATTTAGATATAGCCCTTATACAAATGTCGCTCCCGATTTCACTTTTTCCGCTTTAGAAACGACATATTGTAACCGATTTTCTTTAAATTTTGCAGAACATCTTATAATCGAACTAGAAACATCTATGGTGAAAGTGGGCAAGATAGGTTCAGATTTAGATATAGCCCTCATACAAATGTTGCTCCCGAATGTTTAACCGATTTTGGCCAAATTTTACATATTATATTTCACCAATAAACAGACATGGTGAAAGCGGGTCACATCGTTCCAGGTTTCAATATACCCCCATACAAATGTCCTTTCCGATTTAACATTTTTTGTCAAACACATACATTTACAGGATGCAAAAATCCTTCCCGATTTCACTTTTTTACCGAATTGAATTGCAATGAGAATTGCTTGGGTGATGTCCATATGTCCATACTTTGAAATGTCTTTGGTATACTACTGTATAATTTGTATTTGTCTGTCGGACAATTAGATCAATTACCATATTATTTACCATACTCGTTAAATTTGACTGAAGATGAATTTATAGCATATAAATTATATGAATATAATTTATATAATTTGTATGAACTACATAAAATTGCTCCCATGAAATACCTGGGTTTAGTAATCAAAGCGAGGTACATACGCAGGGAGTGGTGTAGGGTATTATATAGTCGGCACCGCCCGACTTTAGCCTTTCCTTACTTGTTTTATTTGAAAGTACCATCCTTCCGGTTAAAAATGGAAAATAATTTCATTCAAATGGCTGCCTCGGGCACCCCACAAATAATAGTCCAACGTTTGACTAGTTGAAAAAAAACCTTAGATGGCGGACCTCCCAGAAAAAAAAATTGGAATTACTTCCATAGGAAGCACATTTTAATCGCATCTCAAAATTCAAATGTGCATTTTTCCGCTTTTGATGAAGTTCTTTTAAACAACTTCCAAAAACGTCGATATGTTAGTATCCCGTAACATTTTACGAATAGCATTTTCAAAATGTGTGTGCGTGTCTTTAATCACTTCACTTGAAATTACTCTATGTAATGTGGGGGATTCAACTGACTCCCCTGTTGACCATTCTTGTGGCATTTGGAACCATGTTATCATTACATTTGAGATATATGATGTGTTATACACTTTTACGTAAAACATTACGAGCAACATTTTTGTAGAATATTATAAAGCTCTAACTCTTCAGTGAATAGGTATTTTTTGACTCTTTTCACTATAGTCATAAATGGCAACATGTCTTTAATGATTTAATGTTTATAATCATTATGGAGTTGGAGGGTTAAATAGAAGAGTTAGCGAGTTGAAATGTTTTACAGAAATGTTCCTCGTAATGTTGTACATGAATATGCCGAAGACAATCTATTCTTAAAATGTGAGGATAGCATGGTGTCCTATGCAATTCAAATGTACAAAAGTGGGAAACTTGAACACCCGACTTTTCATAGTTTCCGAGATTATCTTACAAAATGTCGAGACATATTTTTTAGTCCATTTAATTACGTTGTGTCATTTGAGCTTACTGTACTTGTTCTTGTCACTCAAAAGTTGTGTGTCAGCAAAAAATGGTATTAACGCGTGACAATTTTCGAGCGATGATTCATTATGATATTCGATGTGCAACAAAAATGTTGCCGAATTTTGTGTACTGGCACGAAAAAAATCATAATAATAGAAAGAAAATCGGAAAAAATATGTTCTACTATTTTTTAGTAGCTAACACTCTAGCGCTGAAAACAATGCCAATATGTACAAAATCTATTTAAAAATGTAGACGCTATGGCTTTCTTTGTAGACGCAAAACGTAAAGAAAAATCCTATTTTTTTAATTTTTGCTTAAATAGCACGAAAAATCATTTTTACTAATTAGATAACAGATTAGTTGTATATGGTCCGCCAAATAACTTTTTTTTTTTGAAAATGCTATAAAAAAAAACTACTGAATATTTTCTCAAATTTCTTTTTTTATTTGAAAGTACAATCCTTCCGGTTAATAATGGAAAATAATTTCATTCAAATGGCTGCCTCGGCTCCCCACAAATAATAGTCCAACGGTTGAATAGTTGAAAAAAATTGTTAGATGGCGGACCATTATAATAGTTTGTAATAGCTGGGATCTTAATGAAGAATACTAGGTGAAGTTGAATAAAATCTATGGATAAATGTAGAAGTTATGACCCTGCCCTTGAGGGTATTAGGAAAAACCCCGTGTTCCATTTGTTCAGTTTTCAAATGGAATTTTTGCTTAAATTTATTTTGCCATATGTGAAGACTTTAGTAGACCTGCAAGAAGTGTCATAGCTTCTTGAATTATCGAAAGACCTTCGAGAAATGTTTATAAACTAGGGTATTCGACTCTGCATTTAACGAACTACTACTATAAATAACTTATAGAGCTGCCTTCGCCTTGTAGGGTATCAATGGGCAATGACGAAATTGGTATATAGCCAATGATGGAGGGTGTTAAAAATAGTACAATTATTTACATCAGGTCATGCTTCTTTATAAAAAAATGTTTAATATATTTCCCAAAATTGTATTTTGTATATAATCATTCATATTTTTTCAACTTTTGATAAATTCTTATGAATATGGCTGAAATTCTTGGAAATTTTCTATTCTAAATTTTCATGTTCTCCACATAGGAATCCCCATTGAATTGTAACAGCTATTAATAAAGATTTTGCTCTTAATGACAATGTCATCGTTGATGGCTACTATGGTGATGTTGATGATGACTACACTGACATTAATGATAATGATCGATCATGGTGGTGATGATGATAATTATTATTATTATTTTTTCTTCTCCTCTTGTTCAGCTAATTAATAAACTGGTACAACATGAATGACAAATTGACCAAACGCAGTCAAAATGAACTCATTTGCAGCGCATTCCAGCAACAGCACAACCACCACCAACACCATCACCACCAACCAACCAACATTAAAGCAAAATTAAGACTACATTTGTGGTTGATTTTTTTCTTTCTTCTTTTTTTCTGCGTAAGGCCGGTATGTTCGGTTCGTTATTTTGTCTTGTGATTGTGCGAAATCAATTTGTTATAGATTTTTCTTAAACGTGGTCATTTTGCGAGATAAACACACATACGCCGTTAAATGCAAGCGAAGCGAAGTGGGCCAGCTATGCAATAACATTAAAATACTAACCGCAAGGTTTCAAAAACAAATATTTGGGAAACGAGTTATGAAAAAAAGACTAGAAATCATAGTGGAATTAAATCGATACACTTACGGCAACGACAAATGTTAAAATTAACAAATTTGAAATGATATGGTTGGTGGTGTTCGTGGCAAGTTATGTTTATGGTGGAGGTGTGATCGGAAATTTCATAAGAATTGTAGTAAACTAAAGCAATGATTTGATTGCTTAAGGTGTATTTGGCATTTGGGGGATTTAATGAAAACACAAGTTTTTAAAAAAATATTTATATATAAACAAAATTGGAAAACAAGCAGCACACAGTATTGCCTCCCAATACTAGCATTGAACAAAGTTAGAAGGATGTTCCAGAATACAATGAAATTTTATTTCTAAACGGACACTGAATTCAAAAATATTTTAGGTTTTTATATAGCTTTTGCGGTTTTTGGCTGTATTTTTACTGAATCAATGGACATATCAACTAGGGCTACATTCAGAAAATTGCTCCAAAAAGTAATATTTGGAAATATTTTTAGTAGGAACTACTTATAGTAGCTTTTAAGCAAAGAAAATATCAGCAAAAAATCCTTTTTTTTAACAAGTAAAAATTGTTACCTTAAACACTTTTTTTAAAAAAATTTAAATAAAAACGAACCGTTAAAAATAGAAGAATATTTTGTTTTTTTTTTTTGAATTTTAAAAAAATCACCGAATTTCAAGACCATCAAAAATTATTAATTTTTCTTATATTCATCTTTAAAATTTAAGTATATAAAAATTAATCAAATGTAATATTATTAAGATTTAGAAAAATATAAAATTCTTAAAAAATAGAACAATATTTTCCTACAACTAATCACGAACGAAACTACAAAATCATTTTATTTTATATACAAATCGCCCACTCTTTGGAGTCCAGAAACCCAAGAATGCAAAAATCGTCCTTGAAATAGATCAATGCAATATACGTTTTTATAAACTCAACTACTTTACTAAAATTTTCAAATAAAAATGGACCAAATGGTGCTATTTGTTAGCATTCGGTATGCCACTAATCAATTTCAGATTATTTTTGTTTGAATTTAATCACGTAAAATTTACTCAGTTTTATTTACTACTCATTTAAAATACAAAAGTACTTTCAAATCAAATTATTTCAAAAATAAATCAAAATATTTTTTTGAGTGTAGATTATCGACATCTGCACCTCTTACATGAAATATTCAATTCTGTCTTCGATCAGATTTCCTCTGAAGATCTGGTTTATTCTGGTTATTTTTAGAAGTGTTAGTCGCTGCTTACAATAGCTGTTTAATTATTCTCCATAATTGATAGAGAGATGGAAGGCATAATTCTTTATTATTAATTAATTTTATATTAATTAATAAAAATAAAATAATAAACAATAAATTTATTATATGAGACTAGATAAAACCGAAACTATGTCAACAGTAGCAAAACCATATTCAGTTTTATATTTCGTGATCGTGTGTCCTTTAATGTCCAAATGTTGTACATGTTTTAATAATTTATGTTCGTACGTTCGTGGATCATAGAATGACGATATGGGTATCGAACGAAAGAGAAGAATATTTGTTAAAAATACTTAAAATTAATTGCTTCTATTTGTATTAGTTTATCATAATTCATATCGCTATTCTATGCTATGTTCGTCATCATCTATATCCTTTGGAAATTTGAAGTTCTGTAAAAAGAACAAACGATTACGAAATTTAAAATACTGAGTATGCTGTTTTGCTACTGATGACATATAGTTTCAGCTCTATATAGCCTCATCCTCAAGAGAGGGAAAATTTTGTCATTTGTCGCACGGTGTTATTATTAAAATTATTTGTCAATTTCGCATTCGGTGAGTATTAATTAAAAAATTAAAAACATCTTTGTTTATACGTTTATGCATCTGTCTTTCATCAGTTCGGTATTCGATGGGTCCATCAGTCTCTCCGTCATTCACTATCAACCATCCTTCTAACCATCCGTTCATTCATCTGCCTATCCATCCGTTCGCACATCACTCCATTAATCAATCATTCTGTCCATATGGAAAAGAGAGACAAAGGGTTAGGATGGGTCGAGTTACATACAAATAAAAAATAATTTCCAGTCACCCCATGGAAATAAAGTATCGATTTCGTCCGTAAGCTAAAGGCTCCTAAAAACACCCTTAAAATTTGTGATTACCCCGTGTAAGCTTTTTCTGTTGCACTTTTGTCCAATTTTTAATAGATCCTTGAAAGCACTTTAAATGTATATATTTAAGATTTTTTTTAAGAAATTTATTGGATGGATAATTGGACGTTTATTGTAATTTTTGTGTTTTTTTTTCGTACTGAAAAACTGAAAACTTTGTTGTATTCTGTGAGAGCATTTTGATGAATATAAATAACTGCTTCTTGTCGTTGAATAACTCATTGGTCGTATTGTTGGAAGTTTTTGTGGGTTTTTAAAAGAAACTACTAAATTTTCATACTTCTAGAAAACACTTTGTGGGAGGTGCTATTAATAGCTTTCAAATGATGCCTAAATGTTGAAATCCGGAAGGAAATTAACGCCGCCTCCCTCATTATACCCTACACCACTTCGTGGTCTAGGGTATTATAAGTTAGTTTCGCGCCAAATGTTTGTAACACCAAAAAATAATCGAGCTAGACCCACCTTTAAGTATACCGATCGGCTTAGAATCACCAGCTGAGTCGATTTAACGATGTCTGTCTGTCCGTCCGTCCGTCCGTCCGTCCGTCCGTCTGCTGGCCATCTAAGCTTGTTCGCACTCTACAGGTCGCAATTGTTGTCCGATTGTCATGAAACTTGGCAGAAGTTATTTTTTTTGGCCAAGGACCATCGGTATTGAATTTGGAGGAAATCGGTTCAGATTTATATATAGCCCCCATACAAATGTCGCTCCCGATTTGACATTTTCCGCTCTAGAAACGACATATTGTACCCGATTTTCTTTAAATTTGGCACAACATATTATAATCCAACTAGAAACACGTATGCAAAAATTGGATAAGATCGGTTCAGATTTAGATATAGCCCCCATACAAATGTCGCTCCCGATTTGACATTTTCCGCTCTAGAAACGACATATTGTACCCGATTTTCTTTAAATTTGGCAGAACATCTTATAATCCAACTAGAAACACGTATGCAAAAATTGGATAAGATCGGTTCAGATTTAGATATAGCCCCCATACAAATGTCGCTCCCGATTTGACATTTTCCGCTCTAGAAACGACATATTGTACCCGATTTTCTTTAAATTTGGCACAACATATTATAATCTAACTAGAAACACGTATGCAAAAATTCGATAAGATCGGTTCAGATTTAGATATAGCCGCCATACAAATGTCGCTCCCGATTTGACATTTTCCGCTCTAGAAACGACATATTGTACCCGATTTTCTTTAAATTTGGCAGAACATCTTATAATCCAACTAGAAACACGTATGCAAAAATTGGGTAAGATCGGTTCAGATTTAGATATAGCCGCCATACAAATGTCGCTCCCGATTTGACATTTTCCGCTCTAAAATCCATATATTGTACCCGTTTTTTCTTTAAAATTGGCACAACATCTTAAAATCCAACTAAAAAACCTATGGTGAAAGTGGGTAAGATCGGTTTAGATATAGCCCTCATAAATTTCAACTAAGAAGACATATTATGAAAGTCAAATATATGGGTCCATATTTTGGTGTAACGCCTATACAAATTGGGCCCCATTCCACTCTATTACATCTCTAGAACCCACATCGTGCATTAGATCTCGATATAATTTTGCATATCATGTCATATTTCAACTAAGAATACCTACTTTGAAAGTGATCTATATGGAACCTCTTTTTAATGTAGAGCACTTACAAATGGCCCCATTTTAATTTTTACCCCTCAAGAACGCAAATTTTACATCGGTTTTTTTTCTCAAATTTTGCAGATTATATTATATTTCAGGATACAAAGTCAAATATATGTGTCCACACTTTGGAATAACCCAATAACCCATTCTACTCTAATACAGCTCTACAAACTACGTCTTACATCGGATCATGATATATTTCAACTATGAATACCTACAGTGAATGAGAAATATATAGGCCCATGTGTTGAGCCGGTGTTGTTATAGGCCTCCTTTCAAATGTCGGTCCGATTTATCCTATTACTACTGTATAATTTGTATTTCTCTGCCGGGAAATTGGATCAATTATTTACCATATTCGTTAAATATGACTAAAGATGAATTTATACTGTATAATTTATATGAACTACATAAAATTGCTCCCATGAAACACCTGGGTTTAGTAATCAAAGCGAGGTACATACGCAGGGAGTGGTGTAGGGTATTATATAGTCGGCCCCGTCCGACTTTAGCCTTTCCTTACTTGTTTTTTTGTAAAAAGAGTTTGGAAAAATTGGTTCTGAAAAACTATTCTTTGTATTAAACTATTTTCACAAAAATGGAGTCAGAGACGTCATGTTTCGTCTGATATTCATAATTTAAGTAGAATGCGAAAGAAATTAATTCCTTCTATTTTTTATATTTTGTATTTACCCCCTCCTACAAAATATTTTCAAGAAATATGAGTTTTTAGTCGTTTCATTTAAAACCCATACAAATGATTCTAAACGTCCAAAAGTACCACAGTTATTCTACGAAAAGAATAAATATTTATATTTAAAGTGCTTTCAAGTGTCTAATTACTCAGAAAATAATTTGGGAGAAAAATGCAACATACAAAATTACACGGGAAAGTATGATTTTAGGGGTGCTTTCACCACTAAACAATCCAGACTTCATTTCTGGGAGTTGACTGCAGTGATTTTTTTCCGAGGCCCAGCCTAATGTACATATCTTTACCAGAAATGCAAAGGAACCTATCATCAATTTTGAAAATTTTACAGGAGAAACAAAAAATGAAAAATATGAAAACATCGTTTACCTCAGATTTTGTCCCACTGCGAAGTAGTTATATCCCCTAAATTCTATTTACAAAACACTCGTGTCTGGATTCGTTATTATTCCCTACCCCCCCTGCAGCACTCGCTTCTTAAAAAGTTATCATCCCATTGGCATCAGGCTGTCATAGCACTGGTGGACAATTAACCTCTTCACTGCGGAAAAGCTTTGGCACTGTATTTTATTATTATTATTATTTTATTTGTGGATTTGTATTGCTGGTTACATATATTTTTCTTCGTTTGTGTGTGAAGACAATTACCATAGTGGCAAAAAAAAACAACAAAAACATGACAATGCAATTTGGGTCATTCTACCCAAAAATAAAATCTAAAAAAAAATAAAAATAAAAACCAGAACAACCAAGAGAAACGTTATACTTTTAGACGATAACATTTAAACAGTGGAGGAAATAAAAGTAAGTACACTGTAAGATAGAGAGATATTTATTTTTCCTATGAAAAAAAAAACAACCCGGGAATGTCCATCGTAGAGACCAGCCCTCAACCAAGGATCTGTGAATGACACTAAATAGTGTCATACACAGATCATTGAAGGGGATCTATAGTTTAAACTTTTTAATCGGAAGATTCACCAGCATTGATAAGTTTAAACAGCCTCTGGAACAAGCCTAGTAGTCTAAACCGTATTTGAGCAATGAGGGCCTAAACCGAGAAATTTAATATCAATTTTAAGGTAGCGTTTGTAATTAGAAGATTCGTCTGCGTCGATGAGTTCAAACCACCTCTGGAAGAAGACTAATGATCTAAACCTGATCTGACCAGTGATATTGTAAATTTAATTTAAATTTTAGGTGGCTTTTTAATTATAAGATTCGCCTACATTGATGAGTTCAAACCATCTCTGGAACAAGTCTGATATTCTAACCGGATCTTAACCACAGTAGGGTCTTTGTTATACATTTAATCTTTGTTATACATTTTGGATTGCTTTGTTTTAATGGAATTTGAAATCTAAATTAAAAAAATAGGCTTTTAGATAATCTACTCTGGGTATAACCTCCAGCATCCAAAGCCTTTGACTTCTAGTGAACCTAGATTTATTTCCCCCACTGTACATTGAGCGTACATATCATTACACACAGAAGAATGGAGACACCGTTGGACGCAGCCATGGTCGGACCAATGGCTTTAATATAAATAAATAAGAACAACTTTTTGTAGCTTTGCAAGGCAACATCTCGGCAGACCATAAACGTCGAACAACCAGCAGCAGCAGCAACAACATGGCAGCCTCAATAGATAACTCTGGTGGACTTGTGGTCGGTGGTAGTGCAGAAAAGTGGAGAAGTGTGACTGCGACAGTGTCACTCCACGGTTAAGTGGTCCATGTGTACTCGTATGAACTCCATGGACATTCGCAAACGTAGCAGTGGGTTTGGGTTACACTCTTTGGTTTGTTTTTGTGTTTTTTTTTACGTTTAAATCATATAAAGTTTAAAGAACTCTATTTTTTGGCATTTTGTTTTCGTACATTTCAGTTTATTTTATTTATTTCATTTTATTGGCTGCGATGTTGTGTTAGGTGTCTTACAAATTTAATTTGTTGACTTTTTGGATCCGCACCAAGCTCACTGAGCATTTATGGAGTTCAATTTTGTGTTTATGGCCGTATGACGTTTTTTGACGGTGACCGTTTTTTCTCGCTCCTTTTTTTGTGAAGTGTTAGAAATGCTGTAAAATTGTTATTTTATGGGATCATTTTGTTTATTTTTTGGGTAAATTTTAATTGTATGCGGTTTTGTTGTGCGCGAGATGAAAGGAAATAAGCAAATAATAATTCTTATTTTTCGGATTTCCTTTAAGCCATGACTCATAACCGCATGTTTATGGCCCATTAAATGTCATCCGGGAATTGACAAAACATGGTCAATGTATACTAATTGGTCGTAATGAGATATGCGTGGGAAGTTGTTACTGAATGAATGGATGGATGAATGTAGGGGCAGGTCAGCATCGTATGAGACTGTTTTTTTTTTGGTGGGCATAGTGCAATACACCGAAAACAACAAACCATAAAATTAAATATTGACACAAATCGAGTGGTGTTATAAAACGTGTCGGAACACACTGTTCACTAAATAAAATTCCCAAGAATTTCGAGAAGTGGAAAACAAGTACACTAGCCTGCAATGTGAATCAAATTAATGTATAGATTTTGAACTGCTTTTTATTATTTTTTGTTTCCCTTTTAATGGTCTACCACTCATTCAATTTGTCGCGTTAGCATAGGATTTTCTTTAAAATATATTAAAATTGTCTAAAATGTTGCCAACCAGAAATGACATCTAACAATTTGGGATTAGTCAAAAAATTGAGCACTACACGAGAGATAAATGCGTGGAACTTTTTTGCAATTAAGCTCATTTTAAAATGTAATGGCTTTGTAAATTATCAAAATTGTCGCATTTGAGGTTCAGAGAAATCAGGCTTAAATTGAATGGTATGGAAATATCCGGGAAATGAAAAAGATAATTTATGGACTTAGAACAACAACAAGGAAAGAAAAATTCTCTTATTTTTGTTGATCAATATTTCAAAATTAATGCTGGGGTTTCGCACAAAATCATCCTAAGATATGTGACTAATTTTCACCTTGATTTCGTTGTTAATCATCAAAAAATATAGCATTTGGCGTAATGGAAATGGAAAAATTTTCTTTTGCATTTTAAACAACTACAGGAAAGAACAGCGAATTTATTTTAGTTGATCAATTCCATTTTGAGGTCTTCGTATTTGTGAAACAATTGTATCCATCATTGAGTGGCACTGTTTGGACGGAGTTGTGGCTGGTTAACCAATGACTGTTATTGGTGCTCGATATCGACATCGACATGATAACATAAATATGATGATATTGATGCGAAGGACCCATACTTCTGTGAGGCTTGTCAAGCAGGGATAGCTACTGGTGCTTGATAACGATATCGACATGATAACCTAAATTGAATAATAATGATGAGACCTTGCATACAGATCGTGTGCAACACTTCAATCATTGCATGAGAAATTTCCCGGTCACGTACTTTCTCGTTTCGGTGAACATGTGATTTAACACCCTAGATTTCTTTCCACATTAACCATAACATCAGATTCAAAATTGAAATTCTGTCATATTCATCCGAAAATGATGATGAAAATGTCTATATTTTGCAGCCATCTAGGTTGATTGATTCAAGATTCGAAATTTTGTGTAAAATACAGTCAGGAAGTTTCATTTATCTACACTATTCTTCAGATGACTAAAAATAGAAGTATCGATATTAATATCTATTTGCCACGTTTGTCATTTTATTTGTGATTTCACAATTTTTAATAATTTTAATCTTTTTTGATTTATTTTAAAAAAATCTCATCCTTTTTACTATAACATGAAATTTGATAAGCAGAAGCAAATATTTGTTTGCAAAAATATAATATTTTTTGTTTCACAGAGTCTAAGTAATCCTGGTATCATACGAGAGCTTTTAGTTACTGCTTGCCGAATCTGTCATATTTTATTTACCGAGACATAGTGCGTGATGATGACACAGCAAAATGAAGTTACGGGTAGAACTGACAGGTGTGGCGATTTCTGGCCAAACTTGCCGACATAGTTGAAGGATGATTTTTTAGAAAACATCAAAATTGTATGTTTTCCAATAGGATTAGCCCGTGGTAAGAATATGTACCAAAATCATTTGAAATTTGTGGCTTTTACAGTGGTAAGAAACGCATGTTCTACTTTTACTCAGAGATGAAATGCAGTATCATCGTGAACAGTTATATGCAGTTTCTAGAGTTCTTTGATAGACTGGTTATTGCTGCTTACATTAATTTTGTAAAAGGCTTAAAACACGATTACCAAATGTATGATTTAATTTGCTGGTAAAAATAAATAAATAATTTAAAATATTTTTTTTGCGAATTTTGCCGATTTTTGACAATTGATTTCGCGGTTGAGGTCAAAAATAAAATGGTATCCTTGGTTACGAGGAAATCCACTGCAATATAATTCCTTGTAACATAGGAACTATACGAAAATTATGTCTTTTTTTTTCAAACAAGAGGTAAGTAGTAAAACTTCATAAAAAATCGAAAAAAAACAATATAAATCGTGGCTCTTTTGCGAAGAGAAAATCTATTTTTGAATAACTACTGAAGCTATGCCGAATTATGCGAGGAAGATATTTGCAGTTTTAGTTGATTAAGTTGATGGGCATGATTACGTTATGCAACAAAGGAAAAAACATTTTATTTTTTTTTTTTGATAAGTTTCCTTTTCGTAGTAAAATTGTCGAAAAGCTTGTTCCACTGATATTATCAGAACCCGACTAAGTTTTTCTGAAACTATTCAAATGGATCATCATTTTTGAAACTATTTTAAAACTGTTGAC
Source organism: Polietes domitor (assembly GCA_947397865.1). Classification (NCBI taxonomy): domain Eukaryota; kingdom Metazoa; phylum Arthropoda; class Insecta; order Diptera; family Muscidae; genus Polietes; species Polietes domitor. The sequence goes on from OX377622.1 coordinate 62,754,671, forward strand.
GAATAAAATTTTTTTCAGAAAACAAATTCGGTAAAAAATTCATAAAAAATCGTCAGAAATTGGAAACGGCGAAGAAAATAAGAGATTTTCGAAGAAATTCGATGGACAAATTTTGATATTAATCACAATTAAATGAAGTTAGATCATTTTGACATGAAATTGTAAAATTAACTATTTTTAAAGGAACTTGCGTACTAACCAGAAAATCCGAAGAATTTCCTAAAACTGTTTTTATGATAGGTTTTTAATCTTGCTTTTAATTTTGGAGTTTTTTAAAAAGTTATGGCAAAAAGTCGAATTGGTAGCGTGCTCGGCTATCAGAGAACGAACTGTGTAATTGTGTCCCTATATATGCCAGAAAGTCCAAAGCTGAATTTCTTAAAACTGTTTTTATGATAGTTTTTTTAATCTCGTCTTTAGTTTCGGAGTTTTTTTACAAACTTATGACAAAAAAATTGTTAGCTAATGAGCGCCCCGGTAGTCGAGTTGTTAGCGTGCTCGGCTATCACCGTGGGGCTTGTGGGTTCGATTCCCCCAGAGGCTCTGGTCTGTCGCTGCAATAACTAGCTACAATGGTCTTAGTCAGCCCGACTCAATCCCTGGACCCAAAATTAGAATATAAATTTACTTTGTATTGTAATTCATAATAAATAAATATTTTTTAACTAATATTTAAAAAATCCATAATAAATCCAACTTAGAACTTTTATCTTTAAGTGAAATCAGTTTTTGGTAAGTTAATCTTTTTCCAAAGAAATTCGATGAAACATTTTTGATATTTTTCACAGTTATTTTGATAAAAAAAATTAATATTTTTGTTGGAGCCAATTTAAAGTTTTCATTTCTAATTGATGTTCTTGTTGTTAAACAATTTTACATAGTTCTCATCCGTGTTCTAAATACAAACATTCATATTAGTAGTATATTATGCCGTAACACATTTGCTTGCTATACTACGAATTTTGGCAAACCCCCATTTATAATACTTTTCATACTGTTACACCGGGGAATAAAACTTTTCAAATCAGTGAAAGCATTTTTAATGTTTATTGCAATTTTTATGATTATAATAAAAACGGAGTATTTATTTATTTTTAATCCCTTCAATCTATTTTGCATTCAATCTAGCACCAACTACTTTCCACTGAGATTTTTAAATGAATAACTTTCGGAAAAAAGAAAGTCAAGTGGTATTTTTGATTTTATTATATTAACCAGTATCGCTAGACACTATATATAGTTTTTATGATTATTAAAATTTTTTAAATTATATTAAGAGTATATATTTATTTTGGAACATCTAATCCAATTATGAAAAAAAGATCTTGATTGAATAGATTTCAAATTTAGACCACTCAAGATCCGTTTCCACATCCAAATGTAATTCTTAACTCAATAACTTTCGAAAGAAAGTAAACTGGGTGGCGTTTTTTTGTATAATTCATCAATATGAGTACAAACGATTTTTTAAGTCTCGCCTTTAATCCTATTGACTTATTGCCATTGTCGCCACAACTATAGCTTTTGTTATTATAATTAAATGAAAGTAATCACTTCAACTACAATTCTTTGAACCTGAACATAGAAATCATGTCGCTCATATCGATCATATCAATCTTTACAAATTAATTATTGTTGAATAAACAAAAAAATGTTTGCACAAGGCGAAAGTTGGCTTTTATTAGGATATAAGATTTGGCACGCAAATTTTTGTTGTGCAAATAATAAAAACAGATCAACATGTTTTTGTTTTGACAAAAACCCAGAAATTTGGGTCAAATCATAGACAACAACACCAGCATCAGCGCAGAAAACAACAACGACAACATTGAAAGACAAGTTTTCGCAAAAATAGACACAAAGGCAAAAAATTTGCAAACTTTTTTTTTGCTGGCACCACAGCAATCATTGTACTCCTATGCATATGCATATGCATGTATATGTAGATTGCGAAATTGTATTATGACCGTGTGTGTGTTGTGCTTTCGCGTTTGTTGTGTTGTCTCAAAATGTTAATCAAAATGTTGATATATTATCACCCATATTGCCGGCCGACATTGGTCTGACATTCGATTTATTAATGTCTCTTTATATTTGCAAAATGCTGCAATTGTGGCATTTGTTTGTCTGTTTGTTTTCGTTTTCACCCCGAGACGAGTTATACAGCCTTGTGGCAAATGCTAATTACGTTAATGGTGCGAATATTGAATATTGGCGAATATTCGCGGTTTTTTATGTTTCGGGGCGATAAAGCGGGAAGTGTAAAAACCCCCAAACTGGTCAGCTCAAGGGGTGTTATTTCAAAAGTGTCTCAGGAAATCATGACAACATTTGCGACATATAACAAGAGTGTATTTCCGCAAGGAAATTTAATTATATAATTATCTTGGACATTATAATACTCACAAAATCATGTTCGTGAATTCAGTCATGATTTTAATTTATGGTCGTTTATATGACAATCTAACAGTCGACAGCACTGTAGTGTTGAAAACTATTTAAAATAAATAGAAAGGGCGTTAAGTTCGCCCTGTCCGAATCCGCCATGTAATGCATTCCACAGTGTTACACCCTACCTAGAATTTGAATTTGAGAAAACTCTTTTTATTTTGCACTTCTAAGCTATCTGAGGAATATATATATCGGATAAATCTGGCGGCAGTCAACTTGTTGGTACCTTTTCATCCCCATTCGCCCCTTTTTTCCAACTAAAAGTACATATTTTGAACAATTCCTTTATGTTGCGCTGAATATTTTGATTTTAGCTGCAGTTATTTTGCCGGTACCAAATTTATACCTTTTTTCCCATTTCCACCCTAAATTTACGAATAACGAAAATTTTCCTATTTTCGCGACTAAGCAGTCAGAGTGACGTATATATCAAATTTCATTATTCAAGCAACATGCGTTTGATGGGTACCATTTTTATCCCCATTCCTTCCTTTTTCCCATAAAGTACATATTTCGAAAATTTCTTATATATTGAGCGTCTGCATAGTTATATACCTGTAGGAAGATTTGCATATTTTTCGCGTCTACGCAATCAGAATAATATATATACAGAATATCATTACTCTAGCTGCATTGGTACCAATTTTTATCCCTTTTTGCCCATTCTTACCCTAATATCGAAATTTTTATATTTTTCGCTTCTACTCAGTCAGAGAGAAGTATACATCGCATTTAATAATTGTAGCTACATGTATTTGGTTTGGTACCATTTTTATGCCCTTTGGCCCCTTTTTTCCTAACCATAAAATTAAAAAAACCTTTATGATACGAATCTGAACATTCAGGTCAATGTACACACTGTATTTTATTATTCTAGCTGAATTCATTTGATTGGTACCAAATTTATCCCCTTTTACCCATTCTCACCTAAAAGTACGAATTTCGAAATATTTTGTATTTTTCGCTTCTACGCAGTCAGAACGACGTATATATCGAATTTCATAATGCGTTTGGTTTGGCACCATTTTTATCCCCTTTCACCCTAAAGTATTCTAAAAGTACAAATTTTGAAAAATTGCTTAAAGTAGAACCTCTACACAGTCAGACCGAATTTTATTATTCCAACTTCAGCCTTTTGATTGGTACCATTTTTATCCCTCTTTTATTCATTTTCACCCTAAAAGTACGAGTATCGAAAAATGGCATATTTTTCGCTTCTAAGCAGTAAGTGCAACCTATACAGCGAATTTCATTATTATAGCTACAGCCGTTTGATGGCTACCATTTTTATCCCCCTTTTGGTCCATTTATTCCGTAAAAATACAAATTTCGAAAAATTCATTCACGTTGCGCGTCTACATGACCAGGGGAATGTATATTCCCAAATTCGTGATATCGACTCATCCTTTTAGGTGGTACCATTTGTATCCCATTTTCCCAATTTTCTCCCTAAAAGTATATATATATTAAAATATCTCTTATTTTTCACGTCTACGCAGTCAGTGAAACGAATATAGCAAATTTCATGATTCTAGCTGCAGCCATTTGATTGGTACCATTTTCATCCCCCCTTCTCTTCATTTATCCCTTAAAAGTACAAATTTCTAAAAATATTTTTATGTTACGCGTCTACATATCAAAATGTATCTACACACACACACCAAATTTTATGATTTTAGCTGCAGCCATTTGATTGGTGCCATTTTTATCCTTTTTTCCCAATTTTACACGGCATTTACATTTTCAAGGCAACGTATTTATGGAATTTCTTTATTCTAGTTGCAGCCGTTTGATTGGTACGATTTGTATCCCCTTCACCCCGTTTCCCCCTAAAAGTACAAATTAAAAAAAATCAATTTGTCGTGAGTATACACAAGCAAAAGAATTTATTAACCGAATTTTATGATTCTAGCTGCGGTACCAAATTTATCCCTTTTTCCCCATCTTCACACTGAAAGTACGAATTTCGAAAATTTTAGTATTTTTCGCATCTACGCAGTCTGATCGATGTATATATCGAAAAAACTGCATACGTTTGATTGGTACCATTTTTATCCCTTTTCGTCTCGTTTCAAAAATTTCAAAAAAATATGCGTTTATGTTGCGTGTCCGAATGGTTTGAGGAATATATATAACAAATTTTATAAGCCATTTGGTCGGTACCAAATTTATCCCATTTATCCCAGCTTTCACCCTATTATTACGAATATCTTCAAACGTGGTATTTTCGCGTCTACACAGTCAGATGAATTTGCACAATGAATATTATCTTACTAGCTGCAGCCGTTTTGGTGGGTACCAAATTTATCCCTTTTTCCCCATCTTCACACTGAAAGTACGAATTTCGAAAATTTTAGTATTTTTCGCATCTACGCAGTCTGATCGATGTATATATCGAAAAAACTGCATACGTTTAATTGTTACCATTTTTATCCCTTTTCGTCCCGTTTCAAAATTTTCAAAAAAAAATATGCGTTTATGTTGCGTGTCCGAATGGTTTGAGGAATATATATATCAAATTTTATAAGCCATTTGGTCGGTACCAAATTTATCCCATTTATCCCAGCTTTCAGCCTATTATTACGAATATCTTCAAACGTGGTATTTTCGCGTCTACATAGTCAGATTAATGTGCACAATGAATATTATCATAAAACTGCAGTCATTTTGGTGGGTACCAAATTTATCTCTTTTTCTAAAAATTACGAATGTCGAACAATCTCTTCTTTTTCTCATCCACGCTGTTAGAGCACTGTATACACTGAATTTTATTATTATATTATATATTTTCCTCAAAAAGTAAAAATTTCGAAAATTTTGATTTGAACTGGGATATTGTCCAGGCTCAAGACCATTTTGCATCTATATTTAATAGAATGCAAATTTATTTACAAATGGCATGGTGACATTTAATACTTGGCTGCAGACTACCACGATCATGATTTCGACCATGTCAAAAGTCTTTTCAACATCAAAGCCGGCCTCTATAAGGAGATGATTCTCACAAACGAACGAGAAGCACAACTCACTTGCCGAATTTGCGTTTATAAAATCGCACCAAGTAATAAAATACACATGCCATCTTACAAGCATCTCATTGAGTTGCATATGTAAGGTGCATAATATGGTCTTGAGCCAGGACAATATCCCAGTTCAATTCAAATATTGATTACAGACGAAAAAAATGCAAACGAAAAACTAAAAAAAAATTCGAAATTTTTTTTATATTTTTCTCAGTAAGAGGAATTTATAGCTAAAATTTCATTATATCACCTTTATATTTGGTTGGTACCATTTTTATCCCGCTTTTCCCTATTTTCTCCCTTAAAGTACGAATATCGAAAAATCTCTTCTTTTTCGCATTTACGCAATTAGAGCACTGTATGCACAGAAATTTATTATTCCAGCTGCAGCCGTTTAATTGGTTCTATTTTTATCCCCGTTTTCCCCGAAAAGTACAAATTTCTAAATTTTTCATGTTTTGCTCGTCTACATAGTAAGAGTTAAGCAGTTTGGTTAATACTATATTCATCCCTCTTTTCCCACTTTGCTACTTAAAGTGCGACTTTCCAAAAATCCCTTCAATTGTGCCACAGTTTGTCCAGTTTCATCTCCAAAATAAAATAAATGGCATAAAGGTTCAGAAATTTTTGCTTAAAACTCTAAATATTGTAAATAGTCAAAACTCTAAATAGTGTTAATGGGGTAATTTTTTGTCCTTTTTGGGGTAAAATCCATTTGAACTGATTTCGTCCATTTGCTTGTATTCTTGGCAAATTTGAACCTTTTAGGTCCTTTCATTCAGATACTAGCGTGCTTTCGAGATATAAAACAAAAGACTTAAGAAACGAACTACGTTGCAACCAAGCATTCCATTCGATCAAAAGACTTAAGACACTAACTCAGGGTGCTTTTTTCTCTGGTAGTTGTGAAAATTTATTTCTTTCGAAATGAAAATCGATTGTGGTATGAAATTACTACAAATTGAATTAAAACGTTTTGGGATTTTCATTAAAAACATGTTAACTCATTTCATGGTGTTACAAAACGGTCCTTAAATTATCTCCGAAATAAGGCTGCCAAACCTTGCAATCAAATAACAATTGCTTTTTGATTTTGCCAAAAAAAAAAAACAATTTCATTATTTTTTATACTGTTTGGAAACAAATACAGTATAACTAACGAATGCAAATCATTGTGCAAATTACTGGGTGGTCTTGTTTTTGGTGTTTGTTTGAAATTATACAGGCAATATTTTTCGCCTGCTTGCTATTCATAAATGCTAATAAAGCTTGTATAATCTGTGCACAAATTTGTTGTTAAGGCCCAACAATTCAATCGGCACAAAATGGTTTAGGAATTGTTTGAAATCACAAGGTGCACACACAAAAAGTGTTCGCGTTGCTTCAATTACTTATTTATATATGCCATTATTTTTGATCTGAACGTTGACTGAATCATTGCTTGTTGATTTGCGCGAGTTCTTTTGTCATGTAAACTTTTCGTCTTCGGCTGCGGCTTCATCTTCATCTTCGGTGGTGTGGTGTTCAAATAAATTGTCAGCTTGTTTGTTGGGCATTGCGATTTTGTTCAAATGTCATCGCTTGCCTTTAACCACAAGTGTGTCGTGCACGCGTTTCGATCTGCCAGATAAATTGTCGAGAACGCCAGCGCGGAATAGCAAATATTGTAAAAATGCCAAAACACGAAATGTCACAAATATGAGATGAGATTGCCAATGACATTAAAGGGGTGGTGGAGGTGGTGGTGGCGGTGTCTGATTGAGTTTCGGAGGCGTATGATGACAATTCATTGTCGCCAAGAAACAAAAGACTTGAGCCAGTGTTGCAGAGCCAAAGAAAAATCAAAAGAATTCAAATTTTTTCAACAATGTAAACATTGGCATAGAACTGGGAAATTCTGCCAAACAAAAACTTCAAAAGATTGAAAAGGAAATATTGTTCAGAAAAGATGAAAGAACTGAGGCAACACCCACTGATTTAGTTGCTTAAGAAATATTCTATGAATATATTACCTTAATTACAGAAACCTAAGAAACCGATGATAAAGGAAACAAAAGACTTAAGACACAAACTTCAGTTCAACAAGAAGACCATGGAGACAGGTTGAAAGATAAAATGAAAGCAATTTGTGTTTATGTGCATTGATGTGGAAAACCATTTTATTTACTTTTTTGTTCACCCGTAGTAATATCCCATTGGAAAATTTTGTATCACTGAATATTTGTTGAAAATTCCTGTTGTCATAGCAAAATATCCACCAAGCCCCCCGACAAAAAAAAACCTGCACAAATGTTTAATTCATATCTCTCGGACTTTGTTGATTGCGATGTATGTAAACTGCTGGTCGCTGTGCGATTTATTTCATTGATATAATTTCTTCATTTTTCCGCTGCTCATGTAATCATTAAGTACCTTGTTTTTTCTTTACTTTTTCTGTTTTCCATTTTCTTTTTATTTTCACAAACATATGTACATATGACAGCAAATTGAAATGTTCACATACAAATATTTATATATATCTGTACGTATGATAGGGGAATTTATGAAAAAAAAAAAACATTATATAAGATCACCATGTTCGTTTCATATAATTTGGACAAAATGTGTAGTTATGTACATATGTTCATGACAAATGTTAATTATGTCCCATAGAGTGACAGCTCGGCGTTGTCTATGTAATTTTGCACTTTGGGCAAATTGATGGGAAGACAGAAAGGGAAACGCATAACGTTACAGTGGTCAAGAGATAAAACTAAATGCCAAAATGGGCAACAAAGTTAAGACAAAATTCTTCTATTCATTCAACATATGCCACCTAAATAAATATCATTCGAAGGTCTCTATACATCACTCTACACAAGAGTATTGTTGCAAGTTGCTACTAAAGACACTGTGAAAACTATTTGAAATCTGGGGCTTCCAGAGTAGTAAGAATTTAAAATGGCTTTGAAAACTTTCATGGGGCCATCTAAGTCCATTTTTCATAGTAAAGAGCATTAATGTCTGACCAAAAACCCGTTTTTTTGCTGCAAATTTCCATTGAGGTTGGCAGATAATAGCGTTTTATGCTGATATTTTCGATTTTTTTAGTCGACCTTTATTCTCTACAATACATGTAATTTTAATATTAAATATTCAAGCTTGATGTTAGTATAGCCATCTGTACTTAATTATAAATTGAGAGCAGGCGGTAATAGCTTATTGCCTGAACAAGTGATTTAAATGTGATCGAATTCGTTGTTACTTTTAAGCCCTACAGATACTTTCATTTAGTAAACAATGACAAAGAAATATTTTCCATAGAAAAAACCCCATTTCACAAAAGCCAAAAAACATTCTATAGACATAATATGACGCGGAAAGGTCTTCGTAGAACAAACAGTAATCCCCGTTTTCATGTAGCTTCGTTGGAGCTTACCAAGAATTATAGATGTCAATGTTCACACAAACTGTCGACTAGTCCTAACATTATGTTAACGGAGCTATATGAAAACCCGGTGTTAATAGAATTGTAAATTCCTATAAACTTACTTATCGTGTGCTAGGTCGATAGATATAGAGATAGACAGAACTAATCTCGAAGTATAAGTAAAATGTCAACTCACTTTTTAATTCTTATGTGTATTTGTATATTAAAATATAAGTATTTTATTATAAAAATATTAGGTTTAATTGATCTCGAGATCAAGATTTGATTTTATTTATTTGTCAGTATTTCGTCGCTAATCGAGAGACATCCTCAAGCTAAAACTAAAAATAATATCAAATACTGGCCTCGAGATCGATTGAATCAAAAATCTTTTAAAAACAGTTGAAAGGTCGAATAAAGAAATCATTTTTTTTTTCAATAAAAGTATTTTATATTAATTAAAATATATGCAATTGTTGGTTTAAAATACCCAATGTATTTGTTCAAAATAATACCTGAGAGCATTATATCTAAGATATGTCATTTGAGACGGATTCTAAGACTGGTAGTATATATAGTACAGACGGCGAATATGTCCAAGACATACCACAGTTGGTCAGGGATGGCTGGTATTCAGCTTTCTGTTTCTTTTATAAAAGGTTGTCGCTCAGATATATATTTCTATGAGATTGAACTTAATTTCTTTTGGGATCGAGAATATCAAAAATTAATATTGATGTGGATACATAGTTATTATACAATAATCTCACCAGAGCCGATGCGAATAACTTTAGTTGTGTACTCTTCAAATAAAGTTTGAATTTTACAAATTATTTTGAAGAGTTTACCATAGAAATCATTTAATCGGAGGATATTTATAAACGTACAATTTCAGTATCAAGTTTATCAGTGAGGGCTGAATGGAATGTCGATTTTTTTCCTCTGAGACAACATGGGAAAATAATAAAATATATCTATATATAAAAATCAATGTGTGTATGTTCCGTATAGGACGCCAAACCGGTGGACCGATTCGACTAGAAGCTAACCATGGTTCCTGGCTATACTAGGTCATGATAAGACAAAGGGAGGGGTGGTGTCTCAGACACAAACAATATTTTAAAACTATCAAAAATTACTTATTTTATCTTCAAAAGCATATGAAGTATGGGGATAGGGAAGAATGAAACGTGCAACGCCGGGAAACAAGTAGTATAAAATATGAAATAATGTTCATTGTGTGAAAAGATTGTTATTTCCCAGACATACGACCATATTTGTAAAAGATGAATATCTTTTATCCTGAGAATAAATTACATACTTAAAGGAAAATTATTTCGATTTTGTGAGGACCTAGATATATTTCTCTTCGAATTACCGAGCTTATGTTTGTTATAGAAAATAGTGATATGAAAGTATTTTTTTTTTTCTTCAAAGATTTCGTGGGAAATGATAGAGCTTAGCTTTTTGGAGAATAAATCACTATTAGTCTGAGGTAAAAAATACTTCTTCATTCCTTTGGGAACTTTAATGCCTCCATCTTTTGTATTAAGAAAAAATTTATAAAAACCTTGTCAAATAACAAATAATTGAAAAGACATAATATTTTGCAGAATAATTGTTTTCTGTATATGAGTAATATATAGGTTATATATCGGTTGTTTTTAGAGGTTACGAAATCGATATCAAATTGGTCATATCTGGCTACATTATTACCAACTGTACTCAACTTATCTCCCTCCCTTCAACAGAATCATCCGGAAGTAAACCAGATGTTGCACAGAGAGTGATGAGGCTTATTTTTGGCTCAGTGGAAATGCCAATAAGCAAAATTTCACTATTTGGATTGAAGAAAACCTATGAGAAATTCAAGAAGCGCTGTTATAACAATAGAGCTATGCTTGCCGATTATTTTGGGCCAAATTGAATGGAATATTGACTGAAGGCTTATTTTTCCAATAAGAATAACAGCGTGTCGTAACATAACGCGAACACCAATCGATTTATTGAAGAAAATATTAAGTGAACGTGTTAATTCTCGAAATGGGGCAGTCAATCGGCCACCGAGATCATGCGATTTAACGCCTCTACATTATTTTTTGCTAGCTAACATACTGGAAATTTTGGGCGCCTCGGAAAATAACATTTCTGGAAAAACCTCGTACAATGCGCTACATCAGAGCCAGCAGCGGCGCCCAAATACCACAAATTTTATTCAAACATAAGTGGCATATAATAGTCTTTCTAACAATGTCAATTTTCAGTTTGAAAATATATGTACCTTATTATATATCAATTTAAAATTATACTTTTTATATTATACTCTTGCATAATTTGTCTTTATCAGTTTTCTAAGACACTTTTTCTCCAAGAAAGTGATATATTAGTCTCATGAAGATGGATTTTGGGGATTTTTGCTGTAGGGCTCGCAATTAAACTATTAGTTATACAATTTAACCCTCTTTGAGAATTATTTCTTAGACAATTTAGATCTAAGTAGTAGAATGCATTATTTCTGAAAAGAATAGTTTCTTGGAGACCTTTCGAGTTGTTCGTTTTTTGGGATTTGAAGTGAGATTAGGATTCAAATGCCCATTTTTATTTAGATTGACAGTTTCAGATAAAGTCTTAAAATTTAGATGTTCTGGGGTTTTAGATTTTTACATGTAATGATAGGCTATGGGGAAATTTTAAAGCTTTTCAAATGCGTTTTTTGCAGGAAATGATGATACCACTCAGAAGTTAGAACTACTTTGCAGTAGTGACAAAATTGTATTCAGGGGAGACCATAAAATTCGATAGTTATTGGAATTAAAATTGACGTCGAGTTTGAAACAATGAAAACACAATACGATTTCATGACAACAATTCACATCGCCCATAAAGGAGCAATTCAGCAACAACCCGATTATTTGCAGATTTTAATGCCGATTCCGACAACAATCGAATTCTATAATACATCTTAATAAATTTTTGCTTAAATGAACCTCAGACAAGGGAAATCCCTCAAACGATAAGACCATGAGCAGAAAGCCCCCATTTTTCATACAATTATTGTACTCTTTTAATTTTTTAAAATTTTTGCACAGAATCACCTCTGACAATTGATTTCCGAAACATTTCTTTGAGGCAAATTTTTCAATTTAAAAAAGTTAATGTTGCTCATGCGCTCACTGTCTGTGAAATATGCAAAGTGTTGGTTTGTAAATTAATTTTGTTTTCTTATGGCAGCGCAATTAATTTATGTCAACGGACATAAGATTCGATTGTGTCTCTAGTCGTTTTGATAGGTTTTTTTTCTTTCAACATCTATCTCTCTCTTTCTCTATGTTGTGGCTGTGGCCGTAATGCGTTTTTGTTGTTGCTGTGGTGGTTGCGTGTTTTTCCGCTTTGTGTTTTTTCTTCGCATTTCAACGCTGTAACAAAGTGGCGAATAAAAAAAACATGGCTGCATATAACATTTATGAGTGGTGTGATTATAAATTCATGTTGTTTGTTGTCCGTCCCAGTGCATAATGAAAATATTTTCAACACTATATAGAGCTGCTGCAATGATCGCTCGTTCAAAGCAGTTCAATCAAAGCTCTGTTTTTTTCTTGTAGAATAATTAAATTTCAAATTGATCTTTAGGCAAGTTTTTATAGGTGTTGTTTCTATGTGTTTTTCTCGTCTTCGACAGAAACTGCAACGTGGTCATATCTTGAGATCTAATTAATAAATCGCATATGTGTGTTTAGAGTTGGGGCCATTTGCAGGCTGGCTGACGGGCTGGCTGATATGGTATGTGATATATGACCGGCTGGTATTGTAATTGATTTCGCAAATAAAATGTGTGTGTGTGTTTTTATGTTCTCAGCTTATTATGGAAATGTCGGCTTGAAGCGGGACACGTATTACACACTTATTAATAATGTGGCGTGGCATTTTTGTGAGTAATTGCTGCAATGTAGTGTTGTCATAGCACTGCAGAAAGGAAGTAAGAAATATCCAAAGAATTGCTCGATTTGCCTTATGCGGCTGCAATTATTGGATTCCTATCGAATTTGGTTTATTTCCATGCGAAAAAAAAACAACACAATCAAAGCATGCTAAATACTCTGATTGACTCAAACATAGTCTTAGTTGGTATGGCCAGAGCGAAAACAAAAGACTTAAGACACAAACTTGCTGCAGAATGCGTGCTCTGTCTCTCGCGTCTGAAACAAAAGACTTACGACACAAACTTCATTTGCCAAATTCTACTGCATTTTTTTGCACATGCTTGCGAAATGTTTTCTATCGGACCGCCTGACATCTAATCCGACAAATCTTCTTTTAATCACTATGTCTACTAATCGTACTAGATTTTCCAGTTTCCAACACAGCCATGTTGTTATGTGTACATTTTTTCGTATCATTTCGTTTTAGCTCCCCACGCCGAGGCTTAATGGTTAGCTATCTTGTCAAAGGCATTTGGGTGATCATTTTGATCATGTTTCATTCGCTTGCACTGTCTGGTTTGGCTTCGCAGATGAAAAAACGGGTTCATCTCTTTGTCTATGTGTGTACAAACAAATTTATTTTTTCGCACAATAATAAATATAAAAAATACCAGAGAAAAATATTGGAATAAATATCGACTTTAATTGCAAAATATCGTATTTGATGTATATAAATTTTAAACGAAATGAAGCTAGTCAGCCGAAGAAGATTCAAGAGTCAACAAACAGTAATTGGATAACAGGAATAGCGATTGAGCAAATGGATCCATCCCTTAAAGACAGTCTCGGACTGTTTTTTTAATTTAGGGTCAGCAAAGCCATGTATGCGATGACAGCCTGACTACACTATCCTTCACCTAAAACTTTATTGTTTTTGATTTTTTATGATCACACCGATTTCACACAGAATTTGGGTTCACTTTATAAGAAGTCCTCAAAAGAAGAATTCATTTTCGAAGATGTTCTCAAAAGAAGAACTTAGAATATGAACTCAGAAGATGTCATCTTATAATATTAACTCAAAAGAAGATCTCAGATTAGTATACGACCCCTGAAGACTTCAGATAGATAAAGATCTCCGAGAGAAAAAAATCTCCGCGAGAAAAAGATCTCCGATACAAAAATATTTCCGAGAGAAAAAGTTATCCGATAGAAGATGATCTCTGATAGAAGAAGATCTCCGCTAGGAGAAGATCTCCGATAGAAGTTGATCTCCGATAGAATATGATCTCCGATGGAATAATATCTCCAATAGAAGAAGATCTCCGCTAGAAGAAGTCATCAGATATAAGAAGATCTCCTATAGGAAGAAGTCCACAGAAAGAAGAATATCGCATATAGAAGAAGTCCTCAGATAGACGAAGATCTCCTATAGAAGTAGATCTTAGGTGGAAGAAGTCCACAGATAGAAGAAAATCTCCGATTGAAAAAGTCCTCAGATAGAACAAGATCTCAAATAGAAGAAGACCTCAGATAGAAGATGTCCCATTGATGCAGACAACAGATATCAGAAGATCTCCTATAGAAGAAGATCTCCGAGAGAAGAAGACAGCAGGTCTTCTTCAGATTGAAGAATATCTCCGATTGTTGCACACATCATATAGAAGAATATCTCCTATAGAAGATGATCTCCTATATAAGAAGATCTCCTATTGAAGATGATTTCCTATAGAAGATGATCTCCTATAGAAGAAGATCTCCTATAGAGGAAGATCTCCTTTAGAAGAAGATCTCCTATAGAGGAAGATCTTCTGTAGAAGAAGATCTCCTGTAGAAGAAGATCTCCTGTAGAAGAAGATCTCCTGTAGAAGAAGATCTCCTATAGAAGAAGATATCCTGTAGAAGAAGATCTACTATAGAAGAAGATCTCCTATAGAAGAAGATATCCTATAGAAGAAGATCTCCTGTAGAAGAAGATCTCCTATAGGAAGATCTCCTATAGAATATGATCTCCTACAGAAGAAGATATCCTATAGAAGAAGATTTTCTATAGAAGAAGATATTCTATAGAAGAAGATCTCCTATAGAAGAAGATCTCCTATAGAAAAAGATCTCCTATAGAATAAGATATCCTATAGAAGGAGATCACCGATAGAAGAAGATATCCTATAGAAGTATATTTCCTATAGAAGAATATCTCCTATATAAGAAGATCTCCGATAGAAGAAGATATCCGATAGAAGAAAACCTGAAGTGGAAGAAGTCCTCAGATAGTAGAAGATCTCAGATCGAAGAACTTCTCCGATAGAAGAAGATCTCCGATAGAGATGATCTCCAATACGAGAAGATCTCCGATAGAAAATGAGCTCCAATAGGAGAAGATCTCCGATTGAAGAAGATCGCCGATAGGAGAAAATCTCCGATATGAGAAGATCTCCGACAGGAGAAGATCTCCGACAGGAGAAGATCTCCGATAGAAGAAGATCTCCGAATGATGAAGACAACAGATAGAAGAAGATCTCTGATAGGAGAATATCTCCAATAAAAGAAGATCTTCGATAGAAGAAGTTTCCAATAGAAGAATATCTCAGATAGAAGAAGACCTCAGATAGAAGTAGACCTCACATAGAAGAAAATCTCCGAAGACAACGAAGAGGTCGATTTGAAAATATGTGATGACTTCTGTTTAGAATGAAATTAGAAAGAATTAAAAGTTAAAATCAATTCAGAAAAGAGTTAAGTTTAGAAGCAGACCTTAAAAACATAAATTTCGAATCTAAAGATTCCTAAGAGATTCACTTCAACATAAAAGGAGAAAATAAATTTCTTTTTATACTAACTGCATGGGTTAAGTAGTTATTATATTATTGGGAGTGGAAAAAGGTTTATTAAATGCTTGTCTGCTTAAGAATTCAATTCTACTTTAAGTCCATTATATATATTCACCATAACTTTGATAACCTTTTATTCACAACAATTTACAATGCGTACCTGCAAGAAGAAGAAGAAAAAAAATGATTTTAGTTAAAATCGAATTTATGGAAATCAGTAAATATTTGCTTTTTTTGTTACAGTTTATATTTTTGTAATGTAAATAATTAAATATAAATCTAATTTAAGGAATATATCAAATACTGAAAATTCAAATCGATTTTTTAATGTGGCATTCTTCTTGTTAAAGTTTTCAATCTAAAAAATATTGAGCCAGGACAATAGCCTAGTTGAAATCAATAATTTATATATGATTAAATATAATTTATTTTGGAGTTGTGCTCGGCTATCAGCGTGGGGGTTGCGGTTTCGATTCCCATCGCTGCAATAACTAGCTACAATAGTCTTAGTCACCCCGGCTCAATCCCTGGACCCAAAATTAGAATATACATTTACTTTGTATTGTAATTCATAAAAAATAAATAAATAAATTTAATTTTAAGTTTATTTTCTAATTTATATTTGATATATTTATATTTTATACTATAAACAAACTAAAAGACAAATCCAATAAATGCGCTCTCAGTCTTTTTATGTTATTGAGACAATGCAGAGCATTCTTCTTCTCATGTTAAACGAAAGACTTAAGAACCAAACTTGATTTTGTATGACACTAAATGTGTGATATTTGATACTTGGAATTGCATATTCCATTGTCTTGATTTAACATGCTAATTTAAACTGAATTATTGCCAAATTATACAAGAAATTTCCGAAGAACCAGTTTGATTTTGTGTTGACATCTCAGAGTTTCCAAAATCGCAAATATTTATTTATATTTATATATTTTTATATATTTAATATATTTCACAGTGTTACAAAATGTAGAGTAATGATATCATTGGGAAGGGGAAAAAAAGGGCCTAAAACGAAAGTTATTTTATTTTATATATAGACTTGTCAGCTAATTCAAATGCCTATAATTCTGTAAATAAAATTGTAAGATATTTCCCTAAGATAGGAGTAAATATCTTTTGAAAGAAGAATCTTTCCTGAGAGTTGCAGAAAAATATAAATCATGTGACAATTTTGTTCTCCGGTTTGACATGGAAAGACTGATATATAATGATTTATCAATCCAATGATATTCAATTTTGTCTAGAATCACTATCATTTTCATCGGATCTAAATCATTTCGATTAACGTCCGTTCCACCTCCTGGCTAACTATGTATTCGCCAAATATTGACAAGTTGTAATTTATAGTGGCAACTTTTACTTTCATTACACCACAGCCACATCCAAATGAACACTCCGAGCGCTGTGTACGAGGAAAACGGTAGTTGGCCAGTCGACTAAATATGACCAAGTATTTTACCCTCCGGGTACATGTCACACTGTGGTAATTGGGTGTGTTTTTTTTTTGCTTCTTAGAATTTGGCCAATACACGTTGTTGCTAGGTTCTTGTGGAGGTTGCTCTACTTCTGTTCTGGTTCAGTTTCAGTTTCTGTTTTGTGTCAAAAAAGACAACAGCAAAACATGTTGTTGTTGGTTTTGCTTATGTCTGGTTTGTTGCATGTCACAGTCAGTTGCACGTTGTTGTTGCTGTTGCCGCTGTTGTCAACAACAGTTTGGTAGCAGTAAGTGGCGTTTTCAAGTTGCACCATTAACACATTCTTGCAGCCATTGTTGTGTCAAATGTGTTGCGATTATTACATGTTTGTTAAGAAATAGACCAAAGTGAGACACACAAACTACAGAAGAGGGGGAAAATGTTACGATTTTTTTCCATTTCGTGCCGTTGTTTTACCTAATATCTTTGACAGTTTTTTATACACGAAAAAAAAAAAAAAACAAAAAATAAAACGATATTTGGAGCATATAAATAGTATAACTAAAGTTAGTTAATTTTGCTTAGAAAAAGATGGGATTGTGATGGGAGAGGAGAAGTAGGAGGTAATGGAAAATGTGTGCAATACAATATTGACAAACAAGGATCTGAAATTGGGGCATTGTTGTGGACTTTCACCACAATGTATGCGACAACTATTTGACCTATTTTTTATCATCATCAAATATTTTGTGGAAATGTAATGAGTACGAATTGATTGCCTTGGTATATTGGTATCTTTATTATGCTACCTATCAGATCAACATATGACTCAGATTATATGGCAGTCAGAAAGTAAGCATCAGAGTCGCTTAGGCTAGAAGAGGCCGATTGTAATACGGGCTGTTACGGTTCTTGTCGAACCAAACTGGGCGACTCACAAAACACTTTATATTGCAGACGTCTATACCGGTCGAGTCGTCCAAGTCTCCAAAGAAAGCTGAAAAGAACCCCATAGTCCGACAGAGATCGAAGGTATTTGATCATCATCCTCCACGTCTTTACTGTACTTATGTGTCTCATGTAGTGAAACTACCTTCGGAAAACACAAAAAATAAAAACTTTATTTGGGTGCGACCAAACAGTTACGCTTCTATTACGAAGGAGATCCTAGAGTTACACTTCAAAATGAAATGGGAGTTTAAACATATATCAGAATGGAGACCTAATAAGACGACATCGCTGCAAAGACTAAGAATATACAATTGCTTGAGTGGCATCCTACAGGTGAAACTTCAATTTCGAGAACTCAGACTCATTTATTTTGGAAGAAGTCCACAAAATAATAATTCATTTAGAAGAAGTTCTCAGAACAAAAATTCATGTTGGATTTGGAACCCAGAAGATTTCATCTTATAATATGGACTCAAAAGATGATTTAAAATTAGCACACGACCTCTGAAGATAGAAGTAGACCTCAGGTAGAGGAAGATCTCCGATAGAAGAAGACTTCATATAGAAGTATACCTCAGCTCCGATTCTCCGATTAAGAATACCTCAGACAGATGAAGAAGAAGTCCTCAGATAGAAGAAGATCTCGGATAGAATAAGACCTCAGATAGAAGAAGTCCTCAGATAAAAAGGTCTATAGATAGATAGAAGAAGATCTCCAATAGAAGAAGATCTCAGATAGAAGAAAGCCTCAGATAGAAGAAGACCTCAAATTCAACAATATCTCATATAGAAGAAGTCCTCAGATACGAGAATATCTTAGAAGGAAATTTCAGATAGATGAAGAATCAGGCAGAAAAAGATCTGCGATATAAGAAGGCATCCAATAGAAAAAGATCTCCGATAGAAGAATATTTCCGACAAAAGAAGATCTCCGATAGAAGAAGATCTCAGATAGAAGAAGTTCTCAGATAGAAGATGATCTTCGATAGAGAAGGCCTCACTTTATTAGTCTCAGAAGTCATCAATGATTTATGAGGAGTCCACGTCTGTGGCGATTTTAACATAGAACGATCGTGTCCTCAATGTCAAATGCTACCTCGGAAGTTGCATTGAATTTAGAAGTGGTCTTCTGAAGAGGAGACCTTAGAAGAAGACTTCAAAGAATATAAATTCACAGTTGAAGAGAGAATAAGGCCTCAAATAGGAGAAGAAATCAGATATAGATACATCGAATTGTGTAATTTGACTTTAATCTTCAAGGAGTGTCAGAAGTCGCCATCAACTTATAAGAAGGTCACAGGCTTCGAGTTCAATATCGACTCTTCAAAATGATCAGTATTGTGGATGATGCCAGAGAAGAGATGGTTTTCAAAATAGATTGTGACTTTTGTTTAGAAGGAAACCACTGAGCTTGCAGTCAATGTGAAATGGTGGCACAGAAGTTGAATTCAATTCGGAAGGGAACTTCAGAAGAGGAGTTTAGAATCAGACCTACAAAAAGACTTAAAGATTCTTAAAGATACACTTCAATATCATAGGAGACCTCAGAGAACATCTATGTAGAGGAGGAAACAAGTTGACCATGACTTCAGTTTAGGAGAAGACATTAGAAGAATACTTGAATTAAGAAAATGACTTCAATTTCGAATGTAAAGCTTCCTATACTAAATGACACTTCAGCAAACATCTATGTAGAGGAAGAAGGCATCAGGCGAAGACTTCGGTTCAGAAAGAGACCTTTGATTACTTAATTAAATAAGAGGAATTCAGAAGACGGCTTCATTTGAGAATGAGACCTCAGAAGCCTGTATCAATTCCGTTGATAAAGGGATATTCAAACAGATCTAGTTAGGTTAGAAAGATACCCCGAAAGGCGACTTAAATTTAGAAGCTCTGAAGACCCCAGACGATGACTTCAGTTTAGAAAGGGGACATCACCTCAGAGATAACTTTTGTTTAGATGTTAATCTTAAAAGATATATCTACTACGGTTAACGTGACTCCCCTTTTGCAATCTCAACTAACCTAGTCTTAAAAGAGACTACACTTAAGAATGGAACCTCAGAAGACGACTTCAGTTGAGGAGGAGACCTCAAAAGATGACAGAAGATCACCTCATATATATTTATATCAGAGATGGAAATTTGACAATGGTTTTCCAAGAGTCTCAGAGGTTGATTTTAGAATAGAAGATGACTTCTGTTTAGAAGAAAGTCATAGTAAAATTCTATATTAAATAAGGTATCGGCGGTTATCATCGATTTAGACTAAGACATCTTTGCCGAATTAGTCTCTAGTATAGAATAAGATCTCAGAGAACGATGTCAATTGAGAATAAGACGACGGAGATTGGCCTTAATGTCAAGTAAGATCAAAATATGAAAGGTAAAATGTTAAGTTCTAGACGTGGATTTCAATTTAGAAAGGAGACCTCAGACGACAAATTAATTTTAGTAGGAACTCAGAAGAATTAAGAAAGGGAAGCTAAGAATTTAATATATTATTTAAAACTCAAGAAGAAGATGACGACATCAATTTAGAATGAGACCACAGAAGACAACATAAATCTGGAAGGAAGACTCAATCCAATTAAAAGGAGATCTCAGAGATGAGTTCTGTATAGACGGAGAAACAAACCTCTGAGATTTGCTTGCAACCCGAAAGAAGCCTATGACTGTGACTGACATTTTTAAGAAGATCTTCTGAAGAGGGAGACCTCATAAGAAACGCCATATTAATTTGTAAATCTCAGATCCGTTCACAATATTTATGGGGTTTTTATTATCTTGAATAATATGGGGTAGGGATCACATGTATAATTGAAACGACCTCATAAAATGCTCAATTTTCTTGTCTCTGTCGCTTTGACAATAATGTGAGCATTTTCAAATCAGAACATACGAAATGGCATGATTTTCATAACAACTAAGACGTAACAATAACATTGGTATGTAAGTGCCTTTATTGCCATCATCACTTAAATGTCCCACTTCCAGTCAACAAAATGTTGTCCACTTTGGTCGTCGGGTAGTGTAACTGGCCACCGTTTTGTCCATAATTTTTCTTTTTGGGTTATTAATTAGCATTATCAAGGCATCTCTCTCAAGACACGATGCAATTTACTCTTAGTTGGGTATCATGTTTGAGCGGTCCAATGACCGTTTTTATTTTGTAAATTCACATACTTGTTTTCTCCTCCTCATAATTGGGGTGGAGCTGGAGCGAGGAAATGAAATGCCAACAACCACAATGGCATTAGCAGTGGCCAGTGGCCACCTCCAAAGCCGACCTGGCCATATGAGGAATTTATTAACAATCAATATGAGTTTCCTGTAAACGCCTTAATTTCTTATAACACGTTTGGCTTGCATCTATTTTTGTATGGAAATCCGTTATGAACGCAGATCGTATTTGTTGTTTGTCGAGCTGGCTACCTTATTTCCTAATACGATTTGTTTTCTTTTTTTTGTATTATGTAATTGGGTTTGTAGTATCGCCAGCAGCCTGTAACAACATGAAGGCAACATGCCTGCTCGATATCCATGTTGTAGCGGCAAGGGAAAGTGTAAAGCCGAATTTATTTTTTAATTGATGTACATGCATGGTGCAAGTATGGAAAATCCAAAGGAAATTGAGGCTGGAAACCTTTCAATTGTCTTGTCCTGTTGGACAGCTTTCGTGGCAAGGAAATGTCAAACTTTCGAATTTATTCCTTTTCTGGGGAGGGGAGATTTGCATGTCAACAAAATCCTACCAAACCGACAATTTCCTCAAGATTTATGAGCCAACTGATTTTATCCGCTACCGAAGTATAATTTGTCGTTTTGTTTTATCTTAAATGTAGTGGACACAATCCGTAAAGTCATAATCACAAGAGAAATGACAATGTTTTCCTTGGCTTAGGCGTCAACATGTTGCTTGTCTCCGTGGCTGTCACGATCGAAAACAATTTTTAAATAAAAAGAAATCGTTTAATTATAAAAACAAAGCCGACACAAGTCAGTGACTTTTACAGTGTGAAACGCATACGGTAGAGATATGCCATGAATTGCACAGTGGGATAGTTTTCCGTAATAATTACGAAAAGAGTTTTCTTTAATAAATGTTCTAGGACTATTTGCAGGGGATCCTTTTAAGTTTGCAATAAAATATAAATTTTACTTCGAAAGGAACTCCTCCCAATCAATGAACTATGCGTGATCTCATATTGCACTGAGAAGAATACTACAACGAAAATAACACAAAGTTTGTTTTCGATTTAAAATGTAAATTGAAAAATATTTAAAGAGTTTGTTTTCATTAAAGAAATCCCCTTCAGAGTTCAACAACTTCAAGAGAGGTCTTAAAAATCACAATATTTAATGAACAAATGACAACCTCGGATAGTGTTAAAATCAGATTTCATCAGTGTCACTGAGCTGACTTTGAAACACGCTCCGGGTCATTGTACATTTGGTACATTTTCTTATAATTGGTTTTAATTAATTAAAACCGTACTCTCAATCCATGCATGTCGTCTGCTTTTTTGTTGTTTTGTTTTGGACAACAAAATCATGGACTTACAATGAAATTTCTTTGGCTGAGTTATCTATCTGCTGCTGTTCATGTGGACAAGACAGCAAATCAACATTAAACAATGGATTTCTTTAAATGTCAAGCAAGAAATAAACGAGTTTAAGTGTTATTTATATAGGAAAGTTAAGCTGTTCGATGGATGACTCGAACGGACTCTGATGATGACGATGGCGATGGCCTCATCGAACTTGTTAACACACTTTTGTGTCTTATGACCATTCGTAAGAACATCTTTGATGTTCTCGTTTTAAGTTAACGACTTTTTTGTTAGCTGGCTGACACGTTTGTGTTCGCCGTTGATCTTAATCTTTGGCCCGTAAGGCCATTTGTAGAGGCTGTCAATGCAGAAGCTGTTGCGTTGAGCATTTAATTTTTTTTCTGATGTGACTACAACTGATGTGACTAAAAAGTGGTTCATGGTTTGACATTAGTTGGATTTCTTAGTAAAGAAAGTGGAAAGGAATGAGTGTTGACATACGACATTCATATAGAATTGGGGTATGTTTAGAATATTTATGGGGGCTTTGAGCTACATTTTTCAAAAAAAAAAAAATCAACCTCGTTCTACGCAAAGGAAAACAATTGGTTTATTAACTCATTCTAGGTACTTCGTTTGAATTCTAACTACGTTGGGATCGCATGAGAAGTTTGATATTTGTAATTAAATCTTACAAGAAGATATCCAAAGATTACTTCAATGTCGAGTATAAAGATTGAACCGAGATTGCTTTTAATATAAAAGTAATTTTTAGAAGTAATCCTTCTTGTTAGTATACCTTTAAATTTAGCCTCCCATTAAAAGAAGTCTTTAGTTGTCGACTCCAATTCAGAAGTAGAATTTAGAAGTCAACCTCTGTGTAAAAATTGACTTGAGAGTTTAAGTTTAACTGAAATGGAGTGGACACCTCTGTTCTAGTTAGAAGAAGACCCTTAAAATTAAATTCCAATATTAAAAGAAAAATCGAAGTATGACTTCTATTTAGAAATAGACAATGACCTAATAGTTTAACTAACATACAAAGAGTTATGAAACGACGATGATTAAATCATGATTCGACTTTAGAGGTCGTTTGTATTTTACAAGAAAATCTTAAATGTCTGTTTCAAATTTAAGGAACGCTTAAGAGGTCAAATAAATGAAGACTTGAGAAGACTTCTTCAAATCGGAAACAATTTGAAGAAGCAAGCATGCAAGACCAGCAGACATTAACTTCGATAAATGATAGATACTTCAAGGAGATATCAAAAAGGAGTTTCTATGTAACGGACAATGCCTCAAGCATAACTTCTATTTTGATGGATACCTCAAGAGACGACTTCAATTTAGGTTTCCTTCTAAAGATTATTTAATAGAATATAATTTATATTTTGAGGGAGTTCTCAGAATACGACTTTGATTGGAGGAAGAAAATAGAAAGAAGACATCATGCTGTAGGCTTAAATATAGAATAACTGCTTCAAAGCGTAGCCTAAGGTTGAAAGAAACGTAAAGGTTTTACTTATAGGCGATTGAGTTCTATATAGAAATATACAGCAGGCGATGATTTCAATTTAGTAAGATGCCTCACAAGATTTTTTAATTTTTTTTTTTTTTTGAGGGAGATATCAGTCTTTGATTTGAAGGAGGATATAGAAAAACGGACCACAACTGCCGATTTAAATATAGAATAATTGCCTAAAAGCATAACTTCAATTTAGCAAGAAACATCCTAAGACGATTTCAGTTTACAAAGAAGTCTCAAAAGTCGATTTAGGTTCTGAGGGAGATTTCCGAAGATGTCTTCGATTTCCAAGGTGTCATCAGAGGCTGAAGACTGAAAACCCCCTCAATTTTTGGCTTATAGACCTCATAGATTGAATTCTATATAAAAAGATACATCAGACAATGATTTAAATTTAAATTTAAAAGAGTTCTCCAGTATAACTTCAATGTAGAAGGATACCTGAAGAGAGGACTTCAATCGAGAAGGAACAGCCTCAGAGCATAACTCCAATTTAGAAGGAAGCCATCGAAGACGACTTCAATTTACAAGGAAGTCTCAAAAGGCGATTTATATTTACAAGGAGATTTCCGACTACGTCTTCGAAGGAGTCACCAGCGGCTGAAAGAAACCTTAAGATTTGACTTATACATGAAAGAAGAAAGAAAACTCAGTAGTAGACTTGAAAAGAAAAACTGTCTAATAGCTTTAATATAAAACAACTGAGAACTGCTTTTACATGAAAGCGACCTGCGAGGTCTGCTTCTATATGGAAGTCAACCTATGAGATATGTTTGTATTACATATACATGATTGATCTCTGAGATCAGCTTCTAAATGGAAGTCGAAATCTGAGGTCTGTTTATATATGGAAGTCGACCTCTGAGATCTCCTTCTATGTGGAAGTCGACCTCCGAGGACTGCTTCTATATGGAAGACGACCTCCGAGGTCTGATTCTTTGGGATGTCGACTTCGGAGCTCTGCTACCAAATGGAAGCGACTTCGGAGATCTGCTTATATATGGAAATCGACCTCTGTTTCATTAGGAAAGTTGACCTATGAGGTCTGCTTCTTTAAGGAAGTCGGCCTCTGAGCTCTGCTTCTATAAGGGAACCTCTGAGCTCTACTTCTATAGGGAAGTATCTTCTGAGTTCTGCTTTTTTATGGGAGTCGACTCTAAGGTCTGCTTCTATATTGAAATCGACTTCTCAGGTCTTCTTCTATATGGAAGTCGACTTCTAAGGCCTGCTTCTATATGGAAGTCGTTCTCTGAAGTCTGCTTCCAAATGCTAGTCGACCTCTTTTTCTAGAAAAATTAGATCATTTTAACTTTCCGTATTTTTTGTCGCAAATTTATTTCTATGTTTAGTTTACCAACTGGTGTTATTTATTACAGGAATTGGAATAAAAAATCAGAATATAATTTTGCTCCCCCTATCGGACTCCATTATCGCTCCTACAGTGCTAGATGTTTGTAAGTCAAAGTGAATTAACGATAAGCTTTTTGTAACTTGTAAAATTAGTGATTTCATTTAAATGTAGAGTATGCGTGATTAATAAACATGAGATTGCAACGAAAGACTTAGAACACAAGCACCGTCTGTCTGACAAAGGCACTGCGTATGCCAAGTGCCAATTGCATTAGCCACACAAGGAATAGAGACTTAGATAACGAACATGATTTGCGTAAATTCCAGTACACACTTTGTATCAGTTGATAGATAGTTTCATAATTTTATGGAATGTTGTTTTACCAGAATTGTAATGCAACAATCTCATGACTGAAGTAAGTGATCGTTGAAAAAATCATAATTTTATTTTTCCTCTGACACCTTAAGTCAGACACACACTTTCAATGGAATGTTATGCTTTTATTACAACAACGTTGCCTTTCGACATGGCCATTGTCACATTTGTGTCCACAGCAGGCCACACATGCTGATGACTAATCTAATCCAACACCTTTCGTGGGAAACCACACACGTAAATCCAAGCGAAATGGAAATATGGTGGATAACGCCACACACCGCACATACCACTGCACACTTTCTTTGGATGCTCAAAAATGAACTAGAAAAAGAAAAGAAAACTTTTCGATTTTTATTACCTTTCTTTTCGAATGCCAAGCATAATTAGGTGTTTCGACGTCTCAGCTGGTGGAGAGGTGCTCCAAACGAAAACGGAACGGAACAACGCAAGACTTCGAAAAGCCACAAGATAAATGATTTTTATCTTTATTATTACTATTCATTTTTTTTTGGGTTTTTGATTAATAATATGCGATGAGGTGCTGGGTGGCTGTCTTGTGCTGTATTCTGCATAACATATCAATCAAAAAGAAACAAAACACATAAAAACAAAAGAAGAACCGAGCTTGAGAAATGATACAACAAAATGAAACAACCCAACTCTAAGAAAAAGTGAATGAATGATTTGGCCAAATCATTTTGGTGTGTTGACTTTCGGAGTGACAGTGATGATGTGAACACTTGTATGGTGGAGAGGGGGATCATTAAAATTAATAAAGTGTTAATTTAACACAATGCACGATTTTTTAAGCACTCGTAGACAGCATGAAAAAACATCAAAGAACACAGCAGATGGCAAACACTACTTAAGGAAATGATTGCAAGTGCGCCACTCCACTCCATAGAAACAAAAGACTTGGAACACAAACTGTTAGAAGACTTAGAACACTCAAAACTGAAGAGCCCTTGAAACGCACAGACAGAAATCTAGAAATTAATATTTAATAGAAAGTTTTTTTTATAATAAAATTTGCAATTAACCTGTAAAAAGAAGATATTTAGTAAAGAGGACAGATTAACAGAGTGAGATCTTCACGGCTGGAGTAGGTTAGCTGTTGCTACGAAGGAGAGATTCGAATACCCCTAATGGGTTGAAAATTGTGGCATTAACTCCGTAATATTTCAATTAAAATCTGCAATGTTGTTATACAAAATGCTGACTTTCCCCGAGTTCTTAATTTTGATTGCATTTGGATATTTATTCTATGAATATCTTCATAACTTTCAAATTATTAACGAATTTTGTGGCAACAAGAACATTTTAAGCCAGAAAAATATATATTTACAAAAGAATCCCAGTATTTATGTAAAGTATTCTAAACGATAGATCATTTTTAATCAAAGATCCGCATGTTATCTACTTTCCGCAAAAATTGAAAATTTCTCAAATGACAGAACAACTTGAAGAAATATTATTAATAGCATTGATATTGAAGTCATTACATTTTGAAGTGGATACATCAACTCATCTGCTAAATTGAGTACGACCTCAAAAGCGTTTTCCGTGTAACAGACATCCTTTATATGAAAGACGGCCTGATCTTCTAAATTGGAGTCCACCTCTGAGGCCTTCTTCTAGATTGTAGTCGACCTTCTCCTATATTTAAATCTACCACTTAAGTCTCCTTCTATATTTAAGACGACCACTGAGGCTTCCTTCTATATGGAAGTCGACCTTTAAGCTTCTATATATAAGTCGACCTCTGAGATCTGCTTCTATATGAAGTCGACCTCTGAGATCTGCTTCTATATGAAGTCGACCTCTGAGGTCTGCTTCTGCATGGAAGTCGATCTGTGATGTCTCCGTCTATAAGGGAACCGACATCTAAGTCGATCAGCACCGAGATGTCGATCAGCATTTCTTTATCGAAGTCGACGCCTCAGATTTCCTTCCATATTGAAGTCAACATCTGCGTATTTTTCTTTAGAGAAGTCAAGCTCTGAACTCCACCTTTAGATATCAAATTGATTGCTGGGAACTCTTTTAAAACTGTCGAGCTGTGAGGTATTATTTTATATTAAAGCCCAAATTTGAGGTATTCACAGTAGTGAGGTCTTACGTAATATTGCATTCATCCTCCCTATGTTTTGAAGTCACCTTCGGCGACCTCGGTCAATTGAATTAATGAATGAGACAAACTTTAGTTTCGAATGATACTGCAGTATAAGATCTCTGAGGCTGATTTAGAGTAAAAAGAGTCATCATTATGATCTATTATTGGTAATTGGAATACGAAACCAGAAATCTCAAGTCCTCAGAAAGCGTTAGCAAAGCATAGAAGAAAATATAGTTGTTAATTTTTGCACTCTTGAATAAAACGCGAAATTTTAGAGATATTAGAGACAGGCGATATTATAGACAGTTATTGTAGTAGATGATCTCCGAGGGCATCAAACGTTGCCTTAACGCACTACATATGTAAACCAGATGTCTATTTAGAACGTGACCACAAAATTCGACTGAAGTATACATTGAGACCTCAATGACCAATAATTTAGTATATAATGAATCCTTTTTTATCCTTTATTCCTTTATCCTTTATTATTTAAAGAAATCTCTGAAGTTGACTTTTCAATAGACGCAGACCTCAAAGACAATTCATAGAGGTTGGAATCAACCATCAGAAGTTGATGTGAACTTTAAAATATGATGAGATATTTTTGATCTTTTGATTGTTATCATAGAAGTCGCATTATGATGACAGGGTTCAGGGAACTACTTTGTCAATGGAAATGCCTTAAATTTATTTTTTACAGAACACTAGTCAAGCTTCAAATTTGTTTAAAATTCTATCAAGATATTGAAAAATGAACCAAATCCAAGAGTAAATGTTATAAATTAATTATGGCAATGTGGTTGATTTACGCGGCCACTATGTCCCGAAGATCAATCAGAAAAATATTGCACCATTTTGAAACAACATGAAAGTGAAAAAAAAACATTTTTACTGTCAACCATTAGTCAGCTATTTATTGAAATGCTCAAAAACATTAAGAGCCTTCAATTCAAGTGAGATAAAAAGATAACCATAAATACTATCTCTCACTTTGAAGACATAAATTTGCGATATTTTAATAAAATATATGTTATTAAATTATTTGTTATTTCAAGTGTGTTGTAGACATATCTCTCACTTTGAAGATAAAGAGTTGCGATATTTTAATAAATTATTTATTATTACACGATCTACTATTTTGTCTCCAATGTTATTTGATTTCTTAGATTTTGCAAAACATGACACATTTATTGATGTAAAAGATCTCAGATCAACACCTGTGTTTCATTAGCATCCCAGACATTTCCCCGCGGTAAAGGCTAATGCGGGCATGTTTTATTGAGCTCTGGAAAATCCTGCTACTAATGAAACTTTTAACCTAACCACAACGGCTAATGCCATTCAGCGATAAAGATCCAATGCTCTTGTTAAGCCAGCAAAAAGTGTAAAGTGTAAATAAATAAATTGCATTAACCGGCCATTATCGTTTGTAAAGTCATTTCGCAATTAGCCAGCGATTAACGGACGGGCGCGTTTGTGTTCTAAGTCTTTTGTGTTTTTAGTGATCAACAGTTGGTCACATATTTTTGCGGACGTACTTGAGAAATACGCAAGATATGCTAAATGCGATCGATAGTGGAAATTGTTAATAATAAATTGTAATTGCAGTAACGTAATATTGCAGTTGTTATACCCGACAACATAGCGAACTGAGTAGAACTTTGTCAGAGTCAATAACAATTATGGGAGGCACAATGTGCTGTTCTCTCACTTTGCTTTTATTTTGTTCCCAACATAGTTAATTTCCTCTCACGGAGCGTCAATCTAGTCAGTTGCAGAATTGCTCTTACTTGTTCAATATTAATTACTTTATTATTTGCCAGTTTATATATATTTATACATATATTTGTATGCGTGCTTTAATCTGTATATGAAATACATTAATTATGATTGACTTTATGAATGCAGTAACAAGTTGCAGTGTGAAACTAGTTTTACGCTCAGGCGGCATGTGTTTGACTTAGAGTATTTCTATGGGAATATGGGAAAATGTGGTTAAGAATTGAAACAAGTTATTTCATTTGCTGCCATTTCAATATAAAGGCGCCATCAAAATAAAAAAATAGAGGAAATATCCTCTGAGAAAGCCAAAACATGGAAAAAAGAAATAGAGGAATTATTCTCTGAGAAAACACGGAAGATGTACACGAACTGATTCAATTTATTATTATTATATGCTTTTCATTCGTTTGTGAGAATCATTTAATTGAAGAGTACATGAAAAGTCGTTGCGAAGCCACCTGGCGAAGGCTTTCACGACCCAGAAATCATGATAGTGGTAGTGTGCAGCCATATAATAAGTGTCACCATGCCATTTGTAAATTAATTTGTATTCTATAAAATATAGACGCAAAGTGGCTTGAGCCTGAAGAATATCCCAGTTCAAATCAAATATTAATGGAAAATGTTAATAAATATATTTCTTAAATTTCTAACATTTTTCACAGATGTAAAATTGCCATGACCAGAAGCTGGACTGGGCTACAAAATTACCTCGATTAAGTTGAGTTATTTGTTGTGTTTATCACACAAAAAATCCAATTGGACTCCAGAGTTACTTCTGTTTCAAATCGAACTTAATCCAAATCAATTTATGGTTGTTCCAAATCAAACACTGAACTTGTTATTGCTAAATCTATGTTCTAAGGATTTTTGGTACATTAATAGCTTTATAATATATTCAGCATATTAAGATCGTACTATTGTGCCTAATTACACCAACCGACATAAATTTAGTAGCCGGAATATTAATTGAATTTAGAAAATCAAGTATGGCAATATCTGCTGCTCAACAAATATGGAAATATAGATCTCGTGATAATGCCAAGGACAATAAGCGAATAAATAATCTGCAATGGTTGCAGATTTTTATATTAAATAAAAATATATAAATATTAATAATAAATTAAAAATATCTTTCATTAGTGCCGATTTTTAGCTTTATAAATATCTGCGGTTATACAAACTTATTTTTTTTAAATATCTTCGATTATTGCAGATTTTCATATTTAAAAATAGCTGCGATATTTTCAGATTTTTATCTTAAAAATATATGCGATTATTGTAGATATTTTGCTTAACAAACAACTGCGAATTTTGCAGGTTTTTATTTTTAGAAATAGCTGTGATTGTTGCAGAATTTTATTTTCAAAAATATCTGGGATTATCGCATATTTTTATCTCTAAAAATATCTGTGAATAATGCAGATTTTTAACTTTAAAAATATCTGCGATTAATGCAGATTTTTGTATTTTTAGAAATATCTCAATTTATTGCAGATTTTTAGCTTTAAAGATATTTGCGATTATTCCAGATTTTAAGCTTTGCGATTATTGCAGTTTTTTAGCTTTAAAAATATCTGCGATTGTTGCAATTTTTTATTTTTAAAAATATCTGCGATCATTGCCGATTTTTTAGCTTTAAAAGTATCTGTGAACATAGCAGACTTTTTTGCTATGAAAATATCTGCGATGATAGCAGATTTTTTGATTTAAAAATATCAGTGAGTATAGCAAATTTTTAGGTTAAGAAATATCTGCCATGGTTGAAGATTTTTATCTTTAAAAATATATGCGATTATTGCCGATCTTTAGCTTTAAAAGTATTGCAGATTTTTAGCTTCAAAAATAATCGCGATTTTTAGCTTAAAACTTTCTAGGCTGATTGCTGAATTTTATTTTATACATATTTGTACTGATTGCGACTATTGCAGATTATTATCATTAAAAAAATATCTGAAATTATTGAAGATTTTTAGCTTTAAAAATATCTGAAATTATTGAAGATTTTTAGCTTTAAAAATATCTGCGATTATTGCAAATTTTTAGCTTTAAATCTATAAATAAATAAACATCTGCGATTGTTGCAAATTTTTAGCTTTAAATCTATAAATAAATAAACATCTGCGATTATTGCAAATTTTTAGCTTTAAAACATCTGCGATTATTAAAGATTTTTATTTATAAAATATATCTGATATTATTGCAGAATTTTAGTCATTAAAACTATTTGCGATCATTGCAGATTGTTAGCTTCAAAAATATCTGCGACTATTGCAGATTTTTACCTAAAAAATTCCTGCTTTAAAAAATCTGTAAATTATAGTATGAAAATATCTGCTACTATTGCAAATATTTGCCTTGTAAAGTATCTGCGATTATTGCAGATATTCTGGATTTTCATCTTGAAGGAATCTACGAATTGCAAATTTTTTACTTTTTGAAGATAATTTCATTTAAATGTTGACCGCGGCTGCGTCTTAGGTGGTCCATCCGCTTAGTCCAATTTTGGCATTTCCACGTTTTTGAGTAACAGAGACCCAATTGGTGCGAACGGCGACGAATCGAAAATTGGTGGTCATCATTAACACTGGCCGATACAGCTGCGATATTTTCTTCAGTTCGCACTCTACGTAAGCGTGTTGGTGGTTTAATGTCCAACAATGTAAATTTGGTGCGAAATTTAGTCACAATAGCCCGAATAGCCGCTTCAGTGGGTCGATTAAACTGACCATAAAATGGAAGCGCGCAATGAACTTTCTTAACAGAGCACGCATTTTGATAATAAAATTCAATAATTTGCAAGCGTTGTTCGTTTGTAAGACGATTCATGATGAAATGTCAAAGCATACTGAGCATCTTTCTCTTTGACACCATGTCTGAAATCCCACGTGATCTGTCAAATACTAATGCATGAAAATCCTAACCTCAAAAAAATCACTCTTTATCAACGAAAATAGCAGACTTTATTCAGGATATTGCAGACAGTTGGAAAGATCAACAAGTGAACATTGCAGACTTTATAGGTCGAAAGATCCACGACAATTGCAGATCAACAAACGATTATTGTTGATTTGATGACCTGAAAGATCAAAGATAAATTTATACTTTATAGCTGGAACGATCCACGATAATTGTGGACTTTATAGCTGGAAAGATCTACGCAAATTGTAGACTTTATACCAACTGAGATTCATCATATTGCAGACTTAGTAGGGAAGATCCACAACTGCATATTGCAGACGTTATAGGTGAAAGATTCTCGACAATTGCAGACTTTATAGCTGGAAAGATACGCAAGTGAATATTACAGACGTTATAAGTGGACGGATCCTCGACAATTGCAGATCAACCGGCGATTATTGCTGATTTTATGACCTAAGAGATCCAGACTTTATAACTGGAAAGAACAACGATCATTGTAGACTTTACAGCTGGAAAGTTCCACAACAGTAGTAGACTTTATAGCTGCAAAGATCCACGACAATTACAGACTTTACAGCTATCCACCTGGGATTACTGCTGATTTTATGGCCTGGAAGATCCGCGATCATTGTAGATTTGAAATATCATTTTTTACCTTGAAAGATCATCAGCATTATTGTGGAATTTATACCTAGAAAGATCCACGGTAAAACAGGCTTTATAAGTTGTACGATAATTGCAGACTTTATAGCAAAAAAGACTCACGATATTGCAGACTTTTATGTTTTAATATTTATGAATATGTAGTCATCATAGCCTTTACGATTCAAGATTTTTGGTTAAAATTTAATAAGAAAATGTCTACAATAAAACGAATGTTGCAGATTTTCATATATTCATATTCATATATTCAAATATAACAAAGTACTCCACGATTATTAATTTTTTTGCGTCAGATTGTTATTAAATATGTTTGTACCATATTTTTGTAGACTTGTGTTATTCATTCATGAATGTCTGTATGTCTTTATATTTCTTTACATTATTAAGCACATGGCAAATGCATAAATTTATGCATGTTTCCAGGAAATTGTTAAGCAATTGAAATGGCCTTATTAAAATTCTTTTGGTTTTGAATCAAAGCTCAGTTATATACATATGAAATGCAACATTAATCTGAAATTGTTATCGAGTGCATACAAATCTCGTGCAAATGGCAAACTAACAAAGATTTATTTCATTCATTGATTGCAAAGAAAAAAATGCCAACTGCAAGATTATTGAGCAATAAACCATAACCATTTGAGGGTGAAATTTATTCCAAACGAAATGGGTTTTGTTGCAATCAAAAGCTTTGCAAATTTGATATTGGGTTTGGCAAGGAAAATGCAGAAAGTAAAACGAGGCAACAACATTTTGTAGAGAAATATTTTTAAATTACTTTGTGTATATATTTTTCAATAGGATTCAATAACTTATTTAATATTTTTCTTGTTATTATTTCCTTCAAAACTCAGTGTATCTGAAAGTGGCTGTAACAAGAAATTTCCAAAAGCTTGGTTTTTCATGTTTTCCTCTAAGCAAAATGACACCACATGCTATTCAGGCGTATACAGGCTGCTACGTTTTGAATTTGTCAACAGGACAACTTGTATTACTACTCTTCGTTTGCCATCTACAACAAAGTTATCTGGTAAAATTACCACAACGACACAGGCATTTCAAAACCCGATAACTGGTAATTCCAACAATAACTCGCAGTCAGCAAATGATTTGAAGCTTCAGCTTCAGTCGTTCGCATTTGAGGTAATATATAACAGCTGGATAGACAAGTAAATTTCAACAAAAATTAAGACTTGACTTAAACACTCCACCCCAAATGAGGTAATACAATTTGTGTCCCCTCATTGCATTCGGGTGTAATTATGCATAAATTATTAAAAATAAGTGCCTTGATTTGGTTTTGTTTGTTTATACAATTAACTCGACCAGTAAAGTGTGTTAAATTTGTCAAATGAACAAAATAATCAAGTTCGTCTCCTAAGTCTTTCGTTTCAAGTACACTGGTGTTCGCATTTATTTCTTCTTCTTTTTCTTTTCATCTAATCCTGTTTAATCCAAACAAAAAAATCGCGATTTATTTAAATCTCCAAACATATGTGTGTTTAAATTTAATATCCACTGGGTATTGAAATTCGGTGAAATTTTTGTTTAGAAATTCCAGTTTTGTTTTCGGGTGGTTTTGAGTGAGTGTTACAGGCAGTGGGGTAGGTAGGTAATTGCTACAGGTTTTCTTTATTTAACTCGTGGGGTGTTTTACGTGGATTATTCAAGTGTGCTGTTATTTCTGCAACAAGCAAGCTAACGACAATTGTTGCATCACATGAAATCCTAAATAATTAGCGCTTCTGTCAATATGTGTGGTGGTTAGAGGTGCTCTGATGTCACACGCTTTTAGGAAATTTGAGGTATTTTTCTATTTTTTTAATTCTGTTAAATATAAAGACTTAAAAGATTTAATGTTTTTGATTGTTGGAAACTTCCAGACTTAAAAGTTTCAAGTTAGTCTTAGTATTTGATAATCTATATTATTGTTGATATTTTGGTCTTAAAATCATTAGCCACAGTCACCAAAGGTTAGAGCAATCAACAATAAATTGTAGAAAATTTGATTTCTAATGGTTGGTGATCCTTTAACTGTCAATCATTTTATTTCTCGTCGTCCCTTAACCGATTTCATTTGGATTTTGGAGTTGTGGAGTGTTAATATTTTATAAAATCCTCTAATATAGTTTTTGCAATATTTATTTTATTTATTGTGAATTACAACACAAAGTAAATTTATATTCAAATGTTGGGTCCAGGGATTGAGTCGAGTGAATAACCCATTATAGCAACAGACCAGGCCGCAGGCGGGAATCGAGTCCACAAACTCCACATTATTAGCTTTTAGCTGAATATATTCATAATTTTTGGTGAATTTGAAGCTGATTTTTAAAAAATGGCTCATATAAATTGGTGAGATTTAATGCTTACAAGACCCACACTTATTTGTAATTTATACTTCATCGATGTAGGCTTATTGATGATTTAGGCGCGGAAAGTTCGCATTTATGTCTGTTTTTTTGGGCAAGACATTTTTTTCTTGAGTTTCTAGTGCAGATTTTATACCATCAAAAATTAAACTTTTTTGTAGATTTTATGGCCGGAAAGATCAACGATAACTGCAGTTTTTGTGGCCTGAAATACCAACAATAATTGCAAATTTTATAGCCTGAAAGATCGACGATTACCGCAGACTTTATAGCTGCAAAATTTCACAATTATTTAAAATTTTATAACTGGTATTAGTATTTCTGATTTTATTATTCGAAAGATCCACCAGCGATTATTGGTGATTTTATGGCCTGAAAGTGGTGGACTTTAAAGCTGAAAAGATTCAAAATCATTGCAGACTTTAAAGCAGGAAAGAACAAGCATCTATTATTTCAAATTTTATGGCATGAAAGATCCAAGACAATTGCTGACTTTAAAGCTGAAAAGATCCAAAGATTATGAAAGACTTTATAGCTTGATAGATTCATTGACTGACCTTTATAGCATAAAGGTTCCTAGATCATATAGTATAGCTGGTAATGTCTAATATTACTATTATTATTTTTATCTAGAAAGATCCACAATAATTGCATAGTCATGAATATTGCAGAGTTTGTAGCTGTAAAGATCCATCACAATTACAGATACATGATTATTGTAGGTTCTATTACTACAAAGATCCACCATAACAGGAAACTACAAATAAAGATCCACTATAATTGCAGCTCTACAAGACTTTTATAGCCAGAGTGATCGTGGCAGACTTTATGGCAAGAAAAGTCAACGGATTTTGCAGATTTTTTGGTTGATCATTGTAAACTTCATGCTAGAAAAGTCAGGTGGAACAATTCACAGTTTTTATAGCTTGAAATTTCCACGATTATTGTAGACTATATAGCTGGGAAGATCTACGATCATTGACAGACTTTTATAGCCTAAATGTGGCAAGATCGTTGGCGACTATATAGCTAGGTGAGAAAATCAACTGCAACACTGACTGACTTTATAGCTGAAAATATCTGCGAGCAGTAGCAAACTTTATAGCTGAAATGATCCACTATCATTGCAGATTTTGTAGCTAAAAATATTCACGATTAGTGTGGACTATATAGCTGGTAAGATCTACGATCATTGGCAGACTTTTATAGCCGACTATATAGTTAGCTGGAAATATCCACGATCGTTAATAGACTTTATAGCTGAAAAGATCCACGATAATTGACAGACTTTATAGCTGAATAGATCTACGTTCGTTGACAGACTTTATAGTTGAAAATATCTGCGATCGTTGACACACCTTATAGCTGAAAATGTCTGCGAACAATTGCTGACTTTATAGCTGAAAATATCTGCGATCAATGACAGACTTTATAGCTGGAAAGATCCACGATCATTGACAGACTTTAAAGCTGAAAAGATCTACGTTCGTTGACAGACTTTATAGCTGGAAACATTTACGACCATTGACATACTTTATAACTGGAAAGATCTACGATCGTTGACAGACTTTATAGTTCGAAATCTACGACTTTATAGCTGAAAATATCTTTGATCGTTGACAGACTTTATAGCTGAAAAGATCTACGATCAATGACAGACTTTATAGCCGAAACGATCCACGATGGTTCACAGACTTTATAGCTGAAAATATCTGCGATCATTGACTGAAGAGAACCACGATATTTGACAGACTTTATAGTTCGAAATCTACGATCATTGACAGACTTTATAGCTGAAAATATCTGCGATCATTGACTGAAGAGAACCATGATCGTTGACAGACTTTATAGTTCGAAATCTACGATAATTGACAGACTTTATAGCTGAAAATATCTGTGATCGTTGACAGACTTTATAGCTGAAAAGATCTGCGATCAATGACCGACTTTATAGATCGAAATCTACGATCATTGACAGAATTTATAGCTGAAAAGATCTGCGATCAATGATAGACTTTATAGTTCGAAATCTACGATCATTGACAGACTTTATAGCTGGAGAAATCCTTGATTAATTCAGATTCAGATTTTAACTAGAAAGATCCACGAGCAATTGTAGACTTTATAGCTATCATTGGTCGATCATTGCAGAATTTGTAGCTGAAAAAATCCACTATAATTTCAGACTATATAGCTTGGATTGTCAACGATTATGGCAGATTTTGCAAGTGGGAAATTCCACGATATAGCTAGAAAGATCCACAATTAATGTGTATTTTACAGCTTGAAAGATCCACCATAGTAGCAGACTTTAAGCTGGTATTCTTTATAGCTGGTAATATGCATGATTATTACATAGTTTTAAGTTGAATAAATCCAAGATTATTGCAGACATTATAGCTGGAAAGATCTTCTATTATTGTAGGCTTTTTAGCTTGATGAGCTGGCCCAATATCATTGTCCATGTAACTTGTAAAGCTCGTTTTACATTATAATTTAATAGTATTCCTGAAAGGTTATATACATTATATTATATACATTTTCACCGTCAAAAAATTCATGATTTCTGTTGATCTTCTGGCATAAAACAGTGGAGAATATTTTGCTTAAAAGAGACATGACTTTCAAATCAGATTGAACATATGTTTGTATCCTAAATATCCATAATTGATAATCATAATTTGTATCCTAAATATTCAGAATTTTAAATCAACCTTCAATACTGGTTGACATAAATATTTTTATACCCATAAATATCCTCGTTTCTTTATAGTCTTCAGATTAATTTGAAAATATATATTTGAAATTAATCTAAATATAAATCTAATATAGATCGTGTGTTCTTTCTTTTTATATAAGTGTTTTAGACCTATTTTAAAAAGTATGCATTACTTGGTGGGATTTCTCGCTAGAAGGCATCGGAATCGGAAACGCACTCAAGGGAGTATGTAACCAGGTAATTTTTGGCGCCATGATAGTTTTAAACAAAATTGTATTCTGAAGCCAAAAGTTTTTGTACCAGAAAATATTCCGGATTAATTGATAATGATATCAAGCAGTAATGAAATGGTTACATTTATTATTCTTAGTATTCTTTGACTTTTGACGTTTTGTATTTGAAAGTTATGCGAAGGTATTATGAACATCAATTGTGATCGAAAGTGAAATTCAGTTTACGATTTCTGAGAGGTTTGGAGCTTACATGATTACGTTGCCTTCAAAATTTGTATAGTGAAAAAAAAATCATTTCAACCAAATTTTTTTGAATTTAATTATGAAAGATAATAAATTTCTTCGACATTTTAAACCTCTAAATAGCAATGATTATTTTAAAATTTTTGGTTCGAACAATTGCGAGATTCACTGAATTTGTAAGTCTAAAACAGGATTAAAATTTCGGATCTTGAAATCGTTGTGAAGAGTTTTCAAACATCCAGAAATCCTTTGAAGATTAAAGGCTTCAGAGAAATTCGATTGAAGCGATGGAGGAATTTGGAATGGAGAATAATTGTTTTCAAATCATTGACACACTTTTTTTTAAATTTTTCTGTCATTAGGGAAATATTTTCAGTTTACGAGATTGTCAGGTAGGTAGTTAATTTAAAATATTTATATTTTTTCATCCAATTTTTTTATTATCCTTGAATTTTTTATTATATTTCACGCCTTTTCATCTTAGTTTAAGTTTAATTTCGATTTATATATATTTTTGACCACAGCTTTGCTTTAAATAAATATTTTTATTGCAACTAATATCCTGGGGTGTGTTCAATAAATGTTTTTCACATTACTCAAGTTTGTTGCTTAAGTCTTTCGTTTTTCTCGGTTTGCAAACTATGATTTCTATATTTTTTTATCAAAACACTATTCATGAGTTATCCTTGTTTTTGATTTTTACCTTTTAAACGTTGTTGTGGCGGACCACCTCCTACACGCACAGCATCCGAGAATTGTATATCCATAAGAAATGCGAAGGACAGTGCTAACAGCAGATTAAATTTCCACTTAACCGACATTTTGGGTTTGTTGTATAGCTTTTGTTGCTTTATTTTCGTTACTTGGCAAACTTCGTTTTTTCTCTCACAATATCCTTTGAGATTTGTGAATTGTGATTGTGTTGCACTGGTTGCAAGTTGTTTGCTCGATTACACTTGAAACATGCGTTTATTGTCGTAATTTTTTGTTTTAACTCTTGGGTCGTGAAAACTTTTGTTTTTTTTTTAATTTCGCTTGAGGGGGGTTTTTTGCGTGTGTTTAATTTTGCATTAATTACGCTTGATTTCGTTTTTAGATATATATTTGTATTAAATATTTTTCGATGGGAATTTCTCTATTTTTTTTGCTTGGATAATTTAAAATGATTTTTATTTTAAAATTTTAAATCCAATGTTTGTTGAAAACAATTTTTTAAAAAATGAGACGCCAACCACGATTTCAGTTTGTCCAGAGAACGAAATTCGCGCCCCGCGTTTAAGCACCAAACTGAATTCCAAACGTGAAACGAACGGATATATAAAACCTTCTGAATGAACCCCCAGACAATCCAAGCAAAGCGCTGCTCTGGTGGTTGGCTCTATCTATCGGCAAACATCGACGGCAACGGCGACGTCGCAGACGACGATAACCAGAGCAGCGTTAACAGCAGTAACGGATATTGTCTTGGAGCGCTTGCATGCACACACACACACGCAGGCACACATGCACGCCCAGCCAAGCCGAAGCCGAAGAAAATGAATCACGGGGAAAAAGTTGTTTAGCCAGGCTAAGACTGCCGTGTATGAGCGAGCGGCAGTCGGCGTTGTGGCTTTCGGTTTTATTATCAAACGAAATGTACATAAGCGTCGTACGTCGACGATGTCTTTGGTCATACAGCGCTCAGAGTATGCGTTTGCGTCTGCGCACAAACACCACCAGCACCACCACCATCATCATGCCATTCATCCATCCAGCCAGCTAGCCCGGCCAAGACAATTCAAACAAGCCAGCCATCCAGTCATTCACTCAATTCTGTTTTGGCATTAGCCAAGCTTTGCTGCATGCAATCTTGATATTGCGCTCGCTCGTTCGCTTCAATTCAATACGATAATCGTAATATTGAAACAATAGCAACAAAGTCGAGTATTTTTTTGTTTTTGTATATCTTTTCTTGCCTTTTTCGTAGCTATTTGTACTTAGTTTTCGCTAAAGCAAGCATTTTTCTCTGGTCTTTGGTAGCAGCAGTAGTAGCAGCTGTAAAGGCAAATGCTAACAATGAATGTGTTCTGTGGTAAATCTGGCCAGATAAGAGTGTATGTGTGTGTGTTTAACAACGACATTGCGCTCAGAGAGTTATCGATTGGTGGAAAAAGAATGAACAGAGAGTTGCTCTGCAACAGAACATTTTTCTCATTTCCCTAAGCGCATATTTGTTCGTTGGAAAATATGAAAGAGATTTTAAGTGAAATGACACTCTTAGGCTGTCAGAAAAGAAAATCTCTTTAAAGCAGTTGGAAGTCATTAATATCTTAGACGTTAAGTTACGAACATAGGGATACAATGGCCACTCCAAGGTAAGAAAACCCCCTCAAAAAAGGGGTTGAAATTCGAAACTTGTTTGAAATTAAAAATGAAAAATTATAAAACAATGATGAAACCTAAAAGACTTAAACTTGTTAACAAAATGTCACAAAAATGTGTCACATCAAAAATTTATTTCAAATACATGAACATATTTATTTACATTTTGCATATTTAATGGATATTAGCTTAAATAGAGCATATGTTAAATATATGCAAGCATTTTAAACTTGTAAATAGCATATTTTGTGTATAATAAACATAATTAGATATCATGGTTTAAAATCTATAAATCGCTATCCTATGTGACGTTTTTGTTCGAAATGAGCGATATCGTCCCAACTCGATCTGAAAAAAAAATAAGACTGTACTTTTCGGACATTAATACTGATACATTCCTTCATTTTTTACACCACTTCGTGGTCTAGGGTATTATTTGCTATTGTATTCATTTTTTAATTGTTTTAAAAATGAATATAATAATAATAATCAGATCAAAATAGCAAGGAATACCAAGTAAGAAAAGGCTAACGTTGGGCGGGGCCGACTATATGATACCCTACACCTAGTCAATATACCCTGTGGTGTAGGATATAAAAAGGTCGTTACATTTGAACCGGGTATGTATACAAATTTCATACTTCTATCTGTATTTCTAAAAAAATTTCAAAACAAACTTTGAATGGGAGCTATATATAAATCTGAACCGATCTGACACATTTTTAGCATAGATTTTCTGAAATATAAGACGCTTTCCCAAATTTGATGGAAATCTATTAAATATGTGGTTTCTAGAGCGGAAAGAATTAGATAGGGGGAGTCATTTATATGGGAGCTATATATAAATCTGAATCGATTTGAACCACTTTCGCCATGGATGTTTGTAGTTGAAACATGAGCTGGTTTGCTAAATTTTAAGAAAATCTGTTAAAATATGTGGTTTATACAGCGGAAATAATCAAATCGGGGGAGATATTTGTGTGGGAGCGATATATATATCTGAACCGATGTGGCCCATTTTTACCTGAGTTGTTTCTAGATAAAATATAACTTGTTTTGCTAAATTTGAAGAAAATCGGTTAAAATATGTGGTTTCTAAAGCGGAAATAATCAAACCGGGGGACACATTTGTGTGGGAGCTATATATAAATCTGAACTGATATGTCCCACTTTCGGCACATATGTTTATAGTTGAAATATAATTTGTTTTGCCAAATTTGAAGAAAATCTGTTAAAATATGTGGTTTATAGAGCGGAAATAATCAAAACGGGGGAGACATTTGTGTGGGAGCGATATATATATCTGAACCGATCTGGCCCATTTTTACCAGAGTTGTTTCTAGATAAAATATAAGTTGTTTTGCTAAATTTGAAGAAAATCTGTTAAACTATGTGGTTTCTAATCGGGAAAGACATTTGTATTTATAAATCTGAACCGATTTGACTTATTTTCAACATAGACGTTTCTAATTCATATATGTATAAGTTGTTGTGCCTAATTTGAAGAAAATCTGACGAAATATCTGGTTTCTTGAGCGGAAAAAGTCAAATCGGGAGCGAAATTTGTATTAGGGCTATATCTAAATCTGAACCGATTTCCTTCAAATTTAATAGTGTTCGTTCTTATTCCGACAAACTTCACTGTGTAAAGATTCATTTGGTTCTGACAACATTTGCGACCTGTACTTTGATCGACTCAGAAAGTGATTCTAAGTCGATCGGTATAATAAACGATGGGTCTATTTCGTTTCCTTTTGGTTGTCACAAACAAATGAACAAAGACATAATACCCTAGTGGAGGGTATAAATAGTTTATTTTTAACAGCTACTAACCTAATGAAGAAAAAAATATATATTTGAAAAATTCTCCGTTACAAGAGAATTTCCAAGAAATCATGAGTATCATTTTCCTTGATACAGTGGTTGCTGCTAAAAATTAAAATAAAATATATATATTTTCGATTTTTCTATATGCTTTTTCGTGTATTTATTTATATTTTTTTTAATTTGTTTTTTTTTTTTTATTCTTTTGTGACTATTCTAAAATCTCTCTAGATGAAATTCGCTGAATTTGTAGGCCTTATAATTATCTTTAATTTAGCGCAGAATAACGCGTGACCAGACGTTAATTCCCAAAATTAAAGTGCAAATGTTAAAGGTATATTCGACA
The DNA here is from genome assembly GCA_947397865.1 of Polietes domitor. NCBI lineage: Eukaryota > Metazoa > Arthropoda > Insecta > Diptera > Muscidae > Polietes > Polietes domitor. The sequence continues at coordinate 62,798,076 of OX377622.1, forward strand.
AAAATTGGAACCTTCATTTAAAAATTAATTACTTTATATACCCTCCACCATGGATTGCATTCCATAGATGCTGTCGATTTTCGTAGAAGTGCAGTAGTATTACAGGAAAATAAAAATTTTTTAATATAGCCAAACTAAAAAGCAAGTAAGGAAAGGCTAAAGTCGGACGGAGCCGACTATATGATACACTCCACTTCCTATCTCATTACAATTCAGTTCTGTAAAAAAGCGAAATCGGGAAGGATTTTTGTATCATGTAAATGTATGTGTTTGACAAAAAATGTTAAATCGGAAATGACATCTGTATGGGGGTATATTGAAACATGGAACGCTGTGATTCACTTGTATGTTTGTAGGTGAAATATAATATGTAAAGTTTGGCCTAAATCGGTTAAACATTTGGGAGCAACATTTGTATATATATATAAAAAATTATATCTAAATCTGAACCGATCTGACCCACTTTCACCAGAGATGTTTCTACTGCAATTATAGGGTACTATGCCAAAGTTGAAGCGAATCGAGTGAAATATGTGGTTTATAGAGCGGAAAAAGTCAAATAGGGAGCGACATTAGTATGGGGGCTATATCTAAATCTGAACCGATATGACCCACTTTCACCATAGCTGTTTTTACTTCAATTATAGGGTACTGTGCCAAATTTGAAGTAAATCGAGTGAAATAAGTGGATTCTAGAGCGCAAAAAGACAAATCGGGAGCGACATTTGTATGGGGGCTATATCTAAATCTGAACCGATTTACTTCAAATTAAATAGCGTTCGTCCTTGATCCACAAAACTTATTTGTGCCAATGTTTGTTAAGATCGGACTATAATTGCGACCTGTAATTTGATTACAACAATAGATGGACAGACGGACAGACAGACGGACATTGCTAATTCGACTCAGAAAGTGATTCTAAGCCGATCTGTATAATAAACGTTAATGTCATTAATAAACGTTACGTGTCTACACAGTTAGCGGAATGTACACACAGAATTTCATCATTCTAGCTGTAGACGTTTAGTTGGTACTATTTTTATCCCTATGTACCCATATGCCGTATCCACTGAAAGTATGCATTTGGAAAAAACCTTTTAGTTTTTGTGTTTACGCAGTCAGAGGGATGTGTACTCCGAATTGCCGAATACTATTTGTATCCCCTTTTTCCATTTTAACCCCAAAAAGTACGAGTTTCATTTTATTTTACGTGTCTTACGTGTCCACAGAGGAATCTATACACAAAATTGCATTATTCTGAATGCAGCCGTTTGGGTGGTACCATTTTTATCCCTTTATTCCCATTTTACCCCTTAAAAGTACGAATTTGGAAAAAATTTTCATATTATGTATCTAGCCAATTAGAGGAATGTACACACCGAATTTCGTGTTTCTAGCTGTTGTCGTTTGATATGTACCACTTTTATCCCTTTTTGTCTCATTATAAAATAATAAATAAAAATCACGTTATGGTGCACGTTTTTGTTATAGGTGGAATTCGCATACCCAATATCAGGCTTAAATACTCAAAAATATTAGAGGTTTACATTGGGTATTTTTAGTCCTTGTTATGGAATTTTTTTTTGTTTCAATCCCAACCGATCTACGACTATAAGACGCATTTATGGAAAATTTGGACGTCCTATCTACTTTCGTTTAGATGTTAGCGTGCTTTCAACAGGTGGACGCACGGACATGGCTAGATCGTCTTAGAATTTTGTGACGATCAAGAATATATATACTTTATAGGGTCTCAGGTCGACATTTCAAGGTGTTACAGACGGAATGACAAAGTTAGTATACCCCCATCCTGAAGGTGGAGGGTATAAATATATTTGCAAATAATCGCCAATTGTATTGAAAGTGTATAATTGTATAAAATTATAAAATACTTAGATATAACGACCATATAAACATCCCTCTGAATCCAAATATTACATCGGACCTTGATCAAATATTGAAAGTGGGCAAAATAGGTCAACATCAAAGATCTCATACAAATTTCACTCCGATTTATCCTCTTACAGCTCTAAGAGTCTTTATATTAAATCGGTGCTTCTTCAAAATTTTCAAAGAATTTTATGTTACACCTAGGAAGACTTACAATGAAAGTAGGTCAATTTCATATAGCCGCTATATAACAACAGATTTTCTTTATTGGCGATTCTGAACGCAAATTCAATTTTTTTCGGATGTCGATATATTGTACATATCTGAAAATGAATTGATACACTAATGTTATTTTTAGAGAAGCTTTATTAATAAAATTCGCCAACAATCATGAGGTGAAACGGTCAGATGCTCTTGTCCTAATCTGAACCTTGATTGTTTTTTTTTTTTCAAACACGACGCTCTCATTTCCGACTCCCATCACCACTGTAATCAATAACAATGACTGATAGGCCGTAAAAGTACACGTAAGTGTAAGAGATCAGTTAGTAGCTTGTCCGGCTGTGTAAAAACCATTATTTGCACGCACAAACTGGTACAATGGCCTTGCGATTGTTATTATTAATTTTAATTGGAATTTCCATCCGAAAAATCTTTGTGCTTCACAGAGCATGCACTTCAATTGTTGTTGCGCTGTTTAATGTGAAATGTAAAAGTTTAATTTAAATAAATTCTCGCTCGATGTTCTTAGTCATAGCGTACTTTTTGAATTTCTACAGAACAAAAAAAAAACAACAACCAACAACAATATATTATTAATTATTAATAATTACAAGTATTTGTTTAATTAGCTATCATTTTGCAGGGTGCGAGATAAGTCATATTTAATTAGGAGGAGTTAAATATGATATACAAAAATAGATATGTGTCTTGAAAAGGCTGGACGGGAAGACAAGGCACGGCTTTTTAAATATATTATGATATTTTTAAGGTGCCTGTAATGTGATCAACTTGAATCCAAGTGACTTCATTTCAAAATCTACGTCACAACTAATGATGTCAGAGCTACATATCAACGACATGATTTACTTTCTACCATTAAGTTTTAAATCGCAATAAATCTTGAGGTAGTTAATTTATATTTCGATATCGATTGCATGATCGATGTTCGATTAAACAATTAAAATAAAGAAAAGTTTCGTTTCGATCGGTTTGTTTTGACATCATCATTTTCTTTCTGTGTTTTGATTGCCGGGCTCATAAATAATTAAAGCTGATGTTTCTCCGACATAGCAACAGGTGACCAGGAGTATGGATTTTTTCAAGACTGTCCGTGTGAAAGATTGGCAATTAAAGTGGTAAATCGGTCAGAATCGTTGGGATATGTGGATCACAACGACATACAATTAACCGCGCGAGGTGCATTTTTTCAAGATTAATGCCACAAACACTCAAAGACTGTTATTGTCAAAGATCAGCGATTATTTTCGAATTTTAAGTTTGTCGGAATCTTTGAGATCTATACATCAAAATGGCAAACATTTGACCGTGACAGAGGGGCATGGATTTGTAAGATAATTCCAAGACTGTCTTTGTAAAAGGTTGCCCCGGAAAGTATCATATACGATGCGGTCGTAATCACTATAAGCAACAAATAAGTTACACTAAGACAAGAACTAAAAATTGTATTTAAAGAACTTTCATGGGTCTATTAATTCAGAAAAATATACAGGATATATCACAGCCCTAGAAAGAATCTTAAAATTCGGACGTCATTCCTCATAATTTATAAAAATATAAATTTATACATTGAAAATTAATATAAATAATTGATTTGAATATGCTTTAAATATGTTTAATTTTTTAATATATTATATTTAATTTATTTTTAAGATTATTTTTAAGTTGCAGTCTGTAAGAAGGTTTGTATTCCATAGACTAAAAGAAATGAAATAAAATATATATTTATTAAACTAATACAACTTAATAATAATATTTAGTAAATAAAATTTTATATATTAAAAATTATCCCCTAAATAATATAATTAAAAATCGCAGAATTTTATAAAAATAGATTAATTGTAAGTTGTGTTTATTGTTGACCTTAACATTATTTTTATTTTTTGTTCGGTTATAGGTCATACAACTAAAAGAATAAAGCTTTTCTTTTAATTTGATGTTTTTATTTCAATAAATAAATTAATAAATGAAATTTCATATAAACTATACTACCCCTAACAAAATAATATAAAAAAATTAAATTTATTCAATAAAAATTAATATAAATATATATTTAATAAACTCGTACAACTTAATAATTATATTAAGTAAATAAAATTTTATAAAAAAAGAATCTCCCCTACATTCGAGGGTTCAATTTCACGAACATGATTAGTTCTTCTTGATTACTGGTTCTAAATAATATGGTAGTTAAATAATATGCATCTATTAATCCTGAAAAAAAATCGGATCCAGTGAAGTAGATCCCAACTTTATTAAATTTAGGTTTATATAATGTTTTGAGTTTACTTAATATTTATATAGGCACCTATTAATATATAAATTATTTTGGTTGTATGTATTGTTGACTTTTTAATTACATTTCATACCCTCCACCTCAAGGATGGGGGTATACTAACTTTGTAACACCTTGAAATATCGACCTGAGACCCTATTAAGAATATATATTCTTGATCGTGATAAAATTCTAAGACGATCTTACAATTCAATTCGGTAAAAAAGTGAAATCGGGAAGAATTTTTGTATCCTGTAAATGCACGTGTTTGACAAAAAATGTTAAATCGGAAAGAACATCTGTATGGGGGTATATTGAAACATGGAACGCTGTGATTCACTTGTATGTTTGTAGGTGAAATATAATATGTAAAGTTTGGCCAAAATCGGTTAAACATTTGGGAGCAACATTTGTATATATATATATATAAATAAATGTATATCTAAATCTGAACAGATCTTACCCACTTTCACCATAGATGTTTTAGTTAGATTATTAGATATTGTGCCAATTTTAAAGAAAACCGGGTAAAATATGTGGTTTCTAGAGCGGAAAAAGTCAAATCGGTAGCGACATTTGTATGGGGGCTATATCTAAATCTGAACCGATCTTACCCACTTTCTGCATAGGTGTTTCTTGTTGTATTATAAGATGTTGTGCCAAATTTAAAGAATATCGGGTACAATATGTGGTTTTTAGAGCGGAAAAGGTCAAATCGGGAGCGACATTTGTATGGGGACTATATCTAAATCTGAACCGATCTAGCCCGCTTTTGCCACAGGTATTTCTAGCTAGATTATAAGGTGTTGAGCCAAATTTGAAGAATATCGGGTATAATATGTGGTTTCTAGAGCGGAAAAAGTCAAATCGGTAGCCACATTTGTATGGGGGCTATATCTAAATCTGAACCGATTTGCCTCAAATTAAATAGCGTTCGTCCTTGATCCACAGAACTTACTTGTGTCATTTTTTGTTAAGATCGGACTATAATTGCGACCTGTAATTTGATTACAACAATAGATGGACAGACAGACAGACAGACAGACAGACAGACGGACAGACGGACATTGCTAAATCGACTCAGAAAGTGATTCTAAGCCGATCTGTATAATAAACCCGTTTCCATTTGGGTGTTACAAACAAATGCACAAAGACATAATACTCTCGTGGAGTGTATAAAAATGGAAAAAATGGTACATATCAATCGACAGCAGCTAGAAACAAGAAATTCGGTGTGTATATTCCACTAATTGAGTACATACATACTATAATTTTTTTCCAAATTCGTACTTTTAAGGGGTCAAATGGGAATAGAGGGATAAAAATGGTACCAACAAAACGGCTGTACCTAGAATAATGAAATTCGGTGCATACATTCCTCTGATTACGTAGACACGTAAAATAAAGCGATTGTTCGAAATTTGTACTTTTTGGGGTTAAATGAAAAAAGGGGATAAAAATAGTACCAACCAAATGACCGCAGCTAGAGTAATGAACCCTAGAGCCCTGACTGCGTAGACACGTAAAATAAAGCGATTGTTCGAAATTCGTACTTTTTGGGGTTAAATGAAAAAAGGGGATAAAAATAGTACCAACCAAATGACCGCAGCTATAGTAATGAGCCCTAGAGCCCTGACTGCGTAGACACGAAAAATTAAAGATTTTATCCAAATTTGTACTTTCAGGGGATACAATGGGAACAGGGAAATAAAAATGGTACCAACTAAACGGCTACAGCTAGAATGATGAAATTCGGTGTGTACATCCCTCTAATTGTGGAGACAAGTAAAAAGAAAGGTATTTTAGAAAGTCGTACTCTTAAGGGGGTAAAATAGAAAAAAGGGAAAAAATGGTACCAACCAAATGGCCGCAGCTAGAATCATGGAATTCGGTGTATACATTCTTTTCACTGCATAGACAAACAAAATAAAAAGATTTTTCGTACTTTTTACTTTTACTGTAAAAATTGGTTGAATCATGAGGTTAGGTTATTTTGCACTATGTACGTGAGATAATGGACTTTCAAAATTTGTACTTTTGGAATTAAAATGAAATGGAAATATAACCCACTGTAACACCCACTATCTACCAATATTTATGGAAATTACGCTTTTTTGAAAATGTAAATATAAGAATATTTATGTTTTGAATTGACTTGAAGTATTATTTCAATATTAAGGGCAATTTTTTAGCTATTATCTTTTTGGCAACACTGGTTTAAACAGCTGACGCAAGTTTCGTGTTTTGTTTCACTGTGAAACATCTTCAGTTTTGTCTATAATTTAACCATGAATCGTCTTACAAACGAACAACGCTTGCAAATTATTGAATTTTATTATCAAAATGCGTGCTCTGTTAAGAAAGTTCATCGCGCGCTTCCATTTTATGGTCAGTTTAGTCGACCCACTGAAGCGGCTATTCGGGCTATTGTGACTAATTTTCGCACCAAATTTACATTGTTGGACATTGAACCACCAACACGCTTACGTAGAGTGCGAACTGAAGTTATCGATTCGTCGCCGTTCGCAGCAATTGGGCCTCTGTTACTCAAAAACTTGGAAATGCTAAAATTTAACTAAGCGGATGAACCATTTGAGGCGCAGTCAAGGTTAACATCTGAATGAAATAATCTTCAAACATTAAATTATATGGACCGTACTATCGATTCAAATAAAGATTTCATGCAATTTTCTGAATTTTATGTGTTTTTTTTTGAAAAACTTTGCTATAGCTTTTAAAAAGTCACCCTTTTCATATATAGTGTAAACGTATTTGTAGCCTTGCTTTATAAGCGTGGTTTGAAATAATAAAAATATTATATTTATTTATAAAATTATTTTCTCAATATTTTTATTTGTTTTGTTTTGCCTATATTAAAAAAATAATATTTTCCTTCTACGGAATTGGCAATCTCTGTGGAATGCAATCCATGGTGGAGGGTATATAAAGTTCGACCCGGCCGAACTTGACTCCGTTTTTACTTGTTTTTTTATTATTAATGTTCGGCAATTAGGTCACACATATAAAAGACGAATATCTTCTTTTAATTTTTATACACTCCACGAGAGTATTACGTCTTTGTGCATTTGTTTGTAACACCCAAAAGGAAGAGAGATAGACCCATTGTTAATTATACCGATTGACTTAGAATCACTTTTTGAATCGATTTAACAATGTCTGTCTGTCCGTCCATCTATTCTTGTAATCACGATACAGGTCGCAATTGTAGACAGAACCAAATGAAACTTTGCACAACGAAGTTTTTTGGGATAAGAACGAACGCTATTTAATTTGAAGAAAATCGGTTCAGATTTAGATATAGCCCCCATACGAATTTCGCTCCCGATTTGACACTTTTCACTCTAGATACCACATATTACAACAGATTTTATTTGTTTTATTTTTATTTAAATTTTCCAATACTTCGACCAACGTCGTTGATCATCCTCAGGGATATTTTTAGAAAAACAAGTAATCACAGTGAACAATACAAGTTTTCTTACTTCAGTGAAGCCGAACAATAATAAAATAAAAAATATATAAATTATTTTTATATCTAGTATTTACCTATATGAATGTTTTTATAAATAATTTATATATTGCATATGTGAGTATGTTTGAGTGTGGCTTTCCCTTTCCATTAAAAAACAAAATTCCTTTGTAAGAAGAAATAAATTGATCGAAATAGCTGGAATTCTAATTTATTACATTCAGAACACACATAGGAATATTTTAAGATTTTTCTCCTTTTTGTACTCTAATACTGACTCATGTGTCCAATTTTTTTATACCATATCAAACGGAAACAATTTGTCCATTATCGATACGCCTTACTACTCAACTACTTAGCTCTATGCCAAAAGCCAATCGGCTTCTTCCCGAAATTAATTAAATATATCTTGGAACGCGAAATACTGTTTTTTTTTTGTTTAATTTAATCAACAATCTATCCATCAAATAAAATTTAACACTTTGAACTTCATCGTATAAAAAATCGCACGTTGTATGTGTATACTTGTGTATACGTATCTCATAGTTATATGCATTACTAATTACAAAGTCTTTTATTTTTTTTTTCATGCAATGATTATTTTGTAAATGAATTGTTGATAATGGCAAACACTAATGCTAAACACCCTACAATTATTGGATGACAATTAACTTTTTGTTTTACTTTCATTTTCCTTTGTGTGGCGGTGTCAGGTTCAATGCGATCGGACGATCGGTGTCAATTCGAAATGAAATGAATAAGTTTTCATTCATACGTTCGATCGTTCGTTCGTTCGTTTGTTCATACATGAGTTGGACTTTTGGTTTGGCTTAGAGAGTGCTCGCTGACTGGCTGTCGGACTGCTGTGACGTTTCCTTTGACCGAATCTGCTTATCACAGCACACTTGTGTCATAAGTCTTTTGTTTTGCATTTAACGCTTCTTTTGTGGCGAAAACTTTTTTCGAAACTTTCCACAGCTCGACGATTTCATTGACAAAAATTCACTTAATTTTTCAGACGTGTTCGTGTCTTAAGTCTTTTGTTTTGGCCACCACTCTCTGTCACGGCACGGGGATTGCGGATTTTCCTCTCTTGGCGGTCTCTCTCTCTGCCCGTCTCGTTTGTTCTCTCGTCTTCCAGTGAATTCATTCACGAATTTCCAGTTTCATTTTCATCTCTTGGCCGGTTTTCATTTTGGCGGCCTTAAGAAATACCGTTGGATTTTTCTTTTGCCGAGCTTTTGACGCTGCCGCGCCGGAGGCAGTCGGCATGCGGACTGCGTCGGCGCTTCGCGGCCCGTCTATGCGGCGTTTTCTTGCATATCGTATACGTGATTCAAGGTGTTGCATGTGAATATCGTGCCTTGACGGCGATTGTAAAGAATGAAAAGCATAAAAACGTAAAGCTTTTCTTTGTTGTTAGTGTTGCTGTTGTCGTTGTCATTGTTGTTTTATAACAAGTAATTTCCACTACGTTATGATTCGAAACAGTTATTTTACTATGTCGTCTCGTATCGTCTCGTATGGCATCGTATAGTACGACTATTATAGTATTTGTATATATATATTGTATTGTATATCATTGTACTCTACAAAAGCCGACAAGCGAGTCAATGGCTGTTGTGTGTGACTAAAGTGCGAGTGTGCGCGTGCGTACTCATACATACATACGTATGAATATATCTGAACTGCACCGAGTGTGAGAGTGTTTGATTGTAAATTACAAAGATTGACTCTGATGATGATTTGTATGTAAATATGTTAATGCTGCGCTCTATGATGACGCTGACGCTGATGGTGATGGCGATGATGATGATGTTGTGGATGTGGCTGTGGCTATGCCTGTACATATAGATTTTGTAGCCGATGTGATGGCTTTGAAGAACAAGTCAACGCTGAACATGGTGATGATGATAATAATCGTGATGCAGCTGTTGTTGAATTTCATTCAGTTTTGCCTTTGGATTGTTATTGTTTTTATTGTCTGTTCTTCTTTACCTTTAACAAAAATACTAAAAGACAACGGTTAAGTTAACCGAGGTTAGAAACACATTTAAATAAATTATATTTCCATTTAACCGGGCTGACACTTTTAGCTGTGCGCTGTGTGCTGCTGCGTGCCTTGTGCGGTTGGCAGCTTAGAGTCGTTATGGTTATGGTAAATAGTTTTAATTAAGATAATCGCATTGGCTCATTTTGAAAGGAATAGTTTCCGCTTCGTTGAGTAATGATGGACCTATGTGAATTCAAAACATTCTTAACATATTTATCTAAATTTGAAAAGATATTCAAATATAGAGTAATACGCTTAAATTAAATGCTTACCTAATAATGTGACAATACTAACTTGAAAACATTGAGTCGAACAGACATATATTAAATTTTCTGATCTAATTTTGGCTTTCTAAACTCGAACGTTATATTACTTTTTAAAACTTTTCTAAAATTACAATTTTCGTCGGAGGTACTTTTAATGTATGTACTCTCATTTTGGAAATATAAGGCCGATAACACTCGCTCTTATGTTCAATTAATCGAACTTATGATGGCTCCAAATTTTGTATTTTTTTTGCAAAAAAATAGTTTCTGTTGATCCGAAGAAACCCATAAAAATAGAAAAAATTTGAAAATATTATTTGATTTTATTATACCCTACACCACTTCGTGGACTAGGGTATTATAAGTTAGTTTCGCGCCAAATGTTTGTAACACCAAGAAATAATCGAGCTAGACCCACCTTTAAGTATACCGATCGGCTTAGAATCACCAGCTGAGTCGATTTAACGATGTCTGTCTGTCCGTCCGTCCGTCCGTCTGCTGTCCATCTAAGCTTGTTCGCACTCTACAGGTCGCAATTGTTCTCCGATTGTCATGTAACTTGGCAGAAGTTATTTTTTCTGGCCAAGGACCATCGGTATTGAATTTGGAGGAAATCGGTTCAGATTTAGATATATCAATTACTTTATTATTTACCATATTCATTAAATTTGACTAAAGATGCATTTATAGTTTTATTTTATATGAACTACATAAAATTGCTCCCATGAAATACCTGGGTTTAGTAATCGAAGCGAGGTATATACGCAGGGAGTGGTGTAGGGTATTATATAGTCGGCCCCGCCCGACTTTAGCCTTTCCTTACTTGTTTTTAAGTTAAAGATCTATAGATAAACGACCTCATTGTAGACTGTTTTTTATTTTTTGTTTAAATGGCGGGAAAGCCTTTTATAAATTAGATAACAGAATATTTTGTAAAGGCATATCCATGTCCGTCCGCCCGTCCGTGTGTTGAAAGCACGCTAGCATCTAAACGAAAGGAGTTAGGACGTCCAAATTTTCACCAATGGGTCTTATAGTCGTAGATCAGTTGGGATTGAAACTGCGCGAAATCGGCCCAAAGGGAAACATTTTTCCCTCACAAGGACTAAAAATACCCATAATAACCCCTAATATTTTCTAGTATTTAAGCATATTTTTGCAATATGTCTGCTTGTACGTACTTGATAATGGGTATGCGCTTTCCCCCTATAACAAAATCGTGCACCATAAAGTGATTCTTATTCGTAGGGGGAAATGGAATGGTGCAAAAAGGGATAAAAATGGTACATATTAAACGACAACAGTTAGAATAATGAAATTCGGTGTATACATTCATTTGAATGGGTAGACACGTAAAATAAACAGATTTTTCGAAATTCGTACTTTTTGGGGTAAAAATGGAAAAAGGGGATACAAATAGTACCAGACAAATGATCGCAGCTAGAGTCATGACATTCGGAGTATGCATTCCTCTGACTGCGTAGACACGAAAAATAAAAGGTTTTTTTTCCAAATTTGTACTTTCAAGGTATACAATGGGTACAGAGGGACAAAACAATTAAACGACTACAGCTAGAATGGTGAAATTCGGTGTGTACATCCCTCTAATTTCGTAGGCACGTAAAATAAAGAGATTTTAGAAAGTCGTACTCTTAATGGGGTACATAGGAAAAAGGGGATAAAAATGGTAACAACCAAATGGCCGCAGCTAGAATCATGAAATTCGGTGTATACATTCCTCTGACTGCATAGACATGCAAAATTAAAAAAAGATTTTTCTAATTGGTTGAATCGTGAAGTTAGTTTATTTTGCACTATGTACTTGAGATAATGGATTTTCAAAATGTTTACTTTTGGAATTAAAATTGAATGGAAATACAACCAACTGTAGCACCCACTATCTACCAAAATTTATGGTATTTAAGCTTTTTGAAAATATAAATATAATACACGGCAGAGGTATTGCTGGGTAACTATACCTGCATATACACATACTTACATATGCAACTTAATGAGATGCTTGTAAGATGGCAGTGTACTTTATTACTTGGTGCGATTTTTTAAATGAAAATTCGGCAAGTGAGTTGTGCTTCTCGTTCGTTTATAGAGGCCGGGTTTGATGTTGAAAAGTCGCTGCGAAGCCACTTGAAAAGACTTTTGACATGGTCGAAATCATGATCGTGGTAGACTTCAGCCAAGTAATAAATGTCACCATGCCATTTGTAAATAAATTTGCATTCTATTAAATTTAGATGCAAAATGGTCTTGAGCCAGGACAATATCCCAGTTCAAATTATTTATTTTTTTAATTGACTTCAAGTATTATTTCGATATTGCAAGCCTTGCCTTATAAGCTTATTTTGAAATAATAACAAGTAAGGAAAGGCTAAAGTCGGGCGGGTCCGACTATATAATACCCTACACCACTCCCTGAGTATGTACCTCGCTTTGATTACAAAACCCAGGTATATCATGGGAGCAATTTTATGTAGTTCATACAAATTATATAAATTATATTCATATAATTTATATGCTATAAATTCATATTTAGCCAAATTTAACGAATATGGTAAATAATATGGTAATTGATCCAATTGTCCGACAGACAAATACAAATAATACAGTAGTTAACCAAAGTTATACCAAAGTATGGACATATGGGCATCACCCAAACAATTCTCATTGCAACTCAATTCGGTAAAAAAGTGAAATCGGGAAGGATTTTTGCATCCTGTAAATGTATGTGTTTGACAAAAAATGTTAAATCGGAAAGGACATTTGTATGGGGGTATATTGAAACCTGGAACGATGTGGCACGCTTTCACAATGTATGTTTATTGACGAAATATAATATGTAAAGTTTGGCCAAAACATTTGTATCAGGGCTATATCTAAATCTGAACCGATCTTACCCACTTTCAACATAGGTTTTTTAGTTGGATTATAAGATGTTGTGCCAATTTTAAAGAAAAACGGGTACAATATGTGGATTTTAGAGTGGAAAAGTGAAATCGGGAGCGACATTTGTATGGGGGCTATATCTATATCTGAACCGATCTTACCTGATTTCTGCATATGCGTTTCTAGTTGGATTATAAGATGATGTGCCAAATATTAAGAAAATCGAATAAAATATGTTGTTTCTAGAGCGGAAAATGTCAAATCGGGAGCGACATTTGTGTGGAGGCTATATCTATATCTGAACCGATCTTATCCACTTTCTGCACAGGTGTTTCTAGTTCAATTATAAAATGTTGTACCAATTTTAAAGAAAATCGGGTACAATATGTGGATTTTAGAGAGGAAAAAGTCAAATCGGGAGCGACATTTGTATGGCGGCTATATCTAAATCTGAACCGATCTTACCCAATTTTTGCATAAGTGTTTCTAGTTGGATTATAAGATGTTCTGCCAAATTTAAAGAAAATTGAGTACAATATGTCGTTTCTAGAGCGGAAAATGTCAAATCGGGAGCGACATTTGTATGGGGGCTATATCTAAATCTGAACCGATCTTACCCAATTTTTGCATACGTGTTTCTAGTTGGATTATAAGATGTTCCGCCAAATTTAAAGAAAATCGGGTACAATATGTCGTTTCTAGACCGGAAAATGTCAAATCGGGAGCGACATTTGTATGGCGGCTATATCTAAATCTGAACCGATCTTGCCAAATTTTTGCATACGCGTTTCTAGTTCGATTATTAGATGCTGTGCCAATTTTAAAGAAAATCGGGTACAATATGTGGTTTCTAAAGCGGAAAAAGTTAAATAGGGAGCGACATTTGTATGGGGGCTATATCTAAATCTGAACCGATCTTACACAATTTTTGCATAGGTGTTTCTAGTTGGATTATAAGATGTTGTGCCAAATTTAAAGAAAATCGGGTACTATATGTGCTTTACAGGGCGGAAAAAGTCAAATCGAGAGCGACATTTGTGTGGGGGCTATATCTAAATCTGAACCGATTTCCTCCAAATTCAATACCGATGGTCATTGGCCAGAAAAAATAACTTCTGCCAAGTTTCATGACAATCGTACAACAATTGCGACCTGTAGAGTGCAAACAAGCTTAGATGGACAGCAGACGGACGGACGGACAGACAGACATCGTTAAATCGACTCAGCTGGTGATTCTAAGCCGATCGGTATACTTAAAGGTGGGTCTAGCTCGATTATTTCTTGGTGTTACAAACATTTGGAGCGAAACTAACTTATAATACCCTAGCCCACGAAGTGGTGTAGGGTATAAAAATATTATATTTATTTATAAAATTATTTTTTCAATATTTGCATTTGTTTCGGTTTGGCAATATTAATAACATTTATATTTTCCTGTAATATTACTGCACTTCTACGAAAATCGGCAGCCTCTGTGGAATGCAATCCATGGTGGAGGGTATATAAAGTTCGGCCTGGCCGAACTTAGCACCCTTTTTAATCGTTTTCTTTACTTTGATCAGATCTCTAATTTAAGAACTTTTCTTTCTGACATTTTTTCGAATTAAAAATATTTTTCAATTGACTCAAACATAAACCATTGCATATCTCAAAACGGTGACTTAGACCACGATCATACTAACTGGCAGAAATATACAAGGTACCTTCAATGAAAATTGGAATTTTAGAAAAAATATCCATAAACAATATTTTCTGTTGATTTTATGAATCCTTAGTGCACAGGCTTGCTATATATGAGGATTTGTCCCCATCCATGGGGATTTTATGAATGTAAAAAAGACAAAAAATATGAAATGGAGACAAGTGATTTTTATGGAGATTTCATAAAATATTTCGGGGGTTTTGTGCAGAAATTCATGATTTTGGCCGATGACGACCATCTTCCGCAGGCCGGAAAAGATATTATCATAAAGATATGAAAAAAAATCAATAAATGTGTTATAAAGTATTTAATACTATCAATAAAAATTAAAGGTAAATCAAATTTCTAAAAAACATTCGCTTTCACCCAACAAGACATGATTTGTGACATCATGATATACATATTAGGGCTGTTTTTCTTTAAGACGGGATAACGAGCTGAGATAACAAAAACTTTAATAAAGAAATATTTTTTTTCTCAAAATAAAAAATTATGTTTTCACATGGTTCCGACTACAGTATAAATATTTGTATCAAAAATAAAATTAAAAGAAAATTGTTTTGCGTTGACGTTTTTGGACTTAGCCTCGATAACGATAATTTTGCCTTACACTGGATAATTATCCAGGCTAAGTACAAAATAAAATAATTTTTTGAAAATTTATTTTCATACACACGTTGATATTGTTGTTGGCGATAATTTTAAAAAAGATTTTTTATTTTGAAATGCGAATGAAATTTTAATTTTTATTTGGGTCTTAAAGAAAACAGCTCTGTAAATATTGTTATTTCTACACGAAACATTTCGATTTCTAGTTATTGTTCCTATTTGCAATGATTCGAAAATATTGTATATAAAAATTACTAAATTTAAGGTACATAAGTACAATTTTAGTATCAAGTTTATTGATTGCAAGAGTAGACAACATTTTCGTTATCTAAAACGAAATATACTACAATTTTAAATAAGAAGCTTGTTCGCGACGTAGGATTGTCGACGAATCATCAATTCATTCGTAACATGTTTTTGCTTTGGTCGAATTCTTTAAAATAATACTTCTTTTTATAATTAGGAATTTTTCATGACTAGTCTGGGGACAAAACTGATCAAAATATTCCATGATTGTTGACGAATCAAGAAATCATTCATAATTTGATTTTGTTTTAGTCTATTTTTTTGAAATTAAACCAGTTTTTATATTTGGGGATAATTGGTGATTTTTTATGACAATTTTGGGGCAAGGAAAAAATTTATCTGGCACACAAAAAATTAATTTTTAGGTCTCGAACACAAAATTTTTATTTTTTGTTGCAGGAGAGCAAATATCGGTCTAAAGATTGCTTAAGACTTTCAATTGTGATGAATGGTTAAATTGTGATTTAAAAAATGAAATCATACATATCATTATTGACTTTTTTGATGGTCTAAACGCGAAAACGATATTAATTATTTTTTGGATATATTTTTTTATTTGATATATACAGATGCGGTCAAAATAATAGTGGATCATCACAGCTTAAAATAAATGTTCTTATATTTGATTGCGTGATAATTTTGTATTACTTCCACTGAGAATACAAAGACAAAATAATTGTTTATTTGGTAATATGGTTTTAATTACTTAGGGAATTAAAATTTTTTTGTATTATTTGACAAAATAATAATAGTTTTCAAAAAAATCAATAAAGGGACTTTTTCTCAATTATTCTTTCTATTCTATTTATGAAATATTATTCTTTTAGTTTTCTTAATCAATAGGGCGGGAAAGCATTTTGATGAAAATAATCGAATTAATATAAAAAGCTTGGAATGTGAAGTTCAAGTTTTATTCCAGCGACCTGTTAAAATGATTTGAAATTTGATATTATATGAAGAAAAAATTAAAAAACGTTAGCGGATAATGGAGAGTAAAGCATAATGGCTTCGGATTATTTTTCATATATCATATGGAGTTGGGTCAATACATTGGCCCAGAACTACCATGAACTCTGCCCAGTACGTTTAAAGACTGCATAGGATAATCCATCCGTATACAGAATATGAAATGCCCCTTAAATGTGTCTTCTACCAAGACAATTATCCCAAAAACGACAGCCGACCCGCAAAAAGATGGTTTAAAGTCAATAATATCAATGTTAATTATAATATCGCAGACACACCACACAGTGGAATATTTTCATACTAGCTGAGGCAAAAATTAGAAGGAATAGAGCTAGGACCTTGAAATTTCGCACACATTCCTTATATCGTCAAATTAGATCAAAAACAATTTTTTGTTTAAATCCGCCCACAACCCCCGTCATAAATTTCTTACATATATATGTTATTACAAATCATTACCAGTGATTTCACTTGAGTCCACAATTAAATGAAAATTTTCAGTATCACGCCCAACGTCCAAATATTTTATTTTTGTTTTTTACGATTTTCGAAATTTTTGATAAAAATTATTTTAATTTTTAATCGATGACAAACGACTGTTATAACTTTATAAATAACTTAAGATTAATATCGGCCCAATATTTACATGGGCACGCATTCCATAAAACCTTACATCCCTGAAGTATGCTTTAAATATTTTTTCCAAAATACATTAACTGAAAACAACGAAGAAAGTATTGCTACAATTTTGACTTAGACTGTTTTACCATTTCAGTGATTAAATCGATATTGGCACCTATAGGCAGAATATTCTTTTCAAAATGAATAAATAAGACAATAGTTTAACAATATTTGTAAATGCCGAGGCATCGATCGGCCTCGCGAGTATAGTTTTATTCTGTAGAAAATTAATAAATGCAACTTTCAGGTAAACCACTGTCTGAAAAGGAAAGCAACAACGTAATTACATGTTTTTAAATGCAAAAAACCACCCCAAGAGCTCTTATTTTCTAAGGACTAAACGAAAATTCAATACAATGTTTCGAGATACAACCCAATAAAATAACCTCTATTATGATCAAAACATCAACTATTTTAGCATTTATGAACTTTAAATGCATCCAAAGCCAAAGCTAATTTTAGCTAAATTTAGCCGCGATATTGTCCAAAATCTTTTAGAATATGCTTAATTGGAATGTTCTTTGCAAAATTCAATAAGTAAAGTCGAGATTTGGGCGCATGACATTTGGGAGTTTTTGCCGCTACATCTTGCATTTTGTTCGGCATCACAATCTAATCAAAAATTTTAAGTGTGATGAAAATGAGGCGTCACTAGCAGAACCGAAAGACAAAATAATAGGCTTTTGCACGTTATTATGGAGGCATGGGCAAAAATACCGCATGAAAGATGCAAAAGACTAGTCCACGAACGGACGTTGTGCCGCAGTAATAAGCAATAAGTGCAGTGTAACTAAGTATTAAATTCCAGGAAATAACGATTATTTAAGTTATTATTCAAAAACTGTTTCGTTTAAAGTGAATTAATAAACAATATTTCTAGTTTTTCTTAGCACAGCTTTCTTCTGACCGGTCTTATTTAGTCTAAAGGCTAATATCACTTTTTGAGGGGTTAAATGGAAAAAGGGGATAAAAACTGTACCAAACAATTGACCGCAGCTAGAATGATGAAATTCGGTGTGTACGTCCCTCTAATTGCGTAGACACGTAAAATAAAGAGATTTTCGAAATTCGTACTTTTAAGGCGGTGAAATGGGAAAACTGGGATAAAATTAGTACCAGCCAAATGACCGCGGCTAGAATCATGGATTTCGTCGGAGTGCAAAATGAAAAGATTTTACCAAATTCGTACTTTTTACTTTTACGGCAAAAATGAGTATGATCATGAAGTTTGGTTATCTTACACTGTGGACGTGAGAGATAATGGATTTTTCAAAATTTTTACTTTTGGAATTAAAATAGGACGGAAATTCAACCAAAAAATTACTGTAGCTGCAAATGCACCCACTATCCCTCATTTTTTGTGTATTTATGCTTTTTTGAAGTTTTCTGCCTTATATTAACTTTTTTAATTATTATTTCAATATATATAGTGTAAACGTATTGATAGCCTTGCTTTATAAGCGTGGTTTGAAATAATAAAAATATTATATTTATTTATAAAATTATTTTTATACCCTCCACCTTCAGGATGGGGGTATACTAACTTTGTCATTCCGTTTGTAACACCTTGAAATATTGACCTGAGACCCTATAAAGTATATATATTCTTGATCGTCATAAAATTCTAAGACGATCTAGCCATGTCCGTCCGTCCGTCCGTCTGTCCGTCTGTTGAAAGCACGCTAGCATCTAAACGAAAGGAGCTAGGACGTCCAAATTTTCCATAAATGCGTCTTATAGTCGTAGATCGGTTGGGATTGAAATGGGGCGAAATCGGCCCAAAGGGAAAAATTTTTCCCTCACAAGGACTAAAAATACCCATAATAATCCCTACTATTTTAGCGTATTTAAGCATGTTTTTGGAATATGTCTGTTTATATTTGCTTGATATTTGGTATGCGTATTACCCTTATTTGTAGGGGGTGAAATGGGGCAAAAAAGGGATAAAAATGGTACACGTTAAACGACAACAGCTAGAAACACGAAATTCGGTGTGTACATTCCTCTAATTGAGTAGATACATAATATAAAAGTATTTTTCCAAATTCTTACTTTTAAGGGGTAAAATGGGAATAGAGGGATAAAAATGGTACCAACTTAACGGCTGTACCTAGAATAATGAAATTCGGTGTATACATTCCTCTGATTGCATAGACAAGTAAAATACACGGATTTTAAAAATTCGTACTTTTTGGGGTTAATATGAAAAAAGGGGATACAAATAGTACCAATCAAATGACCGCAGCTAGAGTCATGAAATTAGGAGTATACATTCCTCTGACTGTGTATACACGGAAAATAAACTGATTTTTCGAAATTCGTACATTTTGGGGTTAACATTGAAAAAGGGGATACAAATAGTACCAACCAAATGACCGCAGCTAGAGTCATGCAATTCGGAGTATACATTCCTCTGATTGCGTAGAAACGGAAAATAAACGGATTTTCCGAAATTCGTACTTTCAAGAGATACAATGGTACAGAGGGATAAACATAGTACCAACTAAATGACTACAGCTAGAATGATGAAATTCTAATTGCGTAGAACCGTCAAGGGGGTAAAAATGGTACCAACCACATGGTCGCAGCTGGAATTATGGAATTCGGTGTATACATTCCTCTGCCTGCATAGACACGCAAAATAAAAAGTTTTTTTTCCAAATTTGTACCTTTTCTATTATGGCAAAAATTGGTTGAATCATGAAGTTAGGTTATTTTGCACTATGTACGTCTGATAATGGATTTTTTTACACTTTTGGAATTAAAATAGAATGAAAATACAACCAACTGTAGAACCCACTATCTACCAATATTTATGGTATTTAAGCTTTTTGAAAATATAAATATAAGAATATTTATTTTTTGATGTGAAATAAATAATGGTTTGAAGTAATTAAAATATTATATTTATTTATAAAATTATTTTTTCAATATTTGTATTTGTTTTGGTTTGCCTATATTAAAAAATATATATTTTCCTGTAATATTACTGCACTTCCACGAAAACCGACAACCTCTGTGGAATGCAATCCATGGTGGAGGGTATATAAAGTTCGGCCCTGCTGAACTTCACCCCTATTTTTAATTGTTTCTAATTAAAAACCGGATTGGGAATGAAACAATACCACCTTTCAATCACCGTAAAAACTCTTAAGGCTCTCGCAGTAAAACTAATATTTTCTTTATCGACATTTTTTAAAATAAGCAAAATTATCACCTGTAGAAAGAACAGAAAATTAACGAGCTAATTTATGTTTTCCTTTTTTAAAAAATAAAAAGATAAAAATTAATCTTTTTTACAAAGGCAGAAAGAACAGAAAATTAACGAAAACATAAATTAATTTTATTTTTTTAAATATAAAAATTAATATTTTTACGAAGACAACTTCATCAAAAAATATGAATTTTTTTTCTTGTAGCTCGTATATCTCTTAACCCTTCAATGCGCAATTTCTTTTAAAGAAAATATATTTATTATGTAAAAAGTGTAATAAAACTTCTAGAAAATATCAAAAATATTATTTTATAGTTTTTTATATTTAATTTTTAGAAAAAAAGCACGTGGAATGAATGACAAAAAGGTTTGTCAAAATGTGGTCTATAAGAGCGGAGAAGGCGCACAGATGACCCAAGTGGCTGCGATTCTATACTACGTGCTGCTAACGACCACCATGTAAATGGCTACTTAAGAAAGTATAAATTAACCCTAAACAAAACGATGCACGTCAATTGCCTCAGCCTTGGAGCTAGTTCCGCACAATGGCATTCGACCGTTTCTGTTCCACTTGTCCTTTCCCTTATATCGAATGAATATGCATTGTGGTTTTGTCATTTTATCTTCACCATTTGTCTCCATCTCTGAGGCAGTTTGTGGTCATATTCATGACAGTCATTCTTATTCATAAAATTTCTATTTTTATATTTTTATAAGCTTAAATCTAACCCAATTATCTTTTCTCTTTTATGGTTCATTTCTTTTGTTCTTTCATCTTTTGTATGAAATTGAAAGTTGTTTTCTTCTTCTTCTTCTCCATTTTTTAACATTTCCCCAGCATCTGAGTCAAAAGCTGGTTGAACCAAGATTTCTTGGTTTCACATCTTATCCGCTACATTCTGGCCGGAGTCACGTTTCCATTTGTCTAGAATCGTTGTGTTCTAAAGAAGCTTCGTTTTATGCGTTAATCGCAGTCTGACGGCATGCGTGTGTATGTTCGTGTTTGTATTTTGAATAGACGGATGGATGAGATGAATGAATGAACGAATTAATGTGGCGAGAGAGTGAGAAAAAACAATGCCGGTTAATTTATGACGTTAACCTATTTAATGTGCTTTAATTCGTATAAATTTGGGGTTCTTGCGGTTCAAAACCCATTTAAAAAACCCACAAAAACATGTTGCTTAACGGCTGATTTGATGATCTCCAGTTGAAATGTAATTATCTATGATTTGGGCGTGGAAGTGTGTGTGTGTGTGCGCGTGTTCGGCAAGCTTAACGGAAATGATGAATCCAAAAAACGTGATGATCGCCACCATATGACAAAGTATGTTTGTTGAGGTTGTTCAAAAAGAAGAACATTTCAAAAGTCGTGGTATGATCTGGAGGAAGTCAATGCAATTCGGTCTTTGACCTTTGGAGCAAATAGACAACAAAAAGTACGTTTAATGATTTTTCTCTTTTAAAGATTTTTCATTATTTTTTAAAAACTAATTTATTGGGATTGTTTCAAAATTGCGAATATGTCTAGAGTTCAAATAAACATTGAAATTTTGAAACTTTAATGCTACCGAAAGGCGTAACAACTCTTATTGGGGTTCACGGACATTATGGCCAGGGTCAAAATGATATGGCATCTGTAATGTAATAATATTTCATAATTTTTGGCATTCAGCTGTTGATGACAGGGATTTCTATTGTAATCAGCTTAATTGGTTCAAAACTTTCTCATGCAATGCATGTAAAATTTGGAAGTTATTGCGGATTTTATAAAAAATGCCTTAAATTCGTAACATCAACTGCCTAGCCCACGAATGGACAGTGATAAAGCCGAAATATTTTGGGACAACGAATTAAACAAGCCATAAATTAATTTCAATCGGGAAAATTCATCTGTGCTGCCATCTTAAAGTATGCTGTTTTAATTAATTCTATTAAATATTTATCATATTAACTTATGGGTTGGTTACCTTATTGACACTATTAGCAGTAAATAAAAAATTATTTTAAAATATCCAAGAATTGTCTTTTTGTTATTTAAAAAATTACAAGAAAATAAGAAAAAATAAAAAAATAAGATTTGATAATTATATATTAAAATAAAAGGAATTTGCTTTGTATTTTTATCTCTTACCACAAAAAGCTATGATTTTTGATTTGAACTGGGATATTGTCCTGGCTCAAGGACATCTATATTTAATAGAATGCAAATTTATTAAAAAAGTGGCTTCGCACCGACTTTTCTACATCAAACCCGGCCTCTATAAGGAGACGATTCTTACAAACGAACGAGAAGCACAACTCACTTGCCGAATTTGCGTTTAAAAAAAAGCGCACCAAGTAATAAAGTACACATGTCATCTTACAAGCATCTCATTGAGTTGCATATGTAAGTATCTTCTGCCGTGACAAAGTTATGATTTTATATACACTCCACGATAGTATTATGTCTTTGTGCATTTGTTCGTAACACCCAAAAGGAAGGGAGATATACCCATTGTTAATTATACCGATCGACTTAGAATCACTTTTTGAATCGATTTGGCAATGTCCGTCTGTCTGTCCATCAATTCTTGTAATCACTATACATGTCGCAATTGTAGCCAGAACCAAAGGACAAGGACAAACGCTATTGAATTTGAAGAAAATCTGTTCCATGATTGGATATAGCCTCGATACAAATATTCTTCTCGATTTGACAAATTGGACAGGTTATATTAGCCTGTGATTAGGAAACATACAAAAATTCTTCCTGTTTTCACTTTTTTAGCGAATTGAATTGTATTCGGATAGAAAGTGGAGTGTATCACATAGTCGGCCCCGCCCGACTTTAGCCTTTCCTAACTTGTTTTAAATTATCTTATGACAAAATTCTCGATTTTCGATCCACCCAAGTGTCTACAGTTCCATATTTTTTTTGAAAATCGGGAAATGCAGTTTTATTTGCCTTATTAAGAAGCAACAATTTGCAAACTGTCATTAAAATCTGAGAACATAAGGACAATTTCTAAAGGGTGATTTTTTAAGAGCTTGATAACTTTTTTTTTAAAAAAAACGCATAAAATTTGCAAAATCTCATCGGTTCTTTATTTGAAACGTTAGATTGGTCCATGACATTTACTTTTTGAAGATAATTTCATTTAAATGTTGACCGCGGCTGCGTCTTAGGTGGTCCATCCGCTTAGTCCAATTTTGGCATTTCCACGTTTTTCAGTAACAGAGACCCAATTGGTGCGAACGGCGACGAATCGAAAAATGGTGGTCATCATTAACACTGGCCGATACAGCTGCGATATTTTCTTCAGTTCGCACTCTACGTAAGCGTGTTGGTGGTTTAATGTCCAACAATGTAAATTTGGTGCGAAATTTAGTCACAATAGCCCGAATAGCCGCTTCAGTGGGTCGATTAAACTGACCATAAAATGGAAGCGCGCAATGAACTTTCTTAACAGAGCACGCATTTTGATAATAAAATTCAATAATTTGCAAGCGTTGTTCGTTTGTAAGACGATTCATGATGAAATGTCAAAGCATACTGAGCATCTTCTCTTTGACACCATGTCTGAAATCCCACGTGATCTGTCAAATACTAATGCATGAAAATCCTAACCTCAAAAAAATC
The DNA here is from genome assembly GCA_947397865.1 of Polietes domitor. NCBI lineage: Eukaryota > Metazoa > Arthropoda > Insecta > Diptera > Muscidae > Polietes > Polietes domitor. Next base: position 62,822,291 of record OX377622.1, read on the forward strand.
ACTCTATATATCGTTTTACATGACATCATGAAACGAATACACCAAGATTAGGAACGTACAATTGTTGAAATATGTTTCATTATTGAAGTCCAGGCAAGATTTTTTAACATTGTATTTACCCCTCGTACATGAACTATACAAGTAAACTATAGTTGAGGGCGTAGGGATTGATCCTGAGACATAATTGGAGTAAGTTATAAAATATACAAAAATAGATATTTAATTATGGAGGTGTTTAAAAGCAATGATGAAACTAAATAGAAAAAATACATTATAAATCTATTTATTTTATTTATTTATTTATTACAATTAAAATTATAATAAACTAGAAAAAAGCACTAGCAATTAAAGCTATCGGCTTAATCTATTTATATATATAAAAGAGTAGCGTTACTGACTGACTTATCATTGACCAGCCCACAGACCAAACGGCTGAAGCCAGGCTCATGAAATTTTCAGGGTAGTTCCCAAATGTGACATGGGTTTTACGAAATTCGTACCTTTAGGGGGTAAAATGGGACAAAAAGGGATAAACATCGAACCTTCGTCCTGACTAAACGACAGTAGCTAGAAACATGAAATTCGGTGTGTCTCTTGCAATGACCATGCCGACGAGCTACAATTTTTCGAAATTTGTACTTTTAAGGGAGGAAAGAGACAAAAAGGGATTAAAAATGGAAACAATTTAAGTGTTGCAGCTATATTCGTGAAAATCGGCATCTACATTTCCCTGGCAACGTAGACTTGCAACATAAATGGATTTTTCGAAATTTGTAAAGAGTGATTTTTTTGAGGTTAGGATTTTCATGCATTAGTATTTGACAGATCACGTGGGATTTCAGACATGGTGTCAAAGAGAAAGATGCTCAGTATGCTTTGACATTTCATCATGAATAGACTTACTAACGAGCAACGCTTGCAAATCATTGAATTTTATTATCAAAATGCGTGCTCTGTTAAGAAAGTTCAGAAAGAAAGAAATTGTGTTCAGCGACGAAGCTCATTTTTTGCTCAATGGGTACGTAAATAGGCAGAATTGTCGATTTTGGAGTGAATATCAGCCAGAAGCATTGCAAGAGCTACCAATGCATCCAGAAAAAGTCACAGTTTGGTGCGGTTTATGGGCTGGTGGCATCATTGGACCGTACTTCTTCAAAGATGATGCGAATCGTAACGTAACTGTGAATGGTGAGCGCTACCGTGAGATGATATCCAACTTTTTTTTGCCCAAAATGGAAGAACTGAACTTGGTTGACATGTGGTTTCAACAAGATGGCGCTACATGCCACACAGCTCGCGATTCTATGGCATTTTGAGGGAAAACTTCGGAGAACAATTCATCTCAAGAAATGGACCGGTAAGTTGGCCACCAAGATCATGCGATTTGACGCCTTTAGACTATTTTTTGTGGGGCTACGTCAAGTCTAAAGTCTACAGAAATAAGCCAGCAACTATTCCAGCTTTGGAAGACAACATTTCCGAAGAAATTCGGGCTATTCCGGCCGAAATGCTCGAAAAAGTTGCCCAAAATTGGACTTTCCGAATGGACCACCTAAGACGCAGCCGCGGTCAACATTTAAATGAAATTATCTTCAAAAAGTAAATGTCATGGACCAATCTAACGTTTCAAATAAAGAACCGATGAGATTTTGCAAATTTTATGCGTTTTTTTTAAAAAAAAAGTTATCAAGCTCTTAAAAAATCACCCTTTACTTATAAGGGGCGAGCGGGACAAAAAAGGATAAAAATGGTACCAACTAAAGTACTACAGCTAGAATTGTGAAATTTGGTATATAAATTCCTCTGACCATATATAAGCGCATTAAAATTGGATTTTTCAAAATTTGTACTTTTAAGGGGTGCGAGGGACAAAAAGGGATAAAAATGGTACCAATTAAAGTATTGCAGCTATAGTCGTGGAATTTGGTGTGTAAATTCCTCTGACAACGTAAAAGCGCAATTTTAAATTGATTTTTTAAAATGTGTACTTATAAGGGGTGCGCGCGACAAAATGGATGAAAATGGTATCAACTAAAGTATTGCAGCCAGAATCGTGAAATTTGATATATAAATTGCTCTGAGAAGCGCAGTAAAATTGGATTGTATTTTACAACTTATTTTTTAAACCCAAACTGTTTTAGTTTTTTCGTTTGTATTTTTTTTTGTGGCCTGTAATCAGTATTTGATTTGAACTGGGATATTGTTCTGTCTCAAGACAATTTTCTATCTATATTTAATAGATCAAAAACTATTTCAAAATCAAAAGCTGAAAATTATGATGTTGACGCCCTCATATTACCAATATCATCAGTAGGGATGTCAAAATCGGCCATCTTAGGGAAACGGGGTTTCGGTTTGTTAAAAAATTTACAATATTCAAAAACCGGTTTTCGGTTTTTATAATTTGATAAAACTGTTGAAACCGTTTTTTATAAAAAGCTTGATGGTCTTATAGAAATATACAAAGTTCAGCGATTTTTTGAGAACTTTGTTTTTCCATATATACATGTAAATGAAGTTCAAAGGATACATTTTTTCGTAGATTTATGAAATATGATCTTAGATTTTTTTAATTAGGTACAGCAGAAATACGGACGCGACAAAAGGGACGCGACAAATATTTCCAATCGTAGTAAAAAAGTACTAATTTTCGTTATAACACTTCAACTTTTAATAAAAATAGACGAGAACAAGTTAACTTCAAATTTCATAATAAAAAGTTGTCGAAATAAAGAAAAAATAATGTTAAAAGCTATTAGTGTGTTCTGATTTCATTTTTTGGTAGACCTTTTTTGGGAGATGCCCATATGGCTCAGAGAACCCACACGTGACTGTTGAGAAGCCAAACGAGTCACTGTTTGGTGTGGATTTTGGACTGACGGCATCATTGGGATGAGGTACTACCGAGCCAGTCGTGGTAGTCATATGAATGATATTGTGTTCCATTATTGGCAATAAAACCAGAAATTTGAAAAAATGTATAGCCGATTCCTATTTAAAATTTTAAGTGGTTCACCCTATACATGCTTATTTCAAATTTTCTTATTTCATGTTTTAAACAAAAATTCACTTAAATCGCCGGTCTTGTTTACTTAAATTACCAAAGATTGTTTTGAGCTTTCTTTTGGACACCAGAAGAAATACGTTATAAGATGCTATGCTATCTTATCAAATTTTTTTCACAAAAAAGTATACTAATAAGTATTATGTGCTTATTAGTATGAGAAAAATGTGATTATAAATGTCATTTGCATAATCATATATTGGAAGATTAATTTTAATAGGAGGTGTTTTAAAATTGTATACGTTTCGCTGTTAATATTACTATTTTCGTACTTTTTCTGTCTCCATTTTAATTTAATCATTATGTTGGGAAAATCTTAACTCTGCGGTATTAAGAGGTCAGTTATATTTACACCTAGTAAACAAATCATATGAGAGCCATGATTTTCTTGCGTATATTTACTCTGTAATATATTTATAATATATTCACGAATGTTTTGTAATTTAAAAACCGGTCAATCGACATGAAAACACCGGTTTCCCCGGTTTGACGAAAATACCAATTTTTGAAGAAACCAATGGTCGGTGTCGGAGTTAACACCGGTTTCCGGTTTCGGTTTTGACATCCATAGACATCAGCGATGTGAATAAGGTTGTGTATATACATTGCTTGAGATTTTGGTCCATAAAAATTTGGCATTAGCTCGACAATAATCTTCAGAATTGCCTTTCGTAATTTGCTTTTAGAACACCTAACTCACTGGATAACAAACTTCTAAGTTCTGTGTATAAAATCAAAAAATGCCTTACTGATCAGGTTTCAAAATAAATTTTAAATTTACACATTCGTTGTATAATAAGAAAATCTATTTATTTATTTTTGTTTAAAACAATTAAAATTATAATAAACTATATAAATTGAGTAGCTTTCTAGATTTTTATGCCCATAAAATCAAATGATTTTCTCTGAAATTAAATTGTAAAATATGTAGATATATCTAAAAAATTGTTGTGAAACAGCAATACCTCTCTGAGAAACAAAGCAGTATTAATTCAAAAGCATTTTTAAAGCAAATGTTTGCTAATGCCGAGGTATAACACATATGTATTTTATCAAGAATTACAAATTTAACTAGATCAAGGTTAACAGTATCTATACTCTCTGGATTTGTTTCTAAAATTAAAATTTTCTACAGCTACAATTAAAACAATAATAGATAAACAAATTTTGCGAATAGATAATATTGTGCATAATAGATAAATAATTTCTTTTCATTGAATGTACAAGTGGAAATGATCACAAGGCATGATCCCAAAATTTTATTACAAATTGGAATTTAAAAAATCAAATATTGTTGGCATTGATTTTATGGACCATGTCTTAATACTCACAAAAAATAATTTTTAGGATCCGGACATAAAATCTATTATTTTTTGTTGCTTAGTGTAACAAACAATGTGCTTTTTTGGCCCAAAAAAGGTGTGACTCAATCATGTTTTTTCACCACGCGTGCAGTGTGAACAACCCTGCAGCTTAGAGCATCCCAACCTGTAGAATGAGGTTATAAAACTAAAGACTTATGGCACGAACTTGCTCAATTCTAAAACAATGACATCAAACCTTGCAACACCTCCCACCGATAAATTGACAAAGCGGAGTGGAAAGATTCGAAAGCTTTATTTTAACACACCAACCGACCAGTGGCAGTTTAATAACCTCTCGCTGAGGTTTTTTTTGGCAAACGCCTTTAGCCGAGGGACCGTAAATTATAGAACAGAGCTATAATAATAAATTATTTCAAAAATTCAATTACAAAAAAAAAACAAATATTTTGTTTGTTTTGAGTTCAATGAAATTCGAAATCGCATATCTTTGTTGACAAATGCAAAGGTCAAGGGTATGAATGGCAAGATGAGTTTATTTTTTGTTTTGAAGAATGTGGAGTTTCAAGAATACCCGTGCCAATATGTATTCTTGAAACTCCACATTCATCGCCAGCATTGCAGTTAGTAGGGACGGAAGCTAATACAATAAACCTATTAAATTGTGGCTGGTATCTTAAGCGAGAAACTGAAAATAATGAAAAAATAATTAACAGCAACAACTTAAACAAATTAATTAAACATTTAGTTTCAGTCGAGCGACACTCCCCGTCAACAGGTTCCCATCGTCCATTCTCCGGTCCGTCGATCTGCAGCAACAAAGAAAAAGAAATTATCATCTTTGATTTGCATTCCATCGCAGATTATATTTATGTGTGATTTTGCTGTGTTTAGTGTTTTTTTGTTTTTGCTGTTGGTATCATCCACCAAAATGAATGAAAATGAAAGTATAGCAAATAGTCAATTATACAAGAGAGAAAAAAGCGAAAAAAAAATGAAAAAATAAATACATAAATTGCAAAAATCACAAAACAATCCATAAAACTCAAAACAATGAAGACACGTTCGGCTTTGGATACGGACGCACAGCGCGCAGGAGCAACAGCACCAAGAAATTATAATAATAATTCATTGCTAAATGTGGCTGCATCCATCCATCCATCCATTCATTCATTCATTCGTTCGATTTGCTTTGTCCAATGACGCTGACAGAGAGAAGTTTTAATCAAATTATAATTGAATGAATGCAACAACGATCGAACATCAGCAGATAAGAGACAGCATGAATCATGTAAAACCAGGGTTGCCTCGGGCCATAATATGCAAGATGAAGTCTTTAATTAGGTAGACACAGGCATGTGTATGTGCCTAATTAAGAGATACTCCTGTCGCAGACATGTTGTTTGACAAGGCAATTGGTAAAATCGTTCATGGACGAAATTGTAGCAAATTAAGAGTAAACAAATATAACCAAAAGCGTTCAATTAACACTATGTTTATAGTTTTCTCCAAATACCATCGAAACGATAAGATAATCATTAAAATAATACATGTTGCGAAAGGTTAACTTTTTGATGCCGCACCCCACTCATTACTCCATCCAAAACAATGTTTCGAATGTCCATGCTGTGGATTTGAAAATGCCAGTATTAATATCGTTTTCAGAAAGCGGTGGGCGATTGAAGGGCCTTATGTTAAATCTAATCCTCTACGATAAATTTGATAGAAAGAACACGAGTTTACAAACATTTTGCGATTTTTTATTAAAATTCCCAATTCCTTTGAAGGCTCACGATAATGATTATGAAGCGATTTCATAAAACTTTTATAGAATTTAGTGAACTTGTCTTAATATGCATGAAAAATCCATAAATTAAATGTGTCATAAAATTGTTCCATGAACATTTTAGACTTAATAACATTTTTAAATAAGTGAAGTCAAAAAAAATAGCATTGTACTAAATTAAATTTTTTAAAGTTTATGAAATATTTTATAACTAATAAAATATTGAAGTAATGAAATGTTTTCATAGATATAATGAATTATTTTTTTATTTATGAAACGTTTCATAATTAATAAATAGATTTTTAGTATTTCGACTTTATTCTCTAGCAATTTTCATTTCTCCTACATAATTTCTGACGTAATTATGGTCAAAACGAAATTCATAGATCTCATGCATTGATCATTGATTCAAAGATCTCACAATAATAGGGTGTATCGACTTGTCAGTCAACCAATTTACCGTAACTAAAACAAGTAAGGAAATGCTAAAGTTGGGCGGGGCCGACTATATGATACCCTACACCACTCCCTGCGTATATACCTGGTTTTGATTAAAAAAAAACAGTTGTTTTTTGAGGGCGATAAATTATACATCTTTAGCCAAATTTAACGAATATGGCAAAATTGATTGGTTGTAATAAGTAAAATCCGCAGTATTATGTAAACAAATCAAAAATTGATAATGAGTGAAATATAATGACTGAAATATAATGTACTATGATGGATTTAAAAAGATATTATTGAAAATTTGTGGGACAGTTGTATTTATTTGGAAACATTGAGCGGGTATGTATTCCGAGAGTAAATATAATATGATCTGGAAAATTTGACAAAGATCCGATGACAGCGGTAATAGGATAAATTGGACGGACATTTGTTGGGGGCCTATAAAAACACTTGGGGGTTGTACCATAACATGGGCCATTATAGTTCCCTTTAGGAATTACTAGTGGAAATGAGACACGATCTGCAAAATTTTATAAGATATAGGTTCTGGAGCGGTAATAGTGTAAAATGGGGGGGGGACTTTACCTACTAGTATTGAAATAGAACATGATCTGTAAAATTTGAAAAACGTCCGATGTAAAATGTTGGCCCTAGAGGGGTAATATTAAAAAAGGAGGCGCATTTGTAAGGGCGCTACATTAAATAGTGGACCCATGCACATCACTTTCAAAGTAGGTATTCTTAGTTGAAATATAACATTATCTGCAAAATTGTATCTAGATCTAATGCACGATGTGGGGGTTATACCAAAAGGACCCATATATTTGACTTTCATTGTATGTATTCTTAGGTGAAATATAATGTAATATGCAAAAACTTCCGATGTAAAATGTGGGACCTAGAGGGGGCTGCATTAAAAAGTGGGGCTTTATCAAACTATATATATCTATATATATAAAAGAGTTGCGTTACTGACTGACTGACTGACTTATCATTGACCAGCCCCCAGACCAAACGGCTGAAGCTAGGGTCATGAAATTTTCAGGGTAGTTCCCAAATCTGACGTAGACGTCGACTAAGAAAGGGTTTTACGAAATTCGTACTTTTAGGGGGTAAAATGGCCCAAAAAGGGATAAACATCGAACCTTCGTCCTGACTAAACGGCAGTAGTTAGAAACATGAAAATCGGTGAGTTCCTTGCACTGACCATGCAGAAGAGCGGGACAAAAAGGGATAAAAATGGTACCAACTAAAGTATTACAGCTAGACACATAAAATTTGGTATGTAAATTCCTCTGACCGTATAGAAACGAAGTAAAATTGGATTTTTCGAAATTTGTACTCTTAAGGGCGAGCCGGACAAAAAGGGATAAAAATGGTACCAACTAAAGTATTACAGCAAGAATCGTGCAATTTGGTATGTAAATTCCTCTGACCATATAGAAACAAAGTAAAATTGAATTTTTCGAAATTTGTACTTTTAAGGGATGAGCGGGACAAAAAGGGGTAAAAATGGTACCAACTAAAGTATTACACCTAGAATAGTGAAATTTGGTATGTAAATTCCTCTGACCATATAAAAGCGAAGTAAAATTGGATTTTTTCCTAATCTAAATGCATTTTTCGAAATTTGTACTTAAAAACGGTGAGCGGCATAAAAATAGTACCAACATATTGCGATATTTGGAGTGTTAATTCCCTTACAACGTAGAAGCGCATTATAAATTCATTTTTTTTGGAATTTGTACTTATAGGAGGTGAGGGGGAAAAAAGGGATAAAAATGGTACCAACAAAAGTATTGCAGCTATAGTCGAGAAATTTGGAGTGTAAATTCCTCTGACAACGTAGACTTGCAACAGAAATGGATTTCTTGATTTAGTATGCAAATTCCTCTGACCACGTAGAGACACAGTAAAATTGGACTTTTCGAAATTTGTACTTTTAAGGGCTGCGCGGGACGAAAAGGGATAAAAATTGTGTACAGTCCTTTAATTACGTAAACGCGGAACATAAATGGATATTTCAAAATTTGTACTTAAAAGGAGGATACGTTCCGACAAGAAATAAATGTGTTACCAAATAAAGTACATATTTTTAGGGGAAGCAAAAAAACATGTTACCTATAGTGGTTTTTCAAAATGTGTACTTTTTGGGAAAGAGGTGCATAAAGTTATAAAGTAGCTGACTGCATCTAGAAACATAAGATCGAGGATATAAATAATGCTAATTTTTTGTTCAAAACTTGGAAGAAAATGATAAAAATTATACATACGAAGGAGTGCATATCGACAAGCACATTACTTTGACTGTGTGCGAGTGCTATCTAATAGGAGGTTTCAAAATTACTATTTTAGATTTATCTATATCCACCAAAAGAAAATTAAATAAATACTATCCAAAAACAGAGACGGATAAAATAAACAAATAACTAGCTTTTTCGCGTGCGAAGCAGCGGGTACTGCTAGTATATATATATACAACCCAAATATTTAATCTCTTCTAATTCAAATTTACCACAATGCGACGTATTTTCTGGATAGAAAATCTGGAATTTTGCCATAAAGTAATTTTAAACAAGTAAGGAAAGGCTAAAGTCGGGCGGGGCCGACTATATAATACCCTACACCACTCCCTGCGTATATACATCGCTTTTATTACTAAACCCAGGTGTTTCATGGGAGCAATTTTATGTAGTTCATATAAATTATACAGTATAAACGAATATGGTAAATAATTGATCCAATTTTCCGGCAGACAAATACAAATTATACAGTAGTAATAGGATAAATCGGACCGACATTTGAAACAACCGACCGACAACTATAACAACACCGGCTCAAAACATGGGCCTATATACTTCTCATTCACTGTAGGTATTCATAGTTGATGATGCGATGTAAGACGTAGTTTGTACAGCTGTATTAGAGTAGAATGGGTTATTGGGTTATTCCAAAGTGTGGACACATATATTTGACTTTGTATTCTGAAATATAATATAATCTGCAAAATTTGAAAAAAAAAATCCGATGTAAAATTTGCGTTCTTGAGGGGTAAAAATTAAAATGGGGCCATTTGCAAGTGCTCTACATTAAAAAGAGGTTCCATATAGATCACTTTCAAAGTAGGTATTCTTAGTTGAAATTTGACATGATATAAAAAATTATATCGAGAATTAATGCACGATGTGGGTTCTAGAGATGTATTAGAGTGGAATGGGGGCCCAATTTGTATGGGGGTTATACCAAAATATGGACCCATATATTTGACTTTCATAATATGTCTTCTTAGTTGAAATATATGAGGTCTATATCTAAATCTGAACCGATCTTACCCACTTTCACCATAGGTTTTTTAGTTGGATTATAAGTTGTGGTGCCAATTTTAAAGAAAATCGGGTACTATATGTGGTTTCTAAAGCGGAGAAAGCGAAATCGGGAGCGACATTTGTATGGGGGCTATATCTAAATCTGAAGCAATCTTACCCAATTTTTGCATACGTGTTTCTAGTTGGATTATAAGATGTTCTGCAAAATTTAAAGAAAGTCGTTTCTAGAGCGGAAAATGTGAAATCGGGAGCGACATTTGTATGGGGGCTATATCTAAATCTGAACCGATCTTACCCAATTTTTGCATACGTGTTTCTAGTTGGATTATAAGATGTTCTGCAAAATTTAAAGAAATTCGGGTACAATATGTCGTTTCTAGAGCGGAAAATGTCAAATCGGGAGCGACATTTGTATGGCGGCTATATCTAAATCTGAACCGATCTTACCCAATTTTTGCATAGGTGTTTCTAGTTGGATTATAAGATGTTCTGCAAAATTTAAACAAAATCGGGTACAATATGTCGTTTCTAGAGCGGAAAATGTCAAATCGGGAGCGACATTTGTATGGGGGCTATATCTAAATCTGAACCGATTTCCTCCAAATACAATACCGATGGTCGTTGGCCAGAAAAAATAACTTCTGCCAAGTTTCATGACAATCGGACAACAATTGCGACCTGTAGAGTGCGAACAAGCTTAGATGGACAGCAGACGGACAGACGGACGGACGGACAGACAGACATCGTTAAATCGACTCAGCTGGTGATTCTAAGCCGATCGGTATACTTTAAGGTGGGTCTAGCTCGATTATTTCTTGGTGTTACAAACATTTGGCGCGAAACTAACTTATAATACCCTAGACCACGAAGTGGTGTAGGGTATAAAAAATCGTAATTCTTCGGAGATAAAAATATAAGTTTTATGTTGAATTTCAAGAACACTGCTTACACATTCTGTCCCATTACATTTGAACTCGGGGAAATGAGTGATATCGGGACCGATTTTTGTATGGGTTTTATATATGTGATCTCTAGAGCGGAAAAAGTCAAATCGTGTGCGAAATTTGAATGGGAACTATAAATAAATCTGAACCGAACTGACACAATTTCACCAGTTGGAATGTAAGCTGATGTGCCCAATTTCTAGAGCGGAAAAAGTCAAATCGAGAGCGAAATTTGTGTGGAGGCTATTTCTAACTTGGAACCGATCTGACTCATTTTCACTGCAAAATATTCTACTTAGAATATAAGGTGATGTGCCAAATTTTGAGACAATTGTTTAAAATGTGTACTTTGTTGAGCGATAAAAGTCAAATCGGGAGGGGAATTTTTAAGGAATTTTAATAGCGTTCCTCTTTGAGCCACAAAACTTAGTTTTGCCAATTTTTGTTAGGATCGACCTGTACTTTGATTACATGAATAGATGGACGGCCGGACATTGCTAAATCCAATCAGAAATTGGTGGTTCTATCTTGTTTTCTTTTTGGGCGTTACAAACAAATGCACAAGGACATAATACCCTTGTGGAGGGTATAAAAATCCCATAGAGGTCCATAATGAAAGCGAAATCCCACTTTTAGAGGTAAACCAGTAAAATAATAGAATTTATGAAGGTGAACCTCAAAGAAGTCATTCCCACTTAAAGTGGTTCTAATTCCTGCTTAAATAGGTTTGAAGCGTGCAGGGACCATCAAAAATATCCGACTTATAGAGGATTCCCAGTTGATGGTGACAATTAAAATTCTAATAAATGGTGTAAGTCATTCAGCAGTAATTGCCTTTCAAACATGGGTTTGTGAATGATTTTCTGGTTTCCATTTGAGCATATACCGCTACTGCTTTATAATGGTATCTAAAATGATGGGAATTATGATACATTTGATTTATTTTAATGTTTTGGCTATTGGAAAAGGGTCCTACAATATGAATTACGAGTGATATTGTGAGCTTTCCGATGATGCAATGTTGAGGAACCTTGTACCATTGACTTGTATTAAATGTACTATTCAATGAACCGGCTTTATCAACTTTGCCATTTGCAACTCTGAATCTTCTTGTATCTTCCAAAAAATAAACGTCCAATAGTTCGACAAATAAGTTACTCTAAGACAAGAATCATAAAAAAGAGAAAATAAACCGGAAAAACATTATTTTTAGGGTTATTTTCAGGAGCGTTTAGCTCACAGATGGCTTTATCTAGGAACGAAATATTTTGCAAATCATCATTAAACAATCCAAACTTTATTTTCGTGGGGTGTCTGGAATTTGTTTTTCCATTTGTATGGACGGAAAGCTGCGGCAGTGGAAAGCTGCGGCAAAAAATAGAAAGAATAGAGCTAGGACCTTGATATTTCGCACACATCCCTAATATCGTCAAATTAGATCAAAAACAAGTTTTTGTTTAAATCCGTCCACAACCACGCCTACCTCCCATTTAAGTTGAAATGAAAAAGCGTCATAAATTTCTTATTTGGATATATATGTGAATACAAATCATTTGATATGATTTGATTTTGATATAATTTGAGTCCACAATTAAATGAAAATTGTCAGTGCCACGCCCAAATATTTTTTTTCGTGTTTTACGATTTTCGAAATTTTTGATAAAAATTATTTTATTTTTTAATCGATGACAAACGGCTATTATAACTTTATAAATAACTTAAGATTAATATAGGCCCAATAATTACATGCGCTGGCATGTCGTAAAACCTTACATCCCCAAAGTATGCTTTAAATAAATTTACCAAAATACATTAACAGAGAACAACAAAGAAAGTATTGCTTCATTTTTGGCTTAGAAGGTTTTACTATTTCAGTTATTAAATCGATGTTTGCAGCCATAAGCAGAATATTATTTTTAAAATGAATAAATAAGACAATAGAGTAAAAAAATTTGTAAATGCGAAGGCATCGGTCGGCCTCGCGAATATAGTTTTATGCAGTAGAAAATTAACAATACTAAATTAATACAACCTTCCGATAAACCACTATCTGAAGAAGAAAGCAAAAACGTAATTACACTTTTTTAAATGCAAAAGACCACCCCAAGAGCTCCTATTTTCTACGAACTTAATTCAATGCGATTCATTGTTTCCGAGATACATCCCAATAAAATAACCTCTATTACGATCAACATTTCAACTATTTTAGCATTTATGAACTTTAAATGCAACCACAACTAAATTTAGCCCCGATATTGGCAAAATCTTTTAGAATATGTTTAATAGGAATTGTCTTTGCAAAAGATTTGGGCGCACGGAATTCGGGAGTTTTTGGCGCTGATAATACACTGTGCGCCGCTCATATAGAAGTGCTTGTTGATTACGTAGCCAGAAAACAAGTCAGTGATCATCTCTATTCTTTGCCGTTTAGTTTAGTTTTACAGATTGCTTCCTACATCGAGAATTCCACAAAAATGACAATATACAATAGGAATTTATAAATTCAATACTTTTTTGAAAGATCTTCCCAAACTAAATCCACATATTTCCAAAATACAAATCTATCGACTACATTCAGTGAAATTTCATGCATCTCTCGAATGTGGACGAATGGCAATCATCTAATTAGCCACAGGCAACGGTAACGACAATGGCAACAGTAACCGAATCATCAATGATAACAACAACAACAACCATATCAACTATCAACGACAATAAACACAATAACAATTTGTACAATGTGAAAATATTTGCGTTGCTTACGCATTCGCCAGCAACGAAAACGAAAAAAACCAACAAAATATCGCAAAACGTTCAAATTGGAATGATGTGATGTGCAAGTGGGCATATTTCTTTTAGAAAACAAAGCAGAAGAAAAAAATTGGCACGCATGTTGCAACTTTCTTGCAGTCGGTCGGTCGATCCGTCGGCTGATGTCTTTCTTCATAGGCTGAGCGCTGAATGGTTGCCGGGCCGACAGTCAAACGAAACCAACGGACTGAGCAACGCTGGATGGATGGTGGATGCAACATGCCAAGCTATTGCCTATTGCACTTGTCTATTGTGTGCTCGTTGATCGGTCGGTCTGCTGGTTGGATGGTTGGTTGTGTGTTATAATTTTGTTTCTTTCCATTTCTGGTTTTCAGCTTTTGTTGTTGTTGTCGACTTTTAACCGAAAATACACAAATAAATAATAATAATAATAACAATAAAAATAATGCTAATAATACAGCACCCGGGCAGTTGAATTATGACCGAGAAGTTATAAAAATTAAAAAAATGATTTGAACTGGGATATTATCCTGGCTCAAGACCATTTTGCATCTATATTTAATAGAATGTAAATTTATTTACAAAGTGAGTGATGAGGCAAGTGAGTTGTACTTCTCGTTCGTTTGTGAGAATCATAACCATATAGAGGCCGGGTTTGATGTTGAAAAGTCGCTGCGAAGCCCAGGGCCGTGCGCAGGATTTTCCCCTAGGGGGGTTTCATCTACACTCATAAAAAAGTGAACCCTATAATGCGTTAAAATGAACTATAATTTAGGAAAATTTAACTTCGTATAGCGCTAAAGCAAAATTTCCTCAAATCATGTTCAAACTTTTTCTTGAAATTAATACATGCTTTGAACTTGATTCTAGTTAAATTTTCCTCAAACCAAGTACATTTTTACTAAATCTAAATTTGCTGAATTTTCCTAAATCTAAGTAAATTTTTACTGGGATACTATCCTGGCTCAAGACCATTTTGCATCTATATTTAATAGAATGTAAATTTATGTACAAAGTGAGTGATGAGGCAAGTGAGTTGTACTTCTCGTTCGTTTGAGAGAATCATATCCATTTAGAGGCCGGGTTTGATGTTGAAAAGTCGCTGCGAAGCCCAGGACCGTGCGCAGGATTTTCCCCTGGGGGGGTGGGTTTCATCTACACTCATAAAAAAGTGAACCCTATAATGAGTTAAAATGAACTAAAATTTAGGAAAATTTAACTTCGTATAGCGCTAAAGCAAAATTTCCTCAGATCATGTTCAAACTTTTCCTTGAAATTAATACATGCTTTGAACTTGATTCTAGTTAAATTTTCCTCAAACCAAGTACATTTTTACTAAATCTAAATTTGGTGAATTTTCCTAAATCTAAGTAAATTTTTCCTAAAACCAAACAAAGTTTTACCAAATTTAAGTAAAATTTTCCTAAAACTAAGTATATTTTTACTCAAACTCAGGACAATTTTGCTGATTTTTTTCATACAACAAGTAATTTTTTACTTAAACTGAGGAAAATGTTTCTCATTGCCTCTGCCATAAGAGTTGAGCTATTACTTCATGATTGTTGCGAAGGCAAGATAGGCATAGATAGTGTTTGTTTAGAATAATTCCTAAAGTATTTAAGAAATTAGTCTCTGCAAACGAATGTTTTTTATAAGCTCATTAATACTTAAAAGTATGAAGAACTCGGCATAAATTTTAGTAAATATTTTTTAACTTAATTTCAGGAAAAAACACATTATTAAGTTATAATTTTCTAAATGGAATTTTTTCCATACAAAAAATTACAGTTTTTTTTCTCACTTAAAACCTTAGAATTATTCTTCCACATAAGTATGAATTTACTCAACTGTAAGAATTTTTTATTAGATCCAAATCATAAGATATTGCTCTATGTCAAGCTGAATGCTGAATGTCAAGAAGTGGTATCGGTTAATTAAAATGAAACTTTTCGTTCATTAGCACAATTCGTTTAGTTTGTTTGTATTATTCATAACCTTTGTCCGAAATTCAAGAAAGTGTCCACGATTTTTTATGTAATTTTCGTGTTTTCACGATTTTACTGCAAAATTGCCATTTCATTTTTGTTTTCATTTTAAAAAGACTTTAAAAATTCTATTTTATATGGCTTCAGAAAGTTTAGAAAGTTTTAAAAAGTATATGTTCGAAACCTCTCTGGGGGGGAGGTTTGTACCCCCAAACCCCCTCCCCCTTGCGCACGGCCCTGTCATTTGTCATTTGTAAATAAATTCTATTAAATATAGATGCAAAATGGTCTTGAGCCAGGACAATATCCCAGTTCAAATCAAATATTGATTACAGACCAAAAAATGCAAACGAAAAAACTAAATTAAAAAAAATAATTTAATATGTTTGAGAAGATAATGCTATTTTATATATATATTTACTTTATTTGGTACCACGTTCATCCCTTACCGTCCCGCATCCTTCTTATAAGTACAAATTTTGAAATATCCATTTATGTTCCACGTTTACGTAATTATAGGGTTGTACACCATTTTTATCCCGTGAGAGGAATTTACATACTAAATTTCACAATTCTGGCTGTAATACTAAAGTTGGTACCATTTTTATCCCTTTTTGTTCCGCTCGCCCCTTAAAAGTAAAAATTTCGAAAAATCCATTTATGTTGCAAGTCTACTTTGTCAGATGAATTTACACACCAAATTTCACGACTATAGCTGCAATACTTGTGTTAGTACTATTTTTATCCCGCTCACCTTTTATAAGTATAATTTTCAAAAAAAAAAAAACATATAGATTGCGCTTCTACGTTGTCAGAGGAATTTGCACTCTAAATTTCACGACTTAGCTGCAATACTTTAGTTTGTACCTTTTTTATCCCTTTTTGTCCCGCTCACCCCTTATAAGTTCAAATTTTGAAAAATCAATTTAGATTTGCGCTTTTACGTTGTCAAAGGAATTTACACATCAAATTCCACGACTATAGCTGCAATGCTTAAATTAGTATCATTTTTATCCCTTTTTGTCCCTCGCAAGCCTTAAAAGTGAAAATTTCGAAAAAAATCCATTTAGATTGTGCTTCTACGTTGTCAAAGGAATATACACACCAAATTTCACGACTATTGCTGCAATAATTGTGTTGGTACTATTTTTATCACACCACTTATAAGTACACATTTCGAAAAATTAATTTAAATTTACGCTTTCACGTTGCCAGAGAAATTTACACACCAAATTCCACGACTATAGCTGCATTACTTTAGTTGGTACTATTTTTATCCCTTTTGGTCCCGCTCACCTCTTATAAATATAAATTTCGAAAAAAAATCCATTTAGATTATGCTTCTACGTTGTCAAAGGAATTTACACACCAAATTTCGCGACTATAGCTGCGATACTTAAATTAGTACCATTTACATCCGTTTTTGTCCCTCGCAACACTTAACAGTACAAATTTTGAAAAATCCAATTTTAATGCGCTTATATATGGTCAGAGGAATTTACATACCAAATTTCACGATTCTAGTTGGAGTACTTTAGTTGGTACCATTTTTATCCCTTTTTGTACCGCTCACCAAATTTCGAAAAATCCGTATATGTTGCAAGTCAACGTTGTCAGAGAAACGTAGATACCGATATTCACGAATATAGCTGCAATACTTAAATTGGTACAATTTTTATCCCTTTTTGTCTCTTTCCTCTTTCGTCTTGTTAATTGCAAGGAACACACCGAATTTCATGTTTCCAGATATTGCCGTTTGTCAGGACGAATATTCGATGTTTATCCCTTTTTGCCCCATTCTACCCCCTAAAAGTACGAATTTCGTAAAACTTTCTTAGTCGACGTCTACGTCATATTTGGGAACTACCCTGCAAATTTCATGATCCCGGCTTCAGTCGTTTGGTCTAGGGGTTGGTCAATGACAAGTTAGTCAGTCAGTTAGATAGATAGTCCCATACCATTAATTCCAATTATAACAATTCTTGAACCATTAGAATAAAGAAAAATCGTTTGTCTGTCTTAAATAATCAATATATATATACATATAATACATGTAATAATTCATTGACCCTATACTGTATATTTACTGTTGTTGTTATTGTTGCTGCTGCTTATGTGCAGTTTTGTGGCAAGTTTAACAATAATTGCAATTTGCAATAATTTAACAGCAATAACATCAGTAAATATATCAAAACTATAAACATAATAATAATAACAACAATGATACTTATTTATATATGTATGTATATACTTATAAAGAGTGATTTTTTTGAGGTTAGGATTTTCATGCATTAGTATTTGACAGATCACGTGGGATTTCAGACATGGTGTCAAAGAGAAACATGCTCAGTATGCTTTGACATTTCATCATGAATCGTCTTACAAACGAACAACGCTTGCAAATTATTGAATTTTATTATCAAAATGCGTGCTCTGTTAAGAAAGTTCATTGCGCGCTTCCATTTTATGGTCAGTTTAATCGACCCACTGAAGCGGCTATTCGGGCTATTGTGACTAAATTTCGCACCAAATTTACATTGTTGGACATTAAACCACCAACACGCTTACGTAGAGTGCGAACTGAAGAAAATATCGCAGCTGTATTGGCCAGTGTTAATGATGACCACCAATTTTCGATTCGTCGCCGTTCGCACCAATTGGGTCTCTGTTACTCAAAAACGTAGAAATGCCAAAATTGGACTAAGCGGATGGACCACCTAAGACGCAGCCGCGGTCAACATTTAAATGAAATTATCTTCAAAAAGTAAATGTCATGGACCAATCTAACGTTTCAAATAAAGAACCGATGAGATTTTGCAAATTTTTTGCGTTTTTTTTAAAAAAAAAGTTATCAAGCTCTTAAAAAATCACCCTATATATGTACGACTATATCCAACTATATCGGTGTTAATTGCTTTCAGCAGACAGCTGACGCCACAGACTGCACGGAATCGAATGTTGTCGATCAGAGATCCTCACCGCCGTCATCATAATCATCATGGTCGCCTTCATTTAGATCCAGCGTCATCGCTGTCAGCTCAGTACCCATTTTTGCAGCCTGAGTGTAAGCGTTTTTCGTGCGTTTATTTAATGCCAGAAAACACGTAAGTATCGCAAATGTCTTTAACATCAATTAAAGCAAATGTTTTGTAAAACTGTTGTCGCCAACGGAGTTGCCGGTGAGACAAGATTTTCATTGTAATTGGGGAAAGCCATAAAATAATAAAAAATAATAATATAATAATGAAATAATATTTTGAACTAAAAAGAGTAGAACAACTTAATTCTGATACAATAATGTGGCAATGGGAATGTATATTCTGTCATATAATGTAATATAGAGTAGCTAACGATGAAGATTGTAAAATATCAAAAGTCGATAAAATTGATAAACTTAAAATATAAAAGATGTTTCGAAAAACAATTTTAAAGGAAAATTTTTATTAGAATATTAAGTACAAGGCTGGAGTTGTTTATGGAAAAGCAGCCAATTCTGACAGTACATATTTTACTTGAAACAGACGATCTACGTCTGCAACTATAGGCAAACTGGAATTAATTCGCGTTTTAAGTTTTTTCCTGTTGTCACTCAAAAGAACCGCAAAGTTTCACAGGATAACATATTTTAAATACTTAGTCACACCATACGATACCGATATATCAAATCATATGAAAGTGGAAGATATCTGTTAAATATTCTTTGAATTTCCTAAATTTTTGTTCATAATTATTTCTTAGTTTAATCACTTTACCTTTACTTTCGGCTAAAGCCAAGATCGTCCACAAGAAATGATAGCCGCCATCACTTAATGTCCGCTGGCATATTAGCCTCGCGAACTTTTTGGACAAGCAGTGTACAGCACAGTGGCTGCATTATTCCGGTCAAAACTATACAGCATTGACTTTTGAAGTAAGTTTAAATTATTTCCCCACGTTTTTAAAACCTGCTGGACCACCGCCTATAATCTCATATTATGACACCATAATGAACTCCGATTGTTATAAAATTTAGCATGAGCATAATGGAAATTTACTCATCTTTTTATCTGCGTACCTACTTTTCAGAAAATAATGAGAAGAAAATGGAACTAAAAAATCTGACTTTTTTTTCTTAATGTATCCTATATTCCAAGGGTGCGATTTCGTGAAGGCTAAAGTTTCTCTACAAAACGGGGAACCCTTCAACATTTCCAAATATGTCTATATACTTTTTTAAAGGTTTTTGAAGGAAAAAAGTTGTATTGGTCCAAAGTCAGACATTTGTTCAAAAAGGATATTTTTTTAAATATTTATTACAAACAAACTATATTTGACAGAAACATAGTTTTGGTGTCATAATAAAGCTAAGAAACCACAAATTGTAATAAAAAATAGAGCAAAATCTTTAAAATATGTGGGAAACAGTTCGACAAAGTCAAAGAGAAATTAGGTTTTTCCAATTTTCAAAATCTGAAAAACGTGAAAATCTGTAATACAAAAAAAAATATTTTTTTTCTTCGCATTATGAACAAATGCGTAAAAATCCCAGCAAATCTCATTACCAAGTAATGTTGGGAATAAGGCAAAAACAAAAGCCTTCACTACTTATTTTTCGTATCCGTTTCTAATTATTATACCCCCCACCTCCAGTATGGGGGTATATTCACTTTGTCATTCCGTTTGTTTTCATCTCCACTAATAAAATGTTAACCCTATAATAGTTAAAAGTAACTAAAATTTAGGAAACCAAGTACATTTTTGCTAAATATAAGTAGAATTTTGCTAATTCCTAAATCTAAGTAAATTTTTCCTAAAACCAAGTAATTTTTCACTATATTTAAGCAAAATTTTCCTAAAACTAAGTAAATTTTTAATAAATCTTAGTAAAATTTTGCTAAAAAATTCATAAAACTAAGTAAATGTTTACTCAAATCAAGTAAATATTTACTCAAACTGAGGAAAATTTGCTGATTTTTCCCTCAAAACGAGTAAATTTTTACTTAAACTGAGGAAAATTGTATTTTATACAAGGAAAAAATGTGAAATTAAAATAAGTTCAAATTAACTAAAAAAATCAAACAAATAGTTTTGCTTCAGAGTATGCAAAACTGATACAAAAAATGACAACATGAAATATTTCTCAAAAGTTTCATGATACCTCTGCCATAAAGAGTTGAACTATTACTCCATGATTGTTACGAGTGCAAGATAGGCGCCTTCGCAGTGGTTGTTTAGAATAACTCTTAAAGTATTTAAGAAATAAGTCTCTGCAAACGAACGAGAATTGCTTCTTAGATTAATTAATTTAAACAATTTCAAATGTTTTTTTATAAGTTCATTAATACTTAAACTTATTTAGAACTCGGCATAAATTTCAGTAAACATTTTAACTTCATTTTAGGAAAAAACACATTTTTAAGTTAAAATTTCCTAAATGGATTTTTTTCCATACAAAAACTTTAAATTTTTCTCTCTCTCTTAAAACCTTGAAAATATTCTTCCACATAAGTTTGAATTTATTCAATTGTAAGAATTTTTTATTAGATCCACAGTAATGTTTTTAAGTAAATCTACTACACTTTTTCTAGTAAATTAACTATTTACTATGGCTTTGAAAGAAGGAAACTTTACTCATACTTAGTTAATTTTCCAACTTTTTAGGAATTTTTACTGGAACGTTTGGAAACCACTCATATTTTATTGCCAGGATCTTCGAGAAATATTTTGATACATTCGTCCGACAGACATTGTCGGCAAAATTGCATTTCAGTAATCCATCTATCAGTACACTCAAAGGAATATGTCGGTAAAAGAAAGCAGAAAGTCTACTGAAAGAGCAGATTTTCTGCTGTTAAAAAAGAGACAGCAGATTTGTATCTGCTGAGATGCAGTAAACAGCTGTTTGCTGTTTTTAGCAATATATATGATACGCATATTGTCCCAAGCTAATTTAAAATATAAAATTCGAACTAAACTCGCTTATGAACGCTTATCTGTTTTTATATTTTAATTAACAACAACCAATTTTAACAGACTGCAAACTCTTTATCAGTGTGAATGGTGATGTAAGATTGCAGAAAACTGCAGTTATGCCAAAAAAAAAACAGCTGTAATAGCAGAAAAGTGTCTGCTGATAGGCAGCAGACAATCGCTGCTTTTATTAACAGACTTGTTCTCTAAGTGTAGAACTTTTTTAAATAGTTGCTTGAAATTACATACATACATATCGAGGGCTTATATTCATAAGTGGCTATGAACAAAAACATAACTTTTCAGGAGAGCGAAAAAACTGATTTTCTCCTTAATTTGAAGAGAAATTATTAATCATTCTTCTACAGTTTAATCTAAAAAGGATTACTAATTGCTACGATTACAAAGTTTTCGAAATTTCCTATTATTCGCGGTTTTATGGTTCATAGTAATTTTTGCATGTTTAAAATTGAGAACTGAATTGAAGCACATAGCCATTTAGGCCCAAATATATAAATACGATTTATTGTAAATACCATAACTTTTTCCATGAAATCTTGGCAATGTTGTATAGAAAAAGCATTTTCTGTGATGTACACAGCGAATTTAAAGATTCCAGCTTAATCCGTCAGATTGGTCGCTTGTAACATATATGTAGCCAGTCACGAAAATCGCTGCAATTGATGAAAATTCCAAAATTTGTTCATAAATCTGAAACTTTTCATATACAAACATTCCCCATGAAGTCAGCAATCACACGCAAAAGAAATATTTTGGTATTCTCAATATAATAAAAAGTTACGCCACTTTTTCTAAATATACTATTCACAATTGTTGACTTTACAGCCACCATTTTTCCTATTTTAGCCTGATAACTGGGGAATCAAAATGCTTTTAACGCGAAATGATGGAATTTGATAGTACGATATCTAGAAAAATGTTTTAAACAAAATAGTTGTAGCGAATTATGACCTTCGGTTTTATACTGCTACATTGTTTAACTATTTTATTTTTATTTTCATTGCCACTTATACAGTCACAAAGTAACGTGTGAGTGGATAGTCAAATGAGAAAATTTAAAAAATGCCTTTAGAAAAAAAAAATAATTTTCCAAATTTATATGACAGATGACATCCAAATCTGAGAATAGTTTGTCATCAAAAACTCATTTTCGGGAAAATGGTTCATAGCCACTTTTGAATATAAGTCCTCGATATACATATATTTTGAAGAAATATTACACAAAAACTATCAAATTCCTCGGCGCTTAACCCTTCAGGCCCGCATTTTTTTCGTTGATAAATGCAGAAAATTGGATATGCTTTTTGACACGGTATGGGTTCAAATAGGATGTCTAATGAGTTTTGGATTTTTAATTTATATAGGACATGTTTAACAGGATGTCAAATCTTTATGCGCATATTCCGATTAAATACAAAATATTTGGAAATGTTTCTTCATTTTTATAATCTTAAATATGCATAAATTCGAATACCAAATACAGTTTTTTGTATTCGATGAAATGCAAGAAGAAACAACTAGAAATTTTAATTCCAAAAAACGAAATAATTGGTATTTTAGAGTTTCGTTTTCCTACGAAGATCCAAGTTACTGAAGTTGTTGTTTCTCTTTTGAATAATACTTGTTACATATGTACAAAAAATACTAACTCTGAAAAATATTTGACATAAGTGATAAATATAACAAAAATTTTAGTAAGTTAAAACTCATTTCTTATTGTTTCGCAACTTTAAAGTAGATTTTAAAATAGAGACCTACACGCAGAGAAAAAATGCATTTCGTAGAAACGAAATTATAGACACGTGAATATCTTTTTTTTTGGGAAAAATTAGTTTGTTTGCGGTAAACATGTCTTCAGTTGTTTTAAATGAACAAAGAGAAATAAGTTTATGTATATCAAACAGACTTCTTCGCCTTTTTCGAAATGGATTTGTATTATAATTGCAAACTCCCAAAACATTGGAAGTAACAGAAACCGTTGTTGTTGCGTTTGTGATGAAAATAGGACACATCGGTTCAGATTTAGATAGAGCTCCATAAAAATGTCCAATCGCAAAAGTTACATCTTAGCGCTTTACAAGCATCAAGCAAATTATTTGCTTTTATTAAGAATATTTTAGGCTTCATTATGATATCAAAGTGATTCTTATCTAAACTTTTTTAAAATTACTAAACGATTTTGTTATTAAAT
Source organism: Polietes domitor (assembly GCA_947397865.1). Classification (NCBI taxonomy): domain Eukaryota; kingdom Metazoa; phylum Arthropoda; class Insecta; order Diptera; family Muscidae; genus Polietes; species Polietes domitor. Next base: position 62,846,098 of record OX377622.1, read on the forward strand.
TTCAAAACTTTTATTGCAGTACACAATTAAAAGTTCATATGATATAGCTCTAGTCGAATGTCAAGAAGTGGTATCGGTTAATAAAAATGAAAATTTTCCGCACAATTTGGTGTCCATTAGCGAAATTAGCACTACACAATCTTTAAATTGGCACAATTCGTTTAGTTTGTTTGTATTTTTCATAACCTTTGTCCGAAATTCAAGAAAGTGTCCACGATTTTTTATGTAATTTTCGGGTTTTCATGATTTTACTGCAAAATTACCATTTCAGACGAGTTATTTTAAAAAGACTTTAAAAATTATATATTTTATTGCTTCAGAAAGTCAAGAAGTTTTTAAAAAGTATATGCTCGAAACCTCTCTGGGGGGGGTTTGAACCCCCAAACCCCCCCCCCCCCCCCTGCGCACGGCCCTGGATATAGCCATGTCCGTCTGTCTGTCTGTTGAAAGCACGATAGCGGCCGAACGAAATGAGCTAGGAGGTTAAAATTTTTCCTAAATGTGTCTTATGGTTGTAGATCGGTTGGGATTGAAAGTGGGCGAAATCGGCCTAGAGGGAAAAATTTTTCCCTCACAAGGACTGAAAATACCCCTAATATTTACAGTATTTCAGCCTGTTTTCTGAACATATTAGCTTGTATTTACTTGATATTTGCAATGCGCATTCCCTTTATAGCATAAAAGGGCACCATAGAGTTTTTTTATTTGTAGGGGGCGAAATGGGACAAAAAGGGATAAAAATGGTACCTATCAAACGACAACAGATAGAAACACGAAATTTGGCATGTACATTCCTCTAATAGAGTAGATACTTAATATAAAAGTATTTTTTCTAAAATCGTACATTTAAGGGGTTAAATGAGGATAGAGGGATGAAAATAGTACCAACCTAACGACTGCACCTAGAATAATGAAATTCGATATATACATTCCTTTGATTGCGTAGACACGTAAAATAAAAGAACTTTCCAAAATTCGTACTTTTTGGGGTTCAAATGGAAAAAGGGGATAAAAATAGTAACTACCAAATGACCGCAGCTAGAATCATGAAATTCGGAGTATACATTCGTCTGACTGCATAGACACGAAAAATAAAACTTTTTTTGCAAATTCGTACTTTCAAGGGATACAATGGCTACAGGGGATAAAAATAGTACCAACTAAACGAATACAGCTAGAATGATGAAATTCGGTGTGTACATCGCTCTAATTATGTAGATACGTAAAATAAACAGAGTTTAGATAGTCGTACTCTTGAGGGGGCAAAATTGGAAAAAGGGGATAAAAATGGTACCAACAAAATGGCCGCTGATATGGAATCATGGAATTCGGTGTATACATTCCTCTGACTGCATAACCACGTAAAATATTTTTTTACAAATTCGTTGTTGTTGTTGTTGCTTTTGCGACAAAAAAATTATAGAATCATGAAGTTGTCTTATACTGCGTACGTGAGAGATAAGGTATTTTCAAATTTTATACTTTTGAAATTAAAATAGGATGGAAATACAACCAACCAAACGACTGTAGCTGAAAATGCGCTCGCTATCCCCCAATATTTAGGGTATTTATCATTGCTCCCTTATATTTACTTTATGAATTGAAGTATTATTTCCTTTATATATATACATAGTAAACAAATATTGGTAGCCTTGTCTTATTAATTAAATTTCTGATTTTCATACAGTTAAAATTTGTTGCGGACATTCCTCTTGCAGCTTGGGAGCACCACAAAGAAAATAAAAGTTTTAGCTTACGAAATGGGACAAAAAGGGAGAATCATGAAATTCGGTGTGTACGTCCCAATAATTCGTAGACACGTAAAATTGAGAGATTTTTCGAAATTCGTACTTTTAAGGGATATAATTAAAAAGAGGGATAAAAATGGGACCTACCAAACTGCTAAAGTTGAAATCATAAAATTCGGTGTATACATTCTGACTATGAAGACTCGAAAAAAGGGTTTTTTCGAAATTTGTACATTTGGTCGGGGAATGGGGCGAATCTTGGGATATGGTGAATGGGGATATCTTTAAAGGTTATACTTTTCTGATCACTTTGTCTGTATCTGAAAATGCTTCTTTCTAATGGCGACTGACAATCGCCTAATATTTAGGCATGTTCACTTTCATAATTACAGCATTTTATTTATATATAGTAGTCGATTTTAAACAGTGCCCATATTTATGCATTATAGTTTGAAATTGTAAACAAATATAGTAATGAGCATAAACATATCACAATTTTCGTAATATGGTACTGTACTTCTATGTAAAGTCGACATCCTTTAATCTGCTGGTAATACTGTGGAATGCACTCCGTGGTGGAGGGTATATAAGATTCGGCCCGGCCAAACTTAACGCCTTCTTACTTGTTTATATAAAGGGATTGTAAAAAAATAAGTACTTCCACGCACGCTTACGAGAAATTAATAAATAAGTACAACTCGCTTGTTAAATAAGTGGCCTCAGGAAGATAGAAAATAAGTCATTATTGATAACTAGCCAAATAATGTATTATCAATAATGGGCTTAAAAAGTGATGAAAACAAAATTTTTATAAAATTATATATTTTGTATCGACTTGTTAACAATCTGAATACAGAATATAGGGCTGTTTTTGTTTAAGCCTGGATAAATAAGCGATAACAATAGCACTTCTATTCTCTGACTCACCACACAAATGTAGAAAATTAATTTTTAACATCTGAAGTTCTATGAAATTTAACTTACCAATACTTATTAAACCATTATAATGAAGTAGTTATTTCATACTTCTAAATAATGAAGGGCGTAACGAGCTGTCATTACTAGGTAATACTAAAAGTAATGAGGTGTCATTACCAAGTTTTTGCTGGGAAATGTTAAAAAACATAAAAGCAAAAAAAAAATAAAAATTTTAATTTTCTTTGATTTGATTTGAACTGGAATATTGCCCTGGCTCAAGACCATTTTCCATCTATATTTAATAGAATGAAAATTTATTTACAAATGGCATTGTGACATTTATTACTTGTCTGCAGACTACCACTATCATGATTTCCACCCTGTCAACGGTTGAAGGGTTTGATGTTGAAAAGTCGCTGCGAAGCCACTTGACAAATCCTTTGACAGGGTGGAAATCATGAAATCGTAAAATTTTGAGAAGCGAACTTGTGCTTTTACAAAAAATTTGTTTCAGTGAAAACTTGATTATCTGTATCAATTACCGTCTGATTTTAAAAACAAAGTGACGTTTCACCCCCTACTAAAAGTAGTAAAATTCACAAGAAGTAAAGTAAGATGAATTTTGAAAATAAATATCGCAAAAAAGAGCCCATTATTTCACCACTTCCAAACTCGCTAAAAAGACATAATACTACTTCAGAATTAAAAGTAAATTAATGCAGTCTTTTCGGAAATCAAAATAAAAGAAATAAATTTGTAAAAACTTAAACAAATATAAGGGGCGATAACGTACAACTTCAATATTTTAAAAGTAATTGAAATTACATATATTTAAAACAAATATCTGGATAATAAACGAAATCTATATTTGGGTGTTACAAACACAGTTAAAAGCGCAGCTGATAATTTTAGCGCAAATATATATTTATATATTTGTCTTATATATTTAAAAAAACAGAACATTTTCGGATTACACACTTAACTGGAAATTATTTTCTTCGACATAAACATAATTATTAACATTACATCCTCGAATGGATATTCGCTTCTATCAAAATTAAATTGTTTTGTTTTCGACTTACGACTTTCTTTTAACTTCTTTATCACACCATTTTTTAATAATATTGCACTTGAATTCATGAAATTTTGAAATTGAAATTAATTTTTTTCTGTGAACAAATGTATGATGCTTATTGGAGGGTATAAATATACTTATATGAAAAAGCTCGGCCATTTGAACGTCAACATTTGAAACAAGTAAGGAAAGTCTAAAGTCGGGCGGGGCCGACTATATAATACCCTACACTACTCCCTGCGTATGTACCTCGCTTTGATTACTAAACCCATTTATTTCATGGGAGCAATTTTATGTAGTTTATATAAATTATACAGTTACTATAAATTCATCTTTAGTCATATTTAACGAATATGGTTAATAATATGGTAATAGATCCAATTATCCGACAGACAAATACAAATTATACAGTAGTAATAGGATGAATCGGATCGACCTTTCAAAAGGGGGCCTATAACTACATTTTGGGCCTGGTCTAAAACATGGACCTATATATTTCTCATCCACGGTAGGTATTCCTGGTTGAAAAATACCATGATCTGCAAAATTTGATGAAGATCCGATGTAATATGTAGTTTCTAGAGCTGTAATAGATCAGAATGGGACCCCATTTGAGTTATACCAAAGTATGGACATATGGGCATCTCCAAACAAGTAAGGAAATGCTAAAGACGGAAGGACTTTCTATCTCATTACAATTCAATTCGGTAAAAAAGTGAAATCGGGAAGGATTTTTACATCCTGTAAATGTACGTGTTTGACAAAAAATGTTAAATCGGAAAGGACATTTGTATGGGGGTATATTGAAACCTGGAACGATGTGACCCGCTTTCACCATGTATGTTTATTGGTGAAATATAATATGTAAAGTTTGGCCAAAATCGGTTTAACATTCGGGAGCAACATTTGTATGAGGGCGATATCTAAATCAGAACCGATCTTACCCACTTTCACCATAGGTTGGATAATAAGATGTTATGCCAATTTTAAAGAAAAACGGGTACAAAATGTGGATTTTAGAGCGGAAAAAGTCAAATCGGGAGCGACATTTGTATGTGGGCTATATCTAAATCTGAACCGATTTCCTCCAAATTCAATACCGATGGTCCTTAGCCAGAAAAAATAACTTCTGCCAAGTTTCATGACAATCGGACAACAATTGCGACCTGTAGAGTGCGAACAAGCTTAGATGGACAGCAGACGGACGGACGGACGGACGGACAGACAGACATCGTTAAATCGACTCAGCTGGTGATTCTAAGCCGATCGGTATACTTAAAGGTGGGTCTAGCTCGATTATTTCTTGGTGTTACAAACATTTGGCGCGAAACTAACTTATAATACCCTAGACCACGAAGTGGTTCGGGCTATTGCGACTACATTTCGCACCAAATTTACATTGTGGGACATTAAACCACCAACACGCTTACGTAGAGTGCGAACTGAAGAAAATATCGCAACTGTATCGGCCAGTGTTGTCGATTCGTCGCCGTTCGCAGCAATTGGGCCTCTGTAACTCAAAAACGTGGAAATGCTAAAATTGGACTAAGCGGATGGACCATTTGAGACGCAGTCAAGGTCAACATTTGCATGAAATAATCTTCAAACATTAAATTATATGGACCGTAATATCGATTCAAATAAAGATTTCATGCATTTTTCTGAATTTTGTGTGTTTCATTTTTGAAAAACTTTCCTATATCTTTTAAAAAATCACCCTTTATATATATTCTTGATCGTCATAAAATTCTAAATCGGAAAGGACATTTGTATGGGGGTATATTGAAACCTGGAACGATGTGACCCGCTTTCACCATGTATGTTTATTGGTGAAATATAATATGTAAAGTTTGGCCAAAATCGGTTTAACATTCGGGAGCAACATTTGTATGAGGGCGATATCTAAATCAGAACCGATCTTACCCACTTTCACCATAGGTTGGATAATAAGATGTTATGCCAATTTTAAAGAAAAACGGGTACAAAATGTGGATTTTAGAGCGGAAAAAGTCAAATCGGGAGCGACATTTGTATGTGGGCTATATCTAAATCTGAACCGATTTCCTCCAAATTCAATACCGATGGTCCTTAGCCAGAAAAAATAACTTCTGCCAAGTTTCATGACAATCGGACAACAATTGCGACCTGTAGAGTGCGAACAAGCTTAGATGGACAGCAGACGGACGGACGGACGGACGGACAGACAGACATCGTTAAATCGACTCAGCTGGTGATTCTAAGCCGATCGGTATACTTAAAGGTGGGTCTAGCTCGATTATTTCTTGGTGTTACAAACATTTGGCGCGAAACTAACTTATAATACCCTAGACCACGAAGTGGTGTAGGGTATAAAAAGTAATATTATAATTTTCCTCCTTTGTTGTCACTTCCAGATTATGAATTGTTTTTGTTTGCATAGTTTTTAGATTTGCAGTACATCGATGTAATAAATTCCACTAAAGCAAAAAATGTAATGCAATCATTCGATTTGGCAACACTTGATGTGATCGTCTTCAATTTTACGTTGCAGCAGTTTGTTGAAATTATTATTTGCGCAAAATAGCATTGCTTTGAGGAAAAACAACCAGATGTTGTCGCACTGATACTCTACCCTAATTTGAAATAGCAACACATTATAGGCTATGCTGTAACACAATATAAAGACATTAGGTTGTCCCACAAAATGATAGTTTGTGGATTTTACATCTGTAATATCACTCAAGCGATTCATGTGTATGTGAGGTTTAAGGGAAAACTAAGAGAACTATTTAAAAAATACTTGTCCTGAGGCTAACGGCTATTGGAATGTATTTGCAGAAAAAACACTACTTTACAGAATATCCTCGGACCAAAATTAATCCAAGTATGCGATGTTTGAACAAATCATTCAGCCCCCATAACAAACATCACATTATTGAACATTTGAGAGCAATTTATTAACAAATCTAAAGAATTTTCTACCAATTACACTGAAAATTGTAATTGTATATTGGTTAATGATTTGAATTCAATTTCTGAGGGTATGTGTAGATAGATGGGATCATTGGACTAACTGGAGCTGTGCTGAATATTTTGAACATCTGCCAGTTTTTTATTTATATTCCAATGTGCCCACCAAAACGTGCCTATATATTTACATATCTCGTTATCTTGTATATATCACGAGATATATGCATTGTAAACACCCAAAACCTTGTTTCGAAAAGCTGTTAGGTTTTTTATTACAGCTAAAATATTCTAAGTCCGGTTATAAACATACAACAACTGTCTGTTTTGAAATAATATTCAAAACAAAAGCAACAATACATCAGAACAGTATCTTGACGAAATTAAGTTAGGCCCCCAAAAATTACGGCCTAAGCTATACTCGGCAAAGCAAATCGTGTAAATTTTTTATTGGAGGCCCGTTTTTTTGATTATTTTAATTGGCTATGTTATCACTACTTAAAATTATTAATTGTTTGATATTTTAAGATATGGGAAAATCGAAATCACAGCTTTTATCGCAAATTTGTCATCGCTATCGACGGAGCCAAATGACATAAACACACTATTAAATTAACGCTCATCAAGACGTTTTACATTTTTTTCAAACACTCACAGCCACATTTAGCATGGGAACTGATTTAAGCGTGAAATGCAAATCGAAAGACTTAAGAGACACACGTTGTTTTGTTAATCGTCTCTGTTATCACTGATATGACCGCATTTCTTCGGAAACATCATTTTAAATAACCAACAAAATTAATTTCGAATTTTGCCAATTAATTTTGTGCATTCGCAAAGGTCACCACCACCAGCAGCACTAATTATAATATCATCGATTTTTAATATTTTCTGAAGATGTATAAAACATGACATTGCGTCAGTTCGTTTGGGATTGGATAATCAGATAATATGTCACTTCCATGCTAATTTCCAGTCTGATTTATTGCCGCATGATGTGCATGCAGTTGAGACGAGACAAGTTTCCCATATTGGTCAAATGTTACCAAATAATCATCGCTTTTAAAGGAGTAATCGTAACACAATCGATTTCCGACTGTCTTTTTTATGTGTGTGTTTTTTGAAATGAAAGTCCGAAATTTCACATTCACAAATTTGTTGTGCGAAATATCCGAATTTGAGAGGAGTTTTTTATATTAAAGCAATGGCAATGCTATTGGTGCAGAGTAGTAGATTGAGTTGATAATTGTAGTTATTAGATGCTTATAGGACGGGTCGAATCTTTTTGCGACAATGGCATATCGCGATTCTTGTTTTATGACTCATTTCAAGAAACTTTGCAGAAAAAATCAAACCTCACAAAAGAATTTCAAGCCAAAATAGGGTTTTTTCCAAAATAATATTAAATATAAAAAAATAAAAAGTTAGATTGTTGCATGCAACTAGCAAAAAAACAATTTAATTATGTTCACCAGAAGGTTTATATTTATTAAAAATTATTCCATATTTGGATTATTTAAAAATATAATTAAATATATCTCGTTGTTTCACATCTCTTCTTTATTTTATCCACAAAACTATGCAGGCTCTAGGCAACAAACAATAAAAAATTGTGCCCGAGACCTAGCAAATATAATTTGTTTTATATTTTTATACCCTCCACCTCCAGTAACACCTTGCAATATCAACCTGAGACCCTATAAAGTAAAGGGTGATTTTTTAGCTATTATCTTTTTGGCAACACTGGTTTAAACAGCTGACGCACGTTTCGTATTTTGTTTCACTGTCAAACATCTTCAGTTTGGTCTATAATTTAACCATGAATCGTCTTACAAACGAACAACGCTTGCAAATTATTGAATTTTATTATCAAAATGCGTGCTCTGTTAAGAAAGTTCAACGCGCGCTTCCATTTTATGGTCAGTTTAATCGACCCACTGAAGCGGCTATTCGGGCTATTGCGACTACATTTCGCACCAAATTTACATTGTGGGACATTAAACCACCAACACGCTTACGTAGAGTGCGAACTGAAGAAAATATCGCAACTGTATCGGCCAGTGTTGTCGATTCGTCGCCGTTCGCAGCAATTGGGCCTCTGTAACTCAAAAACGTGGAAATGCTAAAATTGGACTAAGCGGATGGACCATTTGAGACGCAGTCAAGGTCAACATTTGCATGAAATAATCTTCAAACATTAAATTATATGGACCGTAATATCGATTCAAATAAAGATTTCATGCATTTTTCTGAATTTTGTGTGTTTCATTTTTGAAAAACTTTCCTATATCTTTTAAAAAATCACCCTTTATATATATTCTTGATCGTCATAAAATTCTAAGACGATCTAGCCATGTCCATCCGTCTGTTGAAAGCACGCTAGCATCTAAATTAAAGAGGCTAGAACGTTTAAATTTTCCATAAATGTGTCTCATAGTAGTAGATCGGTTGGGATTGAAACGGGGCGATATCGGCCTAAAGGGAAAAATTTTCCCTCACAAGGACTAAAAATACCCATAATAATCCCTAAGATTTTAGCGTATTTAAGCATGTTTTTTGAATATGTCTGTTTATATTCGCTTGATATTTGGTATGGGCATTCCTCTTATAGCAAAAACGTGCAGCATAAAATAATTCTTATTTGTAGGTGGTGAAATGGGGCAAAAATAGAATAAAAATGGTACATATTAAACGACAACAGCTAGAAACACGAAATACGGTGTGTACATTCCTCTAATTGAGTAGATAATATACAAGTATTTTTTCAAATTCGTTGTTTTAAGGGGTGAAATGTGAATATAGGAATAAAAATGGGGCCAATCAAACGACTGTACCTAGAATAATGAAATTCTGTGTATACATTCCTCTGATTGCATAGACAAGTAAAATACACGGATTTTTTAAAATTCGTACTTTTTGGGGGTAAAATGAAAAAAGGGATCAAAATAGTACCAATCAAATGACCGCAGCTTGAGTCATGAAATTCGAAGTATACATTCCTCTGACTGTGTAGACACGGAAAATAAACTGAATTTTCGAAATTCGTACTTTTTGGGGTTAAAATGCAAAAAGGGGATAAAAATAGTACCAACCAAATGACTGCAGCTAGAGTCATGCATTCCTCTGACTGCGTAGACACGGAAAATAAACGGATTCTTCGAAATTCGTACTTTCCAGTGATACAATGGTACAGAGGGATAAAAATAGTACCAACTAAACGATTACAGCTAGAATGGTGAAATTCGAATTGCGTAGAAACGTCAAATAAAGAGATTTTAGATAGTCGCACTCTTTAGGAGGTAAAAATGGCACCAACCAAAAGACCGCAGCATAGACACACAAAATAAAAAGTTTTTTCCAAATTCGTACTTTTTCTTTTACGGCAAAAATTGTTTGAATCATGAAGTTAGGTTATTTTGCACTATGTACGTCTGATAATGGAAATTCAAAATTTGTACTTGTGGAATTAGAATAGAATGGAAATACAATCAACTGTAGCACCCACTATCTACCAATATTTATGGTATTTAAGCATTTTCAAAAATGAATGAAAAACAAATAAGAAGGTGTTAAGTTCGGACGGGCCGAATCTTATATACCCTCCACCACGAAGTGCATTCCACAGTATTACCAGCAGATTAAAGTATGTCGACTTTACATAGAAGGACAGTACCATATTTCGAAAATTGTGATATGTTTATGCACATTACTATATTTGTTTACTATTTCAAGCCATAATGTATACATTAGGGAGAAACATTTTCAGATACAGACAAAGTGACTGCATTATTTTGATAAGAAAAGTAAAAATTTTAAAGATATCCCCATTCGCCCACATGTACAAATTTCGAAAAAAACATTTTTGTTCCGAGTATTCATAGTCAGAACACAGAATACACACCGAATTTCATGATACCAACTTCAGCGGTTTGGAAGATCCCATTTTTATCCCTTTTTTTCAATTATATCCCTTAAAAGTACGAATTTCGAAAAATTTCCCTATTTTACGTGTCTATGCAATTAGAGGGATGTATACACCGAATTTCATGATTCTTGCTGTTGTCGTATCATTGGTACCATGTTTTATCCCATTTTTGCCCCATTTCGCCCGCTAAAACTTTTATTTTCTTTGTGGTGCTTCCAAGCTGCCACAGGAATGTCCGCAACAAATTTCAAATGTATGAAAATCAGAAATTTAATTAATAAACTAAGGCTACCCATATTTTTATACTATGTATATATATAATGGAAATAATAATAATAACTTCAATTCATAAAGTATATATAAGGCAGCAATCATATATACCCTAAATATTGGGGGACAGAGAGTGTATTTTCAGCTACAGTCGTTTGGTTGGTTGTATTTGCATCCTATTTTAATTTCAAAAGTATACATTTTGAAAATACACGCAGTATAAAACAACTTCATGATTCTACCATTTTTTGTCGTAAAAGCAACAAAATAAAATATGAATTTGGAAAAAAAATTACGTGGCTATGAACTCAGAGGAACGTATACTCCGAATTCCATGATACTATCTGCGGCCATTTTGTTGGTACCATTTTTATCACTTTTTTCACATTTTACTCCTTAAAAGTACGACTTTCGAAAATTTCATCATTCTAGCTGTAGCCTTTTAGTTGGTACCGTTTTTATCCCTCTGCTCCCATTGAATCCCTCGAAAGCACGAATTTGGAAAAACCTTTTTTCTTGTCTACTATTGTCTAAAATTGTTCCATTTGTTTGGTACAATTTGTATCCTCTTTTTTCATTTTACACCCTAAAAGTACGAATTTCGAAAATTTCCTTTATTTTATGTGTCTAGGCAATCAGAGGAATATATACACAGAATTTCATTGTTCTAGATACAGCGTTTGGTTGGTACTATTTTTATCCCTCTATCCCCATTTAACCCCTTACAAGTACGAATTTAGAAAAAAATACTTTTATATTATGTATATGTTCTGTTAGAGGAATGAACACTCCAAATTTCGTGTTTCTATTTGTTGTGGTTTGATAGATACCATTTTTATCCATTTTTGTCCCATTTCGCCCCCTACAAATAAAAATCACTCCATGGTGCCCTTTTATGCTATAAAGGGAATGCGCATTGAAAATATCAAGTAAATACAAGCTAATATGTGCAAAAAACATGCTGAAATACTCTAAATAGGGGTATTTTCAGTCCCTGTGAGGGAAAAAATTTTCCCTCTGGGCCGATTTCGCCTACTTTCAATCCCAACCGATGTGCAACCATAAGACACGTTTAGGAAAAATGTGAACCTCCTAGCTTTTTTCGTTTGGCCGATGTCGTGCTTTCAACAGAGAGACGGACATGGCTTCATCGTCTTAGAATTTTACCACGACCCAGAATATGAATATTTTATGGTGTTACAAACGGAATGACAAAGTGAATATACCGCCATCCTGGAGGGTATAATAAGAGTATTTATTTTTTGAATTGACGTATCGGTAGCCTTGCCTTATAAGCATGGTTTGAAGTAATAAAATATTATATTTATTTATAAAATTATTTTTTCAATATTTGTTTTGGTTTGGCCATATTAAAAAAATATATATATTCCTGTAATATTACTTCACTTCTATGAAAATCGACATCCTCTGTGGAAGGCAATCCAAGGTGGAGGGTATATAAATTTCGGCCCGGCCGAATTTAACGCCGTTGTTAACTTGTTATATATGTTTTCATTGAGACATGCTGAGTGATAAATATTTTTAAATATTTGTACTCTCATTTTGGAAATATAGGCCCTGCTTATTTGTCCGAGTAAAGGTAATTATGATGCCTACAAATGAAAAAAAATCTTTGTTTTGCTGGCACGAAAAAAATACATATAAAATAGATAAATTCGCCCTATTTAACCAAAAACTTTGGCATTACTACTGTGTTCATATTTATGACGTTTTCAATTTCTATCCCTTTTACAAGTTATGTCCATATTTATCCTAATGGAGATAACCACATTGTTTTAACACATTTTTGCATATTATAGCAACTATTCTAAAATACTCCTTCCATGCAATAATATATAGTCTACATTTAATTGTCTGGTTTAAAAAAAGTATTAGATTTGTGATTTGTGTCTAACGTTTTACAGATTTCCTTCACCTGCACATTGGTCCCAAACCATTTTTTTGGTAGAAATTAAAAAGAAATCCAAGCAATCAAGAAAATGTATTAATTGTGGAAGTTGACTCAAAGTTTAAATGTGGAAGTTTTCGTCTGAGTATGTAGTTTTTTGCGGAATTAATATCTCGTCTGCAGTTTTAATTAAACAATTATACATTTAAAAAATATATCGTCAGGATTTAGGACAAATAAGTCCAAAATTATAAACAATTTTACATTGGAACGGACGCTGTAAACAACGGAAGTACTTTTGAAGCTCCTGTTGAAATATACAAAGTTCAGCGATTTTTTGAGAACTTTGTTTTTCCATAAATACATGTCAAAGGATACATTTTGTTCGTAGATTTATGAAATATGCGAATTATCTATTAGATTTTTTTAAAATAGGTACAGCAGAAATACCGACGCAACAAAACGGACGCTACAAATATTTCCACGAGTAGTAAAAAATTAGTAATTTTCGTTATAACACTTAAACTTTTAATAAAAATAAAAGAGAACAAGTTTCATAGTAAACAAGTAAAAAAATGTCAGTCGGCTAAACCGACTTATATATACCCTCACTCTCTGATAACATATCTATGGAAATTATAATAACTTAAATTTTACGTAGGGTCGGATGATTTGTGTAGGAGGTACTAGAAGGACCCACATCGACAGTTATGAAACAATTGCACAAACATGATCAAATAACAAATCATAGTGGATTCCATGTACCACTATAGAATTTATGAAGGATTTAATTTTTCCTAAGATATAGACAATTGTGTGGATGGTACAAGATGGGACGTGGTTAAACTGTAAATATTTTTTTGGTTTAAAGTGATTATAAAAAAAAATCAATTATCTAACTTCAAACGATTTTGACTACCCGTATGGAAGTTATATTTGTTTTATTTTAACCAAGGCTTATGCTACTTTGTGTGGGTGGTACCAGAAGGAGCGTGTTAATATCGCCCATATTCCACAAGAATATAGCATGTATAAAAGCATTGCCAAATATCAAATTTCATAGTATTCCGATCAGCCCTACAAAGTTATAACAGCTTTAATTTTACGTAGTTTAGTGTGATTTGTGTGGGAGGTACACAAAGGGCGTGACAATAGCCACCATATTTTGTACGCTTAAAGTGATTATAAAAACTTTATCAAATACCAAAATATAACCTATTCCGAATATCCGCGAGGAAGTTACATTGGTTTTAATTTAACATAGGAATATGGGTCATTTGTGTGGGAGGCACCAGAAGGGGCGTGACCATTTCGCCCATCTTCAAACTTAAACTAAGTTTGGGAAAAATATTACCATGTGCAAAGTTTGAATCGATTCCTTAACTCCTTTCGAAAGTTATCGTGTACACCAACCAGCCAGTCAGACGGACGGACGGACATGGATCAAAAAGCTTAAAAAGTAGTGAAACGGATTTGGTCCAAACATACTTGGGATCTTAAGTCACTGCTTCAATGCGTTACACTTTTATCCTGTCCCAAATGATATATACCCTCATACTCTGTAGAGTGAGGGTATAAAAAGTTATCAAAATAAAGTTAAGGGTTATTAGTGTGGACTGATTTCATTTTTTTGGTAGACCTTTGGTAAATGCCTATATGTAGACATTTTATATTATTTCCTGAAATAATGGTTTTATAAAGGGTGATTTTTTAGCTATTTTCTTTTTGGCAACACTGGTTTAAACAGCTGACGCACGTTTCGTGTTTTGTTTCACTGTCAAACATCTTCAATCGAACAACGCTTGCAAATTATAGAATTTTATTATCAAAATGCGTGCTCTGTTAAGAAAGTTCATCGCGCGCTTCCATTTTATGGTCAGAGACTACATTTCGCACAAAATTTACATTGTTGGACATTAAACCACCAACACGCTTACGTAGAGTGCGAACTGAAGAAAATATCGCAACTGTATCGGCCAGTGTTGTCGATTCGTCGCCGTTCGCAGCAATTGGGCCTCTGTTACTCAAAAACGTGGAAATGCCAAAATTGGACTAAGCGAATGGACCATTTGAGGTGAAGTCAATGTCAACATTTGCATGAAATAATCTTCAAATATTAAATTATATGGACCGTACTATCGATTCAAATAAAGATTTCGTGCATTTTTCTGAATTGTATGCTTTTTTTTGAAAAACTTTCCTATAGCTTTTTAAAAATCACCCTTTAGTAGTGTCCAGGAGAATATTCGTATGATATATGCTTTGGAAATAATGTTCGGAAAAACACATTTCATCCGTCCGTCTGTCCGTCCGTCCGTCCGTCTGTCCGATTGTCCGTCTGTCCGTCCGTCCGTCCGTCTGTCCGTCTGTCCGTCCGTCCGTCCGTCTGTCCGTCCGTCCGTCCGTCCGTCTGTCCGTCTGTCCGTCTGTCCGTCTGTCCGTCTGTCCGTCTGTCCGTCTGTCCGTCTGTCCGTCCGTCCGTCCGTCCGTCCGTCCGTCTGTCCGTCTGTCCGTCTGACCGTCCGTCTGTCCGTCCGTCCGTCCGTCCGTCCGTCCGTCTGTCCGTCCGTACGTCTGTCCGTCCGTTCTAAAGGTAATTTAGCACAGACTTCAGATTATTTCCAAGAGTAACAGTGGTTAACATTAAAAACTTGATATTAACCATTATAAAGCTGTTTCTAATATGAGGAGGTCCATAACAAAACGCAACAATTCCACAATTCCACAAAATGTTGGATAAACGAATTAAATCAATAGAAGACAGTAGGATTTATATATTTGTTAAAACAGTTGTTTTGGCATATTAGTTTTCTAAAAACAACACAATTCATAAATAAATACATTTATCTAGTGATTAGTTTTTAAGATAATTATATAACAAATTTGGAAATGTTGCGTTTTGGTCCGTCACATAGTATTTATTTCATTTTGTTATGAATCAAAATGGAAATGTTGCGTTTTGATATGAACAAGGTTTGGAAATATGGCTTTTTGCTTTGAACAAAACTATAATTTCATGTTTTTTGACTTTAATTACTTACATTTTATAGGAAAATAATAAACTCTTTGTAATATTACTAATATTTATTACATTTATATGTTAATTATTTAATATTTATTACATTTATATGTTTTTGTAGTATTATAAAAAATCTGCATTGTTTTACACTCTCATTCCAGTGTCCTCCTCCAAACAATCAGATAAGGTTATATTATCTGTTTCATTAGCACTATTTCCTTGATGGTTTATTAATATATTTTTATAGTATTCTAATTCCGAAACGTTTGACCAGTGTTGGCCATAATGTTTTTGCAATAGTTTAACAACATCTTTTTTCTTTTCTGAATTAATTACAACACCAAGAGGAATTTCATTAAGCAAAGTTGGGGGTATTTTACCTCTTTTAAGATAGCTAGAAAATTTGTCCTTATCGTCAAATTTGTAAGTTTCAAAAGCTTTGACTACACATTGCTTGCGCTGATTTGTGGAGAGCTTAAAATATATTCTTTTCATACTTTGTATGCCGTTTATGGGGCGGTAAAATTCTGCCAACATTTTAACATCTTTAAGGTGCCAATCCTTTCCTAAAATCTTAACTACACCGTGTACAGAATAAACTTCGTGATAGCCTTCTTTAACAAAAATTGTATTTTTTTTACGCAAATCTTTTTCAACGCGGCCAAAAACTCGATCAGCTGGCAAAAAACTATGACCTCGAACAGGAAAATATAATTCTACTTGTTTCAGCTGTATAGGTGCACTGTTCACCATCCAATGCATTAAGGAATGTATGATATGCATATTTTTATTTTGTCCTCCACAACCGTCGCAAAATAATCGTAATGTATCAACATCCAGCAGATTGAGTGCACTGAAATGTGCCAATAAGGCAGAGCCCACGCAAACAGCACCTCTTCCAGCTTGATCTTCTGTCCAGGTATAAAACACTGGATGCTTAGATTTCATGTCGACAACACATAGATTATAATAGTTTATTTGCCTTGCATAAAAAGCTTCTTGAATAGGAGTGCGTGGCAATGGTTGAACTTGCTGCATATCGAAACACAAGCTCACAGATCTAGGAGGCTCATTTCTTGCAATTTCATAAAAACAGTTCGCCTTTAGCTTATGAATCCTTTGTTGGGCAATTATCTGCTGTTTGATATCTAAGTTTCGTTCCATTTTGATTTTCTGTTTATTTAACACGCATTGAGCACACACATCTGTTGCAGGAGATGAGAATCCTATGTTCAGAGTATTGAAAACATTCCAAAAATAAGTTTTTTTAACTTTAAGTGAATTATCTACTGAATCATTATAAAGCCCCCATAATTTCTTTATTTTGAGCTCTGATGAAAGATAGCATCTTTGAGATTTATTTCTGTTATAATGGCTCTCTTTCGGTGGTAAATTTTTAAGGAATTTTACAACACGTTTATTATTTGTTCTTTGTATAGGATCACTTTTTCTTTTCCCGACGTTTATACTCCCAACAGTTGCTTCTGCCATATCTGCTTGTTAAAAACGTACTAGATTTATAATTAACATGATAATAACACAAGCTACTAGAAAATGTGATCTAATATTTACAGTTATTAAAGAGTTGCCATAACAATAAATTTAATGATAGCCTTAAACGAGTCACCAAAAACTGTTAAGTAAATTTTTGCACATTCATGGAAATGTTGCATTTTGGTCTGAACCGATATTTTTGGAATTGAATTATAAAGAAATTATTGATATTTCGTATGTTTTATAACAATTGTTAGATAGATTTTAACATGTAGAATTGGATTCAGTCAAAAAAGCTAAAAACTTGAAAAGTGGAATTGTTGCGTTTTGTTATGGACCTCCTCATATATAGGCGAGCTGTCCCTCCCCTTTTCGCTTTCCTATTTCCACCAAATTTTGGTTCTGAAATTTTAAAACGGAAAGGAAAAAATAAGGCCATTGAAGATGCATTATGAAAAATCATATGGGCCACTTATATTTCTGAAGTAACAATTCTTTACAATCGCTTAAGCTCTTTGGAATAGCTGCAATTACTATAAATGTTAATCGTTGCGAGAACCACTGTTCAGCCGCAGCTCACCACAAAGTATTTATACTTTTCACAAATTCCAATAAAATAAAATATGGAACATTGGGACACAAACAACAGGTTTTCCATCCCACTGAGCGAAGGGGAGAAAATTTAATTTATTTTCCAAAAGAAAACAAGAAGAAATCATTGAAAACCAATTAAAAAGACTAGAGAAGATATGCATGAAAACTGACAGCATGAGACTAAGAATTCTTTTCACAGCCAAAAGTACACCCAACAAAGTGTGACGAAGAATTTCACAATTTAATATAAAACTTTCGAAGGCTTTTAATAGCCATCGACAGAAGTGTAAACGAATGTATCGAATATAGATACATACGAATATCTTGTCCATACTGCCATGAAACCAATCAACTTAAACTATGATTAATTGTGGCAAATTTATTGAACGTTCACAAATCAAAGGCGCAGTGGAGTGATTGGCTCGGCTTGGCTTGGCTTTTTCGGTTAGTCATACAATTATTTACAACTACCATCAAATTGATGATGGAAGCATTTGCGAGCGCCATAAATTAGTCCAAGTGCGCTAGAGAGCCGTTTGGCCGAAAATTGTGATTAATCGCAGAAATGGAGGAGCTTCCGTTTTGCAAATATCTAAAAAGCAGGAGTACGTGCTTTTTGGATACATGAGCGAAAGGTAATATTATTCGTGGTGTATGAAGCCGGCTATAACCTTGTCTTTGAG
The DNA here is from genome assembly GCA_947397865.1 of Polietes domitor. NCBI lineage: Eukaryota > Metazoa > Arthropoda > Insecta > Diptera > Muscidae > Polietes > Polietes domitor. Next base: position 62,864,679 of record OX377622.1, read on the forward strand.
AAGCAGCGGCAAAGAAAAGAAACAACCACTTAACAAGACATGCTACATTTTTATTAGCTCATATAGACAAAAACAAAACAAGCTCAACACAGACAGAGGGACAGAGAGAGAGAGAGGGAGAGATAAAATATGAAAACATTATGACCCCTTCAAGTTCAATTGGACCATCAAATGCCTGAATGGAAAGTAATTTCATTGTGTCGGAGCGCTCACAAAGCCGCCAACAAATGCCGTTGTGTTTATATAACACACACACAAGACTAGCCCCCAAAAATTACTGCGCTAACATGGCTAAGTTAATAAGCTCTTTTGTGCCCGGTTTACGGGAAATGTGTACACAAATGTTTGCTAACCAAAAATAACGCTGTTACAGTGGCTTTCAGATGCGCTTTGTTGCCAAAAAAAAAACGAAAATAATAAAAAGAACGATAAGCGATCAAAAACTGCCTACCTTGTAACCTTGTTTTATTTGTCTAAGCCTTTGTTGAGCTTCTTTGTTTCAACCCCCACCCCCTGCCCAAAAAAGGCTTAAAACTGTTACATTTAAGCCATGATTGCCCAGAAAAACAGGGCGTTGTTTGGCCCCCAACCCAACCCAGCCGAAAGTGAAAAAAGTGAACTGCCTTAAATACTGACAGCCAGCATAAAATGTTTGCTCTTTGTTTTACTGTTTTCTGTTTGTTTGTTTGTTGGCAGAAAGTAAGACCAATTTTTTGTTTCTTTTCGTTTCGTTTTTTTCTACTGAAACTAATGAAGTTGCAAGCAAATACATATTTGCTACTTAATGCTGTTAATAATTTTATGCTTTTCAAGTGTTAAACAATTCATTTTAAGTGTTTCAAATAATATTGGACACACTTCAATGGGATTATTGGCTTACAGCGTTAGACAGTGCCTCGGAGTGATTGCTCGTGTCTTAAGTCTTTCGTTTATATGATGTTACTACGGCTGCTGCTGTCAGGCATTACATGTGTAAGTCTTTTATGTAACGGCGAAATGCTTTTAGGTTTTGAAAAAGCTGAAATCAATGACTAATGGGAATGCCCGCGGATTAGCTATGAAATTCTGTTGGACAGAATCTTAAGTGTCCCACAAGCACTCTACAGAGCCATCAACCCAGTTTTCACCTACATTTAATCGTGTATAAAGGTAAAGAATTGTCCAAAATGTTTTCAGCACGATTTTTTTATTTCCCAAAGACCTCATGTAAAAAATCCCACAATTCCTCAAACAAGGGAAATAAATCCCAAATATTTGATTTTTTTGAAAATTTTTCATTGGCAGACTCATTTCGATCAAAATTATTATTAGCAGTTTTGTCCATGCATACAATTGAACTTTTTTCTTTTGTAATCGGTGTTATGTGTTTCAAGGGTTATTTCTCAAAATAAATTAATTTCTATGAAAATTTGTCATATTCTAGTGAACCGGCTGACAGTGGTTCTAAATCGATTTTTCGGAATTAATTCTGCCATTCTTAAACCGAAAAAGATATCTTAATAAAATTTCACATGCTATGAGCAGAGGTATTTTCCGAGTGATTGATCACTTCGGCCATTTTAATCGCATCCAAATTCATACGTACATTTTCCCGCTTTTGAGGAAGTTTTTTAAACAACTTCCAAAATTCAATAATAAAAATTTTACGAATAGCATTTTACGAATAGTATGAGATCACAGAGGAAATGTGTCTGTTTTGCACCCAGAAAGTCCCGGGTTCAAATCGTGGCGCGAGAAATACTTTTACACCCTACACCACTTCGTGGGCTAGGGTATTATAAGTTAGTTTCGCGCCAAATGTTTGTAACACCAAGAAATAATCGAGCTAGACCCACCTTTAAGTATACCGATCGGCTTAGAATCACCAGCTGAGTCGATTTAGCGATGTCTGTCTGTCCGTCTGCTGTCCATCTAAGCTTGTTCGCACTCTACAGGTCGCAATTGCTGTCCGATTATCACGAAACTTTGGAGGAAATCGGTTCAGATTTAGATATAGCCCCCATACAAATGTCGCTCCCGATTTGACTTTTTCCGCCCTATAAAGCACATATAGTACCCGATTTTCTTCAAATTTGACTTAACACCTTATAATCAAACTAGAAATACCTGTGGCGACAGCGGGTTAGATCGGTTCAGATTTAGATATATCCCCAATACAAATGCTGCTCCCGAATGTTTAACCGATTTTGGCCAAACTTTACATATTATATTTCACCAATAAACATACATGGTGAAAGCGGGTCACATAATTCCAGGTTTCAATATACCACCATACAAATGTCCTTTCCGATGTAATATTTTTTTTCAAACACATACATTTACATGATTCAAAAATCCTTCCCGATTCCTTTTTTACTGTATTGAATTATAATGAGATAGAAAGTGGGGTGTATCATATAGTGGCTCCGTTCGTCTTTAGCCTTTCCTTACTTGTTTGGGAGATGCCCATAAGTCCATACTTTGGAATAACCCAAATGGGGCCCATTATGCTCTATTACAGCTCTAGAAACTACATCTTACATCGGATCTTCATCAAATTTTCTATATTACAGAAGTTTCTATATAGATAAGAAAGGGGATGGATTATCAATTTTATAAAACCGGAGACGCTAACAATAGATGCTAAAAATAAAATCGTTTTCGTTTTGGATTTTTTAAGTGTTTAATAAAAAACCAAAATACTTTGAAATGTGTAGTTTCTGAGTATATTTACCTGGATGTGCGATTTTTGAGATTTTTTATACAAAATTCAAGAGTTTTTAATATTTAACTTAATTAACTTTAATATATTTGTAAAAATGTGTGTATATATTATTTAAAATTTGCAGAAGCAACATTTTTTCGTATATTTGTTCATATAAAGGTTACAAATTATATATGAGTCATTTCATGCAAAGCAGTACGGTTTTTGACGTGCATAGCTGCGGTTTTTTTTGAAAGTTTGTGTATGTATTCTACTCATAAAAATGTTAAATATAAAAAATATTTTTTGGAAAAGAATACAAATTCTTTTCACGGGTTATGACCAATTTAACAGTAAACAAAATAAGATTTTTTCGAAAAAAAAGTATATTCATTCAATCGCTTTTAAAGTGTTCAATTACTTTTAAAATGTTGAAGTGGAATGTTAGTTGGTTTGGTCTGATTTTTTTAAAGTTTTGACATATTTATTTCTTTTATTTTTTATTTCCATTTTTTTTATACCCTCCACCTCCAGGATGGGGGTATACTAACTTTGTCATTCCGTTTGTAACACCTTGAAATATCGACCTGAGACCCTATAAAGTATATATATTCTTGATCGTCATAAAATTCTAAGACGATCTAGCCATGTCCGTCCGTCCGTCCGTCTGTCCGTCGGTTGAAAGCACGCTAGCATCTAAACGAAAGGAGTTAGAACGTTCAAATTTTCGACAAATGCGTCTTATAGTCGTAGATCGGTTGGGATTGAAATGGGGCGAAATTGGCCCAAAGGGAAAAATTTTTCCCTCACAAGGACTAAAAATACCCATAATAATCCCTAACATTTTAGCGTATTTAAGTATGTTTTTTGAATATGTCTATCTGTATTTGCTTGATATTTGGTATGCGCATTCCCCTTATAGCAAAAACGTGCACCATAAAGTGATTCTTATTTGTAGGGGGTGAAATGGGGCAAAAAAGGGATAAAATTGGTACATATTAAACGGCAACAGCTAGAAACACGAAATTCGGTGTGTACATTCCTCTAATTGAGTAGATACATAATATAAAAGTATTTTTTCCAAAATCGTACTTTTAAGGGGTAAAATGGGAATAGAGGGATAAAAATGGTACCAACCAAACGGCTGTACCTAGAATAATGAAATTCGGTGTATACATTCCTCTGATTACACAGACAAGTAAAATACACGGATTTTTTAAAATTCGTACTTTTTGGGGTTAAAATGAAAAAAGGGGATAAAAATAGTACCAATAAAATGCCCGCTGCTAGAGTCATGAAATTAGGAGTATACATTCCTCTGACTGTGTAGACACGGAAAATAAACTGATTTTTTGAAATTCGTACTTTTTGGGGTCAAAATAGAAAAAGGGGATAAAAATAGTACCAACCAAATGACCGCAGATAGAGTCATGAAATTCGGAGTATACATTCCTTTGACTACGTAGACATGAAAACTAAAAGGTTTTTTTTTTCAAATTCGTACTTTCAAGGGATACAATGGTTACGGAGGGATAAAAATGGGGTTAAAATGAAAAAAGGGGATAAAAATAGTACCAATCAAATGACCGCTGCTAGAGTCATGAAATTCGGAGTATACATTCCTCTGACTGTGTAGACACGGAAAATAAACAGATTTTTCGAAATTCGTACTGTTTGGGGTTGAAAAGAAAAAAGGGGATAAAAATAGTACCAACCAAATGACCGCATCTAGAGTCATGAAATTCGGAGTATACATTCCTCTGACTGCACAGATACGGAAAATAGACGAATTTTTCGAAATTCGTACTTTTTGGGTTTAAAATGGAAAAAGGGGATAAAAATAGTACCAACCAAATGACCGCAGATAGAGTCATGCAATTCGGAGTTTACATTCCTCTGACTGCGCAGACACAGAAAAATAATCGGATTTGTCGAAATTCGTACCTTCAAGGGATACAGTGGTACAGAGGGATAAAAATAGTACCAACTAAACGACTACAGCTAGAATGATGAAATTCTAATTGCGTAGAAATATCAAGGTACCTATGGGCGCAGCTGGAATCATGGAATTCGGTGTATAAATTCTTCTGACTGCATAGACATGCAAAATAAAAAGTTTTTTTAAATACTTTTCCTTTTATGGCAAAAATTGGTTGAATCATGAAGTTAGGTTATTTTGCACATGTACGTCTGATAATGGATTTTCAAAATTTGTACTTTTGGAATTCAAATAGAATGGAAATACAACCAACTGTAGCACCAACTATCTTCCAATATTTATTGTATTTAAGCTTTTTGAAAATATAAATATAAGAATATTTACTTTTTGATTTGAAATAAATAATGGTTTGAAATAATTAAAATATCATATTTATTTATAAAATTATTTTTTCAATATTTGTATTTGTTTTGGTTTGGCTATATTACAAAATTTATTTTTTTTCCTGTAATATTACTGCACTTCTACGAAAACCGTCAACCTCTGTGGAATTCAATCCATGGTGGAGGGTATATAAAGTTCGGCCCGGCCGAACTTAATGCCGTTTTTACTTGCTTTAATTTTAGAGTGTTCCACGTCTCTTTTTAAGCGACTGTCTGAGTTTAGAAATGGTGAAATAATGGATTCTATTTTGTACGATTTCTTTTTGCAAAATCTACTAGAATATCAGTGAGAAGTCATCAGAATGATAGTTTTTTTCATTAGTTCATAAAAACAAGGTATAAAAACAATGAAAAATCCATGGAAAATAGGTAATGGAAAAAATATTTTTTTATACATTCCACGAGAGTATTATGTCTTTGTGCATTTGTTTGTAACACCCAAAAGGAAACGAGATAGACCCATTGTTAATTATACCGATCGTCTTAGAATCACTTTCTGAGTCGATTTAGCAATGTCCGTCTGTCTGTCCGTCCGTCCGTCCATCTATTCTTGTAATCACGATACAGGTCGCAATTGTAGACAGAACCAAATGAAACTTTGCACAACAATGTTTTTCGGGATAAGGACGAACGCTATTTAATTTGAAGAAAATCGGTTCAGATTTAGATATAGCCCCCATACGAATTTCACTCCCGATTTGACTCTTTTCACTCTAGATACCACATATTACAACAGATTTTCTTTAAAATTGGCAAAACATCTTATATTGTAACAAGAAAAACCTGTGGTAAAAATGTGTTAGATCGGTTCAGATTTATATATAGCTCCCATACAAATTTCTCTCCCGATTTGACTATTTCCGCTCTAGAGACCACATAATGTACCAGATTGTCTTCAGATTTGGTAAAACATATTATATTTCCACTGGAAACACCCATGGTGAATATCGAACAGATCGGTTCAGATTTATTTATAGCTCAATATAGCCCAAATTCAAATGTTGCTCCCATAAGTTTAACCGATTTTGGCCAAACTATACATTTTATATTTCACCTATTTCGTTCCAGGTTTCAATATATCCTCATACAAATGTCCTTTCCGATATACAATTTTTTGTCAAACACATACATTTACAGGATACAAAAAACCTTCCCGTTTTCACTTTTTCGCCGAATTGAATTGTATTCGGATTGAAAGTGGAGTGTATCATAGAGTCGGCCCCGCCCGACTTTAGCCTTTCCTTACTGGTTTTGTATTGAGTGATTGCACCATCAGAAAAAAATTAAAAATATATATTTTTCATGTGAAGAATAGATACACAAACTTTCAAAGTAATCACTGCTATCATTGTCAAAAACGTACCGCTTGACATGCTTTTGAATGACTCTTGAGGAATTCGATAAATCCTGACTAAAACACCGAAAACATACTAGACATTGAAATTACACGTCAAAAATAGTTCATTCAATTTTCATTTTTGATACTTTTGGCCAAAGCAAGTGGTGCTTGGGACCATAGTGGATTGGGATGATGAAGCAAGAATTTGGAATGTGTACCGTTATCGCACATTGGAGTCTGTCGATTTCGTCCAAAGAAAGTTTAGACGAACTTTTGGTCAGCTCCCTCCGCTCGGACCCGTAACAGTCAACAGAAGCTTATCTACTCAAATGGGTATCAGCAGACAGTCACTACAGGCAAAGGTTAGCATTTTTCCTTATTAAATCCAAATAACAAGAAAACACCAAAAAGGAAGCGAGAGAGATCACATTTTGAATCGATTTAGCCATGGCGGTCGGTTCATCTATTCTTTTTCTATAAATATACAGGTCTCACTTATTGTCCGATCCCAAAGAAGACCATTAGAAGACCACTAGAAACTACATAGTTTAATTGATTTGGCCACGACACGTTATTTTCCGACTAGAATCATATATGTATGCTGAAAGTGGATCACATCGATTACGATTTATATATAGATAGCTCTCATACAAAATTCTCTCCCAATTTGACATTCACTCCACTCAACACTTTATATTTCAATTAGAATATAAATTATTTCCTGAAATTGTGCCGCAATTAGACGGTTCGGATTTGTATACAGCCCCACATAAATGTGGCACCCAATCAGGTTAGATCAAAGTTCCCCTTCGATCTGACTACTTGATGCCTAGAATACACATATTTCATACTTTTGGAATAAATTTGACACTGTGTTGTATTTGTATTACATTTTCTATGTCATTTTTAGCCATCGAGATATGACAATAAAGTCTTGTGATATGATTAAGAGTGTAGTATTCCTATATTATTTTACTAGCAGTACCCGCTGCTTCGCACGCGAAAAAGCCAGTTATTTGTGATTATTTTTATCCGTCTCTGTTTTTCGATAGTATTGATTTTAATTTTCTTTTGGTGTATATAGATAAATCTAATTTCCACTATTTTAGCCGAACTCCCTTCGTATGATTAAAATCCAGTTATGTTGCAAGTCTACGTTGTCAGAGGAATTTACGCACAAATTTCACGACTAAAGCTGCAATATTTTAGATGGTACTATTTTTATCCTGCTCACCCTTTATAAGAACAAATTTCGAAAAATTCATTTAGATTTGCGATTCCACGTTGTCAGAGGAATTTACACATCAAAATTCACGACTATAGCTGCAATACTTTTGTTGGTACTATTTTTATCCCCTTGTGTGCCGGTCATCCCCTATAAGTACAAATTTTGAAAAAAAAAAATCCAATTTTACTGCGCTTCTACATGGTCAGAGGAACTTGCATACCAAAATTCACGATTCTAGCTATAATAATTTAGTTGGTACCATTTGTATCCCTTTTTGTCCAGGTCACCCCTTATAAGTACAAATTTAGAAAAAATCCAAATTACTGCGCTTCTACATGGTCAGTGGAACTTACATACCAAATTAAACTTACATTAGCTATAATAATTTAGTTTGTACCATTCTTATCCCTTTTTGTCCCGCTCACCCCTTATAAGAAAAAATTTCGAAAAATCCATTTGGATTGCGCTTCTACATGGTCAGAGGAATTTACATACCGAATTTCATAATTCTAGCTGTAATACTTAAGTTGGTACCATTTTTATCCCTTTTTGTCCCGCTCGGCCCTTAAAAGTAAAAATTTCGAAAAATCCATTTATGTTGCAAGTCTACATTGTCAGATGAATTTACACACCCAATTTCACTACTATAGCTGCAATACATATGTTGGTACTATTTTTATCCCGCTCACCTTTTATATGTATAAATTTCTAAAAATTCACGACTATAGCTGCAATACTTTAGTTGGTACTATGTTTATCCCTTTTTGTCCCGATCACCCCCTATAAGTACAAATTAAAAAAAATTACAGCGCTTCTACATGGTCAGGGGAACTTACATACTAAATTTCACGATTCTAGCTATACTAATTTAGTTGGTACCATTCTTATCCCTTTTTGTCCCGCTCACCCCTTATAAGTACAATTTTCGAAAAGTCCATTTTTATTGCAAGTCTACGTTGTCAGAGAAATGTAGATACAGATGTTCACGAATATAGCTGCAATGCTTAAATTGGTACCATTTTTATCCCTTTTTGCCTCTTTCCTCCCTCAAAAGTACACATTTCGAAAAATCCCTATTTGTAGCTCGTCTGTATGGCCATTGCAAGGAACAATCATGTTTCTAGCTACTGCCGTTTAGTCAGGACGAAGGATCGATGTTTATCCCTTTTTGCCCATTTTACCCCCTAAAAGTACGAATTTCGTAAAACCCTATCTTAGTCGATTTGGGACGTCAAATTTTATGATCCTAGCTTCAACCGTTTGGTCTGGGGGCTGGTCAATGATATGTAAGCCAGTCAATCAGTAACGCAACTCTTTTATATATATAGATTAAAATAAACTATTGTTATATCCTAATGAAGAAGGTCCTATTTTGATAGGTCTATGCACAGTGCAAAATATGGATTGCATCGGATTTTAGTTTTCATAATATGGCTATAAACACGTTGTCACGAACGTACGTGAAATAGAAGTTAACTTTGGCCGAATCTAGTAAAAGGCAAAAGTCTGCGAAGTGGACCATATGTGTGATATCATATGTGACTCTGATCCTTTCCATCTTCAAAAAACTCAAATCGCAGTTTTTCCAAAAAAAATCTGCGACGAAAATGCTTTGATTTGTTCCAATCGAGAGGTATTTGGACAAAATTTGATCAAAATACAGTATGGGTGCAAAAGTAATTGAGGAACACACATACAGATGTAGTTACTAAAAATTGTATTTTTGATAACTTTGGAGGATCACCAAATAGTTCCTATACCCTCTAAGGATCCAATATTTTGTAAATTATGTGGATAACACCTCTGCACGAATCATGTGTTTTCTGTTCAAAATTTACAAAATTAATTCCAAAAATGATTTGAAATTTGCCGGGACATAAATCATATGAGAATTTCTAGTCCAAAGCCAGCGCTGTCACATGGAATAGAATCTGGTTTACAGAAGCTCTCTGGCTTGATAGATCTCCTTATCTCAAAATTTATACAGTTGGGTTGGGAATAGGCATAAAGTCTGTATTGGTACTGGGTGACCAAAAACAAAATTTTATGAATGCTTAAAAGAATGAATTGTTGTTTATTTTGACGAAATGTGTTTTTCTAAACATTATTACAAAAGCAAAATATAGCATACAAATAGTATACTTTAAACTGCAATTTAAATAATTATTTCAAGAAATAAAGTAAAATGTATACATATGTACAACAAGTAAGGAAAGGCTAAAGTCGGGCGGGGCCGACTATATAATACCCTACACCACTCCCTGCGTATATACCTCGCTTTGATTACTAAATCCAGGTATTTCATGGGAGCAATTTTATGTAGTTCATACAAATTACATGAATATAATTTATATGCTATAAATTCATCTTTAGTCAAATTTAACGAATATGGTAAATACTATGGTAATTGATCCAATTGTCCGACATACAAATACAAATTATACAGTAGTATACCAAAGTCATACCAAAGTATGGGCATCACCCAAACCATTCTCATTGCAGTTCAATTCGGTAAAAAATTGAAATCGGGAAGGATTTTTGCATCCAGTAAATGTATGTGTTTGAAAAAAAATTTTAAATCGGAAAGGACATTTGTATGGGGGTATATTGAAACCAGGAACGATGTGACCCGCTTTCACCATGTCTGTTTATTGGTGAAATATAATATGTAAAATTTGGCCAAAATCGGTTAAACATTCGGGAGCAACATTTGTATGAGGGCAATATCTAAATTTGAACCGATCTTACCCACTTTCACCATAGGTTTTTTAGTTGGATTATAAGATGTTGTGCCAATCTTAAAGAAAAACGGGTACAATATGTGGATTTTAGAGCGGAAAAGTCAAATCGGGAGCGACATTTGTATGGGGGCTATATCTAAATCTGAACCGATCTTACCCACTTTCAGCACAGGTATTTCAAGTTCAATTATAAAATCTTGTGCAAATTTTAAAGAAAATCGGGTACAATATGTGATTTCTAAAGCGGAAAAAGTGAAATCGGGAGCGACATTTGTATTGGGGCTATATGTAAATCTGAACCGATTTTACCCAATTTTTGCATACGTGTTTCTAGTTGGATTATAAGATGTTCTGCAAAATTTAAAGAAAATCGGGTGCAATATGTCGTTTCTAGAGCGGAAAATGTCAAATCGGGAGCGACATTTGTATGGGGGCTATATCTAGATCTGACCCGATTTTTGCATACGTGTTTCTAGTTGGATTATAAGATGTTGTGCCAATTTTAAAGAAAATCGGGTACAATATGTCTTTTCTAGAGCGGAAAATGTCAAATCGGGAGCGACATTTGTATGGGGGCTATATCTAAATCTGAACCGATCTTACCCAATTTTTGCATACGTGTTTCTAGTTCGATTATAAGATGTTCTGCCAAATTTAAAGAAAATCGGGTACAATATGTCGTTTCTAGAGCGGAAAATGTCAAATCGGGAGCTACATTTGTATGGGGGCTATATCTGAATCTGAACCGATCTTACCCAATTTTTGCATACGTGTTTATAGTTCGATTATAAGATGTTCTGCCAAATTTAAAGAAAATCGGGTACAATATGTCGTTTCTAGAGCGGAAAATGTCAAATCGGGAGCGACATTTGTATGGGGGCTATATCTAAATCTGAACCGAACTTACCCAATTTTTTCATACGTGTTTCTAGTTCGATTATAAGATGTTCTGCAAAATTTAAAGAAAATCGGGTACAATATGTCTTTTCTAGAGCGGAAAATGTCAAATCGGGAGCGACATTTGTATGGGGGCTATATCTAAAACTGAACCGATCTTACCCAATTTTTGCATAGGTGTTTCTAGTTGCATTATAAGATGTTCTGCCAATTTTAAAGAAAATCGGGTACAATATGTCGTTTCTAGAACGGAAAATGTCAAATCGGGAGCGACATTTGTATGGGGGCTATATCTAAATCTGAACCGATCTTACCCAATTTTTGCATACGTGTTTCTAGTTCGATTATAAGATGTTCTGCAAAATTTAAAGAAAATCGGGTACAATATGTGGATTTTAGAGCGGAAAAAGTCAAATCGGGAGCGACATTTGTATGGGGGCTATATCTAAATCTGAACCGATCATACCCACTTTCAGCGTAGGTGTTTCTAGTTCGATTATAAAATGTTGTGCCAATTTTAAAGAAAATCGGGCACAATATGTGGTTTCTAAAGCGGAAAAAGTGAATTCGGGAGCGACATTTGTATGGGGGCTACATCAAAATCTGAACCGATCTTACCCAATTTTTGTATACGTGTTGCTAGTTGCAATATAAGATGTTCTGCAAAATGTAAAGAAAATCGGGTACAATATGTCTTTTCTAGAGCGGAAAATGTCAAATCGGGAGCGACATTTGTATGGGGGCTATATCTAAATCTGAACCGATCTTACCCAATTTTTGCATACGTGTTTCTAGTTGGATTATAAGATGTTCTGCAAAATGTAAAGAAAATCGGGTACAATATGTCGTTTCTAGAGCGGAAAATGTCAAATCGGGAGCGACATTTGTATAGGGGCTATATCTAAATCTGAACCGATCTTACCCAATTTTTACATAGGTGTTTCTAGTTGCATTATAAGATGTTCTGCCAAATTTAAAGAAAATCGGGTACAATGTGTCGTTTCTACAGCGGAAAATGTCAAATCGGGAGCGACATTTGTATGGGGGCTATATCTAAATCTGAACCGATTTCCTCCAAATTCAATACCGATGGTCCTTGGCCAGAAAAAATAACTTCTGCCAAGTTTCATGACAATCGGACAACAATTGCGACCTGCAGAGTGCGAACAAACTTAGATGGACAGCAGACGGACGGACGGACAGACAGACATCGTTAAATCGACTCAGCTGGCGATTCTAAGCCGATCCGTATACTTAAAGGTGGGTCTAGCTCAATTATTTCTTGGTGTTACAAACATTTGGCGGAAAACTAACTTATAATACCCTAGACCACGAAGTGGTGTAGGGTATAATGACAATTTTTGAAAATGCTGACGAGATATTAATTCCACCATAAACAACAACCTCAGACGAACACTTTCACATTTACACTTTGAGTCAAGTTGAGTCATACATATATCTTTTGGTCCACGACATTTATAGATTATGTTCTCTAGAAATCACAAAATTACAACACCTATGAATATTGACAAGACCACAATAATCATAAAATGTAAAATATAATTTTTCAACTAATAACTCTTGCCGTCAATTTTCATAATATAGTCACTTTATTATTTTCTTTTTAAGTCTTGATTTTAATTAATTTGTAAAACTGCTTTATATCAAAATTAATCCCACTTTTTTTGAACCGCAAAGTTTAAGTACCATTCAGGCTTGTGGTGTTGCCACCTAATTTTCTCCAGTATATTTTCTTGATTGCTTGGAGTGTTGCCATAATGAAAATATATACACAATTACCACTTTCCAATTTTAATTTTTTTGAATTTCTGCCAAAAAAAAAATTGATTTGGGACCATAGTGCAATGTAAGGAGCTGTAAGTTAAAGTTCTTCATCAAGCCGAAGTTATGACTATTCGGCAAGTTGCTGAGTGGTTGTGTGATGAACACTGTCGTCAACATATACTCGAATATTTCAGCTTCCCTCAGATCCATGGACTAGTGGCTGTAAATTCAAAAATAACCGAGCATTGCCGCACCAATTTGTTGAACTGCCATCTTTCACTTAAAATATTTCAATTGTCTCTCTTGATTTCAGTATTGTAATAGACTTCCTCGAAATTCCTCTTACTTCGCCCTGTCTGCATGATCTTAATCAAAATCATTATAAAACGTCCTCACTCATAAATTAGCATATTTGCAGCTTTTTAAATAGTTTTATATTTTTTCTCATTTTGATTTTGTTTGCTTTCGTATCAAAATCTGCCTTCATATCTTCAAAGTACTTTCGTTATTTGATTTTTATTGTTTTCCAAAATGCTGCTGTCTACACAGCTTTTTCTTTCCAGCCTGACTTTTGTTACCTTTGCTACTTGAACCGTTAATAAATTTAGAAAAAAATGCAAATCAAAATATGTTGAAAAAGTAAAGAAAAGCGGCTGTGTCGAGCAACAACAAAATCATACGCCTTTTGGGCACTTGACCATAACGTCGTCGCTGTCAGGCGGCCTGTGACTGCGACTGTGTGGCATGTTGTGGCTCCATTGTGCTAAAAGACCGGAAAATTTATACACTTAATTTTATTGTCTATTTATGCGTAGTACATTTTTTGTTCAATTATGGATAATACTGTGGAAAGCGAAAATGAAGTCATTATAAAGGGTGATTTTTTAAGAGCTTGATAACTTTTTTTTAAAAAAAAAACGCATAAAATTTGCAAAATCTCATCGGTTCTTTATTTGAAACGTTAGATTGGTCCATGACATTTACTTTTTGAAGATAATTTCATTTAAATGTTGACCGCGGCTGCGTCTTAGGTGGTCCATCCGCTTAGTCCAATTTTGGCATTTCCACGTTTTTGAGTAACAGAGACCCAATTGATGCGAACGGCGACGAATCGAAAATTGGTGGTCATCATTAACACTGGCCGATACAGCTGCGATATTTTCTTCAGTTCGCACTCTACGTAAGCGTGTTGGTGGTTTAATGTCCAACAATGTAAATTTGGTGCGAAATTTAGTCACAATAGCCCGAATAGCCGCTTCAGTGGGTCGATTAAACTGACCATAAAATGGAAGCGCGCAATAAACTTTCTTAACAGAGCACGCATTTTGATAATAAAATTCAATAATTTGCAAGCGTTGTTCGTTTGTAAGACGATTCATGATGAAATGTCAAAGCATACTGAGCATCTTTCTCTTTGACACCATGTCTGAAATCCCACGTGATCTGTCAAATACTAATGCATGAAAATCCTAACCTCAAAAAAATCACTCTTTATTACGTGTTATGAAAAAAATCAATTCATATGTAGAAAGTAAAGAATTTTCTTATGAAAATGTGTAAATTTGCAGAAAAGTTGAGAAATATGCTCACCGCAACAAACATAACGTGTTTGTGGTGATTTCAATGAAGTATTATGAGAAATATGCTAATAATGCTAGCCATTTAGACTATGGTGCTTAGTTTCAAATTTGTTAATGTTTTTTTTTGTTTTCTTTGTATGGTGCTTGTGCCTTAAGTCTTTTGTTTGCATTTTCCGTGAACCCCCTCCTAAATAACATGCATATGCGTACGGTAGCCAGTTTAAATGATTTATGACACTAGTTTCGTTTTGCCAAATGCTGCTTCCCCTGGTTTTTATATTTTTAGTAACTGGCCAAAAATCAATTACCAATTTTTATGATTACTCGTTCATAAATAATATTTTAAGTGCATTTCAATCGCTTGTATATTTATGGTGGCTGATCTCTAGATGGCAAAATCTTTACTAAATTTTTATTGTAAGTGATTGTTTTAATAATATTTGAAAATAGTAAAATTAAATACCTTGAAAAATCAGCATGTTTCCACATACAATTTAATTTGATATATGAAAAATTTATTTCAAAAAATTTCGGTTCCCACGAGGTTAGTTTCCTACGTCTTCTTTGACGTGAACCGGTTGGTATTTCATGAAGTATCAGTTTCTGGTATTTCCTTTATTTTGCGCAAATATTTTATTTCTGACGCCTGAGGACAGCTCTTCCTGGATGAGGCATGGTTGCATGATTTATAGGTGCAGATAAAATAAGAATAGAGTAGTATGAAGATTTATATGTTGCTATCTTGGTTCTTTTTCCATTAAAGGTTTGTTACAGTTTACTAGTTGTGGATATTCTAGTATTTAAAGCTTTGTCTGGATTTACGTCCCAGGTATTTGAACTTCTGTATTTGTTTTTGAGGTGCATTATCCGGGTTTTATTTAATGTAAATTCCTAGGTCTCTCCCAGACCTTTCCGATTTAGAAATATGAAGTAAGAAAGCATATTTTTCTTGATTTTTATACACTCCACGAGTGTATTATGTCTTCGTGCATTTGTTTGTAACACCCAAAAGGAAGCGAAATAGACCCATTGTAAATTATACGGATCGACTTAGAATCACTTTTTGAATCCATTTAGCAATGTCCGCCAGTCTGTCTGTCCGTCTTTCCATCTATTCTTGTAATCAAAGTACAGGTCGCAATTGTAGCCAGAACAAAATAAAACTTTGCACAATTAAGTTTTTCAGGCAAAGGACGAACGCTATTTAATTTGAAGAAAATCGGTTCAGTTTTAGATATAGCCCCCATACGAAGTTCAGTCCCGACTCTTTCACTGTATATACCACATGTTTTAACAGATTTTCTTCAAATTTATCAAACTGTCTTATAAAGGGTGATTTTTTAAAAGCTATAGGAAAGTTTTCCAAAAAAAAACACATAAAATTCAGAAAAATGCATGAAGTCTTTATTTGAATCGATAGTACTGTCCATATAATTTAATGTTTGAAGATTATTTCATGCAAATGTTGACCTTAACTGCGCCTCAAATGGTCCATCCGCTTAGTCCAATTTTGGCATACGCAAAATTTTCCACGTTGTCGAGTAACAGAGGCCCAATGGCTGTGAACGGCGACGAATCGATAATTAATGGTCATCATTAATACTGGCCGATACAGCTGCGATATTTTCTTCAGTTCGCACTCTACGTAAGCGTGTTGTTGGTTTAATGTCCAACAATGTAAATTTGGTGCGAAATTTAGTCACAATAGCCCGAATAGCCGCTTCAGTGGGTCGATTAAACTGACCATAAAATGGAAGAAGCGCGCGATGAACTTTCTTAACAGAGCACGCATTTTGATAATAAAATTCAATAATTTGCAAGCGTTGTTCGTTTGTAAGACGATTCATGGTTTAATTATAGACCAAACTGAAGATGTTTGACAGTGAAACAAAACACGAAACGTGCGTCAGCTGTTTAAACCAGTGTTGCCAAAAAGATAATAGCTAAAAAATCACCCTTTATTTCCACTACAATCACCCATGGTCAAAATATTTCAGATCGGTTCAGATTTAGATATAGTTCCAATACAAATGTTGCTCCCAAATGTTTAACCGATTTTTGCCAAACTTTACATATTATATATCACCTACAAACATACTTGGTGAAAGCGGGTCACATCGTTCCATGTTTCAATGTAGCCCATACAGATGTCCATTCCGATTTAACATTTTTTGTCAAACACATATATTTACAGAATACAAAAACCCTTCCCGATTTCATTTTTTAATGGATTGAATTGTAATAGGATAGAAATTGGAGTGTATCATATAGTCGGCTCCGTCACACTTTAGCCTTTCCTTAAAAAGGGACTTAAGTTTAGTGGAAAATATTTCATTTTGTAAAATATACAAACCAAAAAAATTAAAATATTGAAAAAATATATAAATATACAATTTTAATTTTTTAAACCACGCTTATAAAGCGGTAGTCCTGCACATACCAATTCAAAACGTAATTATAAGGCAGCTATCTTCCAAAAAGTTTAATACCGTGAATATTAGGGGATAGTGGGTGCATTTTCAGCTACAGCCGTTTGGTTGATTGTATTTCATCCTTATTTTAATTCCAAAAGTACGAATTTTGAAACTGCATTATCTCTCACGTACACAGTACAATATAATCTAAAAATCTCTTTTAATTTTGGCCCTTTAAAGTACGAATTTGGGAAAAATTCTTTTATTTTATGTTCGTGTTACTAGCGGTTGTCGTTTGATAGGTACAATTTTAAGTCGTTTTAATCCCATTTCACCCTCTACAAATGATAATCTCTTTATGTTGCACGTTTTTGCTATAAGGGTATGGGCATACCAAATATTAAGCAAATATACGCAGGCATATTCAAAAACAAGTAAGAAAAGGTTAAAATCGGACAGAGCCGACATGCTATCCCATTACAATTGAACTTGGGGAAAAAGTGAACCGATGTAATACACATAACTTTCACAATGTACGTTTCAAGCAGAAACAATTAGAAGGTGTTCTGCCAAATTAGATGAAAATCTGTAAAGATATGTATCATTTGGGACAGAAAAAAGGTGTAACGCCTTGATGGAGTGATTGATGTTTGGACCAAATCCGTTTCACGACTTTTTAAGGTGTTTGAGCCATGTCAGTCCGTACATCTGGCTGTCTGGTGTAAACGATATCTCTCGAAAGGAGTTAAGGAATCGATTCAAACTTTGCAAACTTAGTTTAGTTCGAAGATGGGCAAAATTACCACGCCCCTTCTGATACCTACCACACAAATAGCGCATATACCAATATTAAATTAAAAACCATACAGATTCCACTCGGATATTCGGAATCAACTATATTTTGGTATGTGATAATGTTTTTAGAATCACTTTAAGTGTACTAAATATGAGGAGTTTTGACACGCCCCTTCCAGTACCTCCGACACAAATCACGCAAAACTACGTAAAATTAAATCTGTTATAAATTCTATATGGATGATAGGAATACTGTGAAATTATATATTTGGCAATGCTTTTATAGGGGTTACATTTGCATGGAATATGGGCGATATTTCCTTACACCCCTTCTGGTACCTCCCACACAAAGTGTCATAAGCTTTGGTTTCAATAAAATCGACATAACATCCAAACGAGTAGTCAAAATCATTTCCAATTCGATATTTGAAAATGTTTTTATAATCACTTTAAATCAAAAAAAAGATTATAATAATAGTACCTCCCACACAATTGTCTATATTCTAGGTTAAATTAAATACTTTATAACTCCTTTACCTGTGCCTTAAATCTATCATGACTTCATGTTTGATCATGTTTTAAAATTATTAACAATTTTAACAATTTAACAAAAACACAAACTTCTAGTATCTCCTACAAACACACTCCGACACTAAGCAAAATTTAAGTCCTTCCATATATAAGTTCTCTAAGAGTGGGGGTTTAGCCGACTGACGTTTCCTTACTTGTTTTAATCTCACTTCTCAAAATAAATTGAAAATTCTATAAAAAATAAAAATTTTTATTTTGACGATTTCTTAACGAATTTCAAAAAAATAAATATTAGCAGATAGTGGGTGCTACAGTTGGTTGTATTTCCATTCTATTTTAATTTCAAAAGTACAAATTTTGAAAATCCATTGTCAGACGTACATAGTGGAAAATAACCTAACTTCATTATTCAACCAATTTTTGCCGTAAAAGAAAAATTACGAATTTGGAAAAAAAACTTTTTATTTTGCGTGTCTATGCAGTCAGAGGAATGTATACACCGAATTTTTTTTACCCCCTTGACGTTTCTACGCAATTCGAATTTCATCATTCTAGCTGTAGTCGTTTAGTTGGTACTATTTTTATCCCTCTGTACCATTGTATCCCTTGAAAGAATTTCGAAAAATCCGTTTATTTTCCGTGTCTACACAGTCAGAGGAATGTATACTCCGAATTGCATGACTCTAGCTGCGGCCTTTGACTGGTACTATTTTTATCCCTTTTTTTTCATTTTAATCCCAAAAAGTACGAATTTTGAAAAATCCGTGTATTTTACTTTCTTTGCAATCAGAGGATTGTATACACCGAATTTAATTATTCTATGTACAGCCGCCTACACCTACAAGAATCACTTTATGGTGCACGTTTTTGCTATAAGGGGAATGCGCATACCAAATATCAAGCAAATATAAACAGACGTATTGAAAACATACTTACCCAATAAGCACATCGGATCGAAATGATATCGGACCCGAACTCAAAACTATGTAGGAACCAACATCGAAGTGAGTTCGGATCCGATTTAGATATGAGTTCGTATCCGATCTCCAAATGATTTCGTATCCGAAAACGAAATGAATTCTAATCCGTTGCCGAAACAATTTTTGATCCTGCATAATTTACCATAAAATAATAAGGCGGAGCAAATTCAATTTTTACGCATTTATTTATAGCATAGGTAAGTATAAACGATTACAATCTATCTTATAGTAATAAGCTGTTAGATTGCGATTAAGATCGGTAATCAATTAGATTACGTTTTAAAAATAATTGTAATAACTATATAATTCTCTATTCGACATCTCGGACTCAAATCGGATCCGAATCGGAACAGAGAAAGCGAGAAACCGAGATGTCGGACTCGAATCGGATCCGAGTCCGACTTTGTGCTGATTGGGTATATACGATAAAATATTAGGGATTATTATGGGTATTTTTTAGTCCTTGTGAGGGAAAAAATTTTCCCTTTGGGCCGATTTCGCCCCGTTTCTACGGCTATAAGACGCATATGTGGAAATTTTGAACGTTCTAGCTTCTTTCGTTTAGATGCTAGCGTGCTTTCAACAGACGGACAGACGGACATTGCTAGATCGTCTTAGAATTTTATGACGATCAAGAATATATATACTTTATAGGGTCTCAGGTCGATATTTCAAGGTGTTACAAACGGAATGACAAAGTTAGTATACCCCCATCCTGGAGGTGGAGGGTATAAAAATTGTTCTATTTTTTGTAGCTAACATTCTATTCGTAAAAGGTCGATTGATAAATGTAGACGTTATGACCGTCCTAGTCACAACATTTTTCTGTAGAATTCTTTTTTTAATTTTTGTTTAAATATATGACAGACTATATCAATTTATTTTCTATTTGCTAATTTTGTTTTTCTATTTTTATACCCTCCACCTCCAGGATGGGGGTATATTCACTTTGTCATTCCGTTTGTAACACCTTGAAATATTCATCGGAGACCCCATAAAGTATATATATTCTGGGTCGTGGTAAAATTCTAAGACGATATAGCCATGTCCGTCTGTCCGTCTGTCCGTCTGTCTGTTGAAAGCACGATAGCGGCCGAACGAAATGAGCTAGGAGGTTCAAATTTTTCCTAAATGTGTCTTATGGTTGTAGATCGGTTGGGATTGAAAGTGGACGAAATCGGCCCAGAGGGAAAAATTTTTCCCTCACAAGGACTGAAAATACCCCTAATATTTAGAGTATTTCAGCATGTTTTTAGAACAGATTAGCTTGTATTTACTTGATATTTGCAATGCGCATTCCCTTTATAGAATAAAAGGGCACCATAGAGTGCTTTTTATTTGTAAGGGGCGAAATGGGACAAAAAGGGATAAGAATGGTACCTAGCAAACGACAACAGATAGAAACACGAAATTTGGCGTGTACATTCCTCTAATAGAGTAGATACATAATATAAAAGTATTTTTTCTAAATTCGTACTTTAAAGGGGTTAAATGGGGATAGAGGGATAAAAATAGTACCAACCTAACGGCTGCACCTAGAATAATGAAGTTTGATATATACATTCCTCTGATTGCGTAGACACGTAAAATAAAAGAACTTTCCAAAATTCGTACTTTTTGGGGTTCAAATGGAAAAAGGGGATAAAAATAGTACCTATCAAATGACAGCAGCTAGAATCATGAAATTCGGAGTAGACATTCCTCTGACTGCGTAGACACGAAAAATAAAACGTCCAAATTCGTACTTTCAAGGGATACAATGGCTACAGGGGATAAAAATAGTACCAACTAAACGAATACAGCTAGAATGATCAAATTCAGTGTGTACATCCCTCTAATTGTGTAGATACGTAAAATAAGGAGATTTTAGATAGTCGTACTCTTGAGGGGGCAAAATTGGAAAAAGGGGATAAAAATGGTACCAACAAAATGGCCGCTGATAGAATCATGGAATTCGGTGTATACAATCCTCTGACTGTATAGCCACGTAAAATATTTTTTTCCAAATTCGTACTTTATTTTGTTGCTTTACGTCAAAAAATGGTAGAATCATGAAGTTGTCTTGTACTGCGTACGTAAGAGATAAGGTATTTTCAAAATTTATACTTTTGAAATTAAAATAGGATGGAAATACAACCAACCAAACGACTGTAGCTGAAAATACACTCTCTATCCCCCAAGCCTTGGCTTATTAATTAAATTTCTTATTTTCATACAGTTAAAATTTGTTGCGGACATTCCTCTTGTAGCTTGGAAGCACCAACAAAAATAAAAGTTTTAGCGGGCGAAATGGGACAAAAAGGGACAAAATATGGTACCAATGATACGACAACAGCTAGAATCATGAAATTCGGTGTGTACATCCCTCTAATTGCATAGACACGTAAAATAGAGGGATTTTTCGAAATTCATACTTTTAAGGGATATAATTAAAAAGAGGGATAAAAATGGGACCTACCAAACCGCTGAAGTTGAAATCATGAAATTCGGTGTATACATTCTGACTATGAATACTCGAAAAAGGGTTTTTTCCAAATTTGTACATTTGGGCGGAGAATGGGGCGAATGGGGATATCTTTAAAATTTATACTTTTCTTATCACTTTGTCTGTATCTGAAAATGCTTCTTTTGCTGATTTTCGATTTTAAACAGTTACATTATAGTTTGAAATACATAGTAAACAAATATAGTAATGTTGGTACTGTACTTCTATGCAAAGTCGACATCCTTTAATCTGCTGGTAATACTGTGGAATGCACTCCGTGGTGGAGGGTATATAAGATTCGGCCCGGCCGAACTTAACGCCTTCTTACTTGTTTAATTTATTTATATCCCCTTACATCTTCAAAAAATATTCCGTTATATATTTTTTAAACAAAAATTAAAAACATGTTAATCAAAATCTCTTGCGTCAACAGAGAGGGAGTACTTTTACATTTATCCATAGATTTGTTGCGAATAGACATTGATTTCTTCGTTGCTATTAAAAAATAGCGTTCTTCCATTTTTAAAGGTTATTTCGTCCATGATTTAACACGACTGAAAATTGGCATATTATTATCAATGCACACAAGAAATGCATTTCTCGGACACAGAAATTTTATTCTTTTGTTACATTATGCAACAAAAGAATAAAGGAAACCATGGAGGAGAACATTTTTCATCTTTTGAATGAATGAAGTTATTCAAGATGATTCCGTGTTCGGTGAATCTATACTCAATTCTCTTAATAACTTCCATACGGGAGCTCGAATATTTACAAGTCTGCTTAGTCGACTAATCATTACATAATGTTATTTTTCACTTTATATTAATATCGTTATTGTATTATCTAATTATTACATAATATTTCCCTCGTTTATTTTTAATAAAAAACGGCCTGAAATTCAAGGAAGTGGCCTTGCTCCACCAATCTTCGACCTCCCGATGTGACTCCAATTGCCAACATTGTGGCCGAAGATATTGATTTGATGGTGTTGTTTTTTCCCCAACAAAAACCACACACTAAGGTCAACAGCTAAACGGTATTCCCGCCGGAACCTATTCAAATGCGTCCTACTTTTACGGAAAACGTTTTGCCACGATTTTCGCAATTCTAATTAAAACTTTACATTTTGAAGGTTACCATACTTTTTAATACTGCCAACACAACCCCTCCTCCGATTAATACTAACCCTTTTTATGTTCGCACCAAATAAAAAAAAACAAAACTTAAATCATTCCGGCGAACGGACACAATCGACTCCTCCCAAAAAAACGGCGAAAACCTTGACAATGAACTTAACGAGCGGTGAATATTCGAAAAGCGACAGCGACTACCGTTCACCGTTTTACAATGTTCCCATTTTCATGGTTTTGTTGTTTTTCGTTTTGGTTTTGTTGGAGGTTTGAACCATAAAATCCCAAAACTGCGTATCATCATAATAAGCGGCGGCTGTAAACCAGCGTTTTCTTTTGTAAGAGCCGTACCTACTACAGGCCATACAGCCGCCAACGGCCAGCCGTCAGTCACCGCAAAGAATACGTGAGATAATTGGGTCAAAAAACCAATAAAACTGACGTTTAACACATGTCGGCGTTGAGCGTTTTTAAGTGTTTTCGTTATTTGGTTAGTTTTATGGGGACGCGCTGAAAGAAATTATAACGCGATCTTAAACTGATAAGATCAGGTCTTTAGGAGATTTTCTGGCTACTACTTCTACCTCTGCTTATGCAGCAGTTTTATATTTCCGATGAAAAAAGAGTGGCCATTGAATTACACACTTGAAATTTTGGAAGTTTTGTTTGCTTTGATTGCTGGACTTGATTTGGTTGCCCGTGTAAATTACCTGCAATTTAATGGTAGTTGTTAATGTGTCTCGTTAACGATGGGGACATTTTAAATTTCAACGTTAACAATACCATAAATCTATAAAAACAACATCTGTGTGATATGATCATAACCCCAAAAAAATCGTTCATAGATATCGTATATCTATGTAAGTACTTACAGTGCGGGTGATTAGAATAAGTTCAAAAGAAATAATGAGAAGAAACTTGAAAACTTCGTTCAAACAAATCATCAAATAATCATCCAAAGCTTTGACGCTGCCTTTTGACGAAGCCATCGAACTCAACGATGGCTTCGTTAATCATCAAAAGAGCCGTTTTTGGGGTTCAGTGAATAGACATTTTGTTCAGTTTTGTTTCCTGTTCGGCGGAAAAAGTCAAATCGGGAGCGACATTTGTATGGGGGCTATATCCAAATCTGATCCGATTTGCCTCAAATTAAATAGCGTTCGTCCTTGATCTACAAAACTTACTTGTGCCAATTTTTTGTTAAGATCGGACTATAAATGCGACCTGAAATTTGATTACAACAATAGATGGACAGACGGACAGACGGACATTGCTAAATCGACTCAGAAAGTGATTCTAATCCGATCTGTATAATAAACGATGGGTCTAACTCGTTTCCTTTTGGCTGTTACAAACAAATGCACAAAGACATAATACTCTCGTAGAGTGTATAAATATTGCAAAAATAATTTTATAAATAAATATAAAATTTTAATTATTTTATGTTTATTCTATATACATTGAAATAATGCTTCAAGTCAATTCAAAAAGTAAATATAAGGCAAAAGTTGGTTCCGTGTGGACCGACTTCGTCCACTTTCAATCCCAACCGATATACAACTATAAGACGTATTCACGCAAAATTTTGTCGTCCTATCTCCTTTCGCTAAGATTCTAGAGTGCTTTCAACAGACGGACGGGCATGGCCAGATTGTCTTAGAATTGCATGACGATCAAGAATATATATTTTTTATAGGGTTTCAAGTCGATATTTCAAGGTATTACAAAGGGAATGACAAATTTAGAATGTTACTAAAATGTGTTTCCTGTGGAAGTACTTCCATTTTTTTGCTGGGAAATAATAGGTTTAGTGAACTTAAAATTATCTATTTGGACAAGCTTTAATTCGGTAGGATTTCGACCGTATGAGTTGGAGATATCAGAAGAGGAATGACAATCCCGCCCTTATTCCAAGTGTGTATGACTATTTCTCGATAATTGGTATATAAATTATAAAGGTTCTTATTTTGCCCTTGTTAGTTGAGTATTTTGTATGGGAGGTACTAAAGAGAGCTTTGAACAAGTAAAAAGGCATTAATTTCGGTCAGGCATAATCTGATATACCCTCCACCAAGGAGTGCATTCCATAGTATTTTACAAAGATGTGAAGTAACATATTTTGAAAATTGTGATATTTTTAATGCGCATTACTATAATTTTTTACTATTTCATACTAAAAGGCTTCATTTTTTTAATATTAATAGTCTACTGCTATATTTATTATTGCAATTGTAACCTAAAAGTGGGTAGGTGTATTGTCAGTCGTCAGTAGGGAGAAACATTTTTCCTCAGGGCCGAATTCTACCATTTACAATTTCTTGATTCAGCTACAAACAGATACAAATTTCAGTGATCCGTTATGTTTCGCGTCCATATTGGAATGAACACACCTAATTTCATGATTCTAGGTACATCAGTTTGCTTGGTATCAGTTTGCTCGGTACCACTTTTATCATTTTTTAAAATTTTACGCTAAAAGTACGATTTTGGAGAAATACTCATATTGTGTGTGTCTAAGAAGACAGATGTGCAGTTTGATTGGTACCAATTTTACCCCTCTTTTCAAATTGTATCCCTTAAAAGTACAAATTTCGAAAAATCTCTATATTTCTCGTATCTGCGTAATTATAGGGATGTACACACCGAATTTCATGTGTCTAGCTATTGTCGTATCATTGGTACCATTTTTATCCCTTTTGTCCCATTTCACCCGCTAAATATTTTTGTTGTTTTTGGTGATTACACGTTACTGGAGGAAGGTACCAAAAAAATTTCAAGTGTATAAAAATCATAAATTTTCAAAAAATGCTTAAATAATCTAAATATTATGGGTATTTTCAGTACTTATTAGTAAAGGACTGAAGCCAGTGGCATGTAGTAGTTAGGTTAGTTCCCAAATATGATGTTCGTACATTTAGGGAGTAAAATGTGACAAAAAGGATAAACATCGAACAT
The DNA here is from genome assembly GCA_947397865.1 of Polietes domitor. Lineage (NCBI taxonomy): Eukaryota > Metazoa > Arthropoda > Insecta > Diptera > Muscidae > Polietes > Polietes domitor. The sequence continues at coordinate 62,890,607 of OX377622.1, forward strand.
TCGTCCAGACTAAACGGCAGTTGCTGGAAACATGAAATTCGGTGTGTGACTTGAACTGACCATTCAGACAAGCTACATTTTTCGAAATTTGTACTTTTAAGGGGAGAGCGGGACAAAAAGGGATAAAAAATTTTACCAACTAAAGTATTGCAGCAAGAATCGTGAAATTTGGTAAATAAATTCTTCTCATCACATAGAAGCTCAATATAAATTAATTTTTGTGTTTTTAAGGGTGAGCGGCACAAAAAGGGATAAAAGCTTATTTTGGATTTTGGGCTGGCAATGCACTGAAAATTTGGATGATCGGTTGGGGTACTGCCGAGACAGCCATGGTAGTCATATGATATTGAGTTCCATTATTAAACGAGAAATTTCATTATCAACCTTTCCAATAAAACCAGAAGTTTTAAAAAATAATCAGCACTTTATACACTCCACGAGAGTATTATGTCTTTGTGCATTTGTTTGTAACACCCAAAAGGAAACGAGTTAGACCCACCGTTTATTATACAGATCGGCTTAGAATCACTCTCTGAGTCGATTTAGCAATGTCCGTCTGTCTGTCCGTCTGACCATCTATTGTTGTAATCAAATTACAGGTCGCAATTTTAGTCCGATCTTAACAAAAATTGGCACACGTAAGTTTTGTGGATGAACGCTATATAATTTGAAGCAAATCGGTTCAGATTTAGATATAGCCCCCATACAAATGTCGCTCCCGATTTGACTTTTTCCGCTCTAAAGTCCACATATTGTTCCCGATTTTCTTTAAATTTGGTAAAACTTCTTATAAACCAACTTAAAACACCTATGGGAAAAGTGGGTCAGATCGGTTCAGATTTAGATATAGCCCCCATACAAATGTCGCTCCCGATTTCACTTTTTCCGCTCTAGAAACCACATCTTGTACCCGATTTTCTTTAAATTTGGCACAACATCTTATAATCCAACTAGAAACACCCATGCAGAAATTGGATAAGATCGGTTGAGATTTAGATATAGCCCTCATACAAATGTCGCTCCCAATTTCACTTTTTCCTCTTTATAAACCACATCTTGTACCCGATTTTCTTTAAATTTGGCACAACATCTTATAATCCAGCTAGAAACACCTATCCTGAAAGTGGGTAAAATCGGTTCAGATTTAGATATAGCCCCCATACAAATGTCGCTCCCGATTTCACTTTTTCCGCTTCAGAAACCACATATTGTACCCGATTTTCTTCAAAAGTGACACAACATTTTATAATCGAACTAGAAACACCTATGCTGAAAGTGGGTAAGATCGGTTGAGATTTAGATATAGCCCCCATACAAATTATAATCCAACTAAAAATACCTATGCAAAAATTGGGTAAGATCGGTTCAGATTTAGATATATCCCCCATACAAATGTCGCTCCCGATTTGACATTTTCCGCTCTAGAAACGACATATTGTTCCCGATTTTCTTTAAATTTTGCAGAACATCTTATAATCGAACTAGAAACAAGTATGAAAAAATTGGGTAAGATCGGTTCAGATTTAGATATAGCCCCCATACAAATGTCGCTCCCGATTTCACTTTTTCCGGTTTAGAAACCACATATTGTACCCGATTTACTTTAAATTTGGCACAACATTTTATAATCGAACTAGAAACACCTATGCTGAAACTGGGTAAGATCGGTTCAGATTTAGATATAGACCCAAACAAATGTCACTCCCTCCTCTCTAGAAACCACATCTTGCACCCGATTTTCTTTAAATTTGGCACAACATCTTATAATCTAACTAGAAACACCTATGCTGAAAGTGGGTATGATCGGTTCAGATTTAGATATAGCCCCCATACAAATATCGCTCCCGATTTGACTTTTTCCGCCCTATAAAGGACATATAGTGGCCGATTTTCTTCAAATTTGGCTTAACACCTTATAATCAAACTAGAAATACCTGTGGCGAAAGCGGGTTAGATCGGTTCAGATTTAGATATAGCCCCCATACAAATATCGCTCCAGACTTCACTTTTTCCGCTTCAGAAACAACATATTGTACCCGATTTTCCTTAAAATTGGCACAACATTTTATAATCGAACTAGAAACACCTATCCTGAAAGTGGGTAAGATCGGTTCAGATTTAGATATAGCCCCCATACAAATGTCGCTCCCGATTTTACTTTTTCCGCTTCTGAAACCACATATTGTACCCGATTTTCTTTAAAAGTGACACAACATTTTATAATCGAACTAGAAACACCTATCCTGAAAGTGGGTAAGATCGGTTCAGATTTAGATATAGCCCCCATACAAATGTCGCTCCCAATTTCACTTTTTCCTCTTTATAAACCACATCTTGTACCCGATTTTCTTTAAATTTGGCACAACATCTTATAATCCAACTAGATACACCCATGCTGAAAGAGGGTAAGATCGGTTCAGATTTAGATATAGCCCCTATACAAATGTCGCTCCCGATTTCACTTTTTCCGCTCTAGAAACCACATCTTGTACCCGATTTTCTTTAAATTTGGCACAACATCTTATAATCCAACTAGAAACACCCATGCTGAAAGAGGGTAAGATCGGTTCAGATTTAGATATAGCCCCCATACAAATGTCGCTCCCGATTTCACCTTTTCCGCTCTAGAAACCACATCTTGTACCCGATTTTCTTTAAATTTGGCACAACATCTTATAATCCAACTAGAAACACCCATGCTGAAAGATGGTAAGATCGGTTCAGATTTAGATATAGCCCTCATACAAATCTTGCTTCCGAATGTTATACCGATTTTGGCCAAACTTTACATATTATATTATATTTCGTCAATAAACATGATAAAAGCGGGTCATAAACATGGTGAAAGCGGGTCACATCGTTCCAGGTTTCAATATACCCCCATACAAATGTCCTTTCCGATTTAACATTTTTTGTCAAACACATACATTTACAGGATGCAAAAATCCTTCCCGATTTCACTTTTTACCGAATTGAATTGTAATGAGATAGAAAGTCCGTCCGTCTTTAGTCTTTCCTTACTTGTTTGGGAGATGCCCATATGTCCATACTTTGGTATAACCCAAATGGGGCCCCATTCTGATCAATTTTGCATATCATGATATTTTTCAACTAGGAATGCCTACCGTGAATGAGAAATATATAGGCCCATGTTTTGGACCAGGCCCAAAATGTTGTTATAGGCTCCCTTTTGAAATTTCGGTCCGATTCATTCTATTACTGCTGTATAATTTGTATTTGTCTGTCAGACAATTGGATCAATTACCATATTATTAACCATATTCGTTAAATATGACTAAAGATGAATTTATAGTATAATTTATATGAACTACATAAAATTGCTCTCATGAAATAACTGGGTTTAGTAATCAAAGCGAGGTACATACGCAGGGAGTGGTGTAGGGTATTATATAGTCGGCCCTGCCCGACTTTAGCCTTTCCTTACTTGTTTATATATGTACAAATGTTGCTCCTAAATGTTAAACAGATTTTGGCCAAACTTTACATATTATATTTCATCTATAAACATACATAGTGAATCGTTCCATGTTTCAATATACCCCCATGCAGATGTCCTTTTCGATTTAAAATTTGTTGTCAAACACATACATTTACAGGATACAAAAATCCTTCCCGATTTTACTTATTTACAGAATTGAATTATAATAGGATAACAAGTGGAGTGTATCATATAGTCGGCTCCGTCCGACTTTAGACTTTCCTAACTTGTTTTAATTTTAAAATTTAAATGTTCCCAATTATTGTAAAATCGTATGTAGAGTTAATATGATATTGCTGGAGCAATACAGACGTTAACTAGACAATTAAAAAAATAAAATTCCCGTAGATATTGTTCCTTGTGAACACAGACATATTCTCACCATTCTCAAAGGGTGTATAACTTATTAAGGTATTTAGTGAACACGGTTTCTAGATAACCTATTCAAGCAACGCCGGCTGTATATAATGCTGATGTTTAGATATGTATGTATATGTATATTTCCACAAAGTTGTTACATATGTGCTCATGTATTGAATGGACACTTTGTAAACAAATATAAACAATAATGCACCAGATGTGAGAGATGCCGTGAAACTATGTCGAAACTGAGATGTACAGTGTTTTGCAGGCAACTGCAGCCCATGCTAGTTTTCCGTGGAACTGGTTTTTGATTTAGAAATGGGCTAGGTCGTCCAAATTTGACATAGATGTGTCTTATGGTTGTAGATCGGTTGGGATTGTAAGTGGGTGAAATCGGTCCACAGGGAAAAAATGTTCCCTCAAAAGACCTGAAAATACCCCTAATATTTCGAGTATTTAAGAAGTTTTTTCCGATATGTCTGTTTATATTTGCTTGATATTTGGTATGCCCATTCCCCTTATAGCAAAAACGTGCACAATAAAGTTATTATTATATGTAGGGGGTGAAATGCGGGCAAAAAGGGATATAAATGGTACCTATCAAACGATGGCAGATAGAAACACGCTAGAAAATCCAGAGAGTCATGAAATTCGGAGTATACATTCCTCTGACTTTATAGACACGAAAAATAAAAATGATTTTCCAAAATTGTACTTTCAAGGGATACAATGGGTAGATGGGGTAAAAATAGTACCAACTAAACGAATACAGCTAGACTGATGAAATTCGGTGCGTTCATCCCTCTAATTTCGTAGAGACGTAAAAAAAAGAGATTTTAGATAGTCGTACTTTTAAGGGGGTGGCAAAATGGAAAAAAGGGATATAAATGCTACCAACCAAATGGCCGGAGCTAGAATCATGAAATTCGGTGTATAGATTCTTCTGACCGCATAGAAACGGAAAATAAAACAAGTAAGCAAAGGCTAAAGTCGGGCGGGGCCGACTATATAATACCCTACACCACTCCCTGCGTATAAACCTCGCTTTGATTACTAAACCCAGGTATTTCATGGGAACAATTTTATGTAGTTCATATAAATTATACAGTTACTATAAATTCATCTTTAGTCAAATTTAATAAATATGGTAAATAATAAAGTAATTAACATGATCTGGAAAAATTGATCAAGATCCAATGATAAATACAGAATATACAGCGGTAATAGGATGAATCGGATGGACATTTGAAGGAGTCCTATAACAACACTTGAGGCCTGTGAAATATAATATGTAAAATGTGGCCAAAATCGGTTAAACATTCGGGAGCAACATTTGTATTGGGGCTATATCTAAATCTGAAGCGATCTTACCCACTTTCACCATAGGTGTTTTTAGTTGGATTATAATATGTTGTGCCAATTTTAAAGAAATCGGGTACAATATGTGAATTATAGAGCGGGAAAAGTCAAATCGGGAGCCATTCTCAAAGGGTGTATAACTTATTAAGGTATTTAGTGAACCCGGGTCCTAGATAACCTCTTCAAGCAACGCCGGTATATGTATATATGTATATGTATATTTACACAAAGTTTTTACATATGTGTTCATGTATTGAATGGCCACTTTGTAAACAAATATAAACAATAATGCACCAGATGTGAGAGATGTCCTACAACTATGTCGACATTTGTATAGGGGATATATCTAAATCTAAACCAATCTTACCCACTTTCAGCACAGGTGTTTTTAGTGCGATTATAAAATGTTGTGCCAATTTTAAAGAAAATCGGGTACAATATGTGGTTTCTGAAGCGGAAAAAGTGAAATCGGGAGCGACATTTGTATGGGGACTATATCTAAATCTGAACCGATCTTACCCAATTTCACCATATTTGTTTTCAGTTGGATTATAAGATGTTGTGCCAATTTTAAAGAAAATCGGGTACTATATGTGATTTATAGGGCGGAAAAGGTCAAATCGGGAGCGACATTTGTATGGGGGCTATATTTAAACTTAACCGATTTCCTCCAAATTCAATACCGATCGTCCTTGGCCAAAAAAAGTAGCTTCTGCCAAATTTCATGATAATCGGACAGCAATTGCGACCTGTAGAATGCGAACAAGCTTAGATGGACAGCAGACGGACAGACAGACATCGGTAAATCGATTCAGCTGGTGATTCTAAGCCGATCCGTATACTTAAAGGTGGGTCTAGCTCATATATTTCTTGGTGTTACAAACATTTGGCGGAAAACTAACTTATAATACCCTAGTCCCCGAAGTGGTGTAGGGTACAAAAAAAGATTTTTCCAAATTCGTACTTTTTACTTTTACGGCAAAAATGGGTAGAATCATGAAATTGGGTTATCTTGTACTGTGTACGTGGGAGATAATGCATTATCAAAATTTGTACATTTGGAATTAAAATAGGATGGAAATACAACCAACCAAATGATTGTAGCTGAAATTGCTTCCACTTCCCCCAATATTTATTGTGTTTAAGCTTTTTTGAAGATTGCTGTATTATATTTTCTTTTTGAATATATTTCGATATATTTAGTATAAACATATTGGTAACCTTACCCTATAAGAATCGTTTAAAATAATTAAAAATTTATGTTTATTTATAAAATTATTCTTTCAATATTTTAGTTGTTTTGGTTTGGCTATATTAAACATTTTCCTGTAATGTCAATGCACTTCTACAAAAATACACAGCCTCTGTGGTGGAGCGTATATAAAGTTCGGTCCGGCTGAACTTAACCCGTTTTTACTTGTGTTTGGGGCAACGTGGCAGTCAAAAAACTCTGGGAAGTGATATTATTTTATTTGTTGTAACTCTTGCCGAGTAAAACAAGAATCTGTTATTACAATTTCCCAGTCAACCCAAAATATTGAGTTGCGATTTTATGTTTATACCCTACACCACTTCGTGGTCTAGGGTATTATAAGTTAGTTTCGCGCCAAATGTTTGTAACACCAAGAAATAATCGAGCTAGACCCACCTTTAAGTATACCGATCTGCTTAGAATCACCACCTGAGTCGATTTAACGATGTCTGTCTGTCCGTCTGTCCGTCTGCTGTCCATCTAAGCTTGTTTGCACTCTACAGGTCGCAATTGTTGTCCGATTGTCATGAAACTTGGCAGAATTTATTTTTTCTGGCCAAGGACCAGCGGTATTGAATTTGGAGGAAATCGGTTCAGATTTAGATATAGCCCCCATATAAATGTCGCTCCCGATTTGACATTTTCCTCTCTAGAAACGACATATTGTACCCGATTTTCTTTAAATTTGGCAGAACATCTTATAATCTCACTAGAAACACATATGCAAAAATTGGGTAAGATCGGTTCAGATTTAGATATAGCCCCCATACAAATGTCGCTCCCTATTTCACTTTTTCCGCTTTAGAAACCACATATTGTACCCGATTTTCTTTAAAATTGGCACATCATCTTATAATCCAACTAGAAACACCTATGCAAAAATTGGGTAAGATCGGTTCAGATTTAGATATAGCCCCTATACAAATGTCGCTCCCGATTTGACATTTTCCTCTCTAGAAACGACATATTGTACCCGATTTTCTTTAAATTTGGCAGAACATCTTATAATCTAACTAGAAACACATATGCAAAAATTAGGTAAGATCGGTTCAGATTTAGATATAGCCCCCATACAAATGACGCTCCCTATTTCACTTTTTCCGCTTTAGAAACGACATATTGTACCCGATTTTCTTTAAATTTTGCAGAACATCTTATAATCCAACTAGAAACACTTATGCAAAAATTGGGTAAGATCGGTTCAGATTTAGATATAGCCCCCATACTAATGTCACTCCCGATTTGACATTTTCCGCTCTAGAAACGACATATTGTACCCGATTTTCTTTAAATTTGGCACAACATCTTATAATCCAACTAGAAACACCCATGCTGAAAGAGGGTAAGATCGGTCCAGATTTAGATATAGCCCCCATACAAATGTCGCTCCCGATTTGACTTTTTCCGCTCTAAAATCCACATAGTGTACCCGTTTTTCTTTAAAATTGGTACAACATCTTAGAATCCAACTAAAAAAACCTATGGTGAAAGTGAGTAAGATCGGTTCAGATTTAGATATAGCCCTCATACAAATGTTGCTCCCGAATGTTTAACCGATTTTGGGCAAATTTTACATATTATATTTCACCCATAAACAGACATGGTGAAAGCGGGTCACATCGTTCCAGGTTTCAATATACCCCCGCACAAATGTCCTTTCCGATTTAACATTTTTTGTCAAACACATACATTTACAGGATGCAAAAATCCTTCCCGATTTAAATTTTTTACCGAATTGAATTGCAATGAGAATTGTTTGGGTGATGCCCATATGTCCATACTTTGGTATGACTTTGGTTAACTACTGTATAATTTGTATTTGTCTGTCGGACAATTGGATCAATTACCATATTCGTTAAGTTTGACTAAAGATGAATTTATAGCATATAAATTATATGAATATAATTTATATAATTTGTATGAACTACATAAAATTGCTCCCATGAAATACCGGCCCCGCCCGACTTTAGCCTTTCCTTACTTGTTTTAACATTGAGAATTTTTCGTGTAGTTTTAATTCATGACCCCAGCAGAGCTCTCCGATCAACGGAATTTTCCAAACACTGTGCAGCAGTATTTAATAATGAAGTGTTGGCTATAATGGCTACAGAAAGTACCCAAGTATAGTGTGTGGCTAAGTAAGCGTGCGTGTGTGTGTGTGATATTGTTAGTGGTAACATTAATGGCCCAGTTATGTTCGCTTTTCTGTATTTTAAATCAATATTATGCACCAAAACATGGTCACAAATGACCCACGCTCCGGCCAGTAAAATAAGAAAAAATAAAAAAAAAACTTAAACGGCAGAATGAAAAACAAAAACCGAAAAAGATCTTGCGAAAAAACTCTGTAAGCATAAAAATTTTAGCATAACAGCATACAAACACACAGATGACTGAAAGATGCATGTAGGTATGTACGAGTATGTAGGCACGTCTGTACTTGTCTCGAAACCAGTCTAAGCCGCGAACTCTATAAATTGCAAATAAAACCTCCGAAATAAAAATTGATCATAGCGAGAAGAAAAAAAAAACAAAAATCCCAGTGATAGCAAAAAATAACGAATATTGCGAAATAGTTTATGTATAAGAAAATATATTTGTTTTTTTTTTCGCTTTTCGCTCTTTTTTCGGCACAAAAGGAAAAGAGCCAACCAAACCAAATAAAAAATAAAAGTTAACAAAATTGGAGCATTGGAACAGCAAATGCTAACTGTGCTTGGAGTGTTTATTCCAGCTTTTTGTTTTCTTTCGGGCATACATCATGTCGTTGAGTGAGACTGGCAAACAGACGAACAGATCATTAGGATATGCAGACTAGGGATGTCGATTTCTTGCCCACAACCGGTTCGAATTGATTAAACCGATTACTTGCGGATTTTTCTTTCTTTGTTAGCAAATTACAATTTTTACAGTTATTTGCCGTGTTGTTTTGTATCATTGACCTTTCGGATTTTAATTAGTTTTGTTTGTTCGGTTTCTTCGTCTTTAGGTCATCATTTTGGTGACAGACATAAGTGGCTGAGTGCCGATACATTATTAATTTTTTGAAATTCATTGCGTCCGAGGTGTATAATTGTTGCAGACAAACCAAATATTTGCAGTCAGTAATTACCTCCCGAACAAACCCTGGGCCCGAAATCGAGAAATGCATTTATTTTGTGATTTTGAAATTTTGTATGTATGGGCGTTAGAGGGCATATTGCTTTGCCCATAAACCTTGCCAATAACACTACTCAACAAAATGAAAAAAATTTCATGTACTCCGGATGCGATAATTTTTTCTGTGTAGATAACCTTGACATGAGCTCGAAAAACGCAATAAATTTTTTTTTTCGTTTGGTTTTTGTTTTATTTTTTTTTTTAAATTTAAAAATTTTTTTTGGTTAATTTGTTTCGTCCGGCATAACTCGGGAACCACTAGCCCGATTTAATTGAATTAAATTTTAAAAAATTTAAAATTACAATTCCCTTAATCTGTTCATATATTGTTTTCCTATACAAGCAACAGTTTCCAAGTTAAAAATGAATATATAAAGGAAAAAACTTATTTTTTGCCTAAAGATTTAAATTTTTTTTTTAAAATCCATAAAAAATCCAAAATGAAAAAAAATGTCAAATCTTATTACTTTTACGTAAAGTCACATAACCTATGAGCAAAATGAGACAAAGATCATGATCATGAATTTCAAAAATTTGCTCGACATATGCACAACTTTGTCTATGGTAAGGTTTTTTCTTTTTTTTTTTATTCTCAGAATTAACAAAACGGAATAAACAAAGGGTTATTTAATTTTTATGATTGCGTAAGCAAAGTAATAAACGCTAATAAATGTGCGTGAACAATTAAAAGGAAAAAAGGAAAGGGGACTTTTTTATTTATTTGGGTTTTCCGTTTGTGCTTTTGTCTTTCTTTTATATTGTTGTGGGTCTGTTTCTCTTATCAGGAACCAGATATAGTCCCCCATCATAGCTTCGTTCCAAAATCCTTGGTATCGGTGCTCAATTTCTTTCATTTGCTGATGAAAACGCTCACCATGCTCGTCACTCACATCGCCCAGGTTGTCCGGAAAGAAGTCCAAGTGCGAGTGTAGAAAATGTATCTTAAGCGACATATTTGCTCTAATTTTTTTATAATTTTGGAGTAGTTGTTCGACGATCTCTCTGTAATTTGAGCTTTTGTTGTTTCCAAGAAATCCGGAAACAATTTGCCGAAATGAGTTCCAAGCTGCAGCTTCATTTGGTGATAAAATGTGCTCAAACTGTTGGTCTTGCAAAAACTTTTTAATTTGCGGACCGTCGAAAAAGCCTTCCTTAATCTTTGCCGATGAAAGGTGAGGAAAAATGGTTTTTAAATAGGCGAACGCTTCGCCATCTTTGTTGATAGCTTTCACGAAGTTTTGTATGAGTTCGAGCTTTATGTGAAGAGGTGGGAGAAAAACATTTTCCTTTTTTATGAGTGGTGTATATTTCACGTTGTCGCTGCCGGGGATGAAGTTAACTCTTTCTGTCCAACTCCTCCTGGTGTAATGATGTTGACGATCGCGGCTGTCCCAAAGGCACAGAAAACAACAGTACTTTGTGAATCCACCTTGTAATCCACAAAGGATACCGATAACCTTAAGGTCGGCACAAACTTTCCAATCGTGCCTCTCATAGTTAAGGCACTTTAGTAGATTGTCCATGACTTCGTATGTTTCCTTGGTGTCAACGGCATGAGCAATTGGAATCGAAGGTTTCTTGTTGCCGTTGTGCAGTAAAATTGCTTTAAGCTCTGCTTGTTGCTGTCGATGAAAAGACGCCACTCTCCTGGATCGTAAGAGTACCCGAGTTCACCAAATAATCCGGGAATGTCCTTACAAAAACAGATGTTGTCTTTTTTTGTGTAGTACCTTGCGTATGGTTCATGACGCTTCCTGTAGATTGTTGTCACCACACCAGGAGCCAAGAAACCGAACTGTTGCATGCGCGATGCATGCAACTCTGCATCTTCCTAGGAGAGTTTCAATTCTCTAACCCAATCGTTCAGTTCTGCTTGGGAACATAAGCGTTGACCTCCATGCAATGTATATGTTGACTCGCATTCTGATGTGGTTTCTACTGTCTCCGGATCTGATGTTGGATGTATCGCCTCATTATTAGATGCCCATCTTGAAACGGACGGTTGCGGGTCCACTGGTTCTTCGGAAAATGGCACTGGAAAATTCACTGTTGAAACAGCAGCGTAAGTCCATCGTATATTTTTTCCCACGCCTGTTTTTTTGCTAAGACAGAAGTAGCAATCTGTTACATGGCAAAGCGGAGCTCTCCAAAGCATTGGCATGATGATTCTCGGCTGTCGTCTGAAAGAATTTCAATAATAAGTTATATATGTTCTTGAATTTCGTAATCTACACTTACCTTGAGTCAGCTAGCTGTACGTAGCACCTTGGACATAGAGCACTTGGTGTCCACCGCTCATCTATGTTTGAGACCTTTAAATTGAAGCTCTCTTCAAATGAATCTCTCAATTTAGGTGAAAAACAACGCTTGTTTTTTTTTCAGAAACGTATTCTCCGCACATGTAACAAAAATTACTTGGATTGGTATTGCATTCAAATCCTCGCGAACGTTTGCTCATTTTAACTATCGCGTTCGTCGACACTTGTTGAATGAGTAAAATCGATCAATGAAGACCTATTTATACTGTGTATTGTTTAGTATTTTACTGACAGGTACTTATAAATGGGTGTATATTTTTTTACGGTGGCTACATACCTGTTTCACCATGTGTGAGTCTTAAATTTTCCGAATAATGACCACCCTTAAATGTGGGTTGCATTTCTGTAAAAAAATCATACAGGTAGCCAACGGAAAACCCAAATAATTAAAAAAGTCCCCTTTCCTTTTTTCCTTTTAATTGTTCACGCACATTTATTAGCGTTTATTACTTTGCTTACGCAATCATAAAAATTAAATAACCCTTTGTTTATTCCGTTTTGTTAATTCTGAGAATCAAAAAAAAAGAAAAAACCTTACCATAGACAAAGTTGTGCATATGTCGAGCAAATTTTTGAAATTCATACCTTTACTCAATTGCGAATAAAAGCGAAACGCGTGCATCGATTTTCATGATCTTTGTCTCATTTTGCTCATAGGTTATGTGACTTTACGTAAAAGTAATAAGATTTGACATTTTTTTTCATTTTGGATTTTTTATGAATTTAAAAAAAAAAATAAATCTTTAGGCAAAAAATAAGTTTTTTCCTTTATATATTCATTTTTAACTTGGAAACTGTTGCTTGTATAGGAAAACAATATATGAACAGATTAAGGGAATTGTAATTTTAAATTTTTTAAAATTTAATTCAATTAAATCGGGCTAGTGGTTCCCGAGTTATGCCGGACGAAACAAATTAACCAAAAAAAAATTTTTTTAATTTAAAAAAAAAATAAAACAAAAACCAAACGAAAAAAAATTTTTTATTGCGTTTTTCGAGCTCATGTCAAGGTTATCTACACAGAAAAAATTATCGCATCCCGAGTACATTTTGACTGTTGACTAGTGTAATCAACGCCCAGACTAAATGCATGGTGTCAAAATCATGTTAATTAGATGAATGTCGTCTGAAGTGACTTCGACATAACTTAAGCATTTGACGACCACAGGCAAATATACGTGTCCGAGGGTTTTTAGCACTGATTCCTGGTGAACGATTTATGGAGGAGGCTTGGGGCAACAAATATGTAGTGGGCTGTAATTTTCTATCTGGCCCCAATTTCCCACCAGGAGTAGGGTTTGGGGTCCGGGAATTCCCGAATCGGGTCCGGGAATTCCAAATTTTTCCGGGAATTCCCGGGAAAAAATTTTCAATTTCCCGGGAATACGGGAAATATTAAAAAATAATTTATTTATTATGTTGATCAATAATTTAATGTTACTATATAAATTGGAATTTTTAGATGTATTTCAAATTCATATATGCATTTACATTACTGACAATTTGATATTGTTGAGTATTTGTTTATATTATATTACTACAAACAAAACTTTTTAAATTCGCTAAATAGCCATTTTATGCGAAACCCAGCTAGGGGAATAAAACCTTTTTGTGAGGCTATTTGCAGGATCTTTATTGTGAAATAAAAATATCATGCCGACAATACTATGGCTTACATAATGTAAATTTTCTTGTTTTTCTAGAAGAATCGAGGTGAACATATTCTTCAAGAACAATTTACTTAACATATGTAGCCAGAAAGAAGAGGTCTAAAAATAGGAATACAATAAAACTTGTTCGCCTGGAAATTTTAAAGAGTATTTCAATGGCCATTTGTAAGAATTAATGACTGCACTATTTCAATATTTTATTTTTTTTATGAATTTATTAAATTAATATTAATTTTTTATGTTTCTATAGTTTTTACAGTTTATAATATTCCCCCCTGTTTCTATAAAATATTTTTGTCTACAGACGAATGAATATTCTAAATTAAATGTGTCATAATATTCTCTGTCATATGAGTTATTTGTTTCCTTAATCGTTTTCAATATTGAATCTAGTGTAGGTGTCAGTCACTTCTACCTGCGATATAAATGTCTAATTCTGACGATTAGTCTACACCTTTTCAAGTTTGTAATGAGAAAATGTATTTTATAATCACAATATGTAAGTTCATGATGAGAAATGTAAATTCATAATAGGAGCATGATAATTCACAATCAGCACTGTAAATTCGTAATGTGAAATGTAAATTCATATTGAGAAATAAAAAATCATAATAAGAACATACAAATTGATAATGAGATATATAAATACAAAATGAAAAAATCCTAATTGATAATGAGAAAATATAAATTCTTAGGAGCGCCCCGGTAGTCGAGTTGGTAGCGTGATCGGCTATCAGCGTGGGGGTTGTGGGTTCGATTCCCACCAGAGGCTCTGGTCTGTCGCTGCAATAACTAGCTATAATGGTCTTAGTCACCCCGGCTCAATCCCTGGACCCAAAATTAGAATATAAATTTACTTTGTATTGTGATTCATAATAAATAAATAAAAATAAAAAAACAAATTCTTATTCATATATATTCATAAAATATAAATTCATAATCAGAAACAGTAAAATTTATAATCGAAGCTTTGTATGTACGTTCTTCTATGGATATTTTCATTGAAACACATATTTTATCAATGTTCTCATTATAAATTTACATTTTCTCAATATGATTTTATATTTTCTCATTATGAATTCATATTTTCTGAATATGAAAACGTATTTTCTGATTATGAAATTGGATTTTCTGATTACAAACTTGTATATTTTATTATTAAATGGTATGTTCCTATTATGAATTAATTGTTCACAATAGAAATTAACAATTCTCATTATGAATTTATATTTCTCATTATGAATTAACATGTTCCTATTATAAATTTACATTACACAATATGAATTTATATGTTCATAATATGAATTTACATTTCTCAATATAAATTTGTATGTTCCGAATATAACCTTGAAAAGGTGTAGAGTAAAATATTTGTAAAATGAAAAATAATTTGTAAAATATTTTGACAATAACATTCGTTTTCAATTTGTAATATGACAATATTTAAAAAAATACACCAGTTATTAAATATTGATATTTTAAACCATTTTGAACATCCTATAAATAAATTACTTTTTCCCGGGAATTCCCGGGATTCCCGGGAATGAAATTTTTCATTCCCGTTTTCCCGGGAATGAAAAATGTCCGGGAAACCCCAAACCCTAACCAGGAGCCAACAAAATGAATCATGCATTATGTTCATCTGCTTCAATACATCCCGAAATTGCTTCAGTTTCTAAATTTGTTCGTTCTGTAATTCATTACATTTTACATTAATTACATAACTTGCAAATAGAAAATATTACATTTCGATTTTTTGGTAAAAATGTAATTTTAAAGCAAAGCCATCGTCTCAGCTCCTCAAAGGTTTCAGACCCTACATTAGGGTCTGTGTTCAATCTATCATTTCATGTAATCAAGGTACAGATTCCAATCAATTTCCTTAATTTCGATCGAGGATCAGGAGAAATATGTATGTGGATAAAATCAAATTTTTACTTTTGAAATCGTTGCTTTGGTTTCGAGAATTAATTGTCTAAATAAATAAATTTTTATAAGAATTGGTGTACTATGCTCCGGCAGAGAGAATTATTTCATTTATAAATATTTGAATTATTTTGCGCTTATTTGCATGAAGTCCTCTTTTAAAAATGTATAAGCTTATTTTATATATCGTCAGAGTGCTGCAAAACGATTTCAAGTCACATAATTGTGTTTCTGAGCTATTGAAGATTTAAAGTTTATTGCTCGACACAGAATGAATAAAATGTTTTGATACAATAACTACAAAACTATTTTAAATAGACTATAATTTTTAGGGCACTTTTGCATCATTAAGTATATTTTACAAAAAAGTGAACTTGAGATCTTTTTACATTTTAATGCAGATAGATTAGGACTATATCAATGTGTTGAAATACAAAAAGCAGGCACATATCACTACTTTATTTGAACTCTTACTAAATGGTGCAAAAATATGACACATAAGATTAGATTTTGATATAGCTGATTTGAACTGGGATATTGTCCTGGCTCAAGACCATTTTGCATCTATATTTAATAGAATGCAAATACTTGGCTGCAGACTACCACGATCATGATTTCGACCATGTCAAAAGTCTTTTCAAGTGGCTTCGCAGCGACTTTTCAACATCAAACCCGGCCTCTATAAGGAGATGATTCTCACAAACGAACGAGAAGCACAACTCACTTGCCGAATTTGCGTTTAAAAAATCGCACCAAGTAATAAAGTACACATGCCATCTTACAAGCATCTCATTGAGTTGCATATGTAAGTATGTGTATATGCAGGTATAGTTATAGCCTTAATACATATGTGTGGTAAGCAGTGGGGTTTATTTTATCCCGGAAAAATGGAATTCCTGGGATTTCCGGAAAAGGAGTTAAGTTCGGCCGGGCCGAGCTTTATATAACCTCCACCATATATTGCATTCCACAGAGGCTGTCGATTTTCGTAGAAATGCAGTAAAATTACAGGAAATGGAAATGAGAAAAGGTTTTAGGTAGAATAATGCTCTTCAAAACGCTTTGAGGTGATGTTTTCTGGTGCATACATATACGCAGGTGTGATTTTTATATAACGTAGATATATATAGAACTTATGACTTCATGTTAACGCATGCACTCCATACAGAAGGTTCACTGATGATATGGTCAAATGTGTGTATGGTTGAGTGTGGTTCTCCTCCTTTCCATTACCAAAAACAAAGATTTCCTTCTTAAGAAGAAATTACTTCATCGAATTAGCTGAAATTCGAATGTATTACATTGAAAACTCATAGAATTACAGGAAAATGTTGAATGTTTTAATATAGCCAAACCAAAACAAATAATAATATTGAAAAAATAATTTTATAAATAATTAACATTAATTATTTTAATTTTAATACTTTATTTATAAAGGAAGGATGCCAATATATTTATACTATATATATCGAAATAATACTTCAACTCAATTCAAAATATATGTAAATATAAGGCAGCAATCTTCAAAATTATTGTATTTCCATTATAATTCAATTCCAAAAGTATAAATTTTGAAAATTCAATATCTCTCACGTGGACAGTGTAAAATAACCTAACTTCATGATTCTACCCATTTTTATTTTGCGAGTCTATTCAGTCAGATGAATGTATACACCGAATTCCATGTTTCTAGCTGCGACCATATGATTGGTACAATTTGTATCCCCTTTTTACCATTACTTCCTTAAAAGTACCACATTCGAAAATCTCTTTTTGGCGTTTTTACGCAATTAGAGGGATGTACACACCACATGTCATCATACTAGCTGTAGCCGTTTAGTTGGTACCATTTTTATCCCTCTGTTCCCATTGTATACCTTGAAAGTACGAATTCGGTACCTTTTATATCCCTATATCGATCATTCCATGTCAAACCGAACACTTTTTTACATCACCACTTCCGATTTCGTTGAAACTTTGTACGATAACTTAACTTTGTAAAATATTTGATTCGTAGAAGGCGAAAAAAACCGAAATTTTTTTTCAAAATATAAAAACGTGCCGAGGTATGAGCATTGAAAATGGTGTAGTGAGAAAACGCGTAGGCACAATTCAAAGAAAGATGGCTTATTTTAAAGGTAATTACAAGTACTTTTCGCCGGCGTTCTTGACCGTTGACTGTTACTGACAACAATTTTGTGTATTTCAGATTTTTCTTCTTCTTTTGTATTTTTCACTATGAAAACACCGACCTAAAAATTCAGATAAAATATAGACATATTCCCTGATCGATTCTAAACAAACCCTGAAAATTTCAGCTTGGAGGAATAACAGGTTGTGTTTTTAAAAAAGCATTTACTAAATGTAGTCGCCCGCAAAAAATATTTTCTGAACGATTTTTCATAAAATAACATACACATATTTTGAAAAAAAAAATTCGGTTTTTTTCGCCTTCTACGAATCAAATATTTTATAAAGTTTAGTTATCGTACAAAGTTTCAACGAAATCGGAAGTGGTGATGTAAAAAAGTGTTCGGTTTGACATGGAATGATCGATATTCCTATTTTACCCCATAAACGTGCTGAAATACTCTAAATATAAAGGGTTATTAGGGGTATTTTCAGTCCTTGTGAGGGATACATTTTTCCCTCTCAACCGATTTCACATACTGTCAATCCCAACCGATCTAAAACTATTAGACATATTTTTGAAAAATTTGAACGTCCTGGTTCCTTTCTTTTAAACCCTGCTTTCAACAGAGGGATGGGCATGGCTAGATTGTCTTAGATTTTTATCACGGTCGATATTTCAAGATGTTACAAACGGAATGACAAAGTTAGTGTACCCCCATCCTATGGAGGAAGGTATAAATATTGGGTCCGCCAAATAACTTTTTTTTTGAAAATGCTATAAAAAACTACTGAATATTTTCTCAAATTTCTTTTTTTATTTGAAAGTACAATCCTTCCGGTTAATAATGGAAAATAATTTCATTCAATAGTCCGTCCGTCTGTCCGTCTGTCCGTCTGCTGTCCATCTAAGCTTGTTCGCACTCTACATGTCGCAATTGTTGTCCGATTGTCATGAAACTTGGCAGAAATTATTTTTTCTGGCCAAGGACCATCGGTATTGAATTTGGAGGAAATCGGTTCAGATTTAGATATAGCCCCCATACAAATGTCGCTCCCGATTTGACTTTTTCCGCTTTAGAAGCCACATATTTTACCCGATTTTCTTTAAATTTGGCTTAACACCTTATAATCCAACTAGAAACACCTGTGCAAAATTTGGGAAAGATCGGTTCAGATTTAGATATAGCCCCTATACAAATGTCGCTCCCTATTTCAGTTTTTCCGCTTTAGAAATCTCATATTGAACCCGATTTTCTTCAAAATTGGCACAACATCTTATAATCCAACTAGAAATAGCTATGCAAAAATTGGGTAAGATCGGTTCAGATTTAGATATAGCCCCCATACAAATGTCGCTCCCGATTTGACAGTTTCCGCTTTAGAAACCACATATTGTACCCGATTTTCTTTAAAATTGGCACAACATCTTATAATCCAACTAAAAATAGCTATGCAAAAATTGGGTAAGATCGGTTCAGGTTTAGATATATCCCCCATACAAATGTCGCTCCCGATTTGACATTTTCCGCTCTAGAATCGACATATTGTACCCCATTTTCTTTAAATTTTGCAGAACATCTTATAATCGAACTAGAAACACGTATGCAAAAATTGGGTAAGATCGGTTCAGATTTAGATATAGCCCCCATACAAATGTCGCTCCCGATTTGACAGTTTCCGCTTTAGAAACCACATATTGTACCCGATTTTCTTTAAAATTGGCACAACATCTTATAATCCAACTAAAAATACCTATGCAAAAATTGGGTAAGATCGGTTCAGGTTTAGATATATCCCCCATACAAATGTCGCTCCCGATTTGACATTTTCCGCTCTAGAATCGACATATTGTACCCCATTTTCTTTAAATTTTGCAGAACATCTTATAATCGAACTAGAAACACGTATGCAAAAATTGGGTAAGATCGGTTCAGATTTAGATATAGCCCCCATACAAATGTCGCTCCCGATTTGACATTTTCCGCTCTAGAAACGACATATTGTACCCGATTTTCTTTAAATTTTGCAGAACATCTTATAATCGAACTAGAAACACGTATGCAAAAATTGGGTAAGATCGGTTCAGGTTTAGATATATCCCCCATACAAATGTCGCTCCCGATTTGACATTTTCCGCTCTAGAATCGACATATTGTACCCCATTTTCTTTAAATTTTGCAGAACATCTTATAATCGAACTAGAAACACGTATGCAAAAATTGGGTAAGATCGGTTCAGATTTAGATATAGCCCCCATACAAATGTCGCTCCCGATTTGACATTTTCCGCTCTAGAAACGACATATTGTACCCGATTTTCTTTAAATTTTGCAGAACATCTTATAATCGAACTAGAAACACGTATGCAAAAATTGGGTAAGATCGGTTCAGATCTAGATATAGCCCCAATACAAATGTCGCTCCCGATTTCACTCCTTCCGCTCTAGAAACCACATCTTGCACCCGATTTTCTTTAAATTTGGCACAACATCTTATAATCTAACTAGAAACACCTATGCTGAAAGTGGGTATGATCGGTACAGATTTATATATAGCCCACATACAAATGTCGCTCCCGATTTGACGTTTTCCGCTCTAAAATTCACATATTGTACCCGTTTTTCTTTAAAATTGGCACAACATCTTATAATCCAACCTATGGTGAAAGTGGGTAAGATCGGTTCAGATTTAGATATCGCCCCCATACAAATGTTGCTCCCGAATGTTTAACCGATTTTGGCCAAACTTTACATATTATATTTCACCAATAAACATACATGGTGAAAGCGTCAGAGGGTCACATCGTTCCAGGTTTCAATATACCCCTATACAAATGTCCTTTCCGATTTAACATTTTTTGTCAAACACATACATGTGCAGGATGCAAAAATCCTTCCCGATTTCACTTTTTTACCGAATTCAATTGTAATGAGATAGAAAGTCTGTCCGTCTTTAGCCTTTTCTTACTTGTTTGAGAGCTGCCCATATGTCCATACTTTGGTATAACCCAAATGGGCACCATACTGATCTATTACAGCTCGAGAAACTACATCTTCCATCGGATCTTCATCAAATTTTGCAGACATGGTATTTTTCAACCAGGAATACCTACCGTGAATGAGAAATATATAGGCCCATGTTTTGGACCAGGCCCAAAATGTAGTTATAGGCCCCCTTTTGAAATGTCGGTCCGATTCATCCTATTAATTGAATCAATTACCATATTATTAACCATATACGTTAAACATGACTAAAGATTAATTTATATGAACTACATAAAATTGCTCCCATGAAATAAATGGGTTTAGTAATCAAAGCGATGTACATACGCAGGGAGTGGTGTAGGGTATTATATAGTCGGCCCCGCCCGACTTTAGCCTTTCCTTACTTGTTTATTTAAAGGATGTGGGTTAAAAATTCCAAAGTCTCCTTTAGTTAATCGATCTTATTATTAATAGAAAAGTGCTGAAATAATAAATAAATAACGACGACAAATCAACAAATTAGTATTTTTCAATTAGAATTGAGAACTATATGTTATATATAGAAGGGAATGTTTCCTCTTTGGAACTTCAAAGGCTACAGTGGGCGAAAATCAAAGAGTTTTTATTAAATTTTATTTATTTAGTCCATTCTTTTTTTGAAATTTTAGATAATTTCGCCATGTACATATTGAAGGCAAATGGTACCGATTTTTGATTTTTGGCCTAAATCGGAAAATACTGGTCTGATTTGAATAACGTGATATAAGTCGTAATTGAAAAATTCGATCAAGAAATTCCCATGGAACTCGCGAGTGTAAGTTGGCCAGGAAATCGTTCCCGAGAATTCCCGGGAGAAAACCCCTATATCTTAGAGACAAAAGTGCAGCTTGGGTGTTTACAAAGGTTCCTATACGACCAGTTGTGCCTAAAGTGGAAAATTTACTGCACGCTTCCTTAATTGTGCAGACTTCCGCCTGAATGACACTGAAGCTGCCTTATACTGAGAAGATACACGAATCAACTACATAATTGCGTAGTACTATTGAAGGACAGACTGTCCCACAAATGATTGCACTATGCATAAAAAATATATTTTTGTTTGCATTGAGGCATACTGAGTGATAAAATCAACGCCGAAAAAATATGGAAAAAACATAAAATAGAAAAAACTCATAAAAAAATTGGAAAAAATTATTTTGTTTTATTATTTTTGTCTATATGTAAAAGACTATCCACAAGTCTTTTACTTGAATTTTATGGATGATCTCTCTGCGAGTGAATTAATTAATGAATTTATATTCCCTCAATTGACAGGAATACAATACTAATCTCTTAAATTTAAAATATCATCTGAATATGTCATCCTGTCCAGGTGATGTATGTGCAGAGAAACTATTTATAGTCCAAAATAACTTTCTATGTTCTAGAATGTTGCAAAAATCGTCTCGTTGGTATCAATTGGTTTATTCTGGTGTCCTTATGCGGTCGAATATCCGCACAAATTGAGAAGTGAATGATCAGATTCCCCCAAAGAAATAAAAAAAAATAAAACTTCTCAATTTCAAGATAGCCACCTCAAACGATTTCGAATCGACATCCCTACCACAGCCGTAGATAGCGCTCGACGTTCATTCAGCTCCTGCATTCAAATGCTTTTTGGCCCATTGTAATCCCCCTTTAAAGAGTAGAGTCAGACTACTTTTCATTTTGGCCATTTGAAATTCCTTTTATTGGCATTTTTACCTTGTACTATCTGCTCCAGTTTGTCGTCTGTGAAATAATTTCTGTTCACTTCAGTTCAGTTCAGTTGTTTCGCTTCATTTTGCTAGTTTCGGTTTTCGTTTCGTTTTTTTTTTGGCAATTTCAGCAGTTGAATTTTCTCAGCCACTTTTTTCTTGTCGTTTTCACTGCATTATGTCATTTTTTATTGCATTCGTTTCGGGCTGTCATCGATGTGGTAAGTTCAAACTGTTTAAATCATTTTAGTTTTATTTAAATAGATTTTAATCGCCTGAAATGCTCAGTGCGCTCAGCGCGATCAGAGCTCAGCACTCAGAAAGCGTTTGTTTAATGCTACTTTTGCATTTGTAAGACATTTGAAATTGGGGTAATTTGTTCAAAATGAAGTCAAGTCATGATGACCATGTGGCGATATGGACACAGGAATGTACTGCCTGAATTTTAAGTCCATTTAAAGAAATTTTGATTTGCAAATTTGAAGGGATGATTGGATGATGATTTTACAAAAGTACGCTGGGCGAATTGGGTTAATGTTTGAACAATAAAAGTTAAGTAATGCTTTTTAGAGAGGAGCAGCTGAAGCATTTCTGAAGCTGTCTATTTGAAGATAGAAATATGAATATGTGGCATCGTACGCACTGACCTCGAAAAAGGCAACGTAAAAGAAATTTTGCTTGTGTTCTCCGATTTAAACTGCATTCCTATACAAAATTCCTATATACAAAAACTATGAAATTGTAGGGTGTTTCGAAAATAAATTACAATGTCCACTTATAGTCCATCTGTATTTTTACAGTGGGTCAAAGTTTTCATTTTTGTGGAAGGAAGCTAAGTGCAAAACAAGTAAGGAAAGGCTAAAGTCGGGCGGGGCCGACTCTATGATACACTCCACTTTCTATCCGAATACAATTCAATTCGGTGATAAAGTGAAAACGGGAAGGTTTTTTGTATCCTGTAAATGTATGTGTTTGACAAAAAATGTTAAATCGGAAAGGACATTTGTATGAGGATATAATGAAACCTGGAACGAAATAGGTGAAATATAAAATGTATAGTTTGGCCAAAATCGGTTAAACTTTTGGGAGCAACATTTGTATTTGGGCTATATTTAAATCTGAACCGCTCTTACCCACTTTCACCATAGTTTTGTTTAGTTGGAAAAGATGTTGTGCCAATTTTAAAGAAAATCGGGTACAATATGTGGTTTCTAGAGCGCAAAATTCAAATCGGGAGCGACATTTGTCTGGGGCCTATATCTAAATCTGAACCGATCTTACCCAATTTCTGCATATGTGTTTCTAGTTAGATTATAAGATGTTGTGCTAAATTTAAAGTAAATCGAGTACAATATGTGGCATTTAAAACGGAAAAAGTCAAATCGGGAGCGACATTTATATGGGGGCTATATCTAAATCTGAACCGATCTTAGCCAATTTCTGCATAGGTGTTTCTAGTTGGATTATAAGATGTTGTCCCAAATTTAAAGAAAATCGGGTACAATATGTGGTTTCTAGAGCGGCAAATGTCAAGTCGGGAGCGTCATTTGTATGGGGGCTATATCTAAATCTGAACCGATCTTACCCAATTTCCGCATATTTGTTTCCAGTTAGATTATAAGATGTTGTGCCAACTTTAAAGAAAATCGAGTACAATATGTGGCATTTAAAATGGAAAAAGTCAAATCGGGAGCGACATTTATATGGGGGCTATATCTAAATCTGAACCGATCTTAGCCAATTTCTGCATATGTGTTTCTAGTTGGATTATAAGATGTTGTGCCAAATTTACAGAAAATCGGGTACAATATGTGGTTTCTAGAGCGCAAAATTTAAATCGGGAGCGACATTTGTATGGGGCCTATATCCAAATCTGAACCGATCTTACCAAATTTCTGCATATGTGTTTCCAGTTAGATTATAAGACGTTGTGCCAAATTTAAAGAAAATCGAGTACAATATGTGGCATTTAAAACGGAAAAAGTCAAATCGTAAGCGACATTTATATGGGGGCTATATCTAAATCTGAACCGATCTTACCCAATTTCTGCATAGGTGTTTCTAGTAAGATTATAAGATGTTGTACCAACTTTAAAGAAAATGGAGTACAATATGTGGTTTCTAGAGCGGAAAATGTCAAATCGGGAGCGACATTTGTATGGGAGCTAAATATAAATCTGAACCGATCTGACCTATATTCACCATGGGTGTTTCTAGTGGAAATATAAGATGTTTTACCAAATCTGAAGACAATCTGATACAATATGTGGTTTCTAGAGCGGAAAAAGTCAAATCGGGAGCGAAATTTGTATGGGAGCTATATCTAAATCTGAACCGATTTTATCTATTTTCACCACAGATGTTCCTAGTTTAAATATAAAATGTTTTGCCAAATCTGAAGACAATATGATACAATATATGGTTTCTAGAGCGGAAAAAGTCAAATCGGGAGCGAAATTTATATGGGGGCTATATCTAAATCTGAACCGATTTAATCCATTTTCAACACAGATGTTTCTAGTAGAAGTATAAGGTAATGCAAGTAATTTGAAGCAAATCAAATGAAATATGTGGTCTCTAGAGCGGAAAAAGTCAATTCAGGAGCGAAATTTGTATGGGAGCTATATATAAATCTGAACCGATCTAACACAGTTTTACCACAGGTGTTTCTAGTTGAAATATAAGATGTTTTGTCAATTTTAAAGAAAATCTGTTGTAATATGTGGTATCTAGAGTTAAAAGAGTCAAATCGGGAGTGAAATTCGTATGGGGGCTATATCTAAATCTGAACCGATTTTCTTCAAATTAAATAGCGTTCGTCCTTGTCCCGAAAAACTTCGTTGTGCAAAGTTTCATTTGGTTCTGTCTACAATTGCGACCTGTATCGTGATTACAAGAATAGATGGACGGACAGACAGACAGACGGACGGACATTGCTAAATCGAATCAAAAATTGATTCTAAGTCGATCGGTATAATTAACAATGGGTCTATCTCGTTTCCTTTTGGGTGTTACAAACAATTGCACAAAGACATAATACTCTCGTGGAGTGTATAAAAAATGTAAGAATTCTTATTGCCACAACTATATTATGAAATTTTATGACCATTCATTTCTGTGGAACAGAAAATGTTCTACGGAAATATTTAAAATGTTCTATTAAATATTTGCCGGAAAACTTAATTTGATTAACATAAATTACGTAAAATTAAAGCTTTTATGATTTCTATGATATGAATGATAATGAAATTTTTCATTTGACAATGTTTTAATAGTCGTACGCCCACCTCGATATTGTCACACCTCTTACCAACACAAATTGACATAAACCTAGGCGAATGCAAAACTAATATTTCTTCCGTACGTATAGTCGAAATCAGTTGAAATTTGGTTTTTGAAAATATTTGTATATTCACATTAAACCAATAAAATATCTTTGCTTTTGCCACGCCCCTTCTAGTTCCTCTGCCACAATTGTCCCTATCCTATGTAAAATTAAATTCTTTAAAACTTCTATACCAGTATCTGAAATCCATCTCAGGCATAATTAGTAAGGTCGTAAGTAATATAAGTGCTATTAAAATTCCCAAACAAATGCTATAAGTCGGTTTAACCAACATAAACTTTCTTAACTAACTAATGATGATGAAATTTATAAAATATTTTTATGGATAAGTATTTATGGAAATATATTCATTGTTTGAACAACACTGAATTGAAAATTGTTGCAGATCCTTTCTGAGCGACTGTGTGAGTTTGAAAGTGGTGAAATGATGTCTCCAATTTTTTTACGATTTTTTTTCGATTTTTTTTTTACAAAATCAACCAGAATTACAATGAAATATCATTAAAATTATAATTTTTTCATTAGTTCATAAACACAAGGTATAAAAACAACGAAAAATCCAAGAAAAATAGGTTATTTCATTTTTTTCAGTAAAATTCAAAATATGTATTTTTCCATAACCAATTTTTCTTGGATATATTATTATGATTTCAACTTCTGTGGTTTAGTTGATAACATTTTTATCCCTCTTTTTCAATTGTATCTCTTAAAAGTACAAATGTCCAAAAATCCCTCTATTTTACATGTGTATACAATTGCATGTTGTACAATAATTTAGCTCATATGGACTTTAATTAGGTATGCCAAATATTGCACTTCGATAACAAAATATTTTTATACCCTCCACCTCCAGGATGGGGTATATTCACTTTGTCATTCCGTTTGTAACACCTTGAAATATTCATCGGAGACCCCATAAAGTATATATATTCTGGGTCGTGGTAAAATTCTAAGACGATATAGCCATGTCCGTCTGTCCGTCTGTCTGTCTGTTGAAAGCACGATAGCGGCCGAACGAATTGAGCTAGGAGGTTCAAATTTTTCCTAAATGTGTCTTATGGTTGTATATCGGTTGGGATTGAAAGTGGACGAAATCGGCCCAGAGGGAAAAATTTTTCCCTCACAAGGACTGAAAATACCCCTAATATTTAGAGTATTTCAGCGTGTTTTTTGAACACATTAGCTTGTATTTAGTTCATATTTGCAATACGCATTCCCTCTATAGCATAAAAGGGCACCATAGAGTGATTTTTATTTGTAGGGGGCGAAATGGGACAAAAAGGGATAAAAATGGTACCTATCAAACGACAACAGATAGTAACACGAAATTTGGCGTGTACATTCCTCTAATAGAGTAGATACATAATATAAAAATATTTTTTCTAAATTCGTACTTTTAAGGGGTTAAATGGTGATAGAGGGATAAAAATAGTACCAACCTAACGGCTGCACCTAGAATAATGAAATTCGATATATACATTCCTGATTGCGTAGACACGTAAAATAAAAGAACTTTCCAAAATTCGTACTTTTTAGGGTTCAAATGGAAAAAGGGGATAAAATAGTACCTACTAAATGACGGCAGCTAGAATCATGAAATTCGGAGTATACATTCCTCTGACTGCGTAGACACGAAAAATAAAACGTTTTTTCCAAATTCGTACTTTCAATGGATACAATGGCTACAGGGGATAAAAATAGTACCAACTAAACGAATACAGCTAGAATGATGAAATTCAGTGAGTACGTCCATCTAATTGTGTAGATACGTAAAATAAAGAGATTTTAGATAGTCGTACTCTTGAGGGGGCAAAATTGGAAAAATGGGATAAAATTGGTACCAACAAAATGGCCGCTGATAGAATCATGGAATTCGGTGTATACATTCCTCTGACTGCATAGCCACGAAAATTATTTGTTTTCCAAGTTCGTACTTTATTTTGTTGCTTTTTCGACAAAAAATGGTAGAATCATGAAGTTGTCTTATACTCCTTACGTGAGAGATAAGGTATTTTCAAAATTTATACTTTTGAAATTAAAAGAGGATGGAAATACAACCAACCAAACGACTGTAGCTGAAAGTACACTCTCTATCCCCCAATATTTAAGATTGCTCCCTTATATTTACTTCATGAGTTGAAGTATTATATCCATTATATATTTAGTATACAAATATTGGTAGCCTTGGCTTATTAATTAAATTTCTTATTTTCATACAGTTAAAATTTGTTGCGGACATTCCTCTTGTAGCTTGGAAGCACCACAAAGAAAATAAAAGTTTTAGCGGGCGAAATGGGACAAAAAACGATAAAATATGGTACCAATGATACGACATACGTGTGTACATACGTGTATTGCATAGACACGTAAAATAGAGGGATTTTTCGAAATTCGTACTTTTAAGGGATATAATTAAAAAGAGGGATAAAAATGGAATCTACCAAACCGCTGAAGTTGAAATCATGAAATTCGGTGTATAGATTCTGACTATGAAGACTCGAAAAAGGGTTTTTTTGAAATTTATACATTTGGGCGGAGAATGGGGCGAATGGGGATATCTTTAAAATTTATACTTTTCTTATCACTTTGTCTGTATCTGGAAATGCTTCTTTCTAATGGCGACTGACAATCGCCTAATATTTAGGCATGTTCACTTTCACAATTTCAGCATTTTATTTATATATAGTAGACGATTTTAAACAGTGCGCATAAGTATACATTATAGTTTGAAATAGTACATTATTATAGTAATGTGCATAAAAATATCACAATTTTCGTAATATGGTACTGTGCTTCTATGTAAAGTCGACTTCCTTTAATCTGCTGGTAATACTGTGGAATGCACTCCGTGGTGGAGGGTATATAAGATTCGGCCCGGCCGAACTTAACGCCTTCTTACTTGTTTTAAGCTGCGTTCGGATATGCCGCAAAATTCACTTTTTCTGGGTTTGCTTGTCAAACTCCGTATGAAAAAAAAATGAAAAATAAGTTAGTCGTTTGAAAATATTTTAAACAATGCTATAGAAACGCAAGTAACAATATTGTATTAAAAAGTCAAGATAGCTGTCTAAAGAAAGAATTTATAGTTTTCGAAGCGACAGAACAAAGAACAGGCAACATAAACATTTTATTTGAAACTCTACTGACTACATCTATTGAATGTGAACGATCGTTCTCCGTCGCTTCCACATATTCCAATAAAATAAGAAATATCTGATGAGCCATAAATGCATTGTCTGCTCTTAATTCAAATATACACTTGCAAATTTTGATTGCATACATTTAATTAATTTTGAAACTTGAAAAGATTTTTGAATTGAATTCTGTAACAGGTTCGTTGTGTAATAAATATTTATTATACTGAACTGAGGAACTCTGGTTCAAGACCATTTTGCATCAATATCTTATAGAATGCAAATTTATTTCAAAATAGCACGGTGACATTTATTATTTGGCTGCACACTGCCATTATCATGATTTTCACCCTGTGAAAGATTTCGTCAGGTGGCTTCGCAACGACTTTTAAGTAAATGATTTTTACAAACGAATGAGAAGCACAACTCATTTGCTTGAATATTCGTTCAAAAATTCGCACCAAGTAATAAAGCACACATGCCACCTTAATAAAATGTGAATGTTTGATTCGAAAAAATAAGCTTAAATCATGGTAAACGATATATTGACGATTTCCCGTGCTGTCCCGCAATCCCGGGAAATTGAAAAAATAATTCCCGTTTCCCGGGAAATAAAAAGTACGGGGAAATGCAAACCCTAGTACACAATAAGAAAGATGTACGCACCGAATTTCGTGATTCTAGCTTGTTAGTTGTCGTATCAGTGGTACCATTTTTATCCCTGTTTGTCCTAAAAGTACGAATTTCATAAAATCCCTCTATTTTACGTGTCTACGCAATTATAGGGATGTATACACCGACTTTCACGATTCTAGCTGTTGTCGTACCATTTTTATCCCTGTTTGTCCTAAAAGTACGAATTTGATAAAAATCACTCTATTTTACGTGTCTACGATTCTAGCTGTTATCGTATCATTGGTATAATTATACCCTCCACCTCCAGGATGGGGGTATACTAACTTTGTCATTCCGTTTGTAAAACCTTGAAATAGCGACCTGATACCCTATAAAGTATATATATTCTTGATCGTCATAAAATTATAAGACGATCTAGGCATGTCCGTCCGTCCGTCTGTTGAGACGTCAAAATAAATGCGTCTTATAGTCGTATATCGGTTGGGATTGAACCTGGGCGAAATCGGCCCTCACAAGGACTGAAAATACCCATAATAACTCCTAATATTTTAGGGTATTTAAGGATATTTTTAAATATGTCTGCTTGTACTTACTTGATATTGGGTATGCGCATTCCCCCCATAACGAAAACGTCCACCATAAAATAGATCTTATCCGTAGGGGCAAAAAGGGAAACACGAAAAATTGTACCAACCAAACGGCTGCATCTTGAATAATGAAATTCATTGTATACATTCCTCTGGTTGGGTAGACACGTAAAATAAACGGATTTTTTCGAAATTCGTACATTTGGGGTTAAAATGGAAAAAGGTGATAAAAATAGTTCCAACAAATGACCGCAGCTAGAGTCATGAAATTCAGAGTATACATTCATCTGACTGCGTAGACTTAAAAATAAAAAGTTTTTTTCCAAATTCGTACTTTCAATGAGTACACAATGGGTACAGAGGGATAAAAATAGTACCAACTAAACGACTACAGCTAGAATGATGAAATTCGGTGTGTACATCACTCGAAATGCGTAGATACGTAAAATAAAAAGATTTTCGAAAGTCGTACTCTTAAGGGGATAAAATAGGAAAAATGGGATAAAAGTGGTACCAACCAAATGACCGCAGCTAAAATCATGGAATTCGGTGTATTGAATTGTCTTGAAGTATAAACGCATTGGTAGCCTTGCCTTATAAGCGTGGTTTGCAATAATAAAAATATTATATTAATTTATAAAATTATATTTTCAATATTTTTATTTGTATGGGTTTGACAATATTAAAAAATTATATTTTCCTGTAATAATACTGGTTCTCGGCCCGGCCGAACTTAACACCGTTTTTACTTGTTTTTATCCCTTTTTGTCCCGTTTCGACCGCTAAAACTTTTATTTACTTGTTGGAGCTTTCAAGCTACAAGAAGAATATGCGTCTTAGAATTTTACCTGGATACTAATATATATACTCTCCGTTGAATATTTCAAGGTGCTACAAACGGAATGACAAAGTGAATATACCCCCATACTGGAGGTGGAGGGTACCAAAAGCGGGAAAAGCGGGACTTTTATTAGAAAAGCTGGATTATGCGGGATGACAAATTTAAGCGGGACTGAGCATCAAAATGCTGGCTAATCCATCGAAATGCGGGATGGATGACCTTAAGTACATCCAAAGTCGTCTATTGAGAGTAAATGTTTTCAGCCTTGCCTTCTTTTGGTTGAGCTTAACTATTTTCTCTTTTGCGATATGTTCAAAGTCTACGCAGAGTTTCGTTCATTAAAAAGACATAAATCACATCTTTAAGTGGTTATTTGCGTCTATCAAAATAAATTATATATAAATTAAATAAAACATCCAACTGAAACATTCACCAACAATGTAATGGTGTCACTCAAATTTATTGAAATTGAAATTTAAATGACAGCTGTGATGGGTTTGCATGTATTTTTTAATGAAAACCCATTGGACAAATTGTAAGCCCATTAGTACAGGGTGTTCAAAAATTCCAGGTGTTAAAGTAAAGGATCACTTTCTGTAGGTGAGCGAGATCCGCTAGCCTAACCTTGCCATAAATTGCATACGAGTATAGTGGTCTTTATTCAGTTGGATATATTATGGCCCACAATAAAAAGGTCTTGTCGTCTAATTGTTGTCATGTTGTCGTGAAGTGAAATGCTCCAATTGCCTGAAAGGCAATCAAGGCAATTGGCCGGCCAGGCCAAGCAATGCAAAAAATCGAAACACACAAATAAACAGACAATCAAACTGATTTTATTTATGCGCTATTAAAAATTATGTATGAATTTGGACACGAATTGCTGTTGTTGTTGGTCATAATAAAGAAAAACATAATTTGAAAGTTGCTCAAAATATACATGTATGTGATCAGCATGGTGTATGTAGACACACACACTTACCCATACCTACTTAATTTATAGTACATTCGAGGTAAAAATGCATTAATCTTTTTTTCTCTCTCTCTGTTGGGGTTGTTTGTACTATTGACATTTTTGTCTGTGGGTTCATTGGGTGGCATGGTGTTGCTGGGTAGCCTCTTGGCCTAACTAGCGGTCTAGCTGGCTAGCTGTATGTCTGCTTGTCCAGATGCTGGGCTTGTTAATTATGTTAACACATTGTAGTACACTTTTTTTTGGAATGGCTAAGACCGCACATAAACTTTTTAATTTAATGATATCAAAAAATATATATCTAGCTATCCATACTGTGTACGATAATGGCCAGAAAAAAGAAACCCCGCACAGGCGAAGAAACCCAAATCGGAACGCCAACAAAACACTCCGTGAAGGACAAAAAGTAATTAATCATAATTTTTATTAGCATTTTTGGAAATCGCTTGCTGGTCGTTGTTGTTGGACTTCCTTAAGACATATAAAACTCGAAAGATCATTTGATTGGAATTGAAATCGGAATGTCTGTACGAACAATGTATGTAAAAATATAGAAATCAAATACATACATACATACATTTACTTTATCGTGTTCAATTTACCAGAGTGCGCGCAGACGCACAACAATGCATTCCGTCGAAACTGACATGGCCAATAATGCAAACAAGATCGCTGCTCCGATTGGCTGAGGCCGGCCGCTGATGGTGGGTGATCAATGCGATAATAAGCGGTCTTATTAATTATGTGGCCCCTTAATGCGGGGAGGAGGTAACACCAACAACACACCACTAACACCAGTTAAGTTCATTGAAAACCCAAAATGAACCGTAGCCAAAACAATGGCATAAAAAACTTAAATTTAAGTGAATACATATCTCTAAATGGCCATACATAAATTGTAATTGTATATATACATTAATAAATATATTTTGATTTAACAATTGATAATTTTTCATTTTGTCGCTCGGTTTGCATTTCAAACGATCGCTCGACTTTCAATACACCCCACATTAATTGTACACACACGGTGTTACAGAGAGTTTAACTATTGAATTGTATCGGTTAAATTGAACAGGTTAAATGTGGCACAATAGGAGAGGTCATCAAATTCCACTACATTCGGTTCCAAAAAAATAAATAAAAATAAAGTAATAGTGCGTTTTTTTAGCTGCACAAGACATTGGTATACTTATCGTGATGGCCAGCGTGAAGTGAATGGGGTCATAAAAAATAGTACTGCTTTTTGCCATCGCAAAATGGAACTTAAATTGTCTTATAATGATTCGAAAAATGTATCATATTCGTTCGTTAGCTACAGTGTTTTGTAAATACCTGTGGGAAAATAATTTCAAGCAGTATTGGTTTCACTCAAGCTATCTGCAATTATTAAAAATTAAAAGAAATAGAGCTAGTACCTTGATTTCGCACACATCGCCAAATTATATCAAATACATTTTTATACCCTCCACCTCCAGGATGGGGGTATATTTGCTTTGTCATTCCTTTTGTAACACCTTGAAATATTCAACGGAGACCCCATAAAGTATATATATATATACAGAAGGCTGGGTCGACTTCCATACAAATAGAAAAACAATTTCTAGTCAACCCACGAAAATAAAGTTTGGATTGTTTAATGATGATTTGCAAAATATTTCCTTCCTAGATCAAGCCATCTGTGAAAATCTGAAAATAACCCTAAAAATCATGTTTTTCCGGTGTAATTTTTTGTGTTACATTTTTTCCGAAATTTTTTTCTGAAATAATACACCCTTTGAAAGCAGTTTAAATGAAAATTTTGATTCTTGTCTTAGAGTATCTTATTGGTCGAATTATTGGACGTTTATAGTAACTTTTTTGTGGATTTTTTACAGTGACAACTGAAAACTTTTTCGTATTTGGTTGTAGTATTTTATAAAAAAATAAATAGCTGCAGTCAATGATGCCTAAATGATGAACATCGGAATGAAATTGACGCTGCAGCGCTCATTTTTGTGAAAACCTTCGAACATTTTGGCTGTGAAAACCATCTCCTGCAATAAATTATTTCACAAAAATGGAGTCAGTGACGTCATTTTTCGACCGTTATTCATCATTTAGGCATCATTCGAATGGTATTGATTCCTCCTATTTATTTTTCATTACACCTTCTACAAAATGTTACCAATCAATATAAACGCCCAATAATTCTACCAATGAGTTATTCTAAGACAAGAGTAAAAATTTGTATTTAAAGTCCTTCTAAGGGTCTATTAACTCAGAAAAAAAACTTGGGTAAAAATGCAACTTAAATTAAAGTGCAGTAATATTACAGGAAAATATATATTTTTTAATAGCCAAATCAAAACAAATGCAAAGATTGAAAAAATAATTTTGTAAATAAATATAATATTTTTATTATTTAAACCACGATTATAAGGCAAAGCCAAAACGCAATAAATGTACATATAGAACATAGTGCAAAATAACCTAACTTCATGATTCGACCAATTTTTGCCGTAAAAGTAAAAAAGTACGAATTTAGAAAAATCTTTTTATTTTGTGTATCTATGGTTGGTAATATTTTTATCCCCTTTTTCCTATTTTACCCCCTTAAGAGTATGACTTTCTATAATCTCTTTTTTTTACGCGTCAAAGCAATTAGAGGGATGTACACACCGAATTTCATCATTCTAGCTGCAGTCGTTTAGTTGGTACCATTTTTATCCCTCTGTACTCATTGTATCCCTTGAAAGTACGAATTTGGAAAGAAACATTTATTTTTTGTGTATACGCAGTCAGAGGAATGTATACTCCGAATTTCATGACTCTAGCTGCGATCATTTGGTTTGTACTATTTTTATCCCCTTTTTCCATTTTAACCCCAAAAAATACGATTTCGAAAAATCCGTTCATTTTACGTGTCTACGTAATCAGAGGAATGTATACACCGAATTTCATTATTC
The DNA here is from genome assembly GCA_947397865.1 of Polietes domitor. Classification (NCBI taxonomy): domain Eukaryota; kingdom Metazoa; phylum Arthropoda; class Insecta; order Diptera; family Muscidae; genus Polietes; species Polietes domitor. Next base: position 62,925,464 of record OX377622.1, read on the forward strand.
TAGGTGCAGCCGTTAAGTTGGTACCATTTATATCACTCTTTTTACGATTTAGAAATTTTTTATCGTATTTACGATTGCCGAAATTTTTGATACAAATTGTTTTATTTTTTAATCGATGACAAATGGCTATTATATCTTTATAAAAAACTTAAGCTTAAAATCGGTCCAATATTTACATGCGCTCGCATACCATAAATCCCTACCTTACATCCCTAAAGTATGCTTTAAATAAGTTTCTTAAATACATTAACAGAGAACACCGAAGAAAGTATTGCTTCATTTTTGGCTTAGAAAGTTTTGCCATTTCGGTAATTAAATCGATGTTGGCAGCTATAAGCAGAATATTCTTGTTAAAGTGAATAAATAAGACAATAGTTTAACAACAGCAACAAAGGTCGGCCTCGCGAATATAGTTTTATACTGTACCAATACTGAATAAATACCACCTTCTGGTAAACCTCTGTCTGAAGAGGAAAGCAAAAACGTAATTACACCTTTTTTAAATGCAAAAGAACACCTCAAGAGCTCCTATTTTCAACGAACTAAACGAAATTTCAGTACGATGCACGGTTTCCGAGATACATCCCAATAAAATAACCTCTCTTATGAAGAAATTTGCAACTATTTTAGCATTTATGAACTTTAAATGCATCCACAGCTAAAATGTTTTTCGCAAAATTCAATCAGTAAAGTTGTGATTTGGGCGCATGAAATTTGGTAGTTTTTGCCGCTGATAATACACTGTGCGACGCTCCATACGTTTCATGATGGAGTTCCTGATGCTTACACTACAAAAATTATAAACGTGATAATCGACTTTTGGGACGAAAGAGTCGAAAAGTCGAAATCGACTTTACCATTGCCAAAGTCGACTTTTGTTTTCGACTTTGTGCATCAATGAATTTAAGTTATTGAATACCGATTTTACTTTTTTCGCTCTAGACAACACATCATTTATCCGATTTCCTTCAAATTTGACACAACAACTAGAAACATCTATTGAAAAAGTGGGTAAGATCGGTTCAGATTTATATATCCAATTTGAATGTCTCTCGATTTGGTTTTGATTTGGTCTATTCATCTTTTCATTCATTTGCAATGTAGTCTTTTTATTTATTTGAACCAGTCGACGAAAAAAAAGACTTTTCATATATTTGCAGAAGTCGAAAAATCGATTATTCATATATTTCCAAAAGTCGAAAAATCGACTTTTTGCTCCAACTATACATCCTTACCATATGTACGTTTTAATGGAGCACAATGTTGTCCCAATATTGATGTCATGTCTAGGAACACCTATGGTGAAAATAAGTCAGATCGGTTCAGATTTGTATATAGCTCCCATTCAAATTTCGCTCCCGATTTGACTTATTCTGCTCTAGAAACCTCATATTTTAACAGATCTTCTTCAAGTCTTGCAAAATATCTTATATTTAAATTGGAAACACCTGTGGTGAAAATGGGTCACATCGGTTCAGATTTACATACAGCTCTCATACAAATTTCGTTGCCCCAGAAACCGCGTATTTTCAGAGAATTTCTTAAAATTGAGCATAACACGTTATACTTCAACTGGAAGAACTTATTGTGAAAGTTATTCACTTCATTCCATGTTTGGATATAGACCCGAAACAAAAATTATTCTCGATTTGACAAATTGGACCAGTTCATATTAACCTGTTATTAGGAAACATACAAATTTTTTTCCCGTTTTCACTATTTTACTGAATTGAATTGTATTCCGATAGAAAGTGGAGTGTATCATATAGTCGGCACCGCCCGACTTCAGCCTTTCCTTACTTGTTTTTTGTTAATTTTGACAACGAGATATTTGATCAGCCGACAACGTTAAGGGAATGTACATGTTTTTATCTGCAGCCTTTTGGCTGATATAATTTTGATCCTTTTTCATATCGTTTAACCAATAATCCGCGTCTACGCGTTAAGAGCAACTTTATTACCTGGTGCGATTTTTTAAACGCAAATTCGTCAAGTGAGTTGCCGGGTTTGATGTTTAAAAGTCGCTGCGAAGCCACTTGAAAAGACTTTTGACATGGTCGAAATCATGATCGTGGTAGTCTGCAGCCAAGTAATAAATGTCACCATGCCATTTGTAAAAAAAAATTTGCATTCTATTAAATATAGAAGCAAAATGGTCTTGAGCCAGGACAATATCCCAGTTCAAATCAAATATTCATTACAGACCAAAAAAAATGCAAACGAAAAAAACTAAAGCAATGTAAAGGGTGATTTTTTAAGAGCTTGATAACTTTTTTTTAAAAAAAAAACGCATAAAATTTGCAAAATCTCATCGGTTCTTTATTTGAAACGTTAGATTGGTCCATGACATTTACTTTTTGAAGATAATTTCATTTAAATGTTGACCGCGGCTGCGTCTTAGGTGGTCCATTCGGAAAGTCCAATTTTGGGCAACTTTTTCGAGCATTTCGGCCGGAATAGCCCGAATTTCTTCGGAAATGTTGTCTTCCAAAGCTGGAATAGTTGCTGGCTTATTTCTGTAGACTTTAGACTTGACGTAGCCCCACAAAAAATAGTCTAAAGGCGTCAAATCGCATGATCTTGGTGGCCAACTTACCGGTCCATTTCTTGAGATGAATTGTTCTCCGAAGTTTTCCCTCAAAATGGCCATAGAATCGCGAGCTGTGTGGCATGTAGCGCCATCTTGTTGAAACCACATGTCAACCAAGTTCAGTTCTTCCATTTTTGGCAACAAAAAGTTTGTTAGCATCGAACGATAGCGATCGCCATTCACCGTAACGTTGCGTCCAACAGCATCTTTGAAAAAATACGGTCCAATGATTCCACCAGCGTACAAACCACACCAAACAGTGCATTTTTCGGGATGCATGGGCAGTTCTTGAACGGCTTCTGGTTGCTCTTCATTCCAAATGCGGCAATTTTGTTTATTTACGTAGCCATTCAACCAGAAATGAGCCTCATCGCTGAACAAAATTTGTCGATAAAAAAGCGGATTTTCTGCCAACTTTTCTAGGGCCCATTCACTGAAAATTCGACGTTGTGGCAGATCGTTTGGCTTCAGTTCTTGCACGAGCTGTATTTTATACGGTTTTACACCAAGATCTTTGCGTAAAATCTTCCATGTGGTCGAATAACACAAACCCAATTGCTGCGAACGGCGACGAATCGACTTTTCACGGTCTTCAGCAACACTCTCAGAAACAGACGCAATATTCTCTTCTGTACGCACTGTACGCATTCGTGTGGTTGGTTTAATGTCCAATAAAGTAAACTGAGTGCGAAACTTGGTCACAATCGCATTAATTGTTTGCTCACTTGGTCGATTATGTAGACCATAAATCGGACGTAAAGCGCGAAACACATTTCGAACCGAACACTGATTTTGGTAATAAAATTCAATGATTTGCAAGCGTTGCTCGTTAGTAAGTCTATTCATGATGAAATGTCAAAGCATACTGAGCATCTTTCTCTTTGACACCATGTCTGAAATCCCACGTGATCTGTCAAATACTAATGCATGAAAATCCTAACCTCAAAAAAATCACTCTTTATATATTCAGTTTCTCAATTTTATCCACATATCCGTAAAATTAGGGCCATTTTTAACTCTTTTTGTATAATTTCCCCTATTTCCGCTTGACTGGTACCAATTTTATCCCTTCTTGTCCCGTTTCTCAATAAACGAACTTATTTCGGAAATTTTCTTTATGCCGTTCTTCAACGCTATAGGGGGAATGCTCTCTCAAAAACTCATGATTCTAGTTGTAGTTGTTTGACAGAGAGATGGTACAATTTTTATCACATTTTGCACTATTTACCCTCTACGCTGTGATCCGTGTGACAGTTTTCCAACAAATATACAATATATATTATATATCACTTGTCGATATTTTAAACAAATTTCCGCCAAATTAAAATATTTTCCACAATAGTCAAAGAACTTTGTGTAATAAGTAAATTTAATTTTACTTAAATTTACGATCGTCATTTTTTATGAGTGTACAATCAAGCAAAGTATCATGCAAAGAAAGTAAATATAAACTCCGTTTGAATTTGGTCATAAATCATAAGAAGCAGAATCGCCATTTGGAGGAAAAGAAAATTATCATGTTGCCTTGGCTATATTTATTCATTCAGTCATCTGTCAATTTTGGCCTGTTGGTTGGTGATTAATTTGTCCAAACGATATCAATAAAAATATAATTAAACATTGCTCAGCAATGTCTAACAAATTTGCAAAAATTCACCTTTTCAGCTCTGGCGTTTCATTTGCATCGTTCGCCATCCGCCCCCCTCCCCCCAGCCACACAGGCGAGAGCACTAAATTCGATTTTGGTTAAAATATGTTATACTTGTTTACAAAAATGGAAAGTCAGGCCTATACGAGTGGTTCGCTGGTGCTGAAATGTAATATTTTGCAGCATTTTATTGAAAGAAGAAAAAATGTTATAACAATCTCTGACTGCACTTAAATGGGTGGAGTCGTCTTAATTGATTTTTCTTTCTTCTTCTTCTCAACGTAACGACTTGAATAATACGCGGAAAGGCCTGAACACAAAGACTTTTGTGGAAAACATTTTTTCTTCAATAATAAGACAAGGAATTTATGTTTGCGGCAGCAGTCGACTTCATTAGTGTGGGGTTGGTGGAACCTTCATTTTCTTCATTCTCTTTGTAAACATTTAGATCGCACGTCAGATAGCACATGCTTTTGTCTGTATTTGTCCAAATATGAGCAAATAATAATAACCTGACAAGAAGTTCGTTGGAGGCAGACCATTTCTGGTGGCTTCCATGGATTGAATTGTTCGCGGGGTGTTCTGTCATTCGATTGCGATTAAATTGGATTGTATTTTGGATTTTATGTCGAATACCCAGAGGATTCAGTCCCAACAGTTGTTGGTTATTCTGTACACTGGAAGAAAAAACTTTAGAATAACATTTAGATATTTCATTGCATCGGGGAAAAGTGGCATTATTATTAAGGCTTCTTTGAAACAAGGTGAACTACTTCATTAAATTAACAGTTAAAGAATTTTCATTAGTGTAAGATTAATGAAGATGGTCTGGCCAGAGTATGATATAAAAGGGTCGAGCTACATTCTTTACCTTGAAATATTTCCATTGTCTACATAGATTTCAGTATTGACAGAGCACTGCGTAATGTCCAGAGCCTGGACATTGAGTCAAGCGAATTTTGTAGGAGCTGTAAGAAGGAGGAGTTTAAGTTTAGAAGACGTTTAGTGACTCTGTTTTCATTCAAGGCATGGGCGACTTGGCCAATATAGACGGATTATGGAAACAACTTACTTAGTGTGGCCGCTATATATAAATCTGAATCGATCTGACTCACTTTCACCATAGATATTCCTAGTTGAAATGTAAAGTGCTGTGGTAAATTTGAAGAAAATCGGTTAAATTATCTGTTTTCTAGAGTAGAAAAACTCAAATGCGGAGCGAAATTTATATGAGAGAAATATATAAATCTGAAATCGATTGGACTCACTTTCACCATAGCTATTTCTAGTTAAAATATAAGGTGTTGTCAAAAATTTGAAAAGAATCGGTTATAATATGTGGTTTCTAGAGCGGAAAGATCAATTCCGTGGCGAAATTTGTATTGGAGATATATATATATCTGAACCGACTAAAGTATTACAGCTAGAAACGTGAAATTTGGTATGTAAATTCCTCTGACAACGCAAGTGCAAATCTAAATAAATTTTCGAAATTTGTACTTTTTATGTGTTTGCGGAACAAAAAGGTATACACATTGTACCAAAATGGGACAGGGCGGTTCAGATATATATATATATATATATATATATATATATATATATATATATATATTAGACCGGTCCTTATTTATATGGACAAATTTATTTTCTCGAATATATGTTACGGCAAGCGCTAAAAATATTCGTTTTAGCCCCAAAAAGCATAAAAAAAAATTTGACAACGATTGGATAATTTTTAGCCGTGCCCCAAGCACCTTTTTGTTTTTATTATGAGAAATAAGGCAAATATATATATATTTTTTATTTTATTTACATTTATTTGAAAATTAAGAATAAACTTAAATATTTTTATTAATTACATACTCATAGTAACATTAATATTATTTTAATTTAATAGTGAAGTCTTTTTAAAAGTGGGATAATTCATGTTATATTCTTTAACCACCTGAAAAAGGAATTGTTTCTCCTCTTCGTTGTGGGTTAATTTATTATTATAATCTGTAATGAATTTGGCGCCTCTTTCAGCTGCATCATTCACTACAGATAGGTTTTTACAAATTTGTGATCCGTGAGCGTAGTCAAATCTTTCATTCCAATCCGATGGATCGACTTGCAAAAATTCTTTTGAAATTTCTAATCGATCAAAGAATGCGTGTGTATTGGAATTTACAAAATCGCTTAAATCTTTTTGCGCAAATGTGCCGATATTTGTTGGATTAGTTATTATTCGCTTGCATTTTTCTGTATTTGCTTCAACATTAATTGCCTGAACCATTTTTTTTTTAATTGCAACACTTACATTAGGATCGAAGAATGAAAGACCGACTGCTTCTTCCGACAAATACCACAAATGATTGCTGATTTTTTGTAGCAAAGCAAGAGCTATATCCCTTTCAGGATAAGCCATAATATTTTTAATTAAATTTAAGTCTTGATTTGGTGCTTCTATTGCTTTAGTGCATCCAAACCAGGCTTTTACATAAATACGAACTACGAACAGACAGACACTACGTATACCGTTTAACTCTTGGTTGGTCATATTGAATTCATTACGAAACAAATACATTTTAAGTGCATAAATACATTTTGACATCCATCGAGCATGAGAAGTTGCACCAGGTATACGAAAGGTGTTAAAATTCGGCACCGTACCACCAAGAAAAGTGACAACTAATTGCAATAATTCTTTGTAGTCGCGTCTGCTATGAGCTTGTTTTAAGTTATCTAGACAGTAATTTAAAATTGTTCCACGTTCTTCAGCAGTCAATACTGTAATAATGTGTTCATCTTCTAAACAACTCTTGTAATTTAATTTGTCAATATTAATCCAGTATTTGCTAAAGCGATTAAAAATTAGCACTTCTGGACCGGCTGTAGTAGCCACTCTAATTTCAAACACTTTACGGATCAACAACTCGTAAATATGGTGTCTGCAGGGAAAATATAATAAATCGCGACCTAGTTTTCCTTCAAGCAGAGCAGCAGCACCGCTTTGAACTCCTGTATTATGAGCAGTTGTGTCGAAGCAGATTATTTGAACTAGATCAAGCATTTCATATTCATTTATTGAATTAAACACGGCATCTGATATTTCTTTTCCACTCGAAGATTTTAACTTTGGAATGCCAAGTAGTTTATCGATACCTTGAGATGAGACTATGATTGGCAAGCGGTCAACTTTTTCCCTGCCACTAATTTCTGGTAACATTGTACCATCCCAGTGCAAAACAAAACTACGTGTAATCTGGAAATAAAAACTCAAGTTTCTTAATTTATACTCAAAACATAAAAAAAGAAGCATAGGGAAAACCCACATTACAGTACTTACATCAAAGTTTGCTGCAATGTTTTGTGCTGTTGTTGCACGATGCTTCTGACGCATTCGACGAATTGATGATCTATTTAGTATAAGATCTTCGATATCATAGCCCAACGCGTCAGCAGTTGCGCTTAGGATATGAACTGCAGCACCATCAGTGATTTTCCACTTATCCAAAGTTGAAAGCAGTCTTGGTGTAAAAAAATTATTTTACCTCTGGAGATACCTGATATACCTCGATTTGGATTTGATACAGATGTTGATGTTGATGCTACAACTTCAATATCGTTTTCGTCGTCAATGTCAATCATACCTGTTTTACAACAATAATTCTGATTTGCTTAAAAGATAGAATATTTAATTGTATACCTCTTTGAATCTGTTGTTCATATAACTCTTTTCGTTCATCTCCTTTTATTCGACGCTGGTTTTCTTGTTCTTTCTGGACTGCCTTTCGCTTTTCTTTCTGCATTACAATTTTATCCGTTCCTAGCATACAACCTGGTCTTCCTTTTTCTCGTTGCTTTTTTAAGAACTCTTTGTCTTCTTGTATTTTAATTAATTCAAACGCGTTTGCATGTGCGATATCGAATAAATCATCTAATTTATCTTGAAATTCAGTTTCTTTCCTGTTTTGACATTCTGTTTTTCGACCATGATGCTTTGTAATATCTCTCCACTTGTTTTTCATGGTGTGTTGGAATCCGTGCTTTTTGCCAAAACGTGCTGACCTCAGCAACAACTAATCTAGAACTTTCTCTTAAATTTAAGCCAACTATTCTTAAATTATAAAATAAAACTTGTAGCACTTGTTTTGGTGGTCCATTACGCCAATTAACATAATGTCATCATCCGATCGAAGTCTTTTGGTTGTCATCGCTTTAGATTTTTAATTTTAAAATGTATTTGTTCGTTTTGGATTTTCTATGAATTTAAAAAATAAAAATATTAATATTTTAGGCAAAAAATATTTATTTTCTTCATACATTTATTTTTACCGGCTAAACTGTTGATTATATAGAAAAACGCTATATATACACATTTTAAAGGAATTCTAATTCTTAATTATTTTTCAATTTATTTAAACAAAATCGGACTTGTGGTTCTCGAGTTATGTCAAAAAAAGAGCACCAAAGGTGATAATTTCCCCTATATGATAGTAACTAACTTTAATGACAAACAATTGTTGGCGGGGGCACGCCTAAAAATTGTCCAATCAAGCTCAATTTTTTTTGTGTATTTTTAGGTTCAAATAGAGTAGTTTTAGTCATACGAATTCAAAAAAAAAGAAATAAGGACCGGTCTAATATATATATATATATATAGCTCCAATACAAATTTCGCCACTGAATTGGTTATTTCCGCTTTAGAAATAGAATATTTGAACAGATTTGCTTAAAATGTGGCTCATAAGTCAACTACAAACATCCATGGCGAAAGTGGGTGAAATCGGTACAGATTTATATATAGCTCCCATATAAATGACTACCCCGATTTAATTCTTTCCGCTCTAGAAACCACATATTGAACAGATTTTCATAAAATTTGGGAAAACGTCTTATATTTCAGAAAACCTATGCTAAAAATGTGTTAGATCGGTTCAGATTTATATATAGCTCTCATTCAAAGTTTTTATTCAATTTTTCTTATATATAAATGTATAAAATTTGTAGTATATATACCCTATATATATATATATAGGGTATGATATAGTCGGCCACGCCCGACTTTAACCTTCCTTTCTTGTTTAGTTTTGTCTTTGAATAACTTTTTGGTCGTATTATTAGACGTATATATTGATTTTTTGTGGTTTCAAGGTGACATCTAAAAATTCATATTTCTTGGAAACATATTGTAGAAGATGAAAAATAAATAGAATGAAGCAATACCGTTGCGGTATTCATAATTTTTGCATCATGCGAATGGTATTGACTCCAGCTATATATTTTTCACAAAAAATACTATCACCAAACACGGAAAATTTGTCAGTTGTCAATATGAAAAAACACAAAAAACTACTATAAACGTCCAATAATTCGACCAATAAGTTACTCTAAGGCAAGAATCAAAATTTTTATTTAAAGTGCTGCCAAGGGTCTATTAATTCAATACACCGGAAAAAAACATATTTCTTGGGGGTGTTTTCAGGAGCATTTAGCTCACTTGATCTAGGAACGAAATATTTTGCAAATCATCGTTAAACACCCAGCCTAATATACATACATACTCACGAAGCATCTTCGACCACAAAGAAAAACAATCCGACCGAAAGCAAAAACTAAATTCTTTATAATTTAGTTTTTTTGTTTGTTTTATTTTGGTCTGTAATCAATATTTGATTTGAACAGGGATATTCTCCTGGCGCAAGACATTTTTTATACACTCCACGAGAGTATTATGGCTTTGTGCATTTGTTTGTAACACCCAAAAGGAAGCGGGATAGACCCATTGTTAAGTATACCGATCGACTTAGAATCACTTTCTGAGTCGATTTAGCAATGTCCGTCTGACCGTCTGTCTGTCCATCTATTGTTGTAATCAAACTGCAGGTCGCAATTATAGTCCGATATTAACAAAAATTGGCACAAGTAAGTTTTGTGGATCAAGGACGAACGCTATTTAATTTGAGGCAAATCGGTTCAGATTTAGATATAGCCCCCATACAAATGTCGCTCCCGATTTGACATTTTCCGCTCTAGAAACCACATATTGTACCCAATTTTCTTTAAATTTGACACAACATCTTATAATCCAACTAGAGACACTTATGCAAAAATTGGATAAGATCGGTTCAGATTTAGATATAGCCCCCATACAAATGACGCTCCCGATTTGACATTTTCCGCTCTAGAAACGACATATTGTACCCGATTTTCTTTAAATTTGACTCAAAATCTTATAATCCAACTAGAAACACCTATTCAAAAATTGGGTAAGATCGGTTCACATTTAGATATAGTCTCCATACAAATGTCGCTCCCGATTTGACATTTTCCGCTGTAGAAACTACATATTGTACCCGATTTTATTTAAATTTGGCACAACATCTTATAATCCAACTAGAAACACCTATGCAAAAATTGGGTTAGATCGGTTCAGATTTAGATATAGCCCCCAAACAAATGTAGCTCCCGATTTGACTTTAGCCGCTTTAGAAACCACATATTGTACTCGATTTTCTTAAATTTTGCACAAGAGCTTATAATTCAAGTAAAAAACCTATGGTGAAAGTGGCTATGATCGGTTCAGATTTAGATATAGCGCAAATACAAATGTTGCTCCCAAATGTTTAACCGATTTTGGCCAAACTATACATATTATATTTCACCTATTTCGTTCCAGATTTCAATATACCCCATACAAATGTCCTTTCCGATTTAACTTTTTTTTTTGTCAAACACACACATTTACATGATGTAAAAATCCTGCCCGTTTTCACATTTTCACCGAATTAAATTGTATTCGGATAGAAAGTGGAGTGTATCATAGAGTCGGCCCCGCCCGACTTTAGCCTTTCCTTACTTGTTTTAATTAGTAATTCAACAATATACCCGGCCCCTTTAAGTAAATGATTCTTTAAGAGGTTTATGGTATTCCTAAGTCGGTTTAACTGACTGCAACTTGCGTATTTGCGCAGTTGGTGCTTTTCATCCCTAACCTTGTCGAGAATGTTCATTATGTTCGTTTTTGTCAATATTACTCTAGTTCTAATACGCAATGCCGATCGAATTTGAATTTGTGGTGACCCCACATGGTACAGTGGAATTTATGGGCAGTAAATCCGGTCTATTCTGAGCAATTTATAGTTAGTTTTATTAAACCTGCTAGTCGGTCGTAACAAAGACACGCGGCAGTTCGACAAGCGTTTATATGCACTAAAATTCTGTTAGAAAAAAAAACATAGTTGCTTTCCGCAACACACGCTTAAAATGCGTTCTGTCAAAATGCATATTTGATAAATCTATCGACAAAGCAGCCAGTTAGCCAGCCACTAAGGCAGCCAGTAACAGGCGACGACGCGTTGCCCAATTCACGCTAGTGGAGCCGCGGCTGTGGCTCAATGTAATGTGGTGGAACGGCGTCGTACTCCAAGCAACAACATCGATTCTAAAGCGCTAAAATATATGTATGTTACTACGGCCTACATAGAAACAAACATACGCGTTCATAAATACATTTTAATTTCCTTGTACTAGTCGCAATATATGCCTGTCCGTACGTCCGTCTGTCTCTGTGTCTCTCTATAGGTAGTAAAATCGCGCAAATATGCAATTAGTCCAACCTGCAAATATTGCTGAAAGCTCTAAGAAATCCACAGAAAAAAAATAAATAAAAAATTCATTACAAGTTTCAATATGAAATTTCATTCAATTGAACCTAAACTGAGACACTTTGTGGTTGGGAAATTAAAATTGGTAGCGGTGTTTGCTGTGTTTTTCTTTTTCCTCTGATATTTCTTCTTAGCCAAGAAAATTGCATAATTGGGTCAATCACTTAAAGGCTTAGCAAGGAAATCCAGTTTTTTGCTACTTCTGATTTTAGTTTTTTCTTCTATTTCTTCTGACTCGTATGAGTAACCTACTTGAATATGCAAAGAAATGTAAGTAGATACTTGTATGTGTAGTTGGTTTTTTGTTTTTGGCTCGAAACTAAAATCAATTATTTCATATTTCGGTTATCGGCGATGGATTGACAAACAACCTGCGGAAAATGTAACAAGTGTTGTGAAAACTTTACGTTGGCAAAGTAAAAGTACTACAGATTGAGAGGGTAAGTGCTTGGCTTGTCTTGGCTGTGGGTATTAAAAGCTGGAAGCACATACGTGGTAGCAGGAAAATCTATCCAAATAAAATGATATTTTGTCATATTTTAAAATGCTTGTTTGTCACATGTCATGATAAATAATTGGCTGTATTGATTATACTATGTCGCAATAAATAAATTTATAAATAAATTTATTTCGGACGGGGCCGACTATATGATACACTCCACTTTCTATCCGAATACAATTCAACTCGGTAAAAAGTGAAAACGAAAAGAATTTTTGTATGTTTCCTAATCATAGGCTAATATTACCTGGTGGTGCACAAAGACATAATACTCTCGTGGAGTGTATAAAAATTTTAAATATTTGTCGAAGGACCTTTAATATTTATGCTCTATTCTTGAATATATAAGTCCCATATTGACCCAAATAAATGTAATTATGATAATTTATGATTGTTTATAAACAGTCGGTAAAAATTGAGAACAAATTGTGTTTTTGTACCCTCTACCACATGATGGGGGTTTAATAAGTTTGTCACTCTGTTTGTAACACCTTGACATATCGACCTGAGATCATATAAAGTATATATTCTGGATCGTCATAAAATTCCAAGACGATCTATCCACCCGCATGGTAAAAGCATTTTAGCATCTAAACGTCTAATGGTTGTAGATCGGTTGGGATTCAAAGTGGGCGAAAACGGTGCAGAGAGAAATATTTGTCCCTAACAATGACAATATTTGGCAAGTTCAATACTTGTATAGCTTGAATTGGGTCAAAAACTACAATAGCTAGTAACGTGGAATTTAGTATGTAGATTAGGATGGGTCACAAAAATAAATTGCTGCGGTCATACCCAGAAATGAAAATTGGACTACCTTATGATGATCTGTAAAATATTTCGTCATTGGGTCAAGCCGTCTGTGACCTAAACGCTACTGAAACACCTCCACTAGGCTATTATGTCTTTGTTCATTTGTGTGTTACATCGAAAATGAAGCAAGATGACCCATTGTTAAGGTACTGAATGTCGTAATTGGTGGGAAAGATATTTGCAGGAAGTCGATTCCACACGAATTTATTCTGTAATGTGTAGTGCGGCCGGTTGTCCAATCGACAACAAATGGGTGAGCGTTCCTGGAGAGTCGCGTATCTCTACCGAACGTTCTCACGGGCGGTATAAGATCACGAATTTCCGAAGAACAAACACCATGAAAGTCTCGATAGAACAATGACACACAACCAACATTACGACGGTGTTCAAAGTAGACAATAGAATTGGATATCCTACCGTCACCTATCAACACCATCGCCCTCCTCTGGACACGGTCAAGTAGCTTCAGTGATGAAGCTGGAGCACCCGACCATATATGGGAGTTGTATTCCATCTTTGGTCTGATGTAGGTAGTATAGATATTGAGAAGATGAGAGGGTGTGAAATATATCTTACATCGTTTTAAAATGCCTAAACATTTGAATGCTTCTTTCGACACATCAAATACATGTTTTGTCCAACGAACATCGCATTGTATTTTCATGCCAAGAACATCGAGAGTATCTGATTACTCAATATATATACCGTTAATTAAAATCGGCGACACCGTTGGATCAGTGCATCCAAGAGGTCGTGTATCACACAAATCATATGTAAAATTAAAGCCTTTATAATTTTTCTTCTGGTGCTCTACTACCTACTATGACAATAATGGTTGTTACAACTGTTTCACAAATATGGCGGTTATGAGTATTTATTATCTAGTGCCTTCTGATAATCGGAATTTGGGCATTTAGGGCGAGGGCCATTTCTTTTATCGGCGATTTTCAAGTCTCCATTTTCGACATATTTTTTTTTTCAAAAGCGAATTATTAAATGATGCCATTTGTGAATTCAATAATTTTGCAAAACCCCTCCACCCTACTACGAAATAGATGCAGTGTAGAGGTATGTGTATATCTAACAACTGTTTCTCTTTGAATGTCATGCTGAGGAGAACCTCTGAGTTTGAAAGCGACAACTATTTCACACAATTCAATGCAAAATGCCATTAGCCACTTCAGCTGAAAGTAAAACACCATCCGCCTACACCTGAAACAATACGTCTAATTAGTGAGCGAGCAAAGTGTTAAAACAAATAATTTACAACAATTCTACACTCATTTGTAATTCACGCAAAAAGTAATCCTCTGACTTGGCCATTAAATTCCCCGCAATCGTTTAAGTTAAAGTGAAAGTATTTAAATACCACACAGCACTCCATATATATCAAATTTAAATTAGCACTACACACATATATATTTGAAGCACTTTTATCCATGATTATTGGCTCTTAGGTACTTCGCATGCCACATCGATTTTGTTTAAACCATTTGTATGTTAATTACGTTACTCATAAACCATACATATATACATACATACCCGTTGGAACGATCATAAGTACATATGTGCGAGTATATGCAGATAGAGTGGGTATCTACTAATTTACGAGTATGTTCGAATGTACCTCAAAATAGATCGCAAAGTGCCAACGTTTAAGTGAGTTCACTTTTCGTAGCCAAAACTGATTTGAAAACAAAAAAATGAGGGAAAAGCTCCATAATGTGCAAAATCTAGAGCAATTAGCTCAATGAAATCAGTGATGCAATCAAATGGAATGTCTCTGAATGTTGCTGCTGGTTAGTGAGACAGGTGCTTTTACACTTCTCTTCGTTCTTAAATCGCACCGGAATTCATAGAGCCGAGTGTAAAAGAACCGACACCGAAACCGTCAAAGGAATTCGTTAAATGATATTATATCTGCTTTTGTTGCACATGCAAACAAAAGACTTTTTTTTTTTTTTTTTTTTTTTTTGATGCGCTGGAGGTGTGGAACCTTCTAAAAGATGTATTCCGCCCGTGTGGAAAAACATGCACGATTTCTACGTACTAAACCACACCCCCGTTCTCCTCCACTCCCCGCTCACACATTTTATAAAAGTATTTATTTCATTCCATTTACTCTCTGTACTCAGCATAGTTTCTACGACATTTTCAACTGTGAGATGAACTCCCACATTTACTTCCACTCTGCTTCTAAGGTCGTCGAATCGAGGACATATAAAAATTACATGTTCTGCGTCTTCATACACATTATCGCAAGCTGGACAACTGGGAGAGCTATCGAGCCCGAACCTGTGTAGGTAACTCCTGAATCCTCCATGTGCAGTTAAGAACTGTGTGAGATAATAGTTCACTTCTCCATGCCGTCGGTTAATCCACCTATCGATGTTCGGAATCAGTCTATAGGTCCATCGGCCCTTTAATGAGTTTTCCCAGCTACTTTGCCATTTTTGCATGGACTTGGTTCTTTCTACTTGGCGTAACTCTGCTCTGTCGAGATCTGGGTTTTCGTTTTGTCGTTCATATATGTCGGATAGTTCCTTTGCTGATATATCTATTGGCATGATGCCTGCCACAACGCAAGCTGCCTCACTGGATATGGTGCGGTAGCCACTACATATCCTTAGACAACTCCTGCGAAAGACTGAGGTTACGTTCTTGCTTGCTTTGTTCTTCCAAGCTTTCGCCCATACTGGTGCTCCATACAGTATTATTGAGGTGGTTACTCGAGAAATTAGTATCCTTCGACTCTGACGAGGTCCTCCTACATTAGGCATCATCCTAGCTAGTGTGTTAGCGACGGCAGTTGCCTTTTTATGCGAATACTCCATATGTTTTTTAAAATTTAGTCGGTCATCCAGCATTACTCCCAGGTACTTTAAAGAGTCCGTGGAGGTGATGTCTAGATTTCCCACTCGTATGTTGAGGACTTCCTTACTTCTTTTTCCGCTAACAAGAACTGCTTCCGTTTTGTGTTCTGCAAGCTCCAGGTTCATAGAATTTAGCCACGTTTTGATGGTTTTGATGGTCTCGTTTGCATATAGCTCGACCTCTCCTTTCTTACGCGCCTGTACGAGGATTGCTACATCGTCAGCATATCCAACAATCGTGGCTTCTTCTGGTATCTTTAGGTTAAATATCCCGTTGTACATTACATTCCACAGAAGAGGACCTAAAACTGAGCCTTGGGGAACGCCAGCGGTGACTCTATATGATTTCATTCCCTTGTCCGATTCATACCACAGTGTTCTGTTAGTGAAATAATCCTTTACCATTTTAATAAGGTTTTCAGCGACATTAATTTTCCTCAGCGACGTTATGATGTGGGTCCATCCTGCTGAATTAAAAGCATTTTTGATGTCGAGCGTGATTATTGCGCAATATTTTCTCGCCGCACCTTTGCCCTGTATAGCCTTTTTTGCCGCATTTACTACGTAACTAATAGCATCGATGGTAGATTTTGCCTTCCTGAAGCCATATTGTCTCTCAGAGAGACCATCCACAACCTCGACGGCGTCCTGTAGCCGGTCATGTACAATCCGCTCTAGACACTTGCCTATTGTGTCCAGTAAACATATCGGTCTGTAGGACTGAGGCTCACCAAGGGTTTTTCCTGGCTTCGGAATCAGGATTAGCTTTTGTTTTTTCCAGATATCTGGGAATACACCATCTTTCAGGCTGTTATTGAACATCTTCACGAAAATTCGCGGTCTTGACTTTAACGCCAACTTTAAAGCGCTGTTGGGAATGCAGTCTAGTCCCGGTGCCTTTGGCACTGAGTCATGAGCAATTTTCTGTTGCTATCTCTTGTTGAATAGTTGTAACATGAACGGATTCTGCTGCATTTTCTTCTGTCTCTCAATTAAAAAGTTTTGACAAATTCAGATCAATTCAAATGGGTAGGCCAGTTCTTCCAAACTACATAAATTAAATAATAATAAACAAGTAAGGAAAGGCTAAAGTCGCGCGAGGCCGACTATATAATACCCTACACCACTCCCTGCGTATATACCTCGCTTTGATTACTATACCCAGGTATTTCATGGGAGCAATTTATTTACTTTAAATTCATCTTTAGTCAAATTTAATGAGTATGGCAAATAATAAAGTAATTGATCCAATTTGCCAGCAGATATTCGGAGTAAAGTAAATATAACATGATCTGGAAAAATTGATCAACATCGAATGATAAATACAGATTATACAGCGGTAATAGGATGAATCGGACGGACATTTGAAGGCCTATAACAACACTTGAAGCCTGTGCCAAAACACGCGCCTATATATTTCTCATTCACGGTAAGTATTCCTAGTTGAAACATATAATGATCTGCCAAATTTGATGAAGATCCGATGTAAGATGTAGTTCCTTGAGCTGTAATAGAGCAGAATGGGGCCCATTTGGGTTATACCAAAGTATGGACATATAGGCATCTCCCAAACAAGTAAGGAAAGGCTAAAGACGGACGGAGCCACTATATGATACACCCCACTTTCTATCTCATTACAATTCAATTCGGCAAAAAAGTGAAATCGGGGAGGATTTTTGAATCATGTAAATGTATGTGTTTGGCAAAAAATGTTAAATCGGAAAGGACATTTGTATGTAACGATGTGCTCCGCTTTCACCATGTATGTTTATTTGTGAAATATAATATACAAAGTTTGGCAAACATTCGGGAGCGACATTTGTATTGGGGCTATAACTAAATCTGACCCACTTTCACCATAGATGTTTTTAGTTAGATCATAAGATGTTGTGCCAATTTTTAAGAAAATCGGGTACAATATGTGGTTTCTAGAGCGGAAAAAGTCAAATCGGGCCCGACATTTGTATGGGGCTATATCTAAATCTGAACCGATCTTACCCACTTTCAGCATAGGTGGGTAAGATAGTTCGATTATAAAATGTTGTGCCAATTTTAAAGAAAATCGGGTACAATATGTGGATTTTAGAGCGGAAAAAGCCAAATCGGGAGCGACATTTGTATGGGGGATATATATAAATCTGAATCGATTTCCTCCAAATTCAATACCGATCGTCCTTGGCCCAAAAAAGTAACTTCTGCCAAATTTCATGATAATCGGGCAACAATTGCGACCTGTAGAGTGCGAACAAGCTTAGATGTACAGCAGATGGACAGACGGACGGACGGAAGGACGGACGGACGGACCGACCGACATCGTTAAATCGATCCGTATACTTAAAGGTGGGTCTAGCTCGATTATTTCTTGGTGTTACAAACATTTGGCGGAAAACTAACTTATAATACCCTAGTCCACGAAATGGTGTAGGGTATAATAAATTGTGATGTTTCACTATTATAATATAGAACGGTTTTTAAGATCATGCCAACTTTTTGGGTGAATTGATACGCCGTGTAAAAAAATTGTCAAAGTCGATCCGAACAAAAATTGGTACAAGTGAGTTTTGTGGATCAGGAACGAACGCTATTTAATATAAAGGAAATCCCCGATTTGACTCTTTCCGCTCTAGAAACCGTATTTTAACCTATTTTCTTTAAATTTGACAAAACTAGTTATATTTCAACTAGAAGCACCAACGGTTAAAGTGGGTCATGTTTTGATATAGTCCCGATACAAATGTTCTTTTCGATTCAAATTTTTTCGCTCGACAAAGTAATTACAACTTTTATCGAACTTGGAGAATCTTAACATATATTTTTCATCCAATGAAATTTCATTCATGAATATGTTCTTTTTTGCTCTTTGAAATATTCGAGCGAATTTAAACTCCAGAATAGAACTTTTGGTAGTCAAAAGGAGGGGAAATTTTGAATTGAATTTTGCAAAATTATACATTATCTTTAAAAATTCTTCTCTTAACATTTTCCAAGAATACATAGTTGTAGATCTTTTGATATTTGAAATGGCCGTACGAATGACGCGTCAGATATGACTTTCTTCGATATAGAAACCACATATTTTACTCCATTTTCCTCAATTTTCGCACAACACATTATAATACAGCTAGCAATAGCTATGGTGACAGTGGGTAAGAACGGATCAGCTTTAGATGTAGCGCCCATATAAATGTTGCTCCCAAATGTTTATGCTATTATATTTTACCTCGAAACACACATTACGAAAGTGGGTTACAATGGCCCATGATTAGGGCCCATTCAAAAATCGTTCCCGATTTCACTTTTTTTTACCAAATTGAATTGCAATGGGGTAGAAAGTGGAGGGATAAAATAGGCACAACATTTTATAATCGAACTAGAAACACCTATGCTGAAAGTGGGTAAGGTCGGTTCAGATTTAGATATAGCCCCCATACAAATGTCGCTCCCGATTTCACTTTTTCCGATTTAGAAACCACATATAGTACCCGTTTTTCTTTAAAATTAGCACAACATCTTATAATCCAACTAAAAACACTTATGCAGAAATTGGGTAAGATCGGTTCAGATTTAGATATAGCCCCATACAAATGTCGCTCCCGATTTGACTTTTTCCTCTCTAAAATCCACATATTGTACCCGTTTTTCTTTAAAATTAGCACAACATCTTATAATCCAACTAAAAACATCAATGGTGAAAGTTGGTAAGATCGGTTCAGATTTAGATATAGCTCCCATACAAATGTCGCTCCCGATTTCACTTTTTCCGATTTAGAAACCACATATAGTACCCAATTTTCTTTAAATTTAGCTCAACATTTTATAATCCAACTAAAAACACTTATGCAGAAATTGGGTAAGATCGGTTCAGATTTAGATATAGCCCCCATACAAATGTCGCTCCCGATTTGACTTTTTCCTCTCTAAAATCCACATATTGCATCCGTTTTTCTTTAAATTTGGTACAACATCTTATAATCCAACTAAAAACCCAATGGTGAAAGTGGGTAAGATCGGTTCAGATTTAGATATAGCCCTCATACAAATGTTGCTCCCGAATGTTTAGCCGATATTGTTCAAACTTTACATATTATATTTCTCCAATAAACATACATGGTGAAAACGGGTCACATCGTTCCAGGTTTCAATATACCCCCATACAAATGTAATTTCCGATTTAACATTTTTTGTCAAGCACATACACTTACAGGATTCTAAAATCCTTCCCAAAATGTCGGTCCGTTTCATCCTATTACTACTGTATAATTTGTATTTGTCTGTCGGATATTTGGATCAATTACCATATTATTAACCATATTTGTTAAATATGACTAAAGATGAATTTATAGTAACTGTATAATTTATATGAACTACATAAAATTGCTCACATGAAATAACTGGGTTTAGTAATCAAAGCGAGGCACATACGCAGGGAGTGGTGTAGGGTATTATATAGTCGGTCCCGCCCGACTTTAGCCTTTCCTTACTTGTTTTTATGTATCGTTATTATAATTTTGAATTAAAATTTATTAATTAATTTAAAGATCACACCCGCTTATAAGGCGAGACTACAAATAATTTTTTTATAGTGTGATTCCTTGACTATTATATATAAAAAAATTATTGCAAGTAAATTCAAAAAGGCAGCATTATTCAAAAAAGTGTGCTTAGAAAAACTTAATATTCGAAATTATTGGCGGTATTTTCATTCTTGTTAGAGAAAAATTTTTGCCCTTTGAACCGGTTTCGCCAATTTGCATTCCAACCTTCCACACAATCAGAGCACATCGAATTCCTTCCAGCTACAGCCGATTTGTTGGTTCCTTTTCAAGTTTGATTCTAGCTGCAGCCGTTTGATTAGCACAATTTGAAAACCCCTTTGGCCCCGTTTTCTCTAAAAGTACAAATTAAAAAAAAATCCTTTATATTTCGAGTCTACACAGTCAGAGGTACACATTAAATTTTATGATCTAGCTGCAGCCATTTGGCCGGTACCAATTTTATCCCTTTTTTTCAAGATACACCGATTATCCAGAGCAAAGATACACCGATTTTCATTATTATTCTTTGATTGGTACTATTTTTTTTTTTCAGATTTCTCTCCGTTCTCTCCCCTAAAAGTATTTTTTTTTGAAAATTTTCTTTATTTTGCACGTCAACTGCATCCACTTTTTGGTACCATTTTTATCACTGAAAATATTTTTTCACTTTATGATGTGCATTCATGCTATAATTGATTGAACTTACCATATAGCAAGTAGATAAAAAACAGTAATCTTCAAAAAAAATTTCTTAAACATATTAGGTTATTTCCTGTCTTTGTCGGCGAAACATTTTCCCTTTGTACCACTTTCGCCCATATTCAATCCCGGTCGATATACAATAATTAGACATATTCATGGAAAATTTGAACGTCCTAGCTCAATTCGTTTAGATGCTAGCAAACTTTCACTAGACGGACAGATAGACGGAAACGGTTACATCCTCTTAGAATTTTATGACGACCAAGAATATATGTACTTTATAGGGTCTCAGGTCGATATTTAAAGGTGTGTTATAATAACTGATAAGACATAACAATTGTTATTCCCTTTTAGATTATGAAAGAAGCAACAGGATGTTGCCACAGTTCTGTGAATACAATGTGTGTTCATTGTCATTTACAGAGCTGTCATGTCATGTCTGTGAACTATCTTCTAAGACTGAGCTGAAAAATTTTTAAATTACCCGAGAGTATTTTTTGCCCATTTTCAGCACTCGATATTCAGAACTCGTAGAGACTGTCTGTCTGCCTTTTATTAAATTACAGCCGTAATTACTCGCCAAGGGGATATCTGTCAACACTTGTCTCTTGTTCTGCTGTCAGTCATCGATCGATAATTGGTCATTGGCTGTTTAATGTCATGTTCTAAATCACAACAACAAAATCCAAAATAGCCACAATGACTCGGTCGTAAGCCGCCTTCGTTACACTGAAAGGTGTAAATGAACAAAATAAAATAAAATGGCAAAAAAGTAATTTAATTATCTAGCCGTAATTAAGGGTAATTTTCAAAGCACTCGGGGATCGAATACCAGCAACCACAACCAGAGTAGTTTTCTATCTGTGCCGTTACAATTATTAATGAGCCGTTTAGCGATTTCCGTCCGTTTGCCCGCGATTAGAAGTGTAATGCGCGTGTTCGACTATTTAGGGTGATTAACAATCAATTCGATTAAGTTGTATTTCAGAGTTGTTGCACACCTAAATATGTGCATATTTATATGGATTGGTTACGATGGCAGTTGGACCACAATAACGGAATGTCTCATTGTGCTGGCTTTCAACGCTCAACAACAAATTTTGTTTTTATTATTGTTTTGCTATTCAAGCGATGTAGTTTAAGGTCAATTTTACATTCGAAAAAAGTGTATTTGAACCAAGATTCGATAGATACAAGACGAAAAGGCTACCGCGAAACACACAAAAATATCTGACGTATGTAAAATGTATTTGCAGCACGGACCAATTCCATGGTGCAAACAGAGGGGTAGCAAAGAAACAAGCAATGAGTAGGATTTTAAGGATTTTTTTACGAAGGTGTTTTTTTCTATATAAAATAAATAAAAAACAAGTAAGAAGGCGTTAAGTTCGGCCGGGCCGAATCTTATATATCCTCCACCACGGAGTGCATTCCACAGTATTACCAGCAGATTAAAGGATGTCGACTTTACATAGAAGCACAGAACCATATTATAGTATTATATTTGTTTACTCTTTCAAACTATAATGTATACTTATGCGCACTGTTTAAAATCGACTACTATATATAAATAAAACGCTGTAATTATGAAAGTGAACATGCCTAAATATTAGGCGATTGTCAGTCGCCATTAGAAAGAAGCATTTTCAGATACAGACAAAGTGATCAGAAAAGTATAAATTTTAAAGATATGTGCAAATTTCGAAAAACCCCTTTTTCGAGTCTTCATAGTCAGAATGTATACACCGAATTTCATGATTTCAACTTCAGCGGTTTGGTAGGTCCCATTTTTATCCCTCTTTTTAATTATATCCCTTAAAAGTACGAATTTCGAAAAATCCCTCTATTTTACGTGTCTATGTAATTAGAGGGATGTACACACCGATTTTCGTGATTCTAGCTGTTGTCGTATCATTGGTACCATATTTTATCCCTTTTTGTCCCATTTCGCCCGCTAAAACTTTTATTTTCTTTGTGGTGCTTCCAAGCTACAACAGGAATGTCCGCAACAAATTTTAACTGTATGAAAATAAGAAATTTAATTAATAAGCCAAGGCTACCAATATTTGCACACTATATATATTTTTTCACTGAACCAACACTCAGGGGATGTCCCCTATAAATGCAGTGCATTGCGTTGGTAGAAGGAAGATAAGGTATTGGAAGGAGGAAAGAGGGAGTAGTGTCTGTTGACATCTGTTTTGAATCTCTGAATGTCGTAATTGGAGGGAAAGATATTTGCCGGAAGTCGATTCCACATACGGATAGTACGGGCGAAGAACGAATTTATTCTGTAATGTGTAGTGCGGTCGGTTGTCCAATCGACAACAAATGGGTGAGCATTCCTGGAGAGTCGCGTATCTCTACCGAACGTTCTCACGGGCGGTATAAGATCACGAATTTCCAAAGAACAAACACCATGAAAGTATCGATAGAACAATGACACACAACCAACATTACGACGGTGTTCAAGGGAGACAATAGAATTGGATATCCTACCATCACCTATCAACACCATCGCCCTCCTCTGGACACGGTCAAGTAGCTCCAGTGATGAAGCTGGAGCACCCGACCATATATGGGAGTTGTATTCCATCTTTGGTCTGATGTAGGTAGTGTAGATATTGAGAAGATCAGAGGGTGTGAAATATTTCTTACATCTTTTTAAAAAGCCTAAACATTTGAAGGCATCTTTCGACACATCAAATACATGTTTTGTCCAACGAACATCACATTGTATTTTTATGCCAAGAACAACTAGATCATCTGATTGCTCAATATCTACACCGTTCATTAAAATCGACGACACCGTTGGATCGATGAATCGCTTGTGAGACAACAAGGAGCACTGGGTCTTACGTGCATTAAAATCTACTCTATTCTCTCGACCCCATTCAGAAATGGCCAGCAAATCCTGGCTAAGTGACTCATCCATCAATCGCCTTTTATCCTCAATTTCTTGACGACTTGGTCTATGATCGAATGAGTATGAATGACAGAGGTTGCTGTCATCCGCGAATGAGTATATTGGATTCACAGTCCGATCCAAGAGGTCGTCGATGAAAATAAGAAAAAGGGAGGGGGAAAGGACAGAGCCCTGTGGTACTCCTGCGGTTAACCTATGCTCGTCGGATGAGAACCCATCTACAACAACACGTATAGTGCGATCTCTGAGGAAGCTCGATATGAATCAAGAGAAGTCACTACCAACACCAAAAGCGATAAGCTTTGATATGAGTGCGCCGTGCCAAACTCTATCAAAGGCCTTGGAGATATCTAGAGCAACGACCTTACTCTCACCAAGCTTGTGAATAGATCGATTCCATTTTTCGGATAGCAGTGTCATCAGGTCTCCCGTAGATCGATTCCTACGGAAGCCATACTGTCGATCATTAAGTAAGTCATTAGTTTCTAAATACCTCACAAGATGGTGGTTAACCATACTCTCCATAACCTTCGAAAGCGCTGAGCAAATCGCGATCGGTCGATAGTTAGCAGGATTGTTAGCCTCACCTTTTTTAGGGATGGGCTGGATGTTCGCAATCTTCCAACGCGCTGGGAAAACCCCTGCACGGTATGCTAGGTTGAAAAGATTACGAAGGGGACGGGCAAGCGTCGAAGAGCACTTACATAGGACAAGTGCTGAAATGCCATCCGGGCCTGGAGATTTATTTACGTCGAGATTTGCGAGAACCCTTTTAACTCCACGTGTTCGAAAAAATATCTGAGGCATGGAACTAGATACATTTTCGATCACGGGGAGTGGTTGATTGCTTTCCGGCAACATTTCAGCCAATAGGTTAGCTTTGTCAACCGGGTTAGTGAATATCTGGTCATCTTTAACAAGAGTTGGGATAGATGAGGAGTTATCCTTTACTCTTCTCACAAATGGCCAAAAGCTCTTACTTCCCCTGGGAGAAGCAAGAACTTTGGCACGAAGACGTTGTTCGTACAGAAACTTTTCACGTCTAAGTACGCTGGCACACATGGTTCTTGTCTGCTGGATATAATACTTCAATTCATAGAGTAAATATAAGGCAGCAATCATAAACACCTTAAATATTGGGGGATAGAGAGTGTATTTTCAGCTATATATCCTATTTTAATTTCAAAAGTATAAATTTTGAAAATACCTTATCTCTCACGTACACAGTATAAGACAACTTCATGATTTTACCATTTTTTGTCGTAAAAGCAACAAAATAAAGTACAAATTTGGAAGAAAAAATATTTTACGTGGCTATGCAGTCAGAGGAATGTATACACCGAATTCCATGATTCTATCAGCGGGCATTTTGTTGGTACCATTTTTATCCCCTTTTTCCAATTTTGCCCCCTCAAGAGTACGAATATCTAAAATCTCTTTATTTTACGTATCTACACAATTAGAGGGATGTACAGATCAAATTTCATCATTCTAGCTGTATTCGTTTAGTTGGTACTATTTTTATCCCCTGTAGCCATTGTATCCCTTGAAATTACGAATTTTGGAAAAAACGTTTTATTTTTCGTTTCTACGCAATCAGAGGAAAGTATACTTCGAATTTCATGCTTCTAGCTGCTGTCATTTGGTAGGTACTATTTTTATCCCCTTTTTCCATTTGAACCCCAAAGAGTACGAATTTTAGAAAGTTCTTTTATTTTACGTGTCTACGCAATCAGAGGAATATATATGTCGAATTTCATTATTCTAGGTGCAGCCGTTAGGTTGGTACTATTTTTATCCCTCTATCCCCATTTAACTCCTTAAAAGTACGAATTTATATAAAATACTCTTATATATTGTATCTACTCTATTAGAGGAATGTATACGCCAAATTTCGTGTTTCTATCTGTTGTCGTTTGATAGGTACCATTTTTATCCCTTTTTGTCCCATTTCGCCCCCTACAAATAAAAATCACTCTATGGTGCCCTTTTATGCTATAAAGGGAATGCGCATTGCAAATATCAAGTAAATACAAGCTAATATATTCTGAAAACATGCTAAAATACTCTAAATATTAGGGGTATTTTCAGTCCTTGTGAGGGAAAAATTTTTCTCTCTGGGCCGATTTCGTCCACTTTCAATCCCAACCGATCTAAAGGGTGATTTTTTAAGAGCTTGATAACTTTTTTTTTTAAAAAAACGCATAAAATTTGCAAAATCTCATCGGTTCTTTATTTGAAACGTTAGATTGGTCCATGACATTTACTTTTTGAAGATAATTTCATTTAAATGTTGACCGCGGCTGCGTCTTAGGTGGTCCATCCCCTTAGTCCAATTTTGGCATTTCCACGTTTTTGAGTAACAGAGACCCAATTGGTGCGAACGGCGACGAATCGAAAATTGGTGGTCATCATTAACACTGGCCGATACAGCTGCGATATTTTCTTCAGTTCGCACTCTACGTAAGCGTGTTGGTGGTTTAATGTCCAACAATGTAAATTTGGTGCGAAATTTAGTCACAATAGCCCGAATAGCCGCTTCAGTGGGTCGATTAAACTGACCATAAAATGGAAGCGCGCAATGAACTTTCTTAACAGAGCACGCATTTTGATAATAAAATTCAATAATTTTCCAGCGTTGTTCGTTTGTAAGACGATTCATGATGAAATGTCAAAGCATACTGAGCATCTTTCTCTTTGACACCATGTCTGAAATCCCACGTGATCTGTCAAATACTAATGCATGAAAATCCTAACCTCAAAAAAATCACTCTTTACAACCATGAGACACATTTATGAAAAATTTTAACCTCCTAGCTCATTTCGTTCGGCCGCTATCGTGCTTTCAACAGACTGACAGACGGACATGGCTATATCGTCTTAGAATTTTACCACGACCCAGAATATATATACTTTATGGGGTCTCCGATGAATATTTGAAGGTGTTACAAACTGAATGACAAAGTGAATATACCCCCATCCTGGAGGTGGAGGGTATAATAAGAAAGAAATTAAAAAATATATATTTTTAAAGATTTGACAATTTTATGTAAAACTAGAAATAATTAGCTTGAAATTAAAAAAATATATATATATATATATATATTTAAATGGAATTCCACAAAAGAGTTAAAATTTCTTACATTTACCTTATGAAAAACATACATTACTTTCGATCCACCCTAGTGTCTAAAATTTCATAATTTTTCAAAATCAAGAAATGCAGCTTTGCTATATAGAAAACTAGCTGAACCCCCGCCCGCTTCGCCAGGCAGAAAAACAGACGGAAATTAAAATCAGGTTTCATGGTGTTTTTCTTGTGATCGGTAATATTTGAACCACTTATAATCAATGGATATGTTCCATGGAGAATATTGAAGAACATAACTTTAGTTTACGGCGAAAAAAGGAAGAATTGTCGAAAATCAAATTTATTTTAGGTTGAGTGTGATTCTCCTCCTTTCCATAACCAAAATTATAAACTTCAGCACTCTAGGTGTTATGACAATATTCGATAATAGGTTTTAACTTTGTATGTGAGATACCACACCCATTTTTCCAATACCGCCTATTTTTGGCACAACTACGCAGGTTTATGCTAGATGCACTCAGCATTGTAGCTTTTATAGAACTTAATATATTCGAAAATGGGTGTTAACTTCGTATGGGAGGTGCGACACCTACTTTCCCAATACCGCCCATTTTTGGCACAACTACGCACATTGATGCTAATGCACGTATACAAAATTTGAGCACTCTAGGTGTCATGGAACTGACAATATTCAAAATTGGGTTTTTACTTCGTATGGGAGGTACCACGCCCACTTCTTCAATACCGCCCGTTTTTGTTAAAACTGTGCAGAATAATAATTAATGAACTTTCACAAGGCTCTACCCGCAACAGTACTCTGAATATGCTAATTTATAAAAAACGAATAAAACCCCAATTTGTATGTGAGGTGCCACGCCCACTGAAAATATAAAAAATTGATATAGCCAATTTTCCCCACCGGTTCAGCATGAACATTCTGTGAAAATTTCAAGAAGATCGGTTCAGTAGTTTAGGCTGCTATAAAGAACAAACAAACAAACACAGATTCATTTAAGATAAGTTAGTTTCGCGCCAAATGTTTGTAACATCAAGAAATAATTGAGCTAGACCCACCTTTAAGTATACGGATAGGCGTAGAATCACCAGCCGAATCGATTTAACGATGTCTGTCTGTTCGTCTGTCCATCTACGCTTGTTCGCACTCTACAGGTCGCAATTGTGGTCCGATTGTCATAAAACTTGGCAGAAGTTACTTTTTTGGCAAAGGACGATTGGTGTTGAATTTGGAAAAAATCGGTTCAGATTTAGATATAGCCCCCATACAAATGTCGCTCCCGATTTGACTTTTTCCGCCCTATAAAGCACATATAGTAACCGATTTTTTTTTCAAATTTTGCGTAACACCTTATACACTAGAAATACCTGTGACGAAAGCGGGTTAGATCGGTTTAGATTTAGATATAACCCCCATACAAACGTCGATTTCACTTTTTCCGCTTTAGAATCCGCATATTGTTCCAGATTTTCTTTAAAATTGGCACAACATTTTATAATCCAACTAAAAACACCTATGGTGAAAATGGGTAATATCGGTTCAGATTTAGATATAGGCCTCATAAAAATGTTGCTCCCGAATATTTAACCTATTTTGGTCAAACTTTACATATTATATTTCACCAATAAACATACATGGTGAAAGACAAAGACGGTTCACATCGTTCCAGGTTTCAATATACCCCCATACAAATGTCCTTTCTGATTTAACATTTTTTGTCAAACACTTACATTTACAGGATTCGAAAATCCTTCCCGATTTCACTTTTTTACCGAATTGAATTGTAGTGAGATAGAAAGTGGAGTGTATCATATAGTCGGCTCCGTCCGTCTTTAGTCTTTCCTTACTTGTTTGGTAGATGCCCATATTTCCATACTTTGGTATAACCCAAATGGGCCCCATTCTGCTCTATTACAGCTCTAGAAACTACATCTTATATCGGATCTTCATCAAATTTTGCAGAATAAGAAATATATAGGCGCATGTTTTTGCACAGGCCACAAGTGTTGTTATAGGCCCCCTTCAAATGTCCGTCCGATTCATCCTATTACCGCTGTATAATCTGTATTTGTCATTGAATCTTGATAAATTTTTCCAGATCAACATGATCTATTTACTTTACTCGGAATATCTGCTGGAAAAGTGGATCAATTACTTTATTATTTACCATACTCATTTATTTTGACTAAATATGAATTTATAGTAACTGTATAATTTATATGAGCTACATAAAATTGCTCCCATGAAATACCTGGGTTTAGTAATCAAGCAGGGAGTGGTGTAGGGTATTATATAGTCGGGTCCGCCCGACTTTAGCCTTTCCTTACTTGTTATAGATATACATATTTAGAAAATTTTATCAAAAGACAAAAATTTGAGAAAAGGCAAAGATTAATATCCAGTTTTTCCGGATTTTCTAAACACTTTTCGTCTATATTGAAAAAATACTCACCCTTGTGTACACTTTATAACTAAGGATTTTTTCTTAATTTTTCTTACTAATAAAACTAACTTCATGGTAATTTTTTAAAGACCAAAGTTGCACATCTTACCCTCCCTACATTAGTCTCCTCCTTAAATATCAAACTCATAAGGAATACACTAACCCCTTCCACTTTCCTACGTCCTATCGCTGGACATGGCTACTATAAAATATGATTATTACGTTTATGGATATATTTTGCAAAAACACCTTACTTAGCCAGATAAACAAACATTCCACAGTCATTCGGCCGAAAATACTTAACAACTTTAAATGAAAACAGACAAATAAATATTCAAATGAATTTTACAAAATGTGTTCTTGTTTTCGTTTGGTGATAGTTCTTTTTATTGGTTACAGTTTCTTTCGGCATGATTTGAAAGGGTGTTAACAATTTAGGATGACGTTTCGTGACAGAGAGCACAAAAAAGATTGCCGGAGGGATATGTAGGTTGTATCATAATTTATTTTTTACGAAACATTTGGAAATGATCGTGGCAATAGTCTTAATAATATAATTTCCGGTGCATTAACATTTCTGTTTGAAAAACTGTAAATTGCATTGTATAGTATTTTTTTCTTTTTTATTACGTGAATTCGTTTTTCTGAAAAATGAAAATTTATATATTATCATTTCCTTGGTTACGGACATTATGGAGTTTTTTGTTATGTTTAGATTATCTCGGAAAATAATAGTTTTTTTAAATTGCAAATTTATATATCGCCGGCTTATGCTATCATTTGTCCATACGCCATTTAAGAAAAACTCGTTGAAAGCCTTTAACCCTAAATATTCCAAAAAATAGTTGAGAAAGAAAATTATGATTATAGTCTTTGAAGGATCGTGAAGATATACAACAAATGAAAATTGATATCTAAAAAAAAACAAGTAAAAACGGCGTTAAGTTCGGCCGGGCCGAACTTTATATACCCTCCACCATGGATTGCATTTCACAGAGGTTGTCGGTTTTCGTAGAAGTGCAGTAATATTACAGGAAAATATAAATTTTGTAATATACCAAACTAAAACAAATACAAATATTGAAAAAATAATTATATAAATAAATATAATATTTTAATTATATCAAACCATTATCTATTTCAAAACAAAAACTAAATATTCTTATATTTATATTTTCAAAAAGCTTAAATACCATAAATATTGGAAGATAGTGGGTGCTACATTTGGTTGTACTTCCATTCTATTTTAATTCCACAAGTACAAATTTTGAAAATCCATTATCAGACGTACATGTGTAAAGTGCAAAATAACCTAACTTCATGATTCAACCAATTTTTGCAGTAAAAGAAAAAGTAGGAATTTGGAAAAAATACTTTTTATTTTGAGTGTCTATGCAGTCAGAGGAATGTATACACCGAATTCCATGATTCCAGCCATTTTTACCCCCTTGACATTTCTACGTAATTAGAATTTCATCATTCTAGCTGTAGTCGTTTAGTTGGAACTATTTTTATCCCCCTGTACCACTGTATCCCTTGCAAGTACGAATTTCGAAAAATCCGTTTATTTTTCGTGTCTATACAGTCAGAGGAATGTATACTCCGAATTACATAACTCTAGCTGCATTCATTTGGTTGGTACTATTTGTATCCCCTTTTTCCATTTTAACCCCAAAAAGTAGGAATTTCGAAAAATTCGTCTATTTTGCGTGTCTACGCAGTCAGAGGAATGTATACTCCGAATTTCCTGACTCTAGCTGCGGTCATGTGATTGGTACTATTTTTATCCCCTTTTTTCTTTTTAACCCCAAAAAGTACGAATTTCGAAAAATCTGTTTATTTTCCGTGTCTACACAGTCAGAGGAATGTATACTCCGAATTACATAACTCTAGCTGCATTCATTTGGTTGGTACTATTTGTATCCCCTTTTTCCATTTTAACCCCAAAAAGTAGGAATTTCGAAAAATTCGTCTATTTTCCGTGTCTACGCAGTCAGAGGAATGTATACTCCGAATTTCATGACTCTAGATACGGTCATTTGATTGGTACTATTTTTATCCCTTTTTTTCAGTTTAACCCCAAAAAGTACGAATTTTAAAAAAATCGTTTATTTTACTTGTCTATGCAATCAGAGGAATGTATACACCGAATTTCATTATTCTAGGTACAGCCATTTGGTTGATACCATTTGTATCCCTCTATTCTCATGTTACCCCTAAAAGTACGAATTTGGAAAAAATGTTTTTATATTATGTCCCTACTCAGTTAGAGGAATGTACACACCGAATTTCGTGTTTCTAGCTGTTGTCGTTTAATATGTACCATTTTTATCCCTTTTTGCCCCATTTCACCCCCTACAAATAAGAATCACTTTATGGTGCACGTTTTTGCTGTAGGGGGAATGCGCATACCAGATATCAAGCAAATATAAACAGACATATTCAAAAAACATGCTTAAATATGCTAACATATTAGGGATTATTATGGGTATTTTTAGTCCTTGTGAGGGAAAAATTTTTCCCTTTGGGCCGATTTCGCCCCATTTCAATCTCAACCGATCTACGACTATAAGACGCATTTATGGACAATTTGAACGTTCTAGCTCCTTTCGTTTAGATGCTAGCGTGCTTTCAACAGACGGACAGACGGACGGACATGGCTAGATCGTCTTAGAATTTTATGACGATCAAGAATATATATACTTTATAGGGTCTTAGGTCGATATTTCAAGGTGTTACAAACGGAATGACAAAGTTAGTATACCCCCATCCTGGAGGTGGAGGGTATAAAAAATAGCGTATGGATCAAAATAGTATTAAGCCGACGATATGTATAAGGCATAAGAAAGATTGCAGCTACCTTTGCGAATCATGGGCAATAAATCCAGCTAATTTTGATGTAAACACATTAATTATAAGTCGGACGGGGCTCCTCCACTTTACCTTGTGATGCTTACTTCTTCTGTATTGTCAGTCGTCATTAGAATTCTCCCATAAGGGCCGATATCCTTATTATTATTTGTAATTTCTTTATACCACTTTCAGACCAAATGTCTGCACAATTTTTATAAAAAAAACGTACTAATATGAAAATAGAATTTGAAAAATCCTCTTATTTACGTAAACTCAGCCGCTAAAATACTTCTAAGAACACTACTTAAAAATATCAAAAAAATCGATTAATGTAGTCATTTCGAAAATCAAAATAAAAGAAATTCTTCATTATAAATAAATGCCCAACTATTTAAAAATGTCAAATTACCCACTGTGTAGTGAACAATCGCCCAATTTAATTTACAACAACTTTTGGGCGTTTGTTCACTTTCTTGTTTTGGGCGATTATTCAGCATTTCGCTTGGCCGCGTTCGATATTGGATATTATATTCGACGTTCTATTTTTTCCTATTTCGCAACCAGTGATAAGTTCGATTCTGTAAAATATATTGAGACAATTTTACGACTGGAGAACTATTGGTTTTTTGTCGCAAAAAATTAAATGGAAACTAATAATTTGTTATTTAAACACGTAAGGAAAGGCTAAAGTCGGGCGGGCCGACTATATGATACACTTTACTTTCTAACCGAATACAATTCAATTCAGTAAAAAAGTAAAAACGGTAAGGATTTTTGTATGTGTCCTAATCATAGACTGATATGAACTGACGCATTTTGTCAAATCGAAAAGAATATTTGTATCGGGGCTATATCCAAACATGGAATGAAGTGACCCATTTACACAATAGGTTCTTCCAGTTCAAGTATAACGTGTTATGCTCAATTTGAAGAAATTCGGTGAAATCCGTGGTTTCTGGGGCGGAAAGGTAAAGCCAGGAGCGAAATTTATATGGGAGATATATATATATATATATATATAAATCGAGAGCGAAATTTGTATGAGAGTTATATATAAATCTGAATCGATCTGACCTATTTTTACCATAGGCGTTCCTAGTTTAAATATAAGATGTTTTGCAAAATCTCAAGACAATCTAATACAATATGTGGTTTCTGGAGCGGAAAAAGTCAAATCGGGAGCGAAATTTGTATGGGAGCTATATATAAATCTGAACCGATCTAACACATTTTCACCACAGGTGTTTCTAGTTGTAATATAAAATATTTTGCCAACTTTGAAGAAAACCTGTTAAAACATGTGGTATCTAGAGTGAAAAGAGTCAAATCGGGAGTGAAATTCGTATGGGGCCTATATCTAAATCTAAACCGATTTTCTTCAAATTAAATAGCATTCGTCCTTAACCCAAAAATCTTCGTTGTGCAAAGTTTCATTTTGTTCTGGCTACAATTGCGACCTGCACTCTAATTACAAGAATAGATGGACAGACAGACGGACGGACAGACGGACATTGCTAAATCGACTCAAAAAGTGATTATAAGTCGATCGGTATAATTAACAATGGGTCTATCTCGCTTCCTTTTGGGTTTTACAAACAACTGCTCAAAGACATAATACTCTCGTGGAGTGTATAAAAAAATATTCAAATTTATTTTGTAAAAAAAATCTCGTTTTATATTTTAACTTTTTAATGAAAATTAAAACTATTGAGTGTTTGAAGGCAGTTAGTTATGCTAATTGCTGCGAAAAATATTTTTTTTTTGAAGAAATAAAATTATGTAATTTTTTTATATTTTCATTGAATTTTTTGCGCATAAAACCAACAGAACAAAGGTTGAGTAAACACGTTTTGTAAAATGTGCAAACATTTACTTTGCCACATATTTTACAAAAAAATCGTTTGCCCTGTGCGTTCACCCATTTCATCAAAAGTTTCTTGTTGGTTGTACATGAAATTCCTCCATAATGTTGTTGTTTTATTTTCCAAAAGCTAATAAGCTAACAAAGAAAGAAAATCTATAGATTAATATAGAAGAAAGTATGAACTGTATATAAACTTAAATATTTTTTTTTTTTCAAAAAATCCCATGACCGGGAGTCTTCATGATACATTGACTTCACATAGATATTCACATATTCCAAAAGGTGTCTACTTCTTATAGAAGTTACAAACTGTTGCTAGTTTTCATCCCTGCTAATATTACATCACGCCCAAAAACTTCCCTTTTCGATGGTCGTTTGGGTGTCTAAGAAAATCATATACAATCAATCAAATCATCGGGCCAAAATGTTCATTCATTATTGTTAAGTACAAGTGAAACCAAAGTATGAAAACCGAACCGAAAAAGTGGCAGCCGCAACCACACCAACATCAACGGCCACTTGTAACAATTGTGTTAATGTTCATGTTTTGTAGGCGTGTTTTACGATGTTGTTGGCCGTACAGCTCTCTATATATATATTTATGGCCAAAAAGAACAGGATTAAATTTCGTTAAGCTTGTCTAACATTACTAATAGTTCTGCTCTTTTCTCTCTCTCTCCATCTCCGTTTTTCCGTCAGTTACCTCAGAATAGAGCCGTTGTTGTTTTCACAAGTCGTTGAGATTTAATATTTTAATTGGTTTTTCATACAAGAGTTGGAATGCCCCTTTTTGTGCCGTCGCAGACAACAACAGACGGACGGACATGTGTTAGGAAAAATGTAAAAATGTTTGCATGTCTATCGGTTCTTTGTCATAACAGTAGTCAATCAAGCGGCTTATGGACAGAATACCAAAATATTCGAAATATCGCGTGTGTTTGTGTGTTCGGCTCTAAAAAGCCGACATAAATTGAAATCAGTTATCGGTCGGTTTTGGTTTTGGAAAATAGAATTTGTACATAAATTACCAGTCAAAGTGAATGTTCACGGAAAATTCGTTGAGTTGGCCAAAATAAAAAAGAAACAAACAACATGATGCCTATTCATGGCAGTTGTTAACATGACAAAAGGCACGAATATGGTAATAGAGTGATTTTTTGTTTTATTTTATAGAACTTACGATCTTCCATGTAGAGCGAACAAGGCGTTGCATCAATGTCTTTTTAGTTTATTATTCGATTTAGTTTGCTTTGGAGACATGTTTGTGATAAACGAAAGACTTAAGACACATACTTGTTTTGGTTGTTCAACACTTTGTTGTACTAACAAATCAACAGCATTCTTGTAACACTGATATCCACGATAGAATCGGTATTAGCATTTATATTATTTTTGGAACAAACTACAAATTTTATTAACTTTACTTCATCCCCTTTATTCAAATATAATATATAGTTAAATGCTGTAACATTTGCTGTGTCAAGCAGAAGTCGTAAGTCATATACAGGTTTGTTGGCATAGCTTCCGCTTAATTTCGATTTAACTACTATTTCTCTTTTCAGTGCTGATAGCGGGGATTGTATGATGAGTTTCGAAAAGAGCTAGTTCAAAACTTTTCAGTAGCCTGAAAACTAACTGTTTCACCACCCATTCATATAATTTGGATTATTTAATGAATTATTTAATACTTCGGCCCGGCGTCAATCCATCTGTGAGCTAAACGCTTCTTATGTAGTATTTTTGTAGTAATTTTTTCCTGGATTACACTAGTCAACAGTCAAAATGTACTCGGGATGCGATAATTTTTTCTGTGTAGATAACCTTGACATGAGCTCGAAAAACGCAATAAAAATTTTTTTTTTCGTTTGGTTTTTGTTTTTTTTTTTTTTTTAATTTTAAAAATGTTTTTTGGTTAATTTGTTTCGTCCGGCATAACTCGGGAACCACTAGCCCGATTTAATTGAATTAAATTTTAAAAAATTTAAAATTACAATTCCCTTAATCTGTTCATATATTGTTTTCCTATACAAGCAACAGTTTCCAAGTTAAAAATGAATATATAAAGGAAAAAACTTATTTTTTGCCTAAAGATTTAATTTTTTTTTTTTTTTTTTAAATCCATAAAAAATCCAAAATGAAAAAAAAATGTCAAATCTTATTACTTTTACGTAAAGTCACATAACCTATGAGCAAAATGAGACAAATATTGAAAAAATAATTATATAAATAAATATAATATTTTAATTATATCAAACCATTATCTATTTCAAAACAAAAACTAAATATTCTTATATTTATATTTTCAAAAAGCTTAAATACCATAAATATTGGAAGATAGTGGGTGCTACATTTGGTTGTACTTCCATTCTATTTTAATTCCACAAGTACAAATTTTGAAAATCCATTATCAGACGTACATGTGTAAAGTGCAAAATAACCTAACTTCATGATTCAACCAATTTTTGCAGTAAAAGAAAAAGTAGGAATTTGGAAAAAATACTTTTTATTTTGAGTGTCTATGCAGTCAGAGGAATGTATACACCGAATTCCATGATTCCAGCCATTTTTACCCCCTTGACATTTCTACGTAATTAGAATTTCATCATTCTAGCTGTAGTCGTTTAGTTGGAACTATTTTTATCCCCCTGTACCACTGTATCCCTTGCAAGTACGAATTTCGAAAAATCCGTTTATTTTTCGTGTCTATACAGTCAGAGGAATGTATACTCCGAATTACATAACTCTAGCTGCATTCATTTGGTTGGTACTATTTGTATCCCCTTTTTCCATTTTAACCCCAAAAAGTAGGAATTTCGAAAAATTCGTCTATTTTGCGTGTCTACGCAGTCAGAGGAATGTATACTCCGAATTTCCTGACTCTAGCTGCGGTCATGTGATTGGTACTATTTTTATCCCCTTTTTTCTTTTTAACCCCAAAAAGTACGAATTTCGAAAAATCTGTTTATTTTCCGTGTCTACACAGTCAGAGGAATGTATACTCCGAATTACATAACTCTAGCTGCATTCATTTGGTTGGTACTATTTGTATCCCCTTTTTCCATTTTAACCCCAAAAAGTAGGAATTTCGAAAAATTCGTCTATTTTCCGTGTCTACGCAGTCAGAGGAATGTATACTCCGAATTTCATGACTCTAGATACGGTCATTTGATTGGTACTATTTTTATCCCTTTTTTTCAGTTTAACCCCAAAAAGTACGAATTTTAAAAAAATCGTTTATTTTACTTGTCTATGCAATCAGAGGAATGTATACACCGAATTTCATTATTCTAGGTACAGCCATTTGGTTGATACCATTTGTATCCCTCTATTCTCATGTTACCCCTAAAAGTACGAATTTGGAAAAAATGTTTTTATATTATGTCCCTACTCAGTTAGAGGAATGTACACACCGAATTTCGTGTTTCTAGCTGTTGTCGTTTAATATGTACCATTTTTATCCCTTTTTGCCCCATTTCACCCCCTACAAATAAGAATCACTTTATGGTGCACGTTTTTGCTGTAGGGGGAATGCGCATACCAGATATCAAGCAAATATAAACAGACATATTCAAAAAACATGCTTAAATATGCTAACATATTAGGGATTATTATGGGTATTTTTAGTCCTTGTGAGGGAAAAATTTTTCCCTTTGGGCCGATTTCGCCCCATTTCAATCTCAACCGATCTACGACTATAAGACGCATTTATGGACAATTTGAACGTTCTAGCTCCTTTCGTTTAGATGCTAGCGTGCTTTCAACAGACGGACAGACGGACGGACATGGCTAGATCGTCTTAGAATTTTATGACGATCAAGAATATATATACTTTATAGGGTCTTAGGTCGATATTTCAAGGTGTTACAAACGGAATGACAAAGTTAGTATACCCCCATCCTGGAGGTGGAGGGTATAAAAAATAGCGTATGGATCAAAATAGTATTAAGCCGACGATATGTATAAGGCATAAGAAAGATTGCAGCTACCTTTGCGAATCATGGGCAATAAATCCAGCTAATTTTGATGTAAACACATTAATTATAAGTCGGACGGGGCTCCTCCACTTTACCTTGTGATGCTTACTTCTTCTGTATTGTCAGTCGTCATTAGAATTCTCCCATAAGGGCCGATATCCTTATTATTATTTGTAATTTCTTTATACCACTTTCAGACCAAATGTCTGCACAATTTTTATAAAAAAAACGTACTAATATGAAAATAGAATTTGAAAAATCCTCTTATTTACGTAAACTCAGCCGCTAAAATACTTCTAAGAACACTACTTAAAAATATCAAAAAAATCGATTAATGTAGTCATTTCGAAAATCAAAATAAAAGAAATTCTTCATTATAAATAAATGCCCAACTATTTAAAAATGTCAAATTACCCACTGTGTAGTGAACAATCGCCCAATTTAATTTACAACAACTTTTGGGCGTTTGTTCACTTTCTTGTTTTGGGCGATTATTCAGCATTTCGCTTGGCCGCGTTCGATATTGGATATTATATTCGACGTTCTATTTTTTCCTATTTCGCAACCAGTGATAAGTTCGATTCTGTAAAATATATTGAGACAATTTTACGACTGGAGAACTATTGGTTTTTTGTCGCAAAAAATTAAATGGAAACTAATAATTTGTTATTTAAACACGTAAGGAAAGGCTAAAGTCGGGCGGGCCGACTATATGATACACTTTACTTTCTAACCGAATACAATTCAATTCAGTAAAAAAGTAAAAACGGTAAGGATTTTTGTATGTGTCCTAATCATAGACTGATATGAACTGACGCATTTTGTCAAATCGAAAAGAATATTTGTATCGGGGCTATATCCAAACATGGAATGAAGTGACCCATTTACACAATAGGTTCTTCCAGTTCAAGTATAACGTGTTATGCTCAATTTGAAGAAATTCGGTGAAATCCGTGGTTTCTGGGGCGGAAAGGTAAAGCCAGGAGCGAAATTTATATGGGAGATATATATATATATATATATATAAATCGAGAGCGAAATTTGTATGAGAGTTATATATAAATCTGAATCGATCTGACCTATTTTTACCATAGGCGTTCCTAGTTTAAATATAAGATGTTTTGCAAAATCTCAAGACAATCTAATACAATATGTGGTTTCTGGAGCGGAAAAAGTCAAATCGGGAGCGAAATTTGTATGGGAGCTATATATAAATCTGAACCGATCTAACACATTTTCACCACAGGTGTTTCTAGTTGTAATATAAAATATTTTGCCAACTTTGAAGAAAACCTGTTAAAACATGTGGTATCTAGAGTGAAAAGAGTCAAATCGGGAGTGAAATTCGTATGGGGCCTATATCTAAATCTAAACCGATTTTCTTCAAATTAAATAGCATTCGTCCTTAACCCAAAAATCTTCGTTGTGCAAAGTTTCATTTTGTTCTGGCTACAATTGCGACCTGCACTCTAATTACAAGAATAGATGGACAGACAGACGGACGGACAGACGGACATTGCTAAATCGACTCAAAAAGTGATTATAAGTCGATCGGTATAATTAACAATGGGTCTATCTCGCTTCCTTTTGGGTTTTACAAACAACTGCTCAAAGACATAATACTCTCGTGGAGTGTATAAAAAAATATTCAAATTTATTTTGTAAAAAAAATCTCGTTTTATATTTTAACTTTTTAATGAAAATTAAAACTATTGAGTGTTTGAAGGCAGTTAGTTATGCTAATTGCTGCGAAAAATATTTTTTTTTTGAAGAAATAAAATTATGTAATTTTTTTATATTTTCATTGAATTTTTTGCGCATAAAACCAACAGAACAAAGGTTGAGTAAACACGTTTTGTAAAATGTGCAAACATTTACTTTGCCACATATTTTACAAAAAAATCGTTTGCCCTGTGCGTTCACCCATTTCATCAAAAGTTTCTTGTTGGTTGTACATGAAATTCCTCCATAATGTTGTTGTTTTATTTTCCAAAAGCTAATAAGCTAACAAAGAAAGAAAATCTATAGATTAATATAGAAGAAAGTATGAACTGTATATAAACTTAAATATTTTTTTTTTTTCAAAAAATCCCATGACCGGGAGTCTTCATGATACATTGACTTCACATAGATATTCACATATTCCAAAAGGTGTCTACTTCTTATAGAAGTTACAAACTGTTGCTAGTTTTCATCCCTGCTAATATTACATCACGCCCAAAAACTTCCCTTTTCGATGGTCGTTTGGGTGTCTAAGAAAATCATATACAATCAATCAAATCATCGGGCCAAAATGTTCATTCATTATTGTTAAGTACAAGTGAAACCAAAGTATGAAAACCGAACCGAAAAAGTGGCAGCCGCAACCACACCAACATCAACGGCCACTTGTAACAATTGTGTTAATGTTCATGTTTTGTAGGCGTGTTTTACGATGTTGTTGGCCGTACAGCTCTCTATATATATATTTATGGCCAAAAAGAACAGGATTAAATTTCGTTAAGCTTGTCTAACATTACTAATAGTTCTGCTCTTTTCTCTCTCTCTCCATCTCCGTTTTTCCGTCAGTTACCTCAGAATAGAGCCGTTGTTGTTTTCACAAGTCGTTGAGATTTAATATTTTAATTGGTTTTTCATACAAGAGTTGGAATGCCCCTTTTTGTGCCGTCGCAGACAACAACAGACGGACGGACATGTGTTAGGAAAAATGTAAAAATGTTTGCATGTCTATCGGTTCTTTGTCATAACAGTAGTCAATCAAGCGGCTTATGGACAGAATACCAAAATATTCGAAATATCGCGTGTGTTTGTGTGTTCGGCTCTAAAAAGCCGACATAAATTGAAATCAGTTATCGGTCGGTTTTGGTTTTGGAAAATAGAATTTGTACATAAATTACCAGTCAAAGTGAATGTTCACGGAAAATTCGTTGAGTTGGCCAAAATAAAAAAGAAACAAACAACATGATGCCTATTCATGGCAGTTGTTAACATGACAAAAGGCACGAATATGGTAATAGAGTGATTTTTTGTTTTATTTTATAGAACTTACGATCTTCCATGTAGAGCGAACAAGGCGTTGCATCAATGTCTTTTTAGTTTATTATTCGATTTAGTTTGCTTTGGAGACATGTTTGTGATAAACGAAAGACTTAAGACACATACTTGTTTTGGTTGTTCAACACTTTGTTGTACTAACAAATCAACAGCATTCTTGTAACACTGATATCCACGATAGAATCGGTATTAGCATTTATATTATTTTTGGAACAAACTACAAATTTTATTAACTTTACTTCATCCCCTTTATTCAAATATAATATATAGTTAAATGCTGTAACATTTGCTGTGTCAAGCAGAAGTCGTAAGTCATATACAGGTTTGTTGGCATAGCTTCCGCTTAATTTCGATTTAACTACTATTTCTCTTTTCAGTGCTGATAGCGGGGATTGTATGATGAGTTTCGAAAAGAGCTAGTTCAAAACTTTTCAGTAGCCTGAAAACTAACTGTTTCACCACCCATTCATATAATTTGGATTATTTAATGAATTATTTAATACTTCGGCCCGGCGTCAATCCATCTGTGAGCTAAACGCTTCTTATGTAGTATTTTTGTAGTAATTTTTTCCTGGATTACACTAGTCAACAGTCAAAATGTACTCGGGATGCGATAATTTTTTCTGTGTAGATAACCTTGACATGAGCTCGAAAAACGCAATAAAAATTTTTTTTTTCGTTTGGTTTTTGTTTTTTTTTTTTTTTTAATTTTAAAAATGTTTTTTGGTTAATTTGTTTCGTCCGGCATAACTCGGGAACCACTAGCCCGATTTAATTGAATTAAATTTTAAAAAATTTAAAATTACAATTCCCTTAATCTGTTCATATATTGTTTTCCTATACAAGCAACAGTTTCCAAGTTAAAAATGAATATATAAAGGAAAAAACTTATTTTTTGCCTAAAGATTTAATTTTTTTTTTTTTTTTTTAAATCCATAAAAAATCCAAAATGAAAAAAAAATGTCAAATCTTATTACTTTTACGTAAAGTCACAT
Organism: Polietes domitor; assembly: GCA_947397865.1. NCBI lineage: Eukaryota > Metazoa > Arthropoda > Insecta > Diptera > Muscidae > Polietes > Polietes domitor. The sequence goes on from OX377622.1 coordinate 62,967,989, forward strand.
AACCTATGAGCAAAATGAGACAAAGATCATGAAAATCGATGCACGCGTTTCGCTTTTATTCGCAATTGAGTAAAGGTATGAATTTCAAAAATTTGCTCGACATATGCACAACTTTGTCTATGGTAAGGTTTTTTCTTTTTTTTTGATTCTCAGAATTAACAAAACGGAATAAACAAAGGGTTATTTAATTTTTATGATTGCGTAAGCAAAGTAATAAATGTGCGTGAACAATTAAAAGGAAAAAAGGAAAGGGGACTTTTTTAATTATTTGGGTTTTCCGTTGGCTACCTGTATGATTTTTTTACAGAAATGCAACCCACATTTAAGGGTGGTCATTATTCGGAAAATTTAAGACTCACACATGGTGAAACAGGTATGTAGCCACCGTAAAAAAATATACACCCATTTATAAGTACCTGTCAGTAAAATACTAAACAATACACAGTATAAATAGGTCTTCATTGATCGATTTTACTCATTCAACAAGTGTCGACGAACGCGATAGTTAAAATGAGCAAACGTTCGCGAGGATTTGAATGCAATACCAATCCAAGTAATTTTTGTTACATGTGCGGAGAATACGTTTCTGAAAAAACAAGCGTTGTGAATCACCTAAATTGAGAGATTCATTTGAAGAGAGCTTCAATTTAAAGGTCTCAAACATAGATGAGCGGTGGACACCAAGTGCTCTATGTCCAAGGTGCTACGTACAGCTAGCTGACTCAAGGTAAGTGTAGATTACGAAATTCAAGAACATATATAACTTATTATTGAAATTCTTTCAGACGACAGCCGAGAATCATCATGCCAATGCTTTGGAGAGCTCCGCTTTGCCATGTAACAGATTGCTACTTCTGTCTTAGCAAAAAAACAGGCGTGGGAAAAAATATACGATGGACTTGCGCTGCTGTTTCAACAGTGAATTTTCCAGTGCCATTTTCCGAAGAACCAGTGGACCCGCAACCGTCCGTTTCAAGATGGGCATCTAATAATGAGGCGATACATCCAACATCAGATCCGGAGACAGTAGAAACCACATCAGAATGCGAGTCAACATATACATTGCATGGAGGTCAACGCTTATGTTCCCAAGCAGAACTGAACGATTGGGTTAGAGAATTGAAACTCTCCAAGGAAGATGCAGAGTTGCATGCATCGCGCATGCAACAGTTCGGTTTCTTGGCTCCTGGTGTGGTGACAACAATCTACAGGAAGCGTCATGAACCATACGCAAGGTACTACACAAAAAAGACAACATCTGTTTTTGTAAGGACATTCCCGGATTATTTGGTGAACTCGGGTACTCTTACGATCCAGGAGAGTGGCGTCTTTTCATCGACAGCAACAAGCAGAGCCTTAAAGCAATTTTACTGCACAACGGCAACAAGAAACCTTCGATTCCAATTGCTCATGCCGTTGACACCAAGGAAACATACGAAGTCATGGACAATCTACTAAAGTGCCTTAACTATGAGAGGCACGATTGGAAAGTTTGTGCCGACCTTAAGGTTATCGGTATCCTTTGTGGATTACAAGGTGGATTCACAAAGTACTGTTGTTTTCTCTGCCTTTGGGACAGCCGCGATCGTCAACATCATTACACCAGGAGGAGTTGGACAGAAAGAGTTAACTTCATCCCCGGCAGCGACAACGTGAAATATACACCACTCATAAAAAAAGGAAAATGTTTTTCTCCCACCTCTTCACATAAAGCTCGGACTCATACAAAACTTCGTGAAAGCTATCAACAAAGATGGCGAAGCGTTCGCCTATTTAAAAACCATTTTTCCTCACCTTTCATCGGCAAAGATAAAGGAAGCCGTTTCGACGGTCCGCAAATTAAAAAGTTGTTGCAAGACCAACAGTTTGAGCACATTTTATCACCAAATGAAGCTGCAGCTTGGAACTCATTTCGGCAAATTGTTTCCGGATTTCTTGGAAACAACAAAAGCTCAAATTACAGAGAGATCGTCGAACAACTACTCCAAAATTATAAAAAAATTAGAGCAAATATGTCGCTTAAGATACATTTTCTACACTCGCACTTGGACTTCTTTCCGGACAACCTGGGCGATGTGAGTGACGAGAATGGTGAGCGTTTTCATGAGCAAATGAAAGAAATTGAGCACCGATACCAAGGATTTTGGAACGAAGCTATGATGGGGGACTATATCTGGTTCCTGATAAGAGAAACAGACCCACAACAATATAAAAGAATTTAATTTTTTTTGTAATAAAAAAGAAAAAACCTTACCATAGACAAAGTTGTGCATATGTCGAGCAAATTTTTGAAATTCATACCTTTACTCAATTGCGAATAAAAGCGAAACGCGTGCATCGATTTTCATGATCTTTGTCTCATTTTGCTCATAGGTTATGTGACTTTACGTAAAAGTAATAAGATTTGACATTTTTTTTCATTGTGGATTTAAAAAAAAAAAAAATTTAAATCTTTAGGCAAAAAATAAGTTTTTTCCTTTATATATTCATTTTTAACTTGGAAACTGTTGCTTGTATAGGAAAACAATATATGAACAGATTAAGGGAATTGCAATTTTAAATTTTTTAAAATTTAATTCAATTAAATCGGGCTAGTGGTTCCCGAGTTATGCCGGACGAAACAAATTAACCAAAAAAAAATTTTTAAAATTAAAAAAAAAAAATAAAACAAAAACCAAACGAAAAAAAATTTTTTATTGCGTTTTTCGAGCTCATGTCAAGGTTATCTACACAGAAAAAATTATCGCATCCGGAGTACATGAAATTTTTTTCATTTTGTTGAGTAGTGTTATTAGACCTGTATCCCTGGAAATTTTTACGGGATTCACGCGGGAATTCAGCAGAAAGTTTTACTTATTTCTCGCACATTTCCACCACATTTTCACTATAAAATTGTAAAAGGTACGAATATGATTTAACAAAGATCACTTTTAATTAGAAATGTGTCAGGTGATACAAATCTTCTACCTTGAATATGATAATTTACTATATATAGTTGATATGAAGTGAATATAACAGAATAAAATGTTACAAAAAAATTTTTTGATCTCTTTATGAATAAAGTATGAAAGAAATCGTATGTGCCAGTTAGAATGATTATTGTCTTAGTCACACTTTATCCGTTCTGAGTTATGCAAATGTTTATGTTTGAGTCAATTTATAAATATTTTTCCACTGAAGCACAATTTTTTTAGAATATTCTACTATTATATCGAACTTTAAAAAAAAAAAACGACAATGTTGGCACCTCAAATGGAACCACTACTTTCAGAGGATGTGCTGACTTAGACCACTTTCATTCTTCTCAAAATTGAGCACAGAAAATTTTTAATTTTTTCGCAAAAGTAATATTTCCTTACAAAAAATGAAAGAAAACAAAAATATTTCATTTAAAAAAAAAATATATATATATACAGGTTGTTCGTCTAAAAACTTTATATTTAAATTATTATTTACTTTAGTTATCCCAACATCGGAAGTTATTAACTTATAATAATTTTGTTGGTCATAGTAATAATTTTCAAAAATATACAAGATTTTAAATGAATTTGAATATCCCTACCAAAAAATTACATATCTCAAACAATATTTAGTTGTTAAAATAAGCGAATACAGAAATTTCAGTTGAGTGTTTATCCTCACCGTATGATTAGTTAATTTCAAAAAATTTCAAAATTAATGCTCAAAAAAAAATCATAATTTAAAAGACAAAATGCAATAAATTATTAACAATATAAGTGAACAACATTTATAATATTAAGAATTTGGAAACAAAAAGTAAGTTGAAATTATATACATATATAGAATTGTTGTCTTCATGGAGGTGCAGGATGAATAAAAAAAAACTGAGTATGATAACGACTACCATTCGTAGTCTGAATGCGAGACTGCAGTACTCTATCATCCAAACCGATCTACAAACACAAGTTTTGATGACCTCAGTGGAAATTTGAACATTTTTCAGTATCCTAAGTGGATTTTAACTGTATGTACATCTTATTGTAAACCGGTTTCATGTCAGTATACGATATACAAATATTCTTCTTAAGTTTGGGAATAGTGGTCACGATAAAAAGTTAATTTCCAAAAATAAAAAGATTTTGTTTAGCATATCAGTGGAAAAGGGCGAAGTTAGCTTTAATTTGATGAACATTTCAATATATGAATGTAGTTTGGTCTTTAACAAATAAATTATTCTAATTTTTGTTGTATCTCTCATTTCGTCTAAGAACGTCACATCTTTTATTTGTCAACTTTGCAGGAGAGCGATTTAGATTTAGATCATAAATAATCGTATCTAACATGATTTCTATTTTAATTATAAAATAAACGTATTATCTTATATTAAAAGTAACTACCATGTTAGTTATGAACATGTCAAATATGTGACGTTCTTGCACGAAATGAGAGTGCATATTATAATAATATTATATATAAATCGACTCAGAAAGTGATTCTAAGTCGATCGGTATAATTAACAATGGGTCTATCACCCTTCCCTTTGGGTGTTACAAACAAATGCACAAATACATAATACTCTCGTGGAGTGTATAAACATGCTGATATACTCTAAAATATCAAGAGTATTTTCAGTCCTTGTGAGGGAAAAAATTTTCCCTTTGGATCGATTTCGCCCAGTTGCAATACTAACCGATCTACAACTTTAAGACACATTTATGGCAAATTTGGATGCCCTAGCTCCTTTCGTTTAAATGCTAGCGTGCTTTCAATTGGACGGACGGACATGGCCAGATCGTCTTAGAATTATATGACGATCAGGAATATAGATACTTTATGGAGTTTTCGATGAATATTTCAAGGTGTTGCAAAGGGAACAAAATGAATATACCGCCATCCTTAGGTGGAGGGTATGAAAATAATAAAAATTTATCCTTAAAAATTATTTGTGTGATTTTATTAATCAGTGCGCATCAATGAACATAAAATAATTTTTTAAGTCTCGAGCACAAAATTTGTATTTTGTCGTTGTATAGTGTCATACTCCATACTTTTCAGATGCCGCATTAAATAACAAGAACAGCATTAGAGTCCGTCCGAAAATTAAAATAAAAAGGGATTTCGCATTCTATTCTATGGAAATTCAAAGACACCATGGAATAAATAAAGGATGGGAGACATTTTAAATAATTTTATTACCCTATTTGGACTGCAACAACATGGATTTCAAATTTCAAGATTTCAATTCAATTCTTTCTTGCTTTAATCGTTGCATAGTGAAAATAAAAGAATAGGAATTTAAAACCTTTCTTCAACTTTATTATTAATTTAATTTGTATAAAAATCATAAATTCAATTGATATTTAATCGTGAGGAAAACAAACCCTTTTGTTTTTTTTTTTTTGAATTTAGTTTTTAATATTAGAATCCGTTAATAGGCATCTTTTTTTTAAAGTCTTCCGCCAGTCTATCTATTTTATACCGAACTAAGTCGAACCCAGCTCTTAAGTGCAGACGTTGAGTGGAAAATAATGTTTCCATTTCCAATCATTTTTCAAAAAGTCATTTAGCTGATATAATTGGAATAAATTTATTTTTGAAACGCTTAATAGATTTTTTATTTTATTTTAACAACAGGACAAAAAAGAACAAATGTGAATGTCTACCCGTGTACAGTGTACGTATGTGGGATTTACACAATGATTGATATTTATTTAACATATTTGAAATATGTAATTTGTATTATGAATTGATGTCATTTGTTAAGCAATAATTCATGTAAATGCAGATAAATCAATTAGGCAGTAATATAAATTATTTAGATAGGCTAAGATAAGAACTCAGCAATGCAGACTAGTGTGAACTCTACGAACAAGAATGAAAATCAAAGTTATAAGAACAAAATAGTGAGTAGTAGTAGTTAGTCTGCTAATTGAACCCCGGCACTGAACACGTCCTTACAAAATTTTAGATTTCTGTTGCCAAAACTTATGACTTTATTTACAAAATTTTACTTTGTAGTCCAATTTATTTAATTTAATTTAAAAAAATTAAAAAAATAAAATTTAATAGCCATTTTAATATTACAGATTATAATTCCTTTCTTAAAATCGTCTCTAGGAATTACCATATTCTTCTTTACATTCTTCTCTTACCCGAGCTACAAAATTTTCAAATACCATTTCAAAGGCCTTAAGAGTTAATTATTTCTCGGATTTAAATATTAATTAAAAGAGGTAAATTGTGTTTTTAATACGTTCGTTTGTTTTTTGTTCTTTATTTATTTTAATTTTCTTTACATGTCTTAATCTAAATCATTAGCTTGGCTTTGTAAGCTTTAATCTGCTAAAATTCATTCAACATAATGTACAACTAAATTAAGTAATGGCATAAATTATAATGATTTTTGCAAAATGCTAAAGAATTTCGTGTCTGCAATGCATTGAGAGAGTGGTGGACGGACGGAGGGACGGACATTCGAGCCATACATTAGAATTCCTACTTTTGAAGCTTTAATTTTTTTGTTTTTGGTATTGGCCATATGCTATGATGAAAACATAACCAGACACAAACAAACACAGATGACCTTGGCAAAAATGTTGCATTCGATAAAAACAAAACAAAAGCAAAAATGTATTCTAGATCTTATTGGTGTTCGACGGACAGTGACTCCAAACCATAAAGAAAAGTAATAATAATTTTGTCTACGCAGGCAGATTCTAATCTTGTCTTCTAATCCTCGATCGAAAATAAAATGAAATATTTGATATTTAATTTCCCGTTTTGGAAATTGTGGGATTTTTATATGAGGTATCACAAATACTGCTTTTGAAAATAAAAAGGAATCGTGTTGTTATATATATTTGAAAAACTTTTTTGTGATACCTCATAGAAAAATCCCACAATTCCCAAAATGGGTAAAATAAATCCCAAAAATATGATTTTTTTTGAAAAATTACCGCCATTTGTTAATTTTGATCGTGGATCAGAAGACAGAAGGAAATATTTTAAGCAGCTGTTTCCGTAGATAAAATTTCGGGGATCAATGGTCAAAATAATTATACACTCCACGAGAGTATTATGTCTTTGTACAATTGTTTGTAAAACCCAAAAGGAAGGAAGATAGACCCATTGTTAATTATACCGATCGGCTTAGAATCACTTTCTGTGTCGATTTAGCAATGTTCTTCTATCCGTCTGACCGTCTGTCCATCTGTTGTAATCACGATACAGGTCGCAATTGTAGCCAGAACCAAACGAAACTTTGCACAACGAAGTTTTTCGGGACAAGGACGAACGCTATTTAATTTGAAGAAAATCGGTTCAGATTTAGATATAGCCCCATACGAATTTCACTCCCGATTTGACCCTTTTCACTCTAGATACCACATATTTCAACAGATTTTCTTCAAAATTGGCAAAACATCTTATAGTTCAACTAGAAACACCTGTGGTAAAAATGTGTTAGATCGGGTCTGATTTATATATAGCTCCCATACAAATTTCGTTCCCAATTTGACTTTGTTCGCTCTAGAATCGACATATTTTAATAGATTTTCCTCAAAATTCGCAAAACACCTTATAAAGAGTGATTTTTTTGAGGTTAGGATTTTCATGCATTAGTATTTGACAGATCACGTGGGATTTCAGACATGGTGTCAAAGAGAAAGATGCTCAGTATGCTTTGACATTTCATCATGAATCGTCTTACAAACGAACAACGCTTGCAAATTATTGAATTTTATTATCAAAATGCGTGCTCTGTTAAGAAAGTTCATTGCGCGCTTCCATTTTATGGTCAGTTTAATCGACCCACTGAAGCGGCTATTCGGGCTATTGTGACTAAATTTCGCACCAAATTTACATTGTTGGACATTAAACCACCAACACGCTTACGTAGAGTGCGAACTGAAGAAAATATCGCAGCTGTATCGGCCAGTGTTAATGATGACCACCAATTTTCGATTCGTCGCCATTCGCACCAATTGGGTCTCTGTTACTCAAAAACGTGGAAATGCCAAAATTGGACTAAGCGGATGGACCACCTAAGACGCAGCCGCGGTCAACATTTAAATGAAATTATCTTCAAAAAGTAAATGTCATGGACCAATCTAACGTTTCAAATAAAGAACCGATGAGATTTTGCAAATTTTATGCGTTTTTTTTTAAAAAAAGTTATCAAGCTCTTAAAAAATCACCCTTTATTTCAACTGGAAATACCTGTGGTAAAAATGTGTTAGATCGGTTCAGATTTATATATAGCTCCCATACAAATTTCGTTCCCCCAGAAACCGCGTTTTTTCAGAGAATTTCTTAAAATTGAGCCTAAAACGTTATACTTCAACTAGAAGAACTTATTGTGAAAGTTAGTCACTTCATTCCGTTTTTGGATATAGTCCCGATACATATATTATTCTCGATTTGATAAATTTGACCAGGTCATATTAGCCTGTGATTAGGAAACATACAAAAAAATTTCCCGTTTCACTTTTTTACTGAATTGAATTGTATTCCGATCGAAAATGGAGTGTATCATATAGTCGGCCCCGCCCGACTTTAGCCTTTCCTTGTTTCTTTATGAGGATTAGTAATATTCTAGTGATCCGGCTGAGCGGATTATTGTAATCATATATTTCCTGATTGTTTTGCATTTATCTATGTACATGAAGTCCTCTTTCCAAAATGTTTAAACTTATTATATATGTATATCTTACATTGCTAAATCGATTCAAAAAGTAATTCTAAGCCGATCGGTATAATTAACAATGAGTCTATCTCCCTTTTTTTGGTGCTACAAACAAATGAACAAAGACATAATACTCTCGTGGAGTGTATAAAAACGTGCACCATAAAGTGATTGTTATTCGTAGGAGGTGAAATGGGAAAAAGGGATAAAAATGGTACCTATCACACGACAGCAGCTAGAGTCATGAAATTCAAAGTATATATTCCTCTGACTGCGTAGACACGAAAAATCAAAGGTTTTTTCCAAATTCATACTTTCAACGGATACATGAAGTTAGGTTATTGTCCGCTATGTACGCGAGATAATGGTTTTCAAAATTTGTACTTTTGGAACTAAAATAGAATGAAAATACAACCAACTGTAGCACCCACTATCTACCAATATTTATGGTATTTAAGCTTTTTGAAAGTATAAATATAAGAATATTTATTTTTTGAATACATTTGGTCAAACCGACTTATATATACCCTCAATCCAGAGAAGATTTGTAAGGAAGGAATTAAATTTTGCATAGCTGTAGATTATTTGTGTGGGAGGTAATAGAAGTTTTACTGGAAAATGGACGCAGCTTTCACATTCGTAAATTATTGTAAAAATATGATGAAGAAGTTATAAAGGATTTAATTTACCTATGATAGAGATAATTGTGTGGGAGGTACTAGATGGGGCGTGGCTAAAGAATTAATATTTTTAGGTTGAAAGAGATTATATAAACATATATCAAATAACAAATTGCAACTGATTTCGACATCCGTGCGGAAGTTATATCGTTTTTATTTCAACCGAAGCTTATGCAACTTTGACAGGTACCAGAAGGCGTGTCGTAATGTATCCCATATTCTTGGTGAATGCAACGTCTCTAAAAACATTGCCAACGATCACATTTCAGAGTATATATCATATGTATAGAAGTTATAACGGCTTTAGTTTTACGCTGTTTTGGATGATTTGTGTGGGAGGCGCTGGAAGGGACGTGGTAAAACCCGCCATTTTAAGTAATTATAAAAACATTACCATTACAAATACCAAAATATAGTTGATTCTGAATATCCGTGTGGAATTTAAAGGGTGTCCCGAGAAGAACGCAATTTTTAAATCTGGCAACATTCGAAGTGTCATTGTTTGACATTTGAACAATTGTTATTGTTTGTTAGTAGAAGGTACGAGGTTAGTAAAAATGGAGCGCTACACGAATGAACAACGCTTTCTCATTGTGAAATTGTTTTACCAAAATGGTGAAAGTTTTGCGGCTACAGTTCGCAAATTGCGATAAATTTGGGGTCACAATAATGCTCCAAAAGAGTCAACTGTAAAGAGATTAATGGATAAATTTGCCGAAACTGGGTCTGTTAGTGATGTAAAGACAACAACGCGCCATCGACCAGGTCGATCGACCGAAAATGTCGCGGCTGTACGTGATGATGTCGCTCAAACTCCATCTACCTCAATTCGACACCGAGCTCAGCAAATTGGTGTCTCCAAATCCACTTTGCAGCGAATTTTGACGAAAGATTTGCATCTTCATGCATACAAAGTTCAATTGACTCAGGAACTGAAGCCAACTGACCATGGACAGCGAAGGGAGTTCGTTAATTGGGTATTGGAGAGACAACATGAAAATGCTGATTTTGCCGATAAAATCATCTTCAGTGACGAGGCCCATTTTCATCTTGATGGCTTCGTCAATACGCAGAATTGTCGCATTTGGGGTGCGGAAAATCCTCGAGTGATTCACGAGAAGCAAATGCATCCTCAACGTGTCACTGTGTGGTGTGGTTTTCGGGCTGGAGGAATCATTGGACCTTTTTTTATGAAAATGAGGCAGGTCAAGCGCAAACAGTCAATGGTGTTCGGTATCGTGAAATGATAACCAGTTTTTTCTTGCTTAGAATTGAAGAAATGAATGTGGAGGGCATGTGGTTCCAACAAGACGGCGCCACATGTCATACAGCCAGAGTAACAATTCAATTGCTGCATCAGTCATTTCCCGGTCGAGTTATTTCGCGTTCTGGAGATCAGAATTGGCCGCCTAGATCGTGCGATTTAACACCATTAGATTTTTTTCTTTGGGGTTTTTTGAAGTCGATGGTTTACGCGAATAAGCAGACGACGACTCTAGCCTTAAAAGACGAAATTGGACGCTGCATTAATGAAATACCGCAGCATTCATGCAAAACGGTCATTGAAAATTTCATTAAAAGATCGCGTGCATGCCAGCAAAGCCGCGGCGGACATCTGCACGATATATTGTTCCATACATAACCTCATTCTGTCTACTTTACGATATAATAAAGTTTCACGATTTTTTCTTAAATATCTGTGTTTTATTTAAAATTAAAAAATTGCGCTCTTCTTGGGACACCCTTTATATTAGTTATCATTTAACATAGGGATATGGGTAATTTGTGTAGGAGGTACCTGATGGGGCGTGTCAATATCGGCTATCTTTGAACTAAAACTAAGTAAGGGAAAAATATTACCATGTGCAAAGTTTAAATTGGTTCCTTAATTCATTTCTAGAGTTGTCGTGTAAACCAGCCATCCAGACGGAAAGTCGTGAAACGGATTTGGTCCAATATTTTCATTAGAGCCATTTTATGTGGCCCATATTATTACAAACGGAAAACTTTTTCGAATGTGGCACCTACACCACAACAAGAAGAGAAATGAAATAATAACAATAATGATCGAAAATATTGAAGAACATTTCAAGAAAATATTCAAGATAGATGTATTTTTCTAAATAAGGGAAATTTTCCCTTTATTGAAAAAGAGGGCGTGGCCAGCATTTTTTAAATCAGAAATAATGTCACAGATCCAAAATGCCAATTTTCAGAATTTTATGATGGTAAATTAAAATGTTATAGGGGTTTGGCCGTAAGTTACCTCTGTGCAGACATTGAACTATTCTTTTAAATTTTATAGTTATTAAACATTGAAAACATTTTTAAATTCGATCAAATAATGAGATCACAACCTTAAAAATACGAAACCAACTTCGCCAAAGAATATGATTTTTGTACAAAATATCTTTGCATATTTGTACTTTTGCCAATCATTTAAAAATTTTACATCTACTCTATGTGTGTGTATATGTCAAGATATAACTTTCCATTCAAAGTTACATGAACTGTGATTCGCAATTTTCTTCTTCATATGTCCATAATTACCAGATCTGCCAATTAATAGTTAGCTCTAAAAATTGCGCGATAGGGCGCCTTAGAAAGAATTTGTCATGTAAGTTTGGGCAAAATAATAGAATCTGCAAAGTTTGAATGAATTCCTTAAGTCATTTTGGAAGTTAACGTAAAAAACATCCACTCACATGGAATATAAATCCTCCTACCCTGTAGGATGAGGTGTCGCACCCCATACAAAAAAAAATAAAGTTGCGCCAGTCACCCCCTAGAATTAAAGATAAATTGAAGACGATTTTTTTGCCACGTACTTTGACCCCGCTCATTATACACTCCACGAGTTAAATTGAACAGTTGAGTACAACTGTCAGTTATATACCACACACATACAGTTTCAACTGACAGTTTTAACTGACAGTTAAAACTGTACGTGAATGGGGGGGCTTATGGTCCAATTAACAAAACTATGGTGAAAGTGGGTAAGATCGGTTCAGATTTAGATATAGCCCAAATACAAATACACCTATGCAGAAATTGGGTAAGATCGGTTCAGACTTATATATAGCCCCCATATAAATGTCGCTCCCGATTTGACTTTTGCCCCTTTAAAAGCCACATATTGTGCTCGATTTTCTTTAAATTTGGAACAACATCTTATAATATTACTAGAAACACCTGTGGCTAAAGCGTTCTAGATCGGTTCAGATTTAGATATAGCCCCCATACAAATGTCGCTCCCGATTTGACTTTTGCCGCTTTAAAAGACACATATTGTGGTCGATTTTCTTTAAATTTGGCACAACATCTTGTAATCTATCTAGAAACACCTGTGGCTAAAGCGAGCTAGATCGGTTCAGATTTAGATATAGCCCCCATACGAATGTCGCTCCCGATTTGACTTTTGCGGTATAGAAACCACATATTGTACCCGATTTTCTTTAAAATTGGCACAATATCTTATAGTCCAATTAACAAAACTATGGTGAAAGTGGGTAAGATCGGTTCAGATTTAGATATAGCCCTAATACAAATATTGCTCCCAAATATTGTACCCGATTTTCTTTAAAATTGGTACAATATCTTATAGTCCAATTAACAAAACTATGGTGAAAGTGGGTAAGATCGGTTCAGATTTAGATATAGCCCAAATACAAATATTGCTCCCAAATGTTTATCGTTCCCTTTTTTCACCCAATTAAATTGTATTCGGATATAAAGTGGAGTGTATCATAGAGTCTGCCCTGCCCGACTTTAGCCTTTCCTTACTTGTTTTGTTTTTTGTTTCCTGTGTGTCCATTTATAGTCCGATCGTAGCGTGTGACATATCATTGTTATAATGAATGAATGAATCATTTTTTTAACCTTGTGTTAATAAACTACTGAAAAAATAATCATTCTAAAAATTTTTCAATTAAATTCTGGTTGATTTAGAAATTTTGAAGAAAAAAATTGAATCCATCATTTCTTCTTACTTCACCTTACGCATTTAATGTGTTAGCAATATAGTGTAGTTTGCAGCATTTGTTTCCTATCCCGAGTCACTGTACAATGTTACGAATAAAATTTGTAAATATTTTTTTTTAACCAAAGAACCTTCGAATTACCAAGAATTTCTAGGGTAGCTATGTTATTTTGACCATATATCGTAAATCCATTGCAACAAACGCACGGTTGTCGCTGGTGACTTTGAAGGTGGCTGCGGAGATTTATCAAAAATCTTAGTATGGCTTTGACAACGGTTTATGGATTATGTTGGATTTTTTTCGCTGTGCCAACTTTAGCTTTGCTTTGAAGTGTGTAGCTACTTGCATACGACGAACATTAAGACATGTTAGTAAAAGGAGTTCTATTTTTTTGGCCAAGAAAAACTTGCTGACATGTTGAACATTACTTTGAAGTCGATTTCAATTTTATTTTAATTAGAATCAATAAAACTAAATGCGTAAAGACCGAGCGGGCTAGTTGTTATTGATTAGCATCATCATCTACATAAATGACAAGTCGCAACAAAAACAAACTTTGAACAAATAACAAGGTGAGAAATAGTTGGAATTTTTAAAGTACCCTATTTGCTTGAAGCAAACTATGGAACACTTTCGAATGCACTCCTTTGCGGAGGGCACATAAAATTTGGCCCGGATGAACTTAACTCTCCCCTCCCCCTTGATACATGTTTGTAATTACAAAACTGCATGAAATTGCTGTATGCCAGTGCAAGAGAGTGCAACCAACGACATAAATTTCGTCACATGCCAACTTAGTCCACAAATTATGTGACATTTGAATTGACACAAATTTGTACTTTTTGCATTCATTCATGAGCGACAAAACAAAACAAACTTTTAACAATTACAATGATATGGCCAAAATACAATCGAACGTATGCAAACGTTTTAGTGGCAAAGCCAACGAAAATGGGAAAAAAGAAAAACGCTTAGACCACACCCAGCCCAGCGACTATTTAAATCATTTTCAAAAGTCAACAACAAATGAAAACAAAACAGTTACAACACAAAATAAAATCGGAATAAAACTAAATCGCACAGCCAATCATGAGAACTTGGCTGCCTCATGAATGAACCGAGGGAATATGAGTCATGAGCTCAGCAGACTACTTCCCAGCCACTGGCCCAAAACCCAAACACCGCCACCACGATGGCAGTGCAAATATTTGCAAAATGTTTGGCTTTTGACCAAAAGGAAATAAGATTAACGGACAAACACACACACAACGAACACGGCTAAGAGGAAAAACATATTAACTATAAGAAGCACGTTTTTTCCAGCGCAGCTCTAAATGCCTCTAAAATACTCAATTTCCATAGATTCGACATTCGGCCAGAGTAGCAAGCGGATAAACCAACAAAACGCTCAGAAATTCCAGCAAAACCTCCGCTGGCATTCCTGAGGCCATGTGACAAAAAAAATGAAATACGATACGGTGATATTTAACAAAAGCAACAACGACAAGAGCAGCAGCATAAATGCTTGCACAAAAACAGCTCAACCAATGCAAATGAAGCTTAGTTGATATTGTTTTGCGATTACTTCATTTATCAATATCAAGTTAAAGCGAGGCTTGGGTGAGGAGTTTTCGAACGGAAGGTGACAAAGTTAGCACCAAGACCTACATTTTTATTAGCATAATATAAATATAGATAACATTTTTTACTAAAATTTAAATTAGTAATGTTAATGTTTTAAGACTAATGTCTAACTACGCCTGATTTTACATTAAATTAAATGTAAGCATGTTGACTACAAATGTATTTTCTTTCAATTAGAAGTAGGGGTTTAGAAACAGCCGCGAAGATATTGAGATTATTATTTCTGTCTCGAAAAAATCATAAAAATAAAACAAAATGTTTTATTTATTAATACCTAGCATTCTAACGAAAAAATATCTAGTATACAAGTATCTATGGATGAATGTATAAGTAGACGTAAGTAAATATAAACAAGAAAAAAGGGCGATAAGTTCGGCCGGGCCGATTATATATACCCTCCACCATGGACTGCATTCCACAGAGGCTGTCGATTTTCGTAGAAATAATATTACAAGAAAATGTTTATTTTTTTGTAATATTGCTAAACCAAAAAAAAAAACAAGTAAGGAAAGGCTAAAGTCGGGCGGGGCCGACTATATAATACCCTACACCACTCCCTTTAATGTAGTTCATATAAATTATACAGTATACTTTAAATTCATCTTTAGTCAAATTTAATGAGTATGGTAAATAATAAAGTAATTGATCCAATTTACCAGCAGATATTCCGAGTAAAGTAAATATAACATGATATGGAAAAATTGATCAACATCGAATAATAAATACAGATTATACAGCGGTAATAGGATGAATCGGACGGACATTTGAAGGCATATAAGAACACTTGAAGCCTGTGCCAAAACATGTGCCTATATATTTCTCATTCACGGTAGGTATTCCTAGCTGAAACATATAATGATCTGCAAAATTTGATGAAGATCCGATGTAAGATGTAGTTTCTAGAGCTGTAATAGAGCAGAATGGGTTATAGCAAAGTATGGACATATATGCATCTCCCAAACATGTAAGGAAAGGCTAAAGACGGACGGAGCCACTACACCCACTTTCTATCTC
This sequence comes from Polietes domitor, assembly GCA_947397865.1. Taxonomy (NCBI): domain Eukaryota; kingdom Metazoa; phylum Arthropoda; class Insecta; order Diptera; family Muscidae; genus Polietes; species Polietes domitor. Next base: position 62,983,951 of record OX377622.1, read on the forward strand.
ATTACAATTCAATTCGGTGAAAAAGTGAAATCGGGGAGGATTTTTGAATCATGTAAATGTATGTGTTTGGCAAAAATGTTAAATCGGAAAGGATATTTGTATGGGGGTATATTGATACCTGTAACGATGTGACTCGCTTTCACCATGTATGTTTATTGGTGAAATATGATATGCAAAGTTTGGCCAATATCTGTTAAACATTCGGGAGTGACATTTGTATTGGAGCTATATCTAAATCTGAAGCGATCTTACCCACTTTCGGCATAGGTGTTTCTAGTTCGATTATAAAATGTTGTGCCAATTTTAAAGCAAATCAGGTACAACATTCTAGAGAGGATAAAGTCAAATCGGGAGCGACATTTGTATGGGGGCTATATCTAAATCTGAACCGATCTTACCCATTTTCAGCATAGGTGTTTCTAGTTCGATTATAAAAGGTTGTGCAAATTTTAAATTTTAAAGAAAATCGGGAGCGACATTTGTATGGGGGCTATATCTAAATCTGAACCGATCTTACACACTTTCACCATATATGTTTCTAGTTCGATTACAAAATGTTGTGCCAATTTTGAAGAAAATCGGGTACAATATGTGGTTTCTAGAGCGGAAAAAGTCAAATCGGGAGCGACATTTGTATGGGAGCTATATCTATATCTGAACCGATCTTACCCAATTTCCGCATGGGATTTTCTAGTTGGATTATAAGATGTTGTACCAAATTTAAAGAAAATCGGGTACAATATGTGGTTTCTAGAGCGGAAAGTGTCAAATCGGGAGCGAGATTTGTATGTGGGCTATATCTAAATCTGAACCAATCTTACCCAATTTCCGCATGGGAGTTTCTAGTTGGATTATAAGATGTTGTACCAAATTTAAAGAAAATCGGGTACATTATGCGGTTTCTAGAGCGGAAAAATGTCAAATCGGTAGCGAGACTTGCAAATGGGGGCTATATCTAAATCTGAACCGATCTTACCCAATTTCCGCATGGGAGTTTCTAGTTGGATTATAAGATGTTGTACCAAATTTAAAGAAAATCGGGTACAATATGTGGTTTCTAGGGCGGAAAATGTTAAATCGGGAGCGAGAATTGTATGTGGGCTATATCTAAATCTGAACTGATCTTACCCAATTTCCGCATGGAAGTTTCTAGTTGGATTATAAAATGTTGTACCAAATTTAAAGAAAATCGGGTACAATATGCGGTTTCTAGAGCGGAAAGTGTCAAATCGGGAGCGAGATTTGTATGGGGGCTATATCTATATCTGAACCGATCTTACCCAATTTCCGCATGGAAGTTTCTAGTTGGATTTTAAGAATTGAAAGAAAATCGGGTACAACATGTGGTTTCTAGAGCGGAAAGTGTCAAATCGGGAGCGAGATTTGTATGGGGGCTATATCTACATCTGAACCGATCTTACCCAATTTTCGCATGGAAGTTTTTAGTTGGATTATAAGAAGTTGTACAAAATTTAAAGAAAATCGGGTACAATATGTGGTTTCTAGAGCGGAAAATGTCAAATCGGAAGCGACATTTGTATGTGGGCTATATCTATATCTGAACCGATCTTACCCAATTTCCGCATAGGAGTTTCTAGTTGGAGTATAAGATGTTGTACCAAATTTAAAGAAAATCGGGTACAATATGTCGTTTCTACAGCGGAAAATGTCAAATCGGGACGAGATTTGTATGAGGGATATATCTAAATCTGAACCGATGTTACCCAATTTCTGTATAGGAGTTTCTAGTTTGATTTTAAGATGTTGTGAAAAATTTAAAGAAAATCGGGTACAATATGTGGCTTCTAGAGCGGAAAATGTCAAATCGGAAGCGAGATTTGCAAATGGGGGCTATATCTAAATCTGAACCGATTTGCCTCAAATTAAATAGCGTTCGTCCTTGATGCACAAAACTTATTTGTGCTAATTTTTGTTAAGATCGGACTATAATTGCGACCTGTAATTTGATTACAACAATAGATGGACAGACGGATATTGTTAAATCGACTCAGAAAGTGATTCTCAGACGATCTGTATAATAAACAATGGGTCTAACTCGTTTCCTTTTGGGTGTTACAAACAAATGCACAAAGACGTAATACTCTCGTGGAGTGTATAATAAAAATATTGTAAAAATAATTTTATAAATTATATTAAATTTTATTTTAGTTTTTTCGTTTGTATTTTTTTTGATCTGTAATCAATATTTGATTTGAACTGGGATATTGTCCTGGCTCAAGACCATTTTGCATCTATATTTAATAGAATGCAAATTTATTTACAAATGGTATGGTGGCATTTATTACTTGGCTGCAGACTACCACGATAATGATTTCGACCATGTCAAAAGTCTTCGCAGCGAGTCAAAGTGGCTTCGCAGCGACTTTTCAACATCAAACCCGGCCTTTTTAAGGAGATGATTTTCACAAACGAACGAGAAGCACAACGCACTTGCCACCTACTTGTACTTTTTTACTTGGTGCGACTTTTTTAACGCAAATTCGGCAACCTTTCGTTTAGATGCTAGCGTGCTTTCAACAGACGGGCATGGCTAGATCGTCTTAGAATTTTATGACTATCAAGAATATACTTTATAGGGTCTCAGATCGATATTTCAAGGTTTTACAAACGGAATGACAAACATAGTATACACCCATCCTGGGGTGGAGGGTATAAAAAATATGAAAAAATATTTTTTGATTTATCAATTGTGAATAAATGTAAAAGTTACGACTCTCTTTGTAGACGCAAACGATTTAAAAAATATTATGATTTTTGTTTTGTTGGTTTCAAAAAATTGCAAATAAAGTTTGATGCACTTAGAACCAGGGCAACCTACACTACTTCCATACCAAGGCACTCGAAGATAAATTTTCGAAGGTCTTCCCGTTTTACAGAAATTTGGCGCATATGTTATTGCAAAATATTTGTTAAACTATTTTTTTGGAATTTTTTTGAAAACTATGGCATATTTTGGGTCGCTGAAGTTTTGCATATTTCAATCATAACATTCTTTCTATGAAAGATATTGAGACATTTTTTTGCAAGAATCAAAATATTTTTTTTGTTTTTTTTTTTAATATTGAAATTTATTTTTTTAAATAAAATGAAAATATAATAATATAAAGAGTATCTAAATTTTTAATGATATATCAGAAAATTCTGGGAAACACACTCTGAAAGTTACAGAGTATTTAGAACACAGATATAGGGACTTCTTGAAAAAAAAAATAAAAAAATGGTTTCAATAGTAATTTTAATGTTCATCAAGTCGGCGTAGGTTATCTTTATCCGATCGATTATCTCATTTCGAAACAAACTCCATTATCAGTCTTCATGTATAACTAAATCAATTTATGCAAAAATTTGATAAAAAATGACACACGACTTTTTAAAATTCTACAAGAGGAGTCGTAACTTCTACACTTATCCATAGATTTTAAACTTCAACTATGCCTTGGTTTTTTCGAAGACTATTATAAAAAGGAAAATAGTAATACTAGTAACACAGACAAAGGTAGAAGATATTCTTCTGTTTAATTTGATAATTATATTGATATGGTAGGTGGGAATAAGTATCTAAAATAATTTTTGATAATAATAATTTTGTAGTCCTTTCAAGGGACGACAGGGTGAAATATTGAAGAACTAAAAACGCCGATTAACTCCATTTCGCCTATAGTTTCAGGCATATATCATCTAGTTCATGTGTAATATGGACTGTCGGACAGTGTAACTTGCCAATTTTCCAACCAATCTACACGAGATTTTAATTATTTAATTTATTTAATTTTTTTTTAATCATTATGTATTTGTGCATTTGTTTGTAACACCCAAAAGGAAACGAGTTAGACCCACCGCTTATTATACAGATCGGCTTAGAATCACTTTCTGAGTCGATTTAGCAATGTCCGTCTGTCTGTCTGTCCATCTATTGTTGTAATCAAATTACAGGTCGCAATTATAGTCCGATCTTAACAAAATTTGCCGAACGCTATTTAATTTGAAGCAAATCGGTTCAGATTTAGATATAGCTCCCATACAAATGTTGCTCCCGATTTGACATTTGCCGATCTAGGAACCACATATTGAACCCGATTTTCTTTAAATTTGGTATAACATGTTATAATCTAACTAGAAATACCTGTGTCGAAATCGGGCTAGATCGGTTCAGATTTAGATATAGCCCCCATACAAATGTCGCCCCCGAGTTGACTTTGTCCGCTCTAGAAACCAGATATTAAACTTGATTTGCTTCAAATTTGGCACAGTTCCCTATAATTTAAGTGGAAACAGCTATGGTGAAAATCGGCAGATCGGTTCAGATATAGATATAGCTCCCATACAAATGTTGCTCCCGATTTGACATTTGCCGATCTAGGAACCACATATTGAACCCGATTTTCTTTAAATATGGTACAACATCTTATAATCTAACTAGAAATACTTGTGTCGAAATCGGGCTAGATCGGTTCAGATGTAGATATAGCCCCCATACAAATGTCGCCCCCGAGTTGACTTTTTCCGCTCTAGAAACCAGATATTAAACTCGATTTGTTTCAAATTTGGCACAGTTCCCTATAATTGAAGTGGAAACAGCTATGGTGAAAATCGGTCAGATCGGTTCATATTTAGATATAGCCCCCATACAAATGTCGCTCTCGATTTGACTTTTGCCGCTCTAGAAATTACATATTGTACCCGATTTTCTTCAAATTTGGCTTAACACCTTATAATCTATATAGAAACAGCTATTCTGAATGTGGGTAATATTGGTTCAGATTTAGATATAGCCCCTATACAAATGTCGCTTCCGATTTGTCTTTTGGCGCTATATAATCAACAAAAACACCTGTGGTGATAGTGGGTAAGATCGGTTCATATTTAGATATAGTCCCAATACAAATGTTGCTCCCAAATGTTTAATCGATTTTGGCCAAACTATATGTATTATATTTCACATATTTTGTTCCAGGTTTCAATAAAACCCCATACAAATTTCCTTTCCGCTTTAACATTTTTTGTCAACCACATATATTTATAGGATACAAAAACCTTGAACTGTATTCGGATAAAAAGTGGAGTGTGTCATATAGTCGGCCCGGCCGACTTTAACCTTTCCTTACTTGTTTTATAACGATAGACATTCCCCATTCGAAAACGATTCGAAATCGTATCGTCTAGAAGAAAAATAATATTGCGGCAACTATCATATTCGCATTGCGGAAGTTACCTCAATTGGAGAAGTTTGTGTGGCCAGGGCGATACGCCAAGGCAATACGAAAGCAATACATCCGGATGATAAATCGGCGACATTGCCAGATTATCATCCGCAAGAAATCTGGATGATATCGCCATAATATCACCTGGAAGATAAAAATGTGATATCGCCAGATAACCACCTAAACGACAAAAACGCAATTTTCCATGTTTTTATGTTTTTCATATTTCAAAATTAATAATTACATAAAATGGTGAATAAAGAAATAAAATAAGCTCATAAATGATAAGACTAAGAGATATTAAATAGATGGACATCACTGCTGTTTTCGCCTTATGTTCTTTATTATTTCGGTCTTTCGCATGCTTCTGGTTAATCAAAATGGACGTTTTTGCACTTGGGTTTGGAAAAGAACCAACGCATATGCCTGAAAAGAAATCAAATAATATGCATATATTCCGCTTAAATACCTTTAGATGCATTTAAATTTTATAATTTTGAGTCGACGGCTTCTCCTTGGTTCCCATCCAAGTATATTAAGCTTTTTGAGAGCGTGTCTTATCAAAACTACATGCCACTCCTCTAATTCGTTTTGAAGACATTGCCTCTGTGAAATGAAAAAAAATCTTAATGCCTGATAAAATTTTGTACCCAAAAGATCTGCATCAATAATCAACTTACCAGTTGGCTTTTCAACTTGTAACTTGTAACTTCTGTTTTAATTATTGCGTGCCATGCACCAACAAAATATGAAAAGAAACACGGATTTCTAATGAAACATATATTTTCTTTTATTATTTCCGAAACAATCATACGGAAAATGACAACAAAATCAATATCGCCAACATTTCTTCAAAATGATACAAGGGTGGTGATAAGAAAAAATTGTTTTGATGAATTTCATCATAATGATAAATGGAAGATATTGCCGCAATATCTTCTTGGTGATATATCATCCAAATGTTTGTAGGGTCATTACTTCGTTAGAATGTCAGTTATTCAAAAATAAAACAAAATCATTTTTCTTTTCCTTTTTTAATTTTCCTATTTTGTCGATCAAGACATTGTTTCAAAAAAAAAAAGACTACAAACTACTACGAAACTAAAAGTACGAATTTGAAAAAAATCCGCAAACCAACCAAAAATACACAACCATAGGGATGTACACATCGAACTGGTCCATTTCGAGAAGTAATGGGTTCACCGCATGTTTTGTCAATATGTCGATTATTTGATATTCTGTATGACATGTGGCGCTAATTGACTCACGAAATCTACACAGCTCGCCATACGTCCGTTTGAAGAAGCAACGTTGCCTCGGGAATCTCTCGTGGGTTCTCTTCAGTGCAATTGCGACAAGTTTTCTTATTGACGTGTCCATTGTGCCGACAATGAACGGCATCATATTGCTATAAAGCAGTGAGCAATTGAAAAGTGAAATCACTAAAATATTAGGGACTTTTCAATAAAATTATCCTTGAAGACGATAATTGCCCTGCCTTAAACTTCCCAAAACTGTCTCGTACTTCACAGACGCACTTGCAGTGCCAAAATGCCATTGTTTATTGGTTTTCTTATCAAATCGCATTATCATCGCCATAAACAATTACAACGATCACCACCACAACAATAACGACGGCTCCATTTAAACAATAAAATTTTAATTTGAATACGAATTTGTTGCACTTTACAGCCATCGTCAGTTGGGCCAAAACAAAAAGCATAGATCACGGGCTGATTGTCGACACTAGCCAAAACGACCAAAAGACCTCCATGCACGGAGGCAGGGACGCTCGGAGTGACTGCATTATTGTTTTCCATGTGGTGTCGTTGAATGTTCGAGTACTCTCGGATACCAAACCACCCCACCTCATATGCCCCATTGACACCTGTTTTTTGTTGTTCGTTTTTAGCCAAAAAATGCAAAAAGGCGGATATTGGCAAATACTTTTGTATTTCAATACGATTCGAGAGTATATTAAATCGAATCGAATCGAATTGAAGCGAACTGTACTGAGCTGAACTGAATTAATCTGAATTGAATTGAATTTAATGAATATCTTTTGCTGAGCGATGGATAGATGGATGGTTGGCTGTGCCTTGGTCGACTACTCGCTGGAAACAAATGAAATTGATTTCGTTTTCGAATTCGATTTCAGTGGCAGCGTCAGCTTCAGTTTACATTGACATTGATGGCGGCAATGAAACATCCGCCGCCGTTACTGACTTAGCCATGCAATCTATACCAAACGTATTGGGCGGGGGAATTTTATGGGATTTTTTCAGTTTTGTTTTGTTTCAGCAGCATCGATTTCATTTTAATCGGCGGGGAGTTGGTTGTGTATCCGTAAAATTGGAAAACCATACTTAGTCACGTTAATACGCGTACAGTCAGCCAGAGTGTGAACTGATTGCGAAACCCCAATCTCATTATGGTTCTAATTAGATTTTAATTTGGTTGGCGTTTTGCTGCAAATGTTGGTGTTGGTTTTAATGATTTTTGTCTTAAGAACTTTAAATTCTTCCGGTTGGTTTCTGTATCAATTGTATCAATAGTTTTGCGTTCAAATCGTTTTCATGAAATACTTTTTAGCATTTTCGCCAAATTTCATTTCGCAAACGGAAGTTCGCAAAAGTGGCACCATGTAAAATTCGTCCAAAACCAAAGGTGATTGATTAACACTTCCTCAGTTCGGCATTTGTTTGGCAGCGATTGGTTGCAGGAAGTGCTCTATTTTATCATGGTTATCAATGTTCTTGTTGAGCGGTGAATTGGTTATATTGATAATAACTCATGCTAGAGTTTATAATATCTATGAAATTGGTAGTTAACAGACTGCCGCCATGTTTGGTTGGCATGGCTAATGCGAATTCGTGGCAAGTGCTGTCGTTTTCAGAAATAACAATCCCAATAATGTTGACCTCATCGCTAAATTGAAAATATTTTTTGAATCTGAAGCATTAGTTTCAGAAATTTATTGTGAGAAAAAAATCGTTTAAGAATAATTCCACAAACGTACTTTTAGGGAGTAAAGTGGGAGTAAAAGGGATCAAAATGCAACAAACGTCCTGATCATTAAATTCATGTCCGCAACGACATGAATTAATTGCTTTCTGAGGTTCCTGTATTAGAGCTGGGTATATTAGGATGGGTCACGAAACTAAATGGCTGCGGTCCCCCCCAAAAATGAAGATTGGGTTGTTTAATGCTGATCTACAAAATATTTCGTCACTCGATCAAGCCATCTGTGAACTAAACGCTCCTGAAAATACCACTAAAAATCACGTTTTCCCGTGTAATTTTTTATGCTGCATTTGTGTCCATTTTTTCTGAATTAATAGAACCTTGGAAGCACTTTAAACAAAAAAATATTCTTCTCTTCGAATAACTCATTGATAGAATTATTGGATGTTTATATTGATTTTTTGTGGGTTTTAAGGTGATAGCTAAACACTTGTGTTCTTTGGAAACACGAAGGAATCAATACCTTTCAAATGATGCATAAATGATGAATATCGGACGAAAAATGGCGCCACTGACTCCATTTTTGTGAAATAATTTAATACAGGGGATGGTTTTCAGAGCGATTTTCGTTCAAACTCTTTTTACAAAAATTAGCGCTGCGGCGTGAATTTCATTCCGATTTTCATCATTTAGGCATCATTCGAAATGTATTGACTGCAGCTATTTATTTTATTTAAAATACTACCACCAAATACGAAAAAGCTTTCAGTTGTCACTATGAGAATCCACAAAAAATACAAGAAACGTCCAATAATTCGGTCAGTAAGTTACTCAAAGACAAGAAAAGTGCTTTCAACGGTCTATTATTTCAGAAAAAAGATTTGGACAAAAATGCAACACAAAACAAGTAAGGAAATACACTCCACTTTCTATCCGAATACAATTCAACTCGGTAAAAAGTGAAAACGGGAAGAACTTTTGTATGTAATCATAGGCTAATATGACCTGGTCCAATTTGTCAAATCGAAAAGAATATTTGTATCGGGGCTATATCAAAACATGGATTAAATTGACTAACTTTCAAAATAAGTTCTTCCAGTTCAAATATAACGTGTTATGCCCACTTCAAAGAAATTCGGTGCAAATTCGTGGTTTCTGGGGCGGAAAAAGTATATCTGGGAGCGAAATTTGTATGGGAGCTATATATAAATCGGAACCGATCCATCACATTTTTACCACAGGTGTTTCTAGCTGAAATATAAGATGTTTTGCCGATTTTGAAGAAAATCTCTTGTAATATATGGTATCTAGAGTGAAAAGAGTCAAATCGGGAGTGAAATTCGTATGGGAGCTATATGTAAATCCGAACCGATCTGACCCATTTTCACTATGGATGTTTCTAGGACAAAAATAATATATTTTGCCTAATTTGAAGAGGATCTATTAAAATATGTGGTTTCTAGAGCGGAAAAAGTCAAATCGGAAGCGAAATTTGTAAGGGAGCTATATATAAATCGGAACCGATCTAACCCATTTTAACCACAGGTGTTCCTAGTTGAAATATAAGATGTTTTGCCAAATCTGAAGACAATTTGATACAATATGTGGTTTCTAGAGTGGAAAGAGTCAAATCGGGAGCGAAATTTGTATGGGTGCTATATGTAAATCTGAACCCATCTGGCCCATTTTCACTATGGATGTTTCTAGGACAAAAATAATATATTTTGCCTAATTTGAAGAGGATCTATTAAAATATGTGGTTTCTAGAGCGGAAAAAGTCAAATCGGGAGCGAAATTTGTATGGGAGCTATATGTAAATCTGAACCGATCTAACCCATTTTTACCACAGGTATTTCTAGTTGAGATATAAGATGGTTTGCCAATTTTGAAGAACCTCTGTTGTTATATGTGGTATCTAGAGTGAAAAGAGTCAAATCGCGAGTGAAATTCGTATGGGGGCTATATCTAAATCTGATATCAAATTCAATAGCTTTCGTTCTTATCCCGAAACACTTCGTTGTGCAAAGTTTCATTTAGTTCTGTCTACAATTGCGACCTGTATCGTGATTACAAGAATAGATGGACGGACAGACAGACAGACAGACGGACATTGCTAAATCGATTCAAAAGGGATTCTAAGTCGATTGGTGTAATTAGCAATGGGTCTATGTCTCTTCCTTTTGGGTGTTACAAACAAATGCACAAAGACATAATACTCTCGTGGAGTGTATAAACATGATTTTTAGGGGTATTTTATTTCCTAGCCATATGCTAGGCTTGCTCTAGGAACGTCGTTGAACAATCCAAACTTTATTTTCGTGGGGTGACTGGATATTATTTTTCCATTTGTATGGACTGCGACCCAGCCTAGTGTATATGTTATATGGTTAGATCTTACTGCAAAAGTGCAGCAGCTTAGGAATAGATAGTTATCCATGGGATGGACCATGTAACATTTTAAATTTGAACTACCGATTACTTTGAAAGGAAGAATAACATTAATTTTTATACACTCCACGAGAGTATTATGTCTTTGTGCATTTGTTTGTAACACCCAAAAGGAAACGAGATAGACCCATTGTTAATTATACCGATCAACTTAGAATCACTTTTTGAATCGATTTAGCAATGTCCGTCTGTCTGTCTGTCCGTCCGTCCATCTATTCTTGTAATCACGATACAGGTCGCAATTGTAGACAGAACCAAATGAAACATTGCACAACGAAGTTTTTCGGGACAAGGACGAACGCTATTTAATTTGAAGAAAATCGGTTCAGATTTAGATATGGCCCCAATACGAATTTCACTCCCGATTTGACTCTTTTCACTCTAGATACCACATATTACAACAGATTTTCTTTAAAATTGGCAAAACATCTTATATTTCAACTAGAAACACCCGTGGTAAAAATGCGTTAGATCGGTTCAGATTTATATATAGCTCCCATACAAATTTCGCTCCCGATTTGACTTTTTCCGCTCTAGAGACCACATATTTCACTTGATTTGCTTCAAATTACCTTGCATTACCTTATAATTCTACTAGAAACATCTGTGTTGAAAATGGATTAAATCGGTTCAGATTTAGATATATCCCCCATACAAATTTCGCTCCCGATTTGACTTTTTCCACTCTAGAAACCACATATTGTATCAGATTGTCTTCAGATTTAGTAAAACATCTTATATTTCTACTAGAACCACCCATGGTGAATATAGGTCTGATCGGTTCAGATTTATATATAGCTCCCATACAAATTTCGCTCCCGATTTGACATTTTCCGCTCTAGAAACCACATATTGTATCATATTGTCTTCAGATTTGGCAAAACATCTTATATTTAAACTAGGAACATCTATGGTGAAAGTAGGTCAAATCGGTTCAGATTTAGATATAGCCCCCATACAAATTTCGCTCCCGATTTGACTTTTTCCGCTCTAGAAACCACATATTGTATCAGATTGTCTTCAGATTTGGTAAAACATCTTATAATCTTACTAGAAACCCCTATGCTGAAATTGGGTAACATCGGTTCAGATTTAGATATAGCCCCCATATAAATATCGCTCCCGATTTGACTTTTGCCGCTTTAAAAGCCACATATTGTGCTCGATTTTCTTTAAATTTGGCACAACATCTTACAATCTTACTAGAAACACTTATGCTGAAATTGGGTAAGATCGGTTCAGATTTAGATATAGCCCCCATATAAATGTCGCTCCCGATTTGACTTTTGTCGCATTAAAAGCCACATATTGTGCTCGATTTTCTCTAAATTTGGCACAACATCTTATAATCTTACTAGAAACACCTATGCTGAAATTGGGTAAGATCGGTTCAGATTTAGATATAGCCCCAATACAAATGTCGCTCCCGATTTGACTTTTGCGCTATAGAAACCTCACATTGTACCCGATTTTCTTTAAAATTGGCATAACATCTTATAGTCCAACTAAACAAAACTATGGTGAAAGTGGGTAAGATCGGTTCAGATTTAGATATAGCCCCAACACAAATGTTGCTCTCAAATGTTTAACCGATGTCCAAATGTCCTTTCCGATTTAACATTTTTTGTCAAACACATACATTTGCAGGATACAAAAAACATTCCCGTTTTCACTTTTTCACCGAATTGAATTGTATTCGGATAGAAAGTGGAGTGTATCATAGAGTCGGCCCCGCCCGACTTTAGCTTTTCCTTACTTGTTATTTTTATTTTCAGGTTTGTGTTGTACATTTGCAAAATGGGACGCTATACGCTCGAACAAAATTGGGAAATATTAAAAGGTTACTTCCAAAGTAGTGAATCTTTAAAGCAAACTCTAAGAAATTTACGTGGACAAGTTTTGAGAAGAGATCGGTCTTCAGTTCACTCACTTTCATCTCGGTGACTATGTCAATAAGCAAAATTGCTGCATATGTGGTTCAGAGAACTTACACGTGACTATTGAAAAGCCAATGCATCCACAACGAGTCACTGTTTGGTGTGGATTTTGGGTTGGCGGCATCATTAGTTATGTACTGGAAAATTTGGTTGATCGTGACCAGTCGTGCTAGTCATATGTAATGTGTAATGTATTTAATTGTAATGAGATAGAAAGTCCGTCCGTCTTTAGCCTTTCCTTACTTGTTTGAGAGATACACATATGTCCATACTTTGGTATAACCCAAATGGGGCACCATTCTGATCTATTAAGCTCTAGAAACTACATCTTACATCAGATCTTCATAAAATTTTGCAGATCATTATATTTTTCAACTATTAATACCTACCGTGAATGAGAAAAATATAGGCCATGTTTTGGACCAGGCCCAAAATGTTGTTAAAGGCCCCTTTTGAAATGTCGGTCCGATTCATCCTATTACTACTGTATAATTTGTTTTTGTCTGTCGGATAATTGGATCAATTACCATATTATTAACCATATTCGATAAATATGACTAAAGATGAATTTATAGTAACTGTATAATTTATATGAACTACATTAAATTGATCCCATGAAATAACTGGGTTTAGTAATCAAAGCGAGGTACATACGCAGGGAGTGGTGTAGGATATTATATAGTCGGCCCCGCCCGACTTTAGCCTTTCCTTACATATTTTATTAAGATAATATTGGTATGGTTCAATTATGTATGGAACACAACATCGGTCAAGTGGCCGCCGCGACCTCGTCGGCACACCTCCATCCGATGGTCCAAATTTTGGATGACGCTGAGGCATAATTGAGGTTCTATGTCGTTAATGTGCCGAATTATATCATCCTTTATCTCTTGAATTGTTGCTGGCTTATCGACGTACACCTTTACTTTCAAATAACCCCAAAGAAAGAAGTCCAACGGTGTCAAATCACATGATTTTGGCGGCCAATTGACATCGCCACCACGTGAGATAACACGGCCATTGAATTTTAGCTGTGTGGCAAGTAGCACCGTCCTGTTGAAACCACATATCGTCCACATCCATATTTTCCAATTCGGGCCATAAAAAGTTCGTTATCATCTCACGATAGCAAAGACCATTCACAGTAACTGCCTGACCGGCCTCATTTTGAAAAAAATACGGCCGATGATGCCGCCAGCCCATAAACCGCACCAAGCAGTCACTCTTTGTGGGTGCATTGGTTTTTCGACAATCACTCTTGAATTATTATTCGCCCAAATGCGCCAATTCTGCGTATTGACGAATCCACTGAGGTGAAAATTTGCCTCATCACTGAAGATGATTTTCTTCGAAAATTTATCACCCACTGTTGCCTTGATTTGAACGCCCATTTTAATATAAAGCCAGACGCGTTGCTCGATTGTGTATCTTTCCATGGTTCAAATTGAGTTAGTCTGAAATTGAGAAATGTCAAATGAAAAATGAAATGAAAAAAACTTGACGTTTAGCTGCGGTTCACATTCTACATCGGTCCTTACAAGTTAACCACCCTTTACAACTTAAGTCCATTTGTATAAAATAATATTATAATTATACGTTTAAAAGTAGAATTGGATAAGATTCATCTCACAAATCCACGAAGGTTAGGAACACAAATATTTTGGGGAAAATGTTCGATTAAGTCCATTGCTCCGGACTGGATAGGGAAGATATGCGATTGTTTTTGGGATATTAGAATTGGTGATAAATTGGAAAAATAGAGAAATCCGATTAAAAAGGACAATTTTTATCTAGGCCTAACGACGGACTCAGCCTAAAGACGCAACAAAAATGGATAGTTTACGAAATAATATAAAAATGAAAATGGGAAGATTATAGAATTAAGTGGAGGACGGCTACGAAAATATCGCAATCGGTAAAAAGAAGAAATTTTTCTTAATAGAAGAGAATGTGAGAATTACCAATAGGTTCTAACAAATTTCAATAGAGATGCAAGAGACTGGTACGGATTTTATTCTGACATCCAATATTAATACCAAATTACCCAAAATGGTCATCAGGGTGTATTTATATCGGGTGAAACCAGGAGCCCAACTGACTGATTTTTTTTCATTCAATGGCTCACCATTCAAAAAAATATTTGTATTTTGTTGTTGCCGAATTTGTTTTTACTCTGCTGCTATCACATATATACATATATTGTGTTCAATAATTTATATGTAAAATAATTGAAAATCATCAAAACACCTTTGCTTTTATTAATCAAAAAATATCAATACAAAAATTGATAATCGAAATAAAAATCCAGTCGTTCTTGAACTTCATAACGAATTACTACGAGTTACTCAAGATGAATTTCCCAGAGAACGGTGAATGTCAGTAATGACAAAACTGAGTCCTCCAACGATGACCAAGAAGAAGGACAATCTTTGGCCGATCCCCAGCAGGTGCTGCGCGATAAGTGTGGTGAAATACCTCACATCTCCGGCCTCTTGGATACGCTTCACGAATGCAATGAGCGCGTCAATGGCAAACGTAAAACCCAAGAAACGTGTGAACAAGAACTCTTCGATTACGTGCATGCCCTGGACCATTGTGTGGCCAAGACTTTGTTCTCAAGATTGGCCTAAATTTGCAAAAACATATTTTTTTAATTTACAAAAAACTGTAATTAAAACTAAGACAAAATACAAACGACTAGCATAGCTGTGGTCTATGTCTCGCGCGCAACATGCTTCAATTATTATTTTAATTCGTAAAGCAATCGAAGTGAGTGTGTTTGTTTGTTTATAATTAAAGCAGCCACCAGCAGCTATTTTTGTGGGCTGAACCTTAGCAGTCGATCTAATAAAAAATATGCATCAGGCCAAAGTAATTGGATGTGTATTTTAACGGACACTTCTTAGAACTGGTGGCATTTTAGCGTATTTTTATTTGTGGTTAACTTTGCCACAAAGTATTGACGTTAGCAGACCTAATAAGCCTGCAATGACCTTGCTGTCGGATTAAAGGGATAACAAAGCGGCACAATGGTTTTTCCGAAAATTACGTGTCTGCTTTGTCACAAAATTAATATTAAAATATTTATAATTTATTTCATAATTTAAAATGTGGAAGTTAAAATAATCACCCTTATCACGTAAGTCGTAGTCGAATTTCGACAGCTGTCGTAGTCGAATTTGCATTTCGTCGGTATCATGTAACAAATTCGACGTGACTAGAACATTTTCGTCGTAGTCGATTTTGTTAAAAATTTTTGTTAATTTTTTTTCTTTATATTTGATCTTTCCACTTTTTTATTGTAGATTTTTGTCAAAATTTTCATTTTTCAAATCTTTTAACCAATAAAAATACCAAATTCCTTGGGAGTCATAATTTCCATTCTTAAATTACGTATGTAATTCAAGAAATAAAATTATATGTTTTTGCTTTTTATATTAGTTTAATAGAACTAAATCCATTAACTTTTGATTTGATTAATTTTTTCCATTTTTAATTTTTTTTTACTCTAGTCACTTGCAAAATATTCAGTGACAGTTTTTGTCGAATTTCACAGTCAAATACGACATACGCGATACCAAAAATGTAAATTTGTGACACGAGTCGAAAATTCGACACGACTACGACTTACATGATGAGGGTGAATATCCATATTTCAAATAATATCCATATTTGAGGAAGTCAGCAACAGGCCATTCCTACAATCTCAATTACATGATGCCATCATATATCAACACCTTAGTCCGAGATGACACTATAATCTGTCTCCTATTTTGCATCTTATCTCCAAAGCGATAGGTATTTAGTACTCAGTAATTAGTTCTAAAAAATATAATAAAACCGTTTCTGATTTAAACTCCCCAGTGCAATTACGCAACCTGCTGAGACGGGTTATTAACAAATCCAATTTGATGTTCTTGTGGCTATCGCTGTTGCACTCTTAACTATAACATCTAATTAAGAATTTTATGAACCCTTAAAATAATTACTCACATTCACTGTTCACATTTCAATTGAAAGACAAATACTGCGATTGTGACTGTTGGTGTTTTTTTGAATATCAAACCTTGATACACTTTAGAGTGATAAACCAAAAATTTGGTTTTGTTTAAAGCGTTTGCAGCCAGCCATCCATTTATCCAGCCAAGCGGCAGTCAGCATTTGGTCGTAGGTTTCTTTGCATGTCATACCACAACGAACCAGAGAGCAGACAAAAAAACTCAAACTGAAAATAATAATAATGATATTATTAACTAAATGTATGCACTCAATTAAGACTCTGTGCTAAATTATAATTAAAAGTAATGGCTAGAGTATGTAGCGCATTTTGGGCGGTTGACAAAACTAGTGACATAATATCATAGGGTGGTTGCCAAGCCTGCTGCAAATGGGTAAAGTATAATCTGGGAAAATGTTGTAAATGTAATTGTCATTAAGGATAAATTAAATCAAGAAATATTTGCCAATTATAAAAACAGTATATCCTTACCAAAATATAAAACAAGTAAGCAAAGGCTAAAGTCGGGCGGAGCCGACTATGTGATACACTCCACTTTCTATCGGAATACAATTCAATTCGTTAAAAAATTGAAAACGGGAAGGATTTTTGTATGCTTCCTAATCATAGACTAATATGACCCGACCCAATTTGTCAAATCGAGAAGAATATTTGTATCGGTGCTTTATCCAAACATGATGTGACCCACTTACACAATATGAAGAAATTCTCTGAAAATACGTGGTTTCTGGGGGGGAAAGTCAAGCTGGAAGCGAATATAAATATAAAGCTATATATAAATCTGAACCGATCTGACTCATTTTCACCATGGGTGTTTCTAGTGGAAATATTAGATATTTTGCCAAATTTGAAGAAGATCTGTTAAAATATGTGCTATCTAGAGCACTAAAAGTCAAATAGGGAGCGAAATTTGAATGGGAGCTATATAAATCTGAACCGATTTGACCTATTTTCACCAGAGGTGTTCCTAGTTTAAATATAAGATGTTTTGCCAAATTTGAAAACAATCTGATAAAATATATGGTTTCTAGAGCAGAAAAAGTCAAATCGGGAGCGAAATTTGAATGGGAGATATATATAAATCTGAACCGATCTGACCCATTTACACCTTGGCTGTTTATAGGACAAATATAAGATGTATTGCTAAATTTAAAGATAATGTGATAAAATATGTGGTTTCTAGGGCGGAAAAAGTCAAATTGGGAGCGAAATATGTATGGGAGCTATATATAAATCTGAACCGATCTAAAACATTTTCATCACAGGTATTTCTTGTTGAAATATAAGATGTTTTGCCAATTTTGAAGAAATTCTGTTAAAAAATGTGGTATCTAGAGTGAGAAGAGTCAAATCGGGAGTGAAATTCGTATGGGGCCTATATATAAATCTGAACCGATTTTCTTCAAATTAAATAGCTTTTGTCTTTATCCCGAAAAACGTAGCTGTGCAAAGTTTCATTTGGTTGTGGGTACAATTGCGACCTGTACTTTGATTACAAGAATAGATGGACAGACAGACGGACATTGATAAATCGATTCAAAAACTGATTCTAAGTCGATCGGTATAATTAACAATGGGTCTCTCTCGCTTCCTTTTGGGTGTTACAAACAAATGCACAAAGACATAATACTCTCGTGGAGTGTATAAAAATCCGCGTGATTTTGTAAGGTCGCTACATTAATTCGTGGGCTCATATAGGTCACTTTCAAAGTAGGTACTCTTAGTGGAAATATAACATGATCTGCAAAATTATATCGAGATCCAATTTGTATGGGGTCCCATATATTTTACTTTCATACTATTCTTAGTTGAAATATAATATAATCTGCAAAGTTTGATAAACACTCGATGTAAAATGTGTTTCCTAGAGGGGTAATAATAACCAGTAAGGAAAGGCTAAAGTCGGGCGGGGCCGACTCTATGATACACTCCACTTTCAATCCGAATACAATTCAATTCGGTGAAAAAGTGAAAACGGGAAGGTTTTTTGTATCCTGTAAATGTATGTGTTTGACAAAAAATGTTAAATCGAAAAGGACATTTGCATGAGGATATATTGAAACCTGGAACGAAATAGGTGAAATATAAAATGTATAGTTTAGCCAAAATCGGTTAAACTTATGGGAGCAACATTTGGATTTGGGCTATATTTAAATCTGAACCGTCAGATTATAAGATGTTGTGCGAAATTTAAAGAAAATCGAGCACAATATGTGGTTTCTACAGAGAAAAATGTCAAATCGGGAACGACATTTGTATGGGGGCTATATCTAAATCTGAACCGATTTGACCTATTTTCACCATAGATGTTCTTAGTTTAAATATAAGATGTTTTGCCAAATCTGAAGACAATCTGATACAATATGTGGTTTCTAGAGCGGAAAAAGTCAAATCGGGAGCGAAATTTGTATGGGAGCTATATATAAATCTGAACCGATCTGACCGATATTCACCATGGGTGTTTCTAGTGGAAATATAAGATGTTTTATCAAATCTGAAGACAATCTGATACATTATGTGGTTTCTAGAGCGGAAAAAGTCAAATCGGGAGCGAAATTTGTATGGGAGCTATATATAAATCTGAACCGATCTGTCCGATATTCACCATGGGTGTTTCTAGTGGAAATATAAGATGTTTTACCAAATCTGAAGACAATCTGATACATTATGTGGTCTCTAGTGCGGAAAAAGTTAAATCGGGAGAGAAATTTGTATGGGAGCTATATATAAATCTGAACCGATCTAACACATTTTTACCACAGGTATTTCTAGTTACAATATAAGATGTTTTGTAAATTTTAAAGAAAATATGTTGTAATATGTGGTATCTAGAGTGAAAAGAGTCAAATCGGAAGTGAAATTCGTATGGGGGCTATATCTAAATTTGAACCGATTTTCTTCAAATTAAATAGCGTTCGTCCTTATCCCGAAAAACATCGTTGTGCAAAGTTTCATTTGGTTATGTCTACAATTGCGACCTGTATCGTGATTACAAGAATAGATGGACGGACGGACGGACAGACTGACAGACGGACATTGCTAAATCGACTCAGAAAGTGATTCTAAGACGATCGGTATAATTAACAATGGGTCTATCTCGTTTCCTTTTGGGTGTTACAAACAAATGTACAAAGACATAATACTCTCGTGGAGTGTATTTAAATGGGGGCCATTTGTTAGGGCGCTACATTCAAAAGTGGACCCATGCAGATCACATTCAAAGTAGGTATTCTTTACTGAAATATAACATAATCTGTAAAATTGTATCAAGATCCAATGTAAGATGTGGGTTCTAGAGCGATAATAGTGTAAACTAGGGCCCATTTGTATGGGGGCTATACCAAAACATTGACCTCTATAGTTGGTTTTCAAAATAAGCGTTTCCAGTCTAAGTGTAACATTGTATGGGAAATTTGATCAAGATCCGATGTAAAATGTGCATTTTAGAGCAGTAATATTGTAAATCGGAGGTATATTTGTATGGGGGCTATATCAAGCCATGGTTCAATGTAGTCCACTTTCCCGTTAACTGTTTCTAGGTCAAATATAAGACGATCTTGAAAATGCTGTAATGATCCCAAGTAAAATGTGTATTCAAGAGCAGTAAGAGAGTTAATTATAGGGATATTTGTATGGAGGCTATATCTAAATCTGATCCGGTTTCCTCCAAATTCAATAACAATCGTCATTGGGCTGAAAAATAATTTCTGCCGAATTTCATGAATCGTTTCAGCTGGTGATTCTAAGCCGATCCGTATACTTAAAGGTGGGTCTAGCTCCATTATTTCTTAGTGTTGCAAACATTTGGCGGAAAACTAACTTATAATATCTTAGTCCACGAAGTGGTGGTAAAAATCCAGTCTCCTGCTTTCATCTGATATAAATACACCTTGGATGCTATGAACAAATTATAAAAATCACTTTCCTGGAAAAATAATGCAAGGAAATTGAAAACACACAAGTACACAAGTATGTTTTACGTTACACGTGATTAATCCTTAAAGGATTTCCAATAATGGACTAATGTTAGATTTTGACATTGTAGAGCATTATAAAGGGTGATTTTGTAAAAGCTATAGGAAAGTTTTTCAAAA
This sequence comes from Polietes domitor, assembly GCA_947397865.1. Classification (NCBI taxonomy): domain Eukaryota; kingdom Metazoa; phylum Arthropoda; class Insecta; order Diptera; family Muscidae; genus Polietes; species Polietes domitor. The sequence continues at coordinate 63,004,634 of OX377622.1, forward strand.
AAAACACATAAAATTCAGAAAAATGCATGAAATCTTTATTTGAATCGATAGTACGGTCCATATAATTTAATGTTTGAAGATTATTTGCATCCGCTTAGTCCAATTTTGGCATACTCTTTCCAACATTTCGGCCGGTATCTCACGAATAAATGCTTCAATGTTGTCTTCCAATGCGTCAATTGAAGCGGGCTTGTCTGTATAGACATGTGCTTTAATATAGCCCCACAAAAAATAGTCTAAAGGCGTTAAATCGCACAATCTAGGCGGCCAATTGACCGGTCCCGAACATGAAATAAAATGTTCACCGAACTCGCCTCTCAATAAGTCCATTGTTGCGCGTGCTGTGTGGCATGTGGCACCACATGTCATGCAAATCAAGCTCTTGCACTTTGAAGAAGTATGGTCCAATGATGCCACCAGCCCATAAACCGCACTAAACTGTGACTTGCAATGCTTCTGGCTAATATTCACTCCAAAATCGACAATTCTGCCTATTTACGTACCCATTGAGCCAAAAATGAGCTTCGTCGCTGAACATAATTTTTCGGTAAAAACTTCGCGATGAACTTTCTTAACAGAGCACGCATTTTGATAATAAAATTCAATAATTTGCAAGCGTTGTTCGTTTGTAAGACGATTCATGGTTAAATTATAGGCCAAACTGAAGATGTTTGACAGTGAAACAAAACACGAAACGTGCGTCAGCTGTTTTAACCAGTGTTGCCAAAAAGATAATAGCTAAAAAATCACCTTATATAATGACATTTTCAAATTATTGAAAACTTTAAGTACGGTTTTCAACAATATACGAAGTGCAACTTAGTACGTGTTTTTAATGTGTTAATGAAACCCTGGACTGCGAAGTGACTGCTTTTTAAAATATAATCTGAGTCAAAAGGTTTATATTTTCTCAAATTAATTCGATTTGAGCCTCCCATTATTTTATAGTCGTCTTTGTGAGACGACTGTGTGAGTTTGGAAGTGGTGAAATAATGGGTTCTAATGTTTCTCAAAGTATCTAAAATGTGTGAATGTACTTGGAAGAGCAAAAAGCATTGCAATATTTACATTAGCTTATTAACACAAATAACATTAGCTTATTAAATACATTAAAAAAAATAGAATTACTTTGATCAAAAATCATATATCACCAAGGCATTTGTAAATAATTTTACTTCTTTTAAAATTAGATCTGTCTATTATTTCGTGCTTCAATTAAATGTAATATAAACTGAAGATATACGTTTATAACAGCCTCCTCGAGCAATCTACATATTGAAGGAAACATTTGGTGAACGTCTTATTTCTCGAAATAGACCACTCATTTGTACGAAAAAATGGTCCATAAAATTATATTTTTAATCTTATTATTTTATTTAATCTCTGCTATAATTACTGTGAAATGCACTGCATGGTTCATCTATATGGTCAAAATTAATACATTTTCACTTGATTTTTATTCTGTTCTTTTTATTTGTTTTCTCCAAAATTGTCCTATTTATTTTATTTTCTATTTTTAAAAATTACCCACTACTGCCCTTTTTTGGAACCTCTTATCAAAAATGATTTGGTCTACATGCAACTTGACTGCTTTTGATTTTTTTCTGAACATCAGAAATAACTCTTGTGCTAATTTGATTTTTCTCAGACTTTATAATATGTGACAAGGACTTGTTGAAAGTCCATGACGTACACACCCATATCATGCAATTTTGATACACAACCAGTAAGGAAAGGCTAAAGTCGGACGGGGCCGACTCTATGATACACTCCACTTTCAATGAAAACGGGAAGGTTTTTTGTATCCTGTAAATGTATGTGTTTGACAAAAAATTTTATATCGGAAAGGACATTTGTATGAGGATATATTGAAACGTGGAATGAAATAGGTGAAAGATAAAATGTATAGTTTGGCCAAAATCGGTTAAACTTATGGGAGCAACATTTGAATTTGGGCTATATTTAAATCTGAACCGATCTTACCCACTTTCACCATAGTTTTGTTTAGTTAGATTATAAGATGTTGCTCGAAATTTAAAGAAAATCGAGCACAATATGTGGCTTTTAAAGCGGCAAAAGTCAAATCGGGAGCGACATTTGTATGGGGGCTATATCTAAATCTGGACCGATCTTACCCAATTTCAGCATAGGTGTTTCTAGTAAGATTATAAGATGTTGTGCCAAATTTAAAGAAAATCGAGTACAATATGTGGTTTCTACAGAGGAAAATGTCAAATCGGGAGCGAAATTTGTATGGGAGCTATATATAAATCTGAACCGATCTGACCGATATTCACCATGGGTGTTTCTAGTCGAAATATAAGATGTTTTACCAAATCTGAAGACAATCTGATACATTATGTGGTTTCTAGAGCGGAAAAAGTCGAATCGGGAGCGAAATTTGTATGGGAGCTATATATAAATCTGAACCGATCAGTCCGATATTCACCATGGGAGTTTCTAGTGGGAATATAAGATGTTTTACCAAATCTGAAGACAATCTGATACAATATGAGGTTTCTAGAGCGGAAAAAGTCAAATCGGGAGCGAAATTTGTATGGGAGCTATATATAAATCTGAACCGATCTGACAGATACTCACCATGGGTGTTTCTAGTGGAAATATAAGACGTTTTACCAAATCTGAAGACAATCTGATACATTATGTGGTCTCTAGAGCGGAAAAAGTCAAATCGGGAGAGAAATTTGTATGGGAGCTATATATAAATCTGAACCGATCTAACACATTTTTACCACAGGTGTTTCTAGATACAATATAAGATGTTTTGCCAAATTTAAAGAAAATCTGTTGTAATATGTGGTATCTAGAGTGAAAAGAGTCAAATCGGGAGTGAAATTCGTATGGGGGCTATATCTAAATCTGAACCGATTTTAAATAGCGTTCGTCCTTATCCCGAAAAACATCGTTGTGCAAAGTTTCATTTGGTTCTGTCTACAATTGCGACCTGTATCGTGATTACAAGAATAGATGGACGGACGGACGGACGGACGGACGGACGGACAGACAGACGGACATTGCTAAATCGACTCAGAAAGTGATTCTAAGACGATCGGTATAATTAACAATGGGTCTATCTCGTTTCCTTTTGGGTGTTACAAACAAATGCACAAAGACATAATGCTCTCGTGGAGTGTATAAAAATTGGTTATCATATCATGATAGCGAAGAATGACCCAAATCCACAACAAAAGTAAAACTTTGTGAAGACATTCGTTACTCAACAATCACTCGTGGAAATGAGTCAGTTAAGAATTTGGGTCAAAATTGGTCAAGTAGATCCTCTCTGCGAAAGTGGACAGGTAAAATGATTTAGAAAACTGTTATACGTTTCAGCACTAGGCGCAGCGCCAACTGAAACCAAACATTCTAAGAACTTTTCGAAAATTTTCAAAATTGTTGGCAATACTGTGGGTTTTCCAACGCTAAACAACGACATTTGGTGATTTAATGACCGCGGTCAAATGCCTGGCATTATTTCATGTTTGTTTCGCTTGCTGCCCCCATTGATGCTGTCGCTGTTGTTGCTGCTGCTGCTGGGATTTTGCATTCATGGCAAAAATATGTGAATTCACCTCCCCAGCCGAGCACTCCAAAGTCAAGTCAACCGGACAAATGTAATGTACGATTAAACAGCATATTTTATTTTATTTCGTTTCATTTTATTTATTTATTATTTTGTCGTTGTTGTTAGTGTTGGTGTGGTGGTGGTGTTTTTTTTCTATTCCATACTCCTAAGATACAATCACCGCTGTCGAAATCAAAAAGTTTGATCTGCAACTTTACTGCGAATGCGCATGATTGGCCGTTTCTTGTTGAGTTGTTGGCTATTTCTTGCATTTATTTTTTTTCCTGCCAGTGGTCTTAAGAACCGCACCCCGTTGATGAACTTGAACTCTAAATGAAACCAAAATACAGAAAAAAATTACAAAAACAATATTGTTTGTGTGATACGCGAAGGGGGAAAAAGTCAAATCACTCTTTGAAATGACGGCGATTTATTGTCGACAAAAAATTAATAAAATATGAATGTATTCGTATTCATTTGCCACGCGGCTAAGTTGTGGCCAATCGAACTCACATTTGCCGTGTGTAAATGTGTAATGCCATCAAAAAGTAGTGGGAAGGGAAGGAAGGAACGTCAACGGCATTGACTGATCTCCAGTGGAGATCAATTAATGGTAATTCAATCATAACATGACATGGAGTCCAGGGGGTGGATATATCATTTTAAGAATTCGGCCAATAAAATAAAGACCCCCAATGTTCTCGGCAAAGATGCTAATGACTGCAACGACATCGTAAGGTGGCGGTTGTTGTATGAGGTCAGGGCTTATTTATTAAAAAGCCACTCAACTGGGGTGAAAGGAATCATATCTGGGGAATTACATGAATTCATATAAATCATACTACTCGGTCATGAATAGATTTCCAACTGAAATTAGTAGAGCTATTTAAACTACTTTAGGAACGCTGAACACTGAACACTGAGGGAATTCAGCATAAAAGTTTGTAAATGAATCTGTCATTTCCAACTGACCGATTTGCATAGACCTAGCTGAAGTGGTTTCGAGCTTGGGTTGTGTTGAGTTGTGAGGATCCAAATTTGGGAATCTCGCTTCTCAGCAAAGTTGCAGCATCTACAAATACGAGGAAAATTCATATAACATCTACCAATTGCTATACAAAAAATGTGGTATTTTTATTATTTCGTCTCAATATTTCCCATTTTTTATTTTTTTATTCCGTAAAATATCCAAGGATATCCATTTAAGGCAAACAGATTTATGCCGAGCATTTTAAACTTTTCAAAAAATCTAAAGAAAAAAGTAATTAATGTAATTAATTTCAAAAATCAAATTAAATGATGATTTTAATTTCAAAATAATAAAATTAAAATCAGTCAGCGATTTTTATGAAAAGACCATCTCCTAACCTTCAAGTGTTAGGAGACGTGGGATGGTCATGGCATGGCAACGTTCGACTTAACTTGCAAATGTGCCTGAAAAATTTGGTGACATATTAACCTATATGAAATCTTAACACTATATTGGTTGAACTTTAATAATGGAACACATTCACACATCCGATCAACCCAATTTGTCAGTACAGCCCAAAATCACGTGCGGGATCTCTGAACTCTTAGCCACCTAAATAAAAATTAGCTTCTTCTGAAATAACTTTTGTTCTAGTAGACATTTTTGAGTTCTGCAAAAAAACAAAATTAGACAAGGAACCAAGGATTATTTTGAGATATTAACATTACAAATTAACTAATAAAAATTTGTGTGCAAAATCTCTTAAAATGTGTGAGAAACTGTCCGACAAGGTAAAAAAAAATGAAATTACGATTTTTCAATTTTCATAATCTGAAAAACGTGAAAATCTGCAATACAAAAAATTAATTTTTTTTATTCGAATAATGAACAAATGCATAAAAATATGTAAAAACAAGTAAGGAAAGGCTAAAGTCGGGTGGGGCCGTTTATATAATACCCTACACCACTCCCTGCGTATGTACCTCGCTTTGATTGCTAAACCCAGGTATTTCATGGGAGCAATTTTATGTAGTTCATACAAATTATATAAATTATATGAATATAATTTATATGCTATAAATTCATCTTTAGTCAAATTTAACGAATATGGTAAATAATATGGTAACTGATCCAATTGTCCGACAGACAAATACAAATTATACAGTAGTATACCAAAGTCATACCAAAGTATGGACATATGGGCATCACCCAAACAATTCTCATTGCAATTCAATTCGGTAAAAAATTTAAATCGGGAAGGATTTTTTTTTTCGATTATAAAATGTTGTGCCAATTTTTAAGAAAATCGGGTACAATATGTGGTTTCTAAAGCGGAAAAAGAGAATTCGGGAGTGACATTTGTATGGGGGCTATATCTAAATCTGAACCGATCTTACCCAATTTTTGCATACGTGTTTCTAGTTGCATTATAAGATGTTCTGCAAAATTTAAAGAAAATCGGGTACAATATGTCTTTTCTAGAGCGGAAAATGTCAAATCGGGAGCGACATTTGTATGGGGGCTATATCTAAATCTGAACCGATCTTACCCAATTTTTGCATACGTGTTTCCAGTTCGATTATAAGATGTTCTGCAAAATTTAAAGAAAACCGTGTACAATATGTCGTTTCTACAACGGAAAATGTTAAATCGGGAGCGACATTTGTATGGGGGCTATATCTAAATCTGAACCGATCTTACCCAATTTTTGCATACGTGTTTCTAGTTCGATTATAAGATGTTCTGCAAAATTTAAAGAAAACCGGGTACAATATGTCATTTCTAGAACGGAAAATGTCAAATCGGGAGCGACATTTGGCTGTATCTAAATCTGAACCGATCTTACCCAATTTTTGCATACGTGTTTCTAGTTCGATTATAAGATGTTCTGCAGAAGTTAAAGAAAATCGGGTACAATATGCCGTTCCTAGAGCGGAAAATGTCAAATCGGGAGCGACATTTGTATGGGGGCTATATCTAAATCTTAACCGATCTTACCCAATTTTTGCATAGGTGTTTCTAGTTGGATTATAAGATGTTGTGCCAATTTTAAAGAAAATCGGGTACAATATGTGGTTTCTAAAGCGGAAAAAGTGAAGCGACATTTGTATGGGGGCTATATCTAAATCTGAACCGATTTCCTCCAAATTCAATACCGATGGTCATTGGCCAGAAAAAATAACTTCTGCCAAGTTTCATGACAATTGGACAACAATTGCGACCTGTAGAGTGCGAACAAGCTTAGATGGACAGCAGACGGACGGACGGACAGACAGACATCGTTAAATCGACTCAGCTGGTGATTCTAAGCCGATCGGTATACTTAAAGGTGGGTCTAGCTCGATTATTTCTTGGTGTTACAAACATTTGGCGCGAAACTAACTTATAATACCCTAGACCACGAAGTGGTGTAGGGTATAAAAACAAGTAAAAACGGCGTTAAGTTCGGCCGGGCCGAACTTTATATACCATCCACCATCGATTGCATTCCACAGAGGTTGTCGGTAGAAGTGCAGTAATATTACAGGAAAATATAAATTTTTTAATATTTTTAATTTTATAAATAAATATAAAATATTTATTATTTCAAACCACGCTTATAAGGCAAGGCAACCCAAACGTCAATTTTAAAAATAAATATTCTTATGTTTATATTTTCAAATACCATAAATACCATAAATATTGGTAGATAGTGCTACAGTTGGTTGTATTTCCATTCTATTTAAATTCCAAAAATACAAATTTTGAAAGTCCATTATCAGTCGTACGTACATAGTGCAAAATAACCTAACTTCATGATTCAACCAACTTTTTGCCGTAAAAGAAAAAGAACGAATTTGGAAAAAAACTTTATATTTTGCGTGTTTATGCACGAATTCCATGATTCCAGCTGCGCCCATTTGGTTGGTACCATTTTTACCCCTTGACGTTTCTACGCAATTGGAATTTCATCATTCTAGCTGTAGTCGTTTAGTTGGTATTATTGAAAGTACGAATTTCGAAAAATTCGTCTATTTTACGTGTCTACGCAGTCAGAGGAATGTATACTCCGAATTTCATGACTCTAGCTGCGGTCATTTGATTGATACTATTTTAATCCCCTTTTATCATTTTAACCCAAAAAGGGGGAATTTCGAAAAATGTCTACGCAATCAGAGGAATGTACACACCGAATTTCATTATTCTAGGTGTAGCCGTTTGGTGGGTACCATTTGTATCCCCTTTTTTTTGTTGACCCCAAAAAGTACGTTTTTTACATTTTAACCCCAAAAAGTAAAAATTTTGAAAAATCCGTGTATTTTACTTGTCTATGCAATCAGAGAAAGTACGAATTTGGAAAAAACCTTTTATTTTCCATGTCTACGTAGTCAAAGGAATGTATACTCCGAATGTCATAACTCTAGCTGTAGTCATTTGATTGGTACTATTTTTATCCCCTTTTTTTCATTTTAACCCCAAAAAGTAAAAATTTTGAAAAATCCGTGTACTTTACTTGTCTATGCAATCAGAGGAATGAATACACCGAATTTCATTATTCTATGTACAGCAGTTTGGTTGGTACCATTTTTATCCCTCTATTCCCATTTTACCTCTTAAAAGTACGAATTTGGAAAAAATACTTTTTTTTTACCCTACACCACTTCGTGGTCTAGGGTATTATAAGTTAGTTTTCCGCCAAATGTTTGTAACACCATGAAATAATTGAGCTAGACCCACCTTTAAGTATACGGATCGGCTTAGAATCGCCAGCTGAGTCGATGTCTGTCTGTCCGTCTGTCCGTCCGTCCGTCTGCTGTCCATCTAAGCTTGTTCGCACTCTACAGGTCGCAATTGTTGTCAGATTGTCATGAAACTTGGCAGAAGTTATTTTTTCTGGCCAAGGACCATCGGTATTGAATTTAGATATAGCCCCCATACAAATGTCGGTCCCGATTTGACATTTTCCGCTCTAGAAACCACATATTGTACCCGATTTTCTTTAAATTTGGTACAACATCTTATAATCCAACTAGAAACGCCTGTGACGAAATTGGGTAAGATCGGTTCAGATTTATATATAGCCCCCATACAAATGTCGCTCCCTATTTCACTTTTTCCGCTTTAGAAACCACATATTGTACCCGATTTTCTTTAAAATTGGCACAACATCTTATAATCCAACTAGAAACACCTATGCTGAAATTGGGTAAGATCGGTTCAGATTTATATATAGCCCCCATACAAATGTCGCTCCCTATTTCACTTTTTCCGCTTTAGAAACCACATATTGTACCCGATTTTCTTTAAATTTGGCACAACTTCTTACAATCCAACTAGAAACACCTATGCAGAATTTTGGTAAGATCGGTTCAGATTTATATATAGCCCACATACAAATGTCGCTCCCTATTTCACTTTTTCCGCTTTAGAAACCACATATTGTACCCGATTTTCTTTAAATTTGGCAGAACATCTTATAATGCAACTAGAAACACGTATGCAAAAATTGGGTAAGATCGGTTCAGATTTAGATATAGCCCCCATACAAATGTCGCTCCCGATTTGACATTTTCCGCTCTAGAAACCACATCTTGTACCCGATTTTCTTTAAATTTGGCACAACATCTTATAATCCAATTAGAAACACCTATGCAAAAATTGGATAAGATCGGTTCAGATTTAGATATAGCCCCCATACAAATGTCTGTCCCGATTTGACATTTTCCGCTCTAGAAACCACATATTGTACCCGATTTTCTTTAAATTTGGTACAACATCTTATAATGCAACTAGAAACACCTATGCCGAAATTGGGTAAGATCGGTTCAGATTTAGATATAGCCCCCATACAAATGTCGCTCCTGAATTCACTTTTTCCGCTTTAGAAACCACATATCGTACCCGATGTTCTTTAAAATTGGCACAACATCTTATAATCCAATTAAAAAACCAATGGTGAAAGTGGGTAAGATCGGTTCAGATTTAGATATAGCCCTCATACAAATGTTGCTCCCGAATGTTTAACCGATTTTGGCCAAATGTTACATATTATATTTCACCAATAAACAGACATGGTGAAAGCGCGTCACATCGTTCCTTGTTTCAATATACCCCCATACAAATGTCCTTTCCGATTTAACATTTTTTGTCAAACACATACATTTACAGGATGCAAAAATCATTCCCGATTTCAATTTTTTACCGAATTGAATTGCAATGAGAATTGTTTGGGTGATGCCCATATGTCCATACTTTGGTACGACTTTGGTATACTACGGTATAATTTGTATTTGTCTGTCGGACAATTGGATCAATTACCATATTATTTACCATATTCGTTAAATTTGAAGATGAATTTATAGCATATAAATTATACGAATATAATTTATATAATTTGTATGAACTACATAAAATTGCTCCCATGAAATACCTGGGTTTAGTAATCAAAGCGAGGTACATACGCAGGGAGTGGTGTAGGGTATTATATAGTCGGCCCCGCCCGACTTTAGCCTTTCCTTACTAGTTTCTAGCTGTTATCGTTTAATATACCATTTTTATCCCTTTTTTGCCCCATTTCACCCTCTACAAATAATAATCACTTTATCGTGCACGTTTTTGCTATAAGGGGAATGCGCATACCAAATATCAAGCAAATATAAACAGACATATTCAAAAAACATGCTTAAATACGCTAAAATATTAGGGATTATTATGGGTATTTTTAGTCCTTGTGAGGGAAAAAATTTTCCCTTTGGTCCGATTTCGCCCGGTTTCAATCCCAACCGATCTGGAAAATTTGAACGTTCTAGCTCCTTTCGTGTAAATGCTAACGTGCTTTCAACAGACGGACATGGCTAGATCGTCTTAGAAATTTATGACGATATTTCAAGGTGTTACAAACGGAATGACAAATTTAGTATACCCCCATCCTGGAGGTGGAGGGTATAATAAAAATTGTAATTTTTATACCCTAGACCACCAAGAAATAATCGAGCTAGACCCACCTTTAAGTATACCGGTCGGCTTAGAATCACCAGCTGAGTCGATTTAACGATGTCTGTCTGTCCGTCCGTCCGTCCGTTCGCACTCTACAGGTCGCAATTGTTGTCCGATTGTCATGAAACTTGGCAGAAGTTATTTTTTCTGGCCAATGACCATCGGTATTGAATTTGGAGGAAATCGGTTCAGATTTAGATATAGCCCCCATACGAATGTCGCTCCCGATTTGACTTTTTCCGCTCTAAAGTCCACATCTTGTACCCGATTTTCTTTAAATTTGGCACAACATCTTATAATCCAACTAGAAACACCTATGCAAAAATTGGGTAAGATCGGTTCAGATTTAGATATAGCCCCCATACAAATGTCGCTCCCTATTTCACTTTTTCCGCTTTAGAAACCACATATTGTACCCGATTTTCTTTAAAATTCGCACAACATCTTATAATCCAACTAGAAACACATGTGAAAAAATTGGGTAAGATCGGTTCAGATTTAGATATAGCCCCCATACAAATGTCGCTCCCGATTTGACATTTTCTGCTCTAGAAACGACATATTGTACCCGATTTTCTTTAAATTTTGCAGAACACCTTATAATCCAACTAGAAATACTTATGCAAAAATTGGGTAAGATCGGTTCAGATTTAGATATAGCCCCCATACAAATGTCGCTCCCGATTTGACTTTTTCCGCTCTAGAAACCACATATTGTACCCGATTTTCTTTAAAATTGGCACAACATTTTATAATCGAAATAGATACACCTATGCTGAATGTGGCTAAGATCGGTTCAGATTTAGATATAGTCCCCATACAAATGTCGCTCCCGATTTGACTTTTTCCGCTCTAGAAACCACATATAGTACCCGATTTTCTTCAAATTTTGCACAACATCTTATAATCCAACAAAAACACTTATGGTGAAAGTGGGTAAGATCGGTGCAGATTTAGATATATTCCCCATACAAATGTCGCTCCCGAATATTTAACCGATTTTAGTCAAACTTTACATATTATATTTCACCAATAAACATACATGGTGAAAGCGGGTCACATCGTTCCAGGTTTCAATATACCCCCATACAAATGTACTTTCCGATTTAACATTTTGTCAAACACAGTTTTATGCCGAATTGAATTGTAATGAGATAGACTTAACCTTTCCTTACTTGTTTGGGATATGCCCATATATTTAGACTTTGGTATAACCACAATTGGGCCCCATTCTGCTCTATTACAGCTCTAGAAACTACATCTTACATCGGATCTTCATCAAATTTTGCATATCATTCTATGTTTCAACTAGGAATGCCTACCGTGAATGAGAAATATATTGACGCATGTTTTGGCACAGGTCTCAAGTGTTGTTATAGGCCCCCTTCAAATGTCAGTCCGATTCATCCTATTTTTCCAGATCATGTTATATTTACTTTACTCGGAATATCTGCTGGAAAATTGGATCAATTACTTTATTATTTACCATATTCATTAAATTTGACTAAAGATGCATTTATAGTATAATTTATATGAAGTACATAAAATTGCTTCCATGAAATACCTGGGTTTAGTAATCAAAGCGAGGTATATGCGCAGGGAGTGGTGTAGGGTATTATATAGTCGGCCCGCCTGACTTTAGCCTTTCCTTACTTGCTAATTTTAATAATCCTTGGGTCCTTGTCTAATTTCGTTTTTTTACAGAACTCAAAAATGTCTACAAGAACAAAAGTTATTGAATTTTGACCGATGGATTTTGATTCTGAACCACTGTATGGCGTACAGCAAGAAAATAAGAAATATAATTTCTGCTGTCAATTGAGTTGTAAGGCACTGTGGACTGTTACCAGGGAAATACATTCGCTCTATATGTTTTGAATGTAATACATAGATTCGAATTTCAGTTATTTCGACCAAGTCATTTCTTCTTATGAAAGAAGTATTTCATATTCCGTGTGGAAATACTGCATAGCATTTTGAAGAGTGTTGTGATCTACCTGCAACTTGCTCCCAATGTGTCACATATTGTCCTAATTATTGATCTATTCTCCAGTAAACATTTCCCAAAATAAATACATTTAACAAGCTAAAGTTATTGCAAAACTATAATAATTTCATCAATATGGTTGAACGTGTAGCATTTAATTTGTATCAATTATTGATTTCCACATCCAACAATCGGCATCAACATCGTCATCATCAGCATGTTCGCTCGTGGTTACACTCATGGTAATAATCGTAAATCAAATACCGTATTAAGATATCCACATCGTGTAAGTCAATCATAATTTTGTTCGATGGCTCCTTATTTGGTCTAATAACCGATGCTGCACAAATTTCATTGGAAATTTATGACTTAAATATCGTCTGTGTATCAGTCAGTTACAACATTTAAATCGTCGCAACATTTAGAAACAAACATTGCTGCGCACCACCTCAAATTATGTGGCAAATAATTGGCGTTTATCGCTTATTATCGCGACAGTATCAGGACAAACATTTCGTAGACAGAGGACCTTAAGAGCTGTGGTGATCAGGATGGGTATTAAAAGAAAATAAATCAATATGGCTTATTGTAGCAGCATATGAATGCCATGTTTGTGGCTACCACTCTAACCTAAAATCAACATGGACGATGATCTGCTCAATACGACATAGTTTTAGCATCTCTAATTTAGGCTAGTCCAAAAAGCCATCGATATCGAACTGGCCTATTTAAAAGAATAGCAATAAATAAACTTGTTAGTCAGTTTTTCGTAAAAACATGCAAGATCCATGATTCTACTCAATACGACATAGTTTTGGCATCTCTAATTTATACTAGTCCAAAAAGCCATCGATATCGAACTGGCCTATTTAAAAGAGTAGCAATAAATCAACTTGTTAGTCAGTTTTTGGTAAAAACATGCAAGACTTTCATATCAAGAGTATCACTTAGTTCACCACAGCGGACCGCACCCAGATACTACCCATAGCACATCACTATATTTAAATAGAAATATAAAAAATAAAAAATCTATATAAAATATAACAACCAAAACCGAAACTAAAGCTACTGAAATTTATGAAAGAAAAAAATAAAAAATATTATGATTAAATAAATTCAAACATGTTCGGATATTGCGGACAATGTAATTAACATAAGAGACATTTTTCTTAGCACAAGGCATAATTGATACCATGCGGACCAATGGACAGACGGACGGACGGACAGGTGGACCATGTAAATTGCTTCTTGCTTGCATTGCAACTCTAACTGGTAAAACGACTTAATTGCATTTTTGCAATATTTCCATGGTGTTCGTTCGTTCGTACGAGTGTGTATTTTTTTCGCTCTCTTTTTTTCGTGAAAATCTAAAATTATGATGAAACATCTTATGGAAATTCGCTCAAGTGACATACTTTGCTGTGTGGCTGCTGCTGGTGGTGGTGGCGCTGCTGATTGAATGCACCTGTTGCCGTCCGTGTTTTCCTCCGGCCAAACATGACTCAAAATTCAATGTGGACACCGTCCAAATTGAACGGATTTTAGAGGATTTCAAAGTGATTAAAAGAGATGCCCACACGCTATGCCACAAATTGTGTACAAACATACAAAAATACCAAAAATAATCAATAAAAATCTGTGGCAAACAGAGCTTTATTGCTCCGCATGGAAATGTAGGAATGGAGCCATTTAATTTCAATCGATTGGCAATCACAGACGAACAATAATACTTGTAATTTCGCAACATGCAATAAATAATGAGCGTTATTTCGTCCCAAAAAGAATGATAATGGACAAAATCATGTTTTAGTCGGACAAATGTCACCGTATCACCTTACAATCTGTAGCAGAAAACGCCTTTTTATCTGAAATTAGAACTGTCAAAAATAGTATTCATATGAGTTATGTGCGTAAAGGGTTATTCAATTAGGAATCGGAATATATTAAACTTTTTCTTCATTACTAAAAAATTCTTCTTAAATAAGGATAATCAATATGGCGAAATCCTTTTTGTGAACATTTAGTATTCAGTAGGCGTAGGAATGCGCCCACAAGTTTTCTATGGGATTCGCGTCTGGGTATTGGGGCTACTCCCCACTTTTGGATCACCTCTTGACAGTTATAAAGAAGCCACTTCTCGATTAAACGTTGTTTGTGTTTCGGATCATTGCCCTGAGAAAATTTGAAGCTGCCTTGAACACGTAGTTTTTCCAAGCTTGACTTATAATTTTCTTTTAAAATCCTGAAATAACATTCTTTTTTTAGAATTCCGTCAATAAATACCAATTTATTGACTCAATTGTGGTTCAATTGTGTTGTTTAATACCACCCCAGAACTTTTTTAGCCCCCTCCCATGAATTTCAGTTTGAATTTCTTAAATTTATCAATACCAATATAAGGGATGATATCATGTACAAATAGTGATCTAACTCTATGAATTTCAAGACTTTTCACAGAAAAAATTTGTTTCATTACATCTTATTGGTAAGTATTTGAAAAAGCTTTTTTTTTCATCAGAAAATGCGTATATTTTTAAGTTTCGGGCATTATCATCTTTTAAGTTCTACAATAAATCTTTATGTAGGGGTGTTTCTCTATTGTCAATTTAAGTGTCCAAGCTAGATCGTAAGAATTGAAGGGCAAAGCAGATCCTTTTCAGAAAAGTATTATATGAATGTATATTAAAAGGAACAAGTAAGGAAAGGCTAAAGTCGGTCGGGGCCGAGTACATAATAATACCCACCACTCCCTGCGAATATACCTCGCTTTTATTACTAAACCCAGGTGTTTCATGGGAGCAATTTTATGTAGCTCATATAAATTATACAGTTAACCATAAATTCACCTTTAGTCATATAGAATATGTTAAAAATATGATAATTGACCCAGTTTTCCGGCAGACAAATACAAATTATACAGAATGCCTGGTCCAAAACATGGGCGTATATATTTCTCATTCACGGTAGTATTCCTAGTTGAAATATATCATGATCCGATGTAAGGCGTAGTTTCTAGAGCTGCATTAGAGAATAATGGGGCCCAACTTGGGTTATTCCAAAGTATGGACACATATATTTGACTTTGTATTCTTAGTTGAAATATAATATAATCTGCAAAATTTGAAAAATAAATCGATGTAAAATTTGCGTTCTTGAGGGGAAAAAATTAAAATGGGGCCATTTGTAAAGGCTCTACATTAAAAAAAGGGCTTCCATATAGATCACTTTCAAAGTAGGTATTCTTAGTTGAAATATGACATGATATGCAAAATTATATCGAGATCTCATGCACGATGGGTTCTAGAGATGTAATAGAGTAGCCCAATTTCTATGGGGGTTATACCAAAATATGGACCCATATATTTGACTTTCATAATATGTCTTCTTAGATGAAATCTATATATATAAAAGAGTTGCGTTACTGACTGACTGACTGACTGACTGACTGACTGACTGACTGACTGACTGACTTATCATTGACCAGCCCCCAGACCAAACGGCTGAAGCCAGGGTCATGAAATTTTCAGGGTAGTTCCCAAATATGATGTAGACGTCGACTAAGAAAGGGTTTTACGAAATTCGTACTTTTAGGGGATAAAATGGCCCAAAAAGGGATAAACATCGAACCTTCGTCCTGACTAAACGGCAGTAGCTATAAACATGAAATTCGGTGAGTTCCTTGCAATGACCATGCAGACGAGCTACAAATAGAGATCTTTCGAAATTTGTACTTTTAAGGGACGAGCGGGACAAAAAGGGATAAAAATGGTACCAACTAAAGTATTACAGCTAGAAACGTGAAATTTGGTATGTAAATTCCACTGGCCATATAGAAACGAAGTAAAATTGGATTTTTCGAAATTTGTACTTTTAAGGGACGAGCGGGACAAAAAGGGATAAAAATGGTACCAACTAAAGTATTCCAGCTATTATCGTGAAATTTGGTATGTAAATTCATCTGACCATATAGAAACGAAGTAAAATTGGATTTTTCGAAATTTGTACTTTTAAGGGGCGAGCGGGACAAAAAGGGATAAAAATGGTACCAACTAAAGTATTACAGCTAGAAACGTGAAATTTGGTATGTAAATTCCTCTGACCATATAGAAACGAAGTAAAATTCGATTTTTCGAAATTTGTACTTTTAAGGGACGAGCGGGACAAAAAGGAATAAAAATGGTACCAACTAAAGTATTACAGCTAGAAACGTGAATTTTGGTATGTAAATTCCTCTGACCATATAGAAACGAAGTAAAATTGGATTTTTCGAAATTTGTACTTTTAAGGGGAAAGCGGGACAAAAAAGGATAAAAATGGTACCAACTAAAGTATTACAGCTAGAATCGAGAAATTTGGTATGTAAATTCCTCTGACCATATAGAAACGAATAAAAATTGGATTTTTCGAAATTTGTACTTTTAAGGGGAGAGCGGGACAAAAAGGGATAAAAATGGTACCAACTTAAGTATTACAGCTAGAATCGTGATATTTGGTATGTAAATTCCTCTGACCATATAGAAACGAAGTAAAATTCGATTTTTCGAAATTTGTACTTTTAAGGGACGAGCGGCACAAAAAGGGATAAAAATGGTACCAACTAAAGTATTACAGCTAGAAACGTGAAATTTGGTATGTAAATTCCTCTGACCATATAGAAACGAAGTAAAATTGGATTTTTCGAAATTTGTACTTTTAAGGGGAAAGCGGGACAAAAAAGGATAAAAATGGTACCAACTAAAGTATTACAGCTAGAATCGTGAAATTTGGTATGTAAATTCCTCTGACCATATAGAAACGAAGAAAGATTGGATTTTTCGAAATGTGTACTTTTAAGGGGAGAGCGGGACAAAAAGGGATAAAAATGGTACCAACTTAAGTATTACAGCTAGAATCGTGAAATTTGGTATGTAAATTCCTCTGACCATATAGAAACGAAGTAAATTTCGATTTTTCGAAATTTGTACTTTTAAGGGACGAGCGGCACAAAAAGGGATAAAAATGGTAACAACTATTGCAGCTAGAATCGTGAAATTTGGTATGTAAATTCCTCCGACCATATAGAAACGAAGTAAAATTGGATTTTTCGAAATTTTTACTTTTAAGGGGCGAGCGGGACAAAAAGGAATAAAAATGGTACCAACTAAAGAATTACAGCTAGAATCGTGAAATGTGGTATGTAAATTCTTCTGACCATATAGAAACGAAGTAAAATTGGATTTTTCGAAATTTGTACTTTTAAGAGGCGAGCGGGACAAAAAGGAATAAAAATGGTACCAACTAAAATTTTACAGCTAGAATCGCGAAATTTGGTATGTAAATTCCTCTGACCATATAGAAATGAAGTAAAATTGGATTTTTCGCAATTTGTACTTTTAAGGGACGAGCGGGACAAAAAGGGATAAAAATGGTACCAACTAAAGTATTACAGCTAGAATCGTGAAATTTGGTATGTAAATTCCTCTGACGATATAGAAACGAAGTAAAATTGGATTTTTCGAAATTTGTACTTTTAAGGGGAGAGCGGGACAAAAAGGGATAAAAATGGTAACAACTATTGCAGCTAGAATCGTGAAATTTGGTATGTAAATTCCTCCGACCATATAGAAACGAAGTAAAATTGGATTTTTCGAAATTTTTACTTTTAAGGGGCAAGCGGGACAAAAAGGGATAAAAATTGTACCAACTAAAGTATTACAGCTAGAATCGTGAAATTTGGTATGTAAATTCCTCTGACGATATAGAAACGAAGTAAAATTGGATTTTTCGAAATTTTTACTTTTAAGGGGAGAGCGGGACAAAAAGGAATAAAAATGGTACCAACTAAAGAATTACAGCTAGAATCGTGAAATGTGGTATGTAAATTCTTCTGACCATATAGAAACGAAGTAAAATTGGATTTTTCGAAATTTGTACTTTTAAGAGGCGAGCGGGACAAAAAGGAATAAAAATGGTACCAACTAAAATTTTACAGCTAGAATCGCGAAATTTGGTATGTAAATTCCTCTGACCATATAGAAATGAAGTAAAATAGATTTTTTCGAAATTTGTATTCTTAGGGGCGAGAGGGATAAAAATGTTACCAACTAAAGTATTACAGCTAGAATCGTGAAATTTGGTACGTAAATTCCTCTGACCATGTAGAAGCGCAGTATAATTGAATTGTTCGAAATTTGTACTTTTTAGTGGGTAGGCGGGACAAAAAGGGTTCCAATTTAAGAATTGCAGTTATAGTCGGGAAATTTGGAGTATAAACTGTTTGTAAAGCGCAATCTAAATGGATTTTTTGAAATTTTCTTATAGGGGGTGAGCAACAAGGGATAAAAGTAGTACCAACTAAAGTATTGGAGCTATAGTCGTGAAATGTGGTGTGTAAGTTCCACTGACAACGAGAAGCGCAAATCTAAACGAATTTTTCTAAGATTGTACTTATAAACAATGAGCGGGATAATAATAGTACCAACTAAAATATTTCAGCTATAGTCGTGAAATTTTGTGTTTAAATTTCTCAGACAACGTAGACAACGTGTGGGAGTGCTAGCTAATAGGAGGTTTCCAAATTACTATTTTAGATTTATCTATATCCACCAAAAGAAAATTAAATAAATACTATCCAAAAACTAAGACAAATAAAATTAACAAATAACTGGCTTTTTCGCGTGCGAAGCAGCGGGTACTGCTAGTATAATACAAAATGCAAAATTTGATAAACTTCCGATGTAAATTAAGGGTCCTAGAGGAGTAATAATAAAAATGGGGGCCCATTTGTAAGGGCGCTACAATTAAATGTGGGCCTTTATAGATCATTTTCAAAGTGAGTATTCTTTATTGAAATATAACATGATCTGCAACATTTTATCAAGATCCAATGTAAGATGTGGGTTCTAGAGCGATAATAGTATGAACTGGGGGCCCATTTGTATGGGGGCTATGCCAAAACATAGACCTATATAGCTAGCTTTCAAAATATGTGTTTCTAGTATAAATGTAACGCTGTGCGGAAAATTTGATCAAGATCCGATGTAAAATGTGAATTTTAGAGCAGTAACATTGTAAATCGGAGGTACATTTGTATGGGGTCTATATCAAAACATAGACCCATGTGTACTTTCCCGTGAGCTGTTGCTAGTTCAAATATAACACGATTGTGAAAATGATCCAATGTAAAATGTGAGCAGAGTGTAAATTATAGGGATATTTGTATGGAGGCTATATCTAAATCTGAAGCGATTTTCTCCAAATTCAATGCCAATCGTCCTTGGCCCAAAAAAAGTGACTCCTGCCAAATGTCATGACAATCGGACCACAACTGCGATCTGTAGAGTGCGAACAAGCTTAGATGAACAGCAGACGGACGGGCAGACATCGTTAAATCGATTCAGCTGGTGATTCTAAGCCGATCCGTATACTTAAAGGTGGGTCTAGCTCGATTATTTATTGCTGTTACAAACAGTTGGCGGAAAACTAACTTATAATATCCTAGTCCACGGAGTGGTGTAGGGTATAAAAATGTAAATTCAATTGTGTAAGTGAAAATATCGCTACTTTATGAAAATTATCCTTAAAAAAATATTTTTATACCCTCCAGGATGGGGGTATACTAACTTTGTCATTCCGTTTGTAACACCTTGAAATATCAACCTGAGACCCTATAAAGTATATATATATTCTTATCGTCATAACATTCTAAGACCATCTAGCCATGTCCGTCCGTCTGTCCGTACTCTTAAGGGGGTAAAATGGGAATAGAGGGATAAAAGTGGTACCAACGAAACGGCTGTACCTTGAAAAATGAAATTCGGTGTATACATTCCTCTGACAGCATAGACACGCAAAATAAAAAGATTTTTTCAAATTCGTACTTTTGACTTTTACGACAAAAATTAGTTGAATCATGAAGTTAGGTTATTTTCCTCTATATACGTAAGATAATGGATTTTCAAAATTTGTACTTTTGGAATTAAAATAGAATGGAAATACAACCAACTGTAGCACCACTATCTACCAATATTTGTAGTATTTAAGATGTTTTGGATCTGTAAAAATAAGAATATTTATTTTTTGAATTGACTTGAGGTATTATTTCGATATATATTTATATATATAGTGTAAACGTATTGCCTTATATGCGTGGATTTAAATAATAAAAATATTATATTTTTTCCATGTAATAAATATTACTGCACTTCTATGAAAATCGACAGCCTCTGAAGAATGCAATCCATAGTGAAGGGTATATAAAGTTCTGCCCGGCCGAATTTAATTTACTTGTTTAGTCTATTTTTAGTCAATGCGAAACTCGTTTTACGATTTTTGCAGAGGACGATATGTATAAAATAAACAAATTAGGAAAAGCTAAAGTCGGCGGGCCACTTTCTCTTCGAATACAATTCAGTTTGATAAAAAGGAAGGATTTTTGTATGTTTCCTAATTATAGGCTAATATGACCTAATTTGTCAAATCGAGAAGTATATTTGTATCGGGCTATATTCAAACATGGAATGAAGTAATCCACTTACATAATAGGTTCTTCCAGTTCTAGTATTACGTGTTATACTCAATTTGAAGAAATTCTGTGAAAATACGTGGTTTCTTGGGCGGAAAAAGTTAAGCTGGGAGCGCAATTTGTATGTGAGCTATACATAAATCAGAACCTATCTGACCCATTTTCATCATGGGTGTTTCTAGTTGAAATATAAGGTAATTTGCAAGATTAGAAGACATTCTGTTAAAATATGTGGTTTATAGAATGGAAAAGTCAACTCGGGAGTGAAATTTGAATGGGAGCTATATATAAATCTTAACCGATCTGACCTATTTTCACAACAAGTGTTTCTGGTTTAAATATAAAATGTGTTGCCAAATTTGAAGACAATCTGTTAAAAAAGCGGAAAAATTGGGATCGAAGTTGTATTGGAGCTATATATACATCTGAACCGATCTGGCCCAAATTCACTATAGATATTTCCAGTTCAATTATACTGTGCCAAATTTGAAGCAAATCGAGTAAAATATGTGGTTTCTAAGCAGAAAAAGTCAAATCGGGTGCGACATCTGTATGGGACATATATCTAAATCTGAAACGATTTCCTTTAAATTAAATATGGTTTGTCCTTGGACCGCAAAACTCCCTTCTGCCAATTTTTGTCACGATCGGACTATAATTGCGACTAGGGTTTGGGGTCCGGGAATTCCGGAATCGTCCAAATTTTTCCGGGAATTCCCGGGAAAAAATTTTCAATTTCCCGGGAATACGGGAAATATTAAAATATAAATTGGAATTTTTAGATGTATTTCAAATTCATATATGTATTTACATTACTGACAATAATAAGTATTTGTTGAGTATTTGTTTATATTATATTAATACAAACAAAACTTTTTAAATTCGCTAAATAACCATTTTATGCGAAACCCAGCTAGAGGAATAAAAACTTTTTGTGAGGCTATTTGCAGGATCTTTATTGTGAAATAAAAGTATCATGTCGACACTACATAATTTAAATTTCTTGTTTTCCTAGATGAATCGAGGAAGAAGATATTCTTCAAGAACAATTTACTTTACATATGTAGCCAGAAAGAAATGGTCTAAAAATAGGAATAGAATAAAAATTGTTCGCCTGGAAACTTTCAAGAGAAATCTAATAGGAATATAAATATGTGCTACGGTGTATTTAAATAGCGCTTTGTAAGAATTAATGACTGGACTATATCAATATTTTTATTTTTTATGAATTTATTAAATTTCTATTGTTTTTACAGTTTAGAATATTGCCCCCTGTTTCTATAAAATATTTTTGTCTCCAGACGAATGGATATTCTAAATTAAATTCTAAATTCTCCGTCATATGAGTTATTTGTTCCTTAATCGTTTTCAATTTTGATTCTAGTGTAGGTGTCAGTCACTTCTACCTGCGATATAAATGTCTAATTCTGACGATGAGTATACAACTTTTCAAGTTTATAATGAGAAAATATAATTTATAATTGGAATATGTAAGTTCACGATGAGAAATGTAAATTAATAACAGGAAATGTAAATTCATAATAGGAGCATGATAATTCATAATCAGCACTGTAAATTCGTAATGTGAAATGTAAATTCATATTGAGAAATATAAATTCATAATAAGAACATACAAATTGATAATGAGATATATAAATACAAAATGAGAAAATCCAAATTGATAATGAGAAAATATAAATTATTATGCAGGAATATATATTCATAAAATATAAATTCATAATCAGGAACTGTAAAATTTATAATCGAAGCTATGTATATACGTTTTTCTATGGATATTTTCGTAGACACACATATTTTATCAATGTTCTCATTATAAATTTACATTTTCTCGATATGATTTTATATTTTCTCATTATGAATTCATATTTTCTGAATATGAAAACGTATTTTCTGATTATGAATTTGGATTTTCTGATTACAAACTTGTATATTTCATTTTGAATTGGTATGTTCCTATTATGAATTAATTGTTCTCAATGAATTATGATTTATATATCTCATTATGAATTAACATGTTCCTATTATAAATTTACATTACCCATTATGAATTTATATGTCTCTAATATGCATTTACATTTCTCAATATAAATGTGTATGTTCCGAACATAATCTTGAAAAGGTGTAGAGTAAAATATTTGTAAAATGAAAAATAATTTGTAAAATATTTTGGCAATAACATTCGTTTTTAATTTGTAATATGACAGTATTGAAAAAACACACCAGTTATTAGTTATAGTTGATATTTTAAAGCATATTGAGCATACCTATAAATAAAAATTACTTTTTCCCGGGAATTCCCGGGATTCCCGGGAATGACATTTTTCATTCCCGTTTTCCCGGGAAATGAAAAAAGTCTGGGAAACCCCAAACCCTAATTGCGACCTATACTTTTTACAAGAATATATGGGCGGACGGACAATTCAAAAAGTGATTCAAAGTCGATCGGTATACTTAACAATGGGCCTATCTCGATTCCTTTTGGATGCACAACAAACAAATGCACAAAAGACATATTACCCTAGTGAAGGGTATAAAAATGTAAATATAATTGTATGAGTAAAAATATCGCAACATTACAAAAAAATATTTGAAAATTTCCTTTTTTATTTTCTTAGTCTACCGTAATCAATGCAAAACTCGATCTATTTTTTCTCAGATATAAAAAATAGTTTTCCTAAATTTCGTCAAATCGAAAATATTCCCTCTTATTTGCTAACCCTTTCATTTATGACTTACAACATGTAGTACAGATTTCGGAATGATTGATTATTATTGGACATTCCATGCTGGGACCGCGCGTATGTGACTACGAATGTGTGTTCGATTGCCATGAGAGTTTTGACGCGTTTTACGCATTTCGCTGTTGGTTTGTCGGTTAATTTCAAAATTTGCAACATTAAAACGCAATGAAAGAAAAAACTGTTGTAACGATTTGACGATAAAGCGTAGCAAACAACCACGGTGACAACAAACAACGCCAGTGATGGCTGCGTAAAAATAATAAAAAAAACAAACTGTGTTAATGTAAAAAAGTGTCTTAATTGAATGGAAACTGAAAAAAGTCGTCTAGTATTGCAAAAGAAAAGTAAACGGAAATTATCAGATGACGGGTTGGCAACGACTCTGAGGTGCCCGTAAAATACAAACAAAATATTAAATAAACTAAAATTACATTGTTTTCTTAGTCGGTTTAATACTGTAAAAACATAAGAGTACTTGTACAATTTTGACGATGTCTCAGAAAATTTAGAAAACATATGTAGCCATTTTGAGCGAAAAAATAGCAAAAAATAAAAAGTGGATTTTTTCAAAAATAGATTTCAATATTTTTTTTTTTTTGAAAATGTAATTTTTTTCAACAAATTGTTTTGAATATTTTCAAAAATAGTTTGTTTTTAATTCAAAACAATTTCACAAAATGTCTCGTTTGTTTCACATGGAATTCCTCAATAACGAATTTTCTCCGTATACAATTTCTAATATTACCAAAACGACTCAATCCCATCATTCATTCCTCTATCGAAGATAGCGTACATTTAGAAAGATCTGATATATCAACTACAACGGGCTGATAACATGTCAACTAATTAAAAAATGTCATTTAGTAATGGTTTCATTACAAAATACTTTTTTGTTGTTGATATCTTCGGTGTCTATGAATTTATAATTTCCTGTATTTCACCGCAGAATAGTTTATTGCCACATGAAGCAATGTGAAGTTGATATAAAAAAACGCTTAAACATATATCAACATTGTTAAGTGTAAAGAGCGTTGTTGCTGTGGCACTCTACTCTGTCCGAGCGAGCGTTAGAAGCAATAAAAACAACAACACGTATTTTTGATATAAACCATTCATATTTGGCATAAATTGCTTAATTCTGGTTAAGATTTAGTTTTTCTGGCCGCTATCACAAATCATGATTTAATTTAAGCGGCTTTTTACGACGGCCAGATGGACGGACGGACTTGATGTGATTGTTGGCTCAATACGAAATCAAAAAAAATGGTAACAGCGGACACATGTAACAACATTTAATTAATTGTGCCGTGTTATGAGAGTGCATGTGTCCGTTCGGATCATACGATATGTAAAATGGATAGATAGCCTCTGGGTGAAATCACACAGCAGCAAAATCACACAGAAATATTTTACATCATACTTCAAATTCACCACTGTAATTTGTAACGTATGGAATGCATGGAATGGCTAGTGGGAATCTATATTGGATGGTGCTTAGATATGAAATAAAAAACATATTAAATACAAAAGAAATACAGAGAATGCAAATATCCATACATATTTTATTTAAAAACAAAAGACTTAAGAAACAAACGCTAACCAAAACCACCCAGGTCTATTCTACAAAAACAGACTTTCATTCGGAAAAGTATAAAACATTAAATATTTTTTAATAATTAATAATGAAATATAAATAATAAAAAAAATAATGCAAAATCAGAAATCGTTCAATCTATCTCGCGAAAAAAAAAACAAAGGTTTTCCATGCAAAGCAAAAGATTTTTTGAATTTACAGCAAATATGAAAAAAGTAGATGGCATTATGAAACAACATTTTTGTCGAATGAATGTCTATAACATTTGCTAATGCATTTCGGCGTACTAAACTCGAAAAAACATATTAAAAACATTTTTGTTTATATATATTTTAATTTTTTACCAAAGTTCCAATTTTTGCCGTATCATCAGTTCAATATCACCGTTACTTAGAAACTGAAATGTAGAATCAGGAAGAAAATCGTTTTTTGCTGACACGAAAAACCCATAAAAAATAAAAAATTGCAAATATTAATAGGCAGCATCCTAAAGAATAAAAAAATGCTTATTTAAAACTATCTCTAGATAAAAGCAGAAAAAATACTGGTTGATGAAAATCATAACTTCTATAGTTATTCATTGATTTTCTTCAACGATGATTTTTTCCTGCGTTAGGATACCAGTTATTATTCACTTAACATTTCTAAATATCATTTTACTTTTAAAGGCTTTTGAATGAAACAAGTTATGTTCTTCCGGAATCATGTTTATACCCTCCACCTCCGGGATGGGGGTATACTAACTTTGTCATTCCGTTTGTAACACCTTGAAATATCGACCTGAGACCCTATAAAGTATATATATTCTTGATCGTCATAAAATTTTAAGACGATCTAGCCATGTCCGTCCGTCCGTCTGTTGAAAGCACGCTAGCATCTAAACGAAAGGAGCTAGAACGTTCACATTTTCCATAAATACGTCTTATAGTCGTAGATCGGTTGATATTGAAACGGGGCGAAATCGGCCCAAAGGGAGAAATTTTTCCCTCACAAGGACTAAAAATACCCATAATAATCCCTAATATTTTAGCGTATTTAAGCATGTTTTTTGAATATGTCTGTTTATATTTGCTTGATATTTGGTATGCGCATTCCCCTTATAGCAAAAACGTGCACCATAAAGTGATTCATATTTGTAGGGGGTGAAATGGGGTAAAAAATGGTACATATTAAACGACAACAGCTAGAAACACGAAATTCGGTGTGTACATTCCTCTAATTGAGTAGATACATAATATAAAAGTATTTTTCCAAATTCGTACTTTTAAGGGGTAAAATAGGAATAGAGGGATAAAAATGGTACCAATCAAACGGCTGTACCTAGAATAATGAAGTTCGGTGTATACATTCCTCTGATTGCATAGACACTTAAAATAAACAGATTTTTCGAAATTCGTACTTTCAAGGGATACAATGGTACAGAGAGATAAAAATAGTACCAACCAAACGGCTACACCTGGAATAATGAAATTCGGTGTATACATTCCTCTGAGTGCGTAGACACTTAAAATAAACAGATTTTTCGAAATTCGTACTTTTTGGGGTTATAATTAAAAAAGGGGATAAAAATAGTACCAATGAAATGACCGCAGCAAAAGTCATGAAATTCGGAGTATACATTCCTCTGACTGCGTAGACACGGAAAATAGACGAATTTTTGGAAATTCGTACTTTTTGGGGTTAAAATTGAAAAAGGGAATACAAATAGTACCAACCAAATGACCGCAGCAAGAGTCATGCAATTCGGAGTATAAATTCCTCTGACTGCGCAGACACGGAAAATAAACGGATTTTTCGAGGGTTACAATGGTACAGAGGGATAAAAATAGTACTAACTAAAAGACTACAGCTAGAATGATCAAATTCTAATTGCGTAGAAACGTCAAGGGGGTAAAAATGGTACCAACCAAATGGCCGCAGCTGGAATCATGGAATTCGATGTATACATTCCTCTGACTGCATAGACACGCAAAATAAAAAGTTTTTTTTTTCCAAATTCGTACTTTTTCTTTTACGGCAAAAATTGTTTTAATCATGAAGTTAGGTTATTTTGCACTATGTACGTCTGATTATGGATTTTCAAAAGTTGTACTTTTGGAATTGAAATAGAATGGAAGTACAACAAACTGTAGCACCCACTATCACCAATATTTATGGTATTTAAGCTTTTTGGAAATATAAATATAAGAATATTTATTTTTTGATTTGAAATAAATAATGGTTTGAAATAATTAAAATATTATATTTATTTATAAAATTATTTTCTCAATATTTGTAGTTGTTTTGGTTTGGCTATATTAAAAAAATTATATTTTCCTGTAATATTACTGCACTTATACGAAAACCGACAACCTCTGTGGAATGCAATCCATGGTGGAGGGATATAAAGTTCGGCCCGGCCGAACTTAACACCGTTTTTACATGTGTTTAAATATTTTTTACAACGAAAAAAGGCAGCTTTGGCCAAGTTTCTTGAATAATCCAATGCTAATGTCTCAGATAATCCTTGGGTCCTTGCCAATTTTTAGTTTTTTTACAGCACTCAAAGCCACTACATCAAAAGTTGCAATACTTAAGGGGGTTGTTTTCTCTAAAAATACTACTCAAAGAATATTTTATAACGAAATTCAGGTTATTTCCGAAAAAAAAAATAAAGAAAACATGTAAAAAGGTGTCAAGTTCGTCAGGGCCGAATCATATATACCCTCCACCACAGTATTAACGGCAGAATTTACGTAGAAGTGCAGAACGATATTAGGAAAATTGTGACATTTTGCAATTTCATGATTAAGCTACAGACAAAGTGACTGTATTATTTTCATAAGAAAAGTAAAAATTTAAAAGATTCGCTATGTTTCGGGTCTATATTGGAATGTACACATCTAATTTCACGATTCTAGATTCATCCGTTTGCTTGGTACCAATTTTATCCCGTTTTGATCCTAAAGGTACGACTATGGAGAGATATCTATATTTTTGAGCGCCCCGGTAGTCGAGATGGTAGTGTGCTCGGCTATCAGCGTGAGGGTTGTGGGTTCGATTCCCACCAGAGGCTCTGGTCTGTCGCTGCAATAACTAGCTACAATGGTCTTCGTCACCCTGGCTCAATCCCTGGACCCAAAATTAGAATATAAATTTACTTTGTATTGTAATTCATAA
The DNA here is from genome assembly GCA_947397865.1 of Polietes domitor. Classification (NCBI taxonomy): domain Eukaryota; kingdom Metazoa; phylum Arthropoda; class Insecta; order Diptera; family Muscidae; genus Polietes; species Polietes domitor. The sequence continues at coordinate 63,033,171 of OX377622.1, forward strand.
TAAATAAATAAAAAAATCTATATTTTTCGCATCTACACAGTCATGGCAATGTACACACCGAATTTAACTATCCTAACTACATCCCTTTTTGTCCCATCATTTCGAAAAATTCCTCCTTGTTCACAGTGAGCTGAATGTATACGCCGAATTTCATGATTTCTACATCAACGGTTTGGATGGTACCATTTTTACCCCTCTTTTCCAATTGTATCCCTTAAAAGTACGGATTTCGAAAAATTCCTCTATTTTACGACTCTACGTATTTAGACGGATGCACACAGCGTATTTCATGATTCTAGATGTTGTCGTATCATTGGTAGCATCTTATCTTTATATTTTTCTTCCATTTCACTCTCTAAATCTTTTTTGTACTTTTTGGTGTTTTCACGTTACTAGAGGAATGTACGCAACAAATTTCGAGGCTGCTAGCATACTTTCAACAGACAAACGGACATGGCCAAATCGTCTAAGAATTTTACTAGGATTCAGAATATATACACTTCATGGAGTCTCCGTTGAATATTTCAAGGTGTGAAGGGTATAAAAACATTTATCAAACAATGCTATGCCATTTTACATGGTAAATTTTTGAAATATGTAATTAACATATTTCTACACACTAAAATGAAATATGATGTGTAAACTCAATTATTGAAGGAAATTTTGAACATGAAATGATACGCTATTTTTTCCAATGAATTTTTGACTCAATTTGTATAACTAGAATTTGATCAAATTTAGACCAGGCATAGAAATAATGATGCAGATTAAAAATATGCAATAAGAAACAAGTAAGGAACAAGTAAGGAGAGTCGGGCGGGGCCGACTATTTGATACACTCCACTTTCTATCGGAATACAATTCAATTCAGTAAAAAAGTGAAAACGGGAAAAATTGTTGTATGTATCCTAATCACAGGCTAATATGACCTGGTCCAACTTGTCAAATCGAGAATAATATTTGTATCGGGGCTATATCCAAACATGGAATAAAGTGATTAACTTTCACAATAAGTTCTTCCAGTTGAAGTATAACATGTTATGCTCAATTTTAAGAAATTCTCTGAAAATACGCGGTTTCTGGGGGAACGAAATTTGTATGAGAGCTATATGTAAATCTGAACCGATGTGACCCATTTTCACCATAGGTGTTTCTAGTTTAAATATAAGGTGTTTTGCAAATTTTGAAGAAAATCTGTTGAAATATGTGGATTCCAGAGCGGACAAATTCAAATTGGGAACGAAATTTGTATGGGAGCTATATATATATAATAAATCTGAACCGATCTAACACATTTTTACCACAGCTGTTTCTAGTTGAACTATAAGATGTTTTGCCAATTTTGAAGAAAATCCGTTGAAATATGTGGTATCTAGAGTGAAAAGGGTCAAATCGGGAGTGAAATTCGTATGAGGGCTATATCTAAATCTCAACCGATTTTCTTCAAATTAAATAGCGTTCGTCCTTGTCCCGAAAAACTTCGATGTGCACAGTTTCGTTTGGTTCTGCCTACAATTGCGACCTCTATCGTGATTACAAAAATAGATGGACAGACGGGCATTGCTAAATCGACTCAGAAAGTGATTCTAAGCCGATTGGTATAATTAACAATGGGTCTATCTCCCTTCCTTTTGGGTGTTACAAACAAATGCACAAAGACATAATACTCTTGTGGAGTGTATAATGATATCCTATGAGCACATAGCCAAAAGCGAATATAGGAAAAAGAGGGGTGGAAGAGCAGAGCCCAGTGGTACTCTTGCGGTCCACCTACATCTACAACAACATACGTAATGCGATCTCAGAAGTATTTACTGCTGATTTACTTGATTAAATGCTTTGTAGATATCTAGAGCAACCACCTTTTACTCACCAAACTAGTGGACTCCATCTTTCTGACAGGAAAGTCAATATATCCTGCCTACGGAAGCCATACTGGATCATTACGATGGTCCCTTGTTTCTAGGTACCTCACAAGATGACAGTTAATCATACTCTCCATAACCTTGGAGTGCGTAGAGAAAACCGCAATCGATCTGTAGTTCGCAAACACCAAACGCGCTGGGAAGACACTTGTATGGTATGCAATGTTGCGAAGTTCAAGAAAAGTACTTACATAGAACAAGTGCTCAAATGCCATACAGCACCGGGGATTTGAGAGAACCCTACGCGGAGTGGTTGGTTGGATGAATTCCTTCAAGAATTTCCGTCAATACACAGAAAGAAATAGAAATCAGTTTCAATCACGAAAATTGTATATTTAATAACTTTTTTCTTTAGTTTTCCTGTTATGACGAAAATTGTAAAACCAATTACTAAAATTGTAGCTGGAGTTATTGAAAAAAAAAATAGTTAAAAAATGATATATTGAATTAGAGCAGTGATTGATTTTTTCGAAAATATTCAATGAAAACAGTTGCTGATTCGATTACAGCAGTCATTGATTTTTTCGATAGTATTCAATTAAAATAGTTGCTGACTCGATTACAGCAGTCGTTGATTTTTCTGAAATGTTTCATGAATTGTATTGTTATATTCGCTAAAAAGTTATTGGATTTAATGAAATAAACCATTCATCGGCGTGGTCTGAAGTTCGTCTGAAGTCTTCAGCAGATCCCAAAATTAGCAAAAAGGCAAGTGAGACCTTTAGAAAGCAGAAAGAAATTTGGCACGCACGTAAAATAAAGTGAAATATCCAGACATATGAAATATATAAAAAATCGTACCAGATCCTTCTCAGCTATAATGTAAAGGATGTATCAAGGGTGATTACAGTTTCCAGTAGGTCATTGGCAATATGTAAAGCATGTGCGATTAAAGAATCTACATTTCAGCCGTAGTTGTGATCACTAACAGAAAGAAGAGATAGTCGAGCCCTTCTAATGCGACTATCCACCTCTAATACATCTACCCATGGCACAGGGTCTTCGCAGAACAATTAGTTCACATCATTAATAAAATATCAGAAATTTATATAGGAAATATAATCGAATATCTCAATCGTTCATGATGGTTGTACATAATAGATTTTTTTGAGTTGTGCTTCATTAAACAACCAACCATTCGAGAGTAAAATTATTCAGCTTTCTGCAACAGAATAAACATATATATTTTTAAGAGACACTATTTTCATATAAAATTTTATTTTTATTAACCCATTGCCGTCCTCTGTCCCCATATGAGGACATCTGCTTTGTGCCAAACATTTGAACAACAGTTTTTTATGGGCGTTAATGGGTTAATTTGAATGTCATTGGAATTTGCATACTTTTCCATTTTTGCTATATCATTATAAGATTATTTTGCTTCGCGGAACAAGGCATCCTCTGAAAAAGAGGACAACTCCCCGGTCTTATTGGCATTGTTCCATTGGAATTAAACACCACATTAAAACAATCACATCAATGGACAATTCAGAATATTCTAGCTTTAATAAACTTAATTTACACTTACACTTTGTAACTACCCAGATGTTTTGCAACACCATGTGACGCCACCTTAAATCCTGTCAAGACCAGTCGGCCACACATGCTGGCCAGATGACAACAACAGATTTGCTAAACAGATTTACTTTTAATTGAAACGATTAGAGAACTGTGATCTATTGCTAAGGCGGCGATGGTGGTGGCGGTGGCGTTTCTATGTCTATGCTGGCTCTGGCTCAGTTCCTTTTCAAATCGTGATCTTGTTAAGGGCATGATTTCTTGTTGTTTCGGATTCGATGTATGTTTTGAGCAAAACGCGAGTCTTTATCGCCGCTCATTAGTGGCGAACATACGTTTGGGACATGTAACATGTCATTCATATGACCGGCTAGCAGATTAACAGTGGAACAAACGAGGGTTGTATGATAACTTGATGTCAAAGGAATGCAACGAGAGGACTTTTTAGTTTTCAATAATATTTAACTAAACTTTTTGAACTAAGATGATGGATGGATTTTAATCCAGTTTAAGATCAATCAAATATTATGACAATGGCAATACGCCCCACTGGTGAAATTAGTGTGAAAGGCATATCTCAAATCTAGGACAAGCTCGGTGCAACAATGAACCTGTACAACTGGCACACACACGCACACAATTACGCCTCAAATCATATTTACCTTGATCTAATCCTATCCATCATTATGAATAATGCGAGCATTAACAATGCGGGAATTGTTCCCATCAAAATACCACAAAAAATCAAATGAAAGTGTAAAAAGTTTTGGAAAGGTACAAACAGATAGATATAAGCCTATAATTTACAAAATATTAAAACACAAATGCCAATTATGTTGAAAACGCGAACAAAAGAATAATGAAGATTTGAACAGATATTCAATTACGAAAGTTTTCTACAAAATATTTCGACCCCCCCCCCCTCCCTTAACCACGTCAACAACCAAACTCAGCGAACTTTTGTTAGGCCTACCGCCCAGGGGCAATGGGAATTCTATTGCGATGCAGGCAACACCTCCCGCCAACCCTACATCCACACATCCAATGAATGTGAATATTTTGCTTTTTTGGGTAAACCTGGTGTTTAATTGAATGTTCGTTTATAGGTTTTTGTTTCGATAGAAATTCCACAAAAAAAGAGCTAAAATGCTTTTACTTTCTAAAAAGTCCGCTGTCATTTTTGGTTTAGATATTGTTCATGGGTAGGTGGGTAAGTAGTTTAGAAATGCTCCACTTTCCACAACAACAATAGAAATTAATCGAGCGTAAAATCTCTGTAATTCCGGATAATCCATAATTCAGGAGAAACAAAAAACTGAAATCACTCAAACACTCTTACCCACACCATCGGTCATCGCTGTGCACAGTGGGGGCATTTGATTTGGATTCCCATTGTATTGATCTAATAATTGGGGCAAGCATACCAACAATTTTGATAATCTTTTCATTAATGCACTGCAATCTGATGGGAATTTTATTGAGAGTGTTGATGAAGTACTTTCTTTGAAAGTAATTACACAAATACAATTCCAAAGAAAACAAGAAAATAAAGAAACAAAAAAATACCCTCCAACAAGGAGTAATGTGCAGCCATGAATAATAACAAGCTTAGAACCAATGCAACATAATCATGTAAGTTTTTTATATATTTTGGCCTTCATCATCTGAAAAAAAATAATAGATAATTATATTAGAATGGGTCACGACAATTATTTACAGCGGTCAGCCCCCAGAAATGAAGATTGGATTGTTTAATGATGATCTGCAAAATATTTCGTCACTGTGTCAAGCTATCTGTGAGTTAAATTTTTTCAGACAGAAATATCTCTTCAAGTGTAAAATTCAAAAAAAGTATGAAATCGCAAATTACTGCAAAAAACAGTAGGAACTCCTCTGAATTATTGAGCTGTATGGCATTGTATTCAACTAAATTCAATTCAGTTTCCCGGTCTAAACTGTTTTGTCTGATTTGAGTATTCATGGAATACATTTATTGAGAAACACCTGAAGGGAGTTACACTGATGTTGTTGTTCATGCCATAGTGTGCGAGTCTTCCAAATGCAGCCAGAATCCACGCTGGTCACCGGTGGTGAAATGTTCTCAGGGATGGGCATAACATAGTTTTTCCAGCTTTTATTCTAAGGCCCGCATCAACGAGACCCGATTGCATCGTGCTTATCAAAAAATTATATGTTGTGTTGTACAAAAATTGTATGTTCGAGAACAGAAAAAAATATTGATTGATTCATAAAATCAATACAAACAATTTATGTTTGAATTAAAAAAAACTAAAAATCCTAATTTAGTCGAAAGTTTCTTTATACCCATTTTGGAAATGTAGTTCCGTTCACACCCGCTATTTAAAGGAAATTATGATGGTATTGCGAATTTGACTTTCACATCAAAATAATAGTTCAGGAACAGACTCAAAAACTAGAAAAATAATTTTTTAAATCTGAAAAAAAAACAAGTTAAAACGGCATTAAGTGGATCCAACATGGATTGCATTCCACACATGCTGTCGATTTTCATAGAAGTGCAGTAAAATTACAGGAAAATATATACTTTTTTAATACAACCAAATCAAAACAAATACAAATATTGAAAAAAAAATTTTTGTTTGTATGCATTGTTGGTCTGTTATGTTGTATGTGTGTCATTTATTTTGTTTCAAGACCAAAGGTTGTGCTGAAGTCTTCAGCAGAACCCAAAATTAGCAAAAAGGCAAAGTGAGACTGCACAGTTTCGATGGGCGCTACCCCATCTCGTCAGAACTTTCGCAACGAATGTATGTCTTTGACTTAAATTAGGGTTCATATTAGTACCAGCGGTCACATATGACAAATGAGAAGCGCTGATAAACAAAATATTCCACCGAACTAAGTCGACACAGTTAGCCTCATTATTCAACCAATTTTTTCCGTGAAAGTAAAAAGTACAAATTTGGAAAAATGTTTTTATTTCGCGTGTCTATGCAGTCAGAGGAATGTATACACCGAATTCCATGATTCTAGCTGCGGTCATTTGGTCGGTACAATATTTATCCCCTTTTTCCTATTTTATCCCCTTAAGAGTACGACTTTCTAAAATCTCTTTATTAACGTATCTGTGCAAGGAGAGGGATGTGCACACCGAATTTCATCATTCTACCTGTAGTCGTTTAGTTGGTACTATTTTTATCCCTCTGTACCCATTGTATCGCTTAAAAGTACGAATTTGGAAAAACCTTTTATTTTTCGTGTCTACGCAGTCAGAGGAATTTATACTCCGAATTTCATGACTCTAGCTGGGGTCATTTGATTGGTACTAATCGAATCCCCTTTTTCCATTTCAACCCCAAAAAGTACGAATTAAGATAAATCCCTTTATTTTACTTGTCTACGCAATCAGAGGAATGTATACACCGAATTTCATTACTCTAGGTGCAGCCGTTTGGTTGATACCATTTGTATCCCTCTATTCCCATTCTACCCCTTTGGGGAAAATACTATTATGTATCTGCTCAACAGTTCTCGTTTGATATGTATCATTTGTATCCCTTTTTGCCCCATTTCACCCCCTACGAATAAAAATCACTTTATTGTGGACGTTTATGTTATAGGGGAAATGCACATACCCAATATCAAGTAAGTACACGCAGACATATTGAAAAGAAGTAAGGGAAGGCTAAAGTCGGGCGGGGCCGACGATATGATACCCTCCACTTTCTACGCTATTTCAATTCAGGGAAAAAAGTGAAAACGGGAACGATTTTTTTATGGGTACTATACATGAACTGATGTGACCTACTTTCATAATGTCTGTTTCTTGCAGACATAGAACATGTCCTGCTAAACTACAAAAAATCTGTAATATCTTGAGAGAGAGAGAAAGGTTAAATCTAGAAGGATATTTGTATTAAAAGCAGAAAAGATTGTTCTAGAACATCGGTTAAAATAACCATGTATTTGCTATCGACCCACTTTTACAATAATGGTTCCATGTGGTTTCTAGAGAGGAACCAGTAAGGAAAGGCTAAAGTCGGGCGGGGCCGACTCTATGATACACTCCACTTTCAATCCGAATACAATTATATTCGGTGAAAAAGTGAAAACGGGAAGGTTTTTTCTATCCTGTAAATGTATGTGTTTGACAAAAAATTTTATATCGGAAAGGACATTTTTATGAGGATATATTGAAACCTGGAACGAAATAGGTGAAATATAAAATGTATAGTTTGGCCAAAATCGGTTAAACTTATGGGAGCAACATTTGAATTTAAATCTGAACCGATCTTACCCACTTTCACCATAGTTTTGTTTAGTTAGATTATAAGATGTTGTGCGAAATTTAAAGAAAATCGAGCACAATATGTGGTTTTTAAAGCGGCAAAAGCCAAATCGGTAGCGACATTTGTATGGGGGCTATATCTAAATCTGAACCGATCTTACCCAATTTCTGCATAGTGTTTCTAGTTGGATTATAAGATGTTGTCCCAAATTTAAAGAAAATCTGGTACAATATATGGTTTTTAGAGCGCAAAATTCAAATCGGGAGCGACATTTGTATGGGGCCTATATCTAAATCTGAACCGATCTAGCCCGCTTTAGTCACAGGTGTTTCTAGTTAGATTATAAGATATTGTGCCAAATTTAAAGAAAATCGATTAGAATATGTGGCATTTAAAGCGGAAAAAGTCAAATCGGAAGCGACATTTATATGGGGGCTATATCTAAATCTGGACCGATCTTACCCAATTTCTGCATAGGTGTTTCTAGTAAGATTATAAGATGTTGTGCCAAATTTAAAGAAAATCGAGTACAATATGTGGTTTCTACAGAGGAAAATGTCAAATCGGGAACGACATTTGTATGGGGGCTATATCTAAATCTGAACCGATTTGACCTATTTTCACCATAGATGTTCTTAGTTTAAATATAAGATGTTTTGCCAAATCTGAAGACAATCTGATACAATATGTGGTTTCTAGAGCGGAAAAAGTCAAATCGGGAGCGAAATTTGTATGGGAGCTATATATAAATCTGAACCGATCTGACCGATATTCACCATGGGTGTTTCTAGTGGAAATATAAGATGTTTTACCAAATCTGAAGACAATCTGATACATTATGTTGTCTCTAGAGCGGAAAAAGTCAAATCGGGAGAGAAATTTGTATGGGAGCTATACATAAATCTGAACCGATCTAACACATTTTTACCACAGGTGTTTCTAGTTACAATATAAGATGTTTTGCCAATTTTAAAGAAAATCTGTTGTAATATGTGGTATCTAGAGTGAAAAGAGTCAAATCGGGAGAGAAATTCGTATGGGGGCTATATCTAAATCTGAACCGATTTTCTTCAAATTAAATAGCGTTCGTCCTTATCCCGAAAAACATCGTTGTGCAAAGTTTCATTTGGTTCTGTTTACAATTGCGACCTGTATCGTGATTACAAAAATAGATGGACGGACGGACGGACGGACGGACGGACAGACAGACAGACGGACATTGCTAAATCGACTCAGAAAGTGATTCTAAGACGATCGGTATAATTAACAATGGGTCTATCTCGTTTCCTTTTGGGTGTTACAAACAAATGCACAAAGCCATAATACTCTCGTGGAGTGTATAAAAATTCATTTTTTGAGCGCCCCGGTAGTCGAGTTGGTAGCGTGTTCGCTTACACTACTCAACAAAATGAAAAAAATTTCATGTACTCCGGATGCGATAATTTTTTCTGTGTAGATAACCTTGACATGAGCTCGAAAAACGCAATAAATTTTTTTTTCGTTTGGTTTTTTTTTATTTTTTTTTTTTTAATTTTAAATTTTTTTTTTTTGGTTAATTTGTTTCGTCCGGCATAACTCGGGAACCACTAGCCCGATTTAATTGAATTAAATTTTAAAAAATTTAAAATTACAATTCCCTTAATCTGTTCATATATTGTTTTCCTATACAAGCAACAGTTTCCAAGTTAAAAATGAATATATAAAGGAAAAAACTTATTTTTTGTCTAAAGATTTAATTTTTTTTTTTTTTAAATCCATAAAAAATCCAAAATGAAAAAAAATGTCAAATCTTATTACTTTTACGTAAAGTCACATAACCTATGAGCAAAATGAGACAAAGATCATGAAAATCGATGCACGCGTTTCGCTTTTATTCGCAATTGAGTAAAGGTATGAATTTCAAAAATTTGCTCGACATATGCACAACTTTGTCTATGGTAAGGTTTTTTTCTTTTTTTTTGATTCTCAGAATTAACAAAACGGAATAAACAAAGGGTTATTTAACTTTTATGATTGCGTAAGCAAAGTAATAAACGCTAATAAATGTGCGTGAACAATTAAAAGGAAAAAAGGAAAGGGGACTTTTTTAATTATTTGGGTTTTCCGTTGGCTACCTGTATGATTTTTTACAGAAATGCAACCCACATTTAAGGGTGGTCATTATTCGGAAAATTTAAGACTCACACATGGTGAAACAGGTATGTAGCCACCGTAAAAAAATATACACCCATTTATAAGTACCTGTCAGTAAAATACTAAACAATACACAGTATAAATAGGTCTTCATTGATCGATTTTACTCATTCAACAAGTGTCGACGAACGCGATAGTTAAAATGAGCAAACGTTCGCGAGGATTTGAATGCAATACCAATCCAAGTAATTTTTGTTACATGTGCGCCATGCTCGTCACTCACATCGCCCAGGTTGTCCGGAAAGAAGTCCAAGTGCGAGTGTAGAAAATGTATCTTAAGCGACATATTTGCTCTAATTTTTTTATAATTTTGGAGTAGTTGTTCGACGATCTCTCTGTAATTTGAGCTTTTGTTGTTTCCAAGAAATCCGGAAACAATTTGCCGAAATGAGTTCCAAGCTGCAGCTTCATTTGGTGATAAAATGTGCTCAAACTGTTGGTCTTGCAACAACTTTTTAATTTGCGGACCGTCGAAAACGCCTTCCTTAATCTTTGCCGATGAAAGGTGAGGAAAAATGGTTTTTAAATAGGCGAACGCTTCGCCATCTTTGTTGATAGCTTTCACGAAGTTTTTTATGAGTCCGAGCTTTATGTGAAGAGGTGGGAGAAAAACATTTTCCTTTTTTATGAGTGGTGTATATTTCACGTTGTCGCTGCCGGGGATGAAGTTAACTCTTTCTGTCCAACTCCTCCTGGTGTAATGATGTTGACGATCGCGGCTGTCCCAAAGGCAGAGAAAACAACAGTACTTTGTGAATCCACCTTGTAATCCACAAAGGATACCGATAACCTTAAGGTCGGCACAAACTTTCCAATCGTGCCTCTCATAGTTAAGGCACTTTAGTAGATTGTCCATGACTTCGTATGTTTCCTTGGTGTCAACGGCATGAGCAATTGGAATCGAAGGTTTCTCGTTGCCGTTGTGCAGTAAAATTGCTTTAAGGCTCTGCTTGTTGCTGTCGATGAAAAGACGCCACTCTCCTGGATTGTAAGAGTACCCGAGTTCACCAAATAATCCGGGAATGTCCTTACAAAAACAGATGTTGTCTTTTTTTGTGTAGTACCTTGCGTATGGTTCATGACGCTTCCTGTAGATTGTTGTCACCACACCAGGAGCCAAGAAACCGAACTGTTGCATGCGCGATGCATGCAACTCTGCATCTTCCTTGGAGAGTTTCAATTCTCTAACCCAATCGTTCAGTTCTGCTTGGGAACATAAGCGTTGACCTCCATGCAATGTATATGTTGACTCGCATTCTGATGTGGTTTCTACTGTCTCCGGATCTGATGTTGGATGTATCGCCTCATTATTAGATGCCCATCTTGAAACGGACGGTTGCGGGTCCACTGGTTCTTCGGAAAATGGCACTGGAAAATTCACTGTTGAAACAGCAGCGTAAGTCCATCGTATATTTTTTCCCACGCCTGTTTTTTTGCTAAGACAGAAGTAGCAATCTGTTACGTGGCAAAGCGGAGCTCTTCAAAGCATTGGCATGATGATTCTCGGCTGTCGTCTGAAAGAATTTCAATAATAAGTTATATATGTTCTTGAATTTCGTAATCTACACTTACCTTGAGTCAGCTAGCTGTACGTAGCACCTTGGACATAGAGCACTTGGTGTCCACCGCTCATCTATGTTTGAAACCTTTAAATTGAAGCTCTCTTCAAATGAATCTCTCAATTTAGGTGAAAAACAACGCTTGTTTTTTCAGAAACGTATTCTCCGCACATGTAACAAAAATTACTTGGATTGGTATTGCATTCAAATCCTCGCGAACGTTTGCTCATTTTAACTATCGCGTTCGTCGACACTTGTTGAATGAGTAAAATCGATCAATGAAGACCTATTTATACTGTGTATTGTTTAGTATTTTACTGACAGGTACTTATAAATGGGTGTATATTTATTTACGGTGGCTACATACCTGTTTCACCATGTGTGAGTCTTAAATTTTCCGAATAATGACCACCCTTAAATGTGGGTTGCATTTCTGTAAAAAAATCATACAGGTAGCCAACGGAAAACCCAAATAATTAAAAAAGTCCCCTTCCTTTTTTCCTTTTAATTGTTCACGCACATTTATTAGCGTTTATTACTTTGCTTACGCAATCATAAAAATTAAATAACCCTTTTTTTATTCCGTTTTGTTAATTCTGAGAATCAAAAAAAAAGAAAAAACCTTACCATAGACAAAGTTGTGCATATGTCGAGCAAATTTTTGAAATTCATACCTTTACTCAATTGCGAATAAAAGCGAAACGCGTGCATCGATTTTCATGATCTTTGTCTCATTTTGCTCATAGGTTATGTGACTTTACGTAAAAGTAATAAGATTTGACATTTTTTTTTCATTTTGGATTTTTTATGAATTTAAAAAAAAAAAAATTTAAATCTTTAGGCAAAAAATAAGTTTTTTCCTTTATATATTCATTTTTAACTTGGAAACTGTTGCTTGTATAGGAAAACTATATATGAACAGATTAAGGGAATTGTAATTTTAATTTTTTTAAAATTTAATTCAATTAAATCGGGCTAGTGGTTCCCGAGTTATGCCGGACGAAACAAATTAACCAAAAAAAAATTTTTAAAATTAAAAAAAAAAAAAAATAAAAAAAAAAACCAAACGAAAAAAAAAATTTTATTGCGTTTTTCGCGCTCATGTCAAGGTTATCTACACAGAAAAAATTATCGCATCCCGAGTACATTTTGACTGTTGACTAGTGTTATCAGCGTGGGGGTTGTGGGTTCGATTCCCACCAGAGGCTCTGGTCTGTCGCTGCAATAGCTAGCTACAATGGTCTTAGTCACCCCGGCTCAATCCCTGGACTCAAAATTAGAATATAAATTTACTTTGTATTGTAATTCATAATAAAACAAGTAAGGAAAGGCTAAAGTCGGGCGGGGCCGACTATATAATACCCTACACCACTCCCTGCGTATGTACCTCACTTTGATTACTAAACCCAGGTATTTCATGGGAACAATTTTATGTAGTTCATACAAATTATATGAATATAATTTATATGCTATAAATTCATCTTTAGTCAAATTTAACGAATATGGTAAATAATATGGTAATTGATCCAATTGTCCGACAGACAAATACAAATTATGCAGTAGTATACCAAAGTCATACCAAAGTATGGACATATGGGCATCACCCAAACAATTCTCATTGCAATTCAATTCGGTAAAAAATTTAAATCGGGAAGGATTTTTGCATCCTGTAAATGTATGTGTTTGACAAAAAATGTTAAATCGGAAAGGACATTTGTATGGGGGTATATTGAAACCAGGAACGATGTGACGCGCTTTCACCATGTCTGTTTATTGGTGAAATATAATATGTAAAATTTGGCCAAAATCGGTTAAACATTCGGGAGCAACATTTGTATGAGGGCTATATCTAAATCTGAACCGATCTTACCCAATTTTTGCATACTTGTTTCTAGTTGGATTATAAGATGTTCTGCAAAATTTAAAGAAAACCGGGTACAATATGTCGTTTCTATAACGGAAAATGTCAAATCGGGAGCGACATTTGTATGGGGGCTATATCTAAATCTGAACCGATCTTACCCAATTTTTGCATACGTGTTTCTGGTTGCATTATAAGATGTTCTGCAAAATGTAAAGAAAATCGAGTACAATATGTCGTTTCTAGAGCGGAAAATGTCAAATCGGGAGCGACATTTGTATGGGGGCTATATATAAATCTGAACCGATCTTACCCAATTTTTGCATACGTGTTTCTAGTTGGATTATAAGATGTTCTGCAAAATTTAAAGAAAATCGGGTACAATATGTCGTTTCTAGAGCGGAAAATGTCAAATCGGGAGCGACATTTGTATGGGGGCTATATCTAAATCTGAACCGATCTTACCCAATTTTTGCATACGTGTTTCTGGTTGCATTATAAGATGTTCTGCAAAATTTAAAGAAAATCGGGTACAATATGTCGTTTCTAGAGCGGAAAATGTCAAATCGGGAGCGACATTTGTATGGGGGCTATATATAAAAATGAACCGATCTTACCCAATTTTTGCATACTTGTTTCTAGTTGGATTATAAGATGTTCTGCAAAATTTAAAGAAAACCGGGTACAATATGTCGTTTCTATAACGGAAAATGTCAAATCGGGAGCGACATTTGTATGGGGGCTATATCTAAATCTGAACCGATCTTACCCAATTTTTGCATACGTGTTTCTGGTTGCATTATAAGATGTTCTGCAAAATGTAAAGAAAATCGAGTACAATATGTCGTTTCTAGAGCGGAAAATGTCAAATCGGGAGCGACATTTGTATGGGGGCTATATATAAATCTGAACCGATCTTACCCAATTTTTGCATACGTGTTTCTAGTTGGATTATAAGATGTTCTGCAAAATTTAAAGAAAATCGGGTACAATATGTCGTTTCTAGAGCGGAAAATGTCAAATCGGGAGCGACATTTGTATGGGGGCTATATCTAAATCTGAACCGATCTTACCCAATTTTTGCATACGTGTTTCTGGTTGCATTATAAGATGTTCTGCAAAATTTAAAGAAAATCGGGTACAATATGTCGTTTCTAGAGCGGAAAATGTCAAATCGGGAGCGACATTTGTATGGGGGCTATATATAAAAATGAACCGATCTTACCCAATTTTTGCATACTTGTTTCTAGTTGGATTATAAGATGTTCTGCAAAATTTAAAGAAAACCGGGTACAATATGTCGTTTCTAGAACGGAAAATGTCAAATCGGGAGCGACATTTGTATGGGGGCTATATCTAAATCTGAACCGATCTTACCCAATATTTGCATACGTGTTTCTAGTTGGATTATAAGATGTTGTGCCAATTTTAGAGAAAATCGGGTACAATATGTGGTTTCTAAAGCGGAAAAAGTGAAATAGGGAGCGACATTTGTATGGGGGCTATATCTAAATCTGAACCGATCTTACCCAATTTCGGCATAGGTGTTTCTAGTCAGTTTATAAGATGTTGTACCAAATTTAAAGAAAATCGGGTATAATATGTGGTTTCTAGAGCGGAAAATGTCCAATCGGGACCGACATTTGTATGGGGGCTATATCTAAATCTGAACCGATTTCCTCCAAATTCAATACCAATGGTCGTTGGCCAGAAAAAATAACTTCTGCCAAGTTTCATGACAATCGGACAAAATTGCGACCTGTAGAGTGCGAACAAGCTTAGATGGACAGCAGACGGACGGACGGACGGACGGACAGACAGACATCGTTAAATCGACTCAGCTGGCGATTCTAAGCCGATCCGTATACTTAAAGGTGGGTCTAGCTAAATTATTTCTTGGTGTTACAAACATTTGGCGGAAAACTAACATATAATACCCTAGACCACGAAGTGGTGTAGGGTATAAAAATAAAAAAAAGTCAATTCGGGAGCGAAATTTGTATGGGAGCTATATCTAAATCTGAACCGATCTGGTCCAATTTCAGCATAGATATTTCTTGTTTAGTTATATGGTACTGTGCAAAATTTGAAGCAAATCGACAAAAATATGTGGTTTCTACATCAGAAAAACAGCAAATCGGGAGCGACATTTTTATGGGGCTATTTCTAAATCTGAACCATTTTCTTCAAATTAAATGGGGTTCGTCCTTGGGCCACAAAACTCACTTGTGCCAATTTTTGTTAGGATCAAAGAATAATTGCCACCTGTACTTTGATTATAAGTATAGGTGGACGGACAGACGGACAGACATTGATAAATAGATTCATAAAGTGATTCTAAGTCGATCGGTATAATTACCTATGGGTCTATCTCCCTTCTCCTTTTGGATGTTACAAACAAATGCACAAAGACTTAATAGCCTAGTGGAGGGTGTAAGAACATGCTTAAATACTCTAAAATATTAGGTGTTATTATGGGTATTTTCAGTCCTTATGAGGGAAAAATTTTTCGCTTTGGAGCGATTTTGCCCAGTGACAGTCCCAACTGATCTACGATGCTCTATTTTCCTTTATTTTAGATGCTTGCGAGCTTGCAACAGACGGACGTACATGGTCGTCTTAGAATTTTATGACAAGCAAGAATATATATATATATACTTTATAGGGTCTCAGGTCCTTATTTCAAGGTGTTACAAACGGAATGACTAAGTTAGTATACCCCCGTCCTGGAGGTTGGGGTTATAATATATTTTCTGTTTTAATTTATTATACACTAGTATTGCGTACCCGGCGTTGCACTTGTTCATTCTTCCCTATTCCCGTGCTTCGTATGATTTGGAAGATAAAATGAGTAATTTTTGATAGTTTTAAAATATTGTTTGTGACCTAGTATATCTAGAAACCATCCCCAGTCCAGAAGTTAGATAGAGCAAAATTTCACAATCGAATCGGACCACCCGTTTGGCGTCCTATATTTATACATACAGACACACATTGATATTTATGTATATAGATTAAAATATCAGATATTCTTATTTTTATGTTTTTGGTAAGATTTTCCCGATCCCGCTTTATTCCGACAAAATCCCGCCAAATCACACTTTTTGAATTCATATATCCCGATTTTTGTCCAAATTGGAGTCCCAGCTCCCTTATTATTATGCTAAGATGAAAGTTTTGCTCGACTTAGTTGATTTATTGCTTTCAACTTCATTATTAGCTGCAGATCAGAGGTCATTCGATAGTATTTTATTACATAAAAATTGCTCCAGGCAAAAGATCGTGGGAGATATTCCCAAAAAAACGCGATAGCCCAATGTGCTATGTGATGTGGGATATGGAATATGGCTAATAACTCAGCACCACCAAAGGAGACCGCCAAGAAATGTTGGCGATCAATCAATTTCCGTTTTTAAAAGTCACCCAAAACATTTGGTGGGATAAGTGTTCGTACTCTCAGGTAGGTACCTACACCACAAATCGTCAGTGAAGTGGCCAAAATCAAAAAACCACAAATCTATTACCAAAAAGCCAAAGAAAAAAACACACAGAAATCAATCTAACAACAACTTTATCCACCTTTAAAATATTTATTTACCCTGGGGTTGTTGATGTTGTTGCTTTTTTGTCGGCAGGTGTGTTATATTGTTATTATTATTGTTATTGGTGGTTGTAGTTGTTGCTGCTGCTATTGATAATGATTTGTGGTGAAATTAAAACATTTTGTTCGACTGTTACCATTTCATTTAAACAAAATATTCACATGCCACAGAGCCCCAACACACACACGCGCACTCCTCTGCCAGCACAAAAGATCAAATTTTGGAATATTTCTATTTTGACTCAGATAAAATCAAATCCTCCGATTTAATCGCATAATCTTGGCCGCAGGCTAATGGGAGATATTTTTTCTTCGTTTTGGTGATCGGTGATCATACAAAATATAGCCGAACGAGGCAGCAAAGTGTTTACGCACCACACACCGCTTGATGGAGATGTTGATGGGGTTAATTAAATTGAAATTTCTTTGGAATTCTTTCAATAAATTTACCCGCATATACCATAAGTGTGTGTGTGTATTTTGTGGATATGTGAATACTGTGGGCTTAGCTACTGGGAAAAAATACGCCAACTGCTAACGGATGACTGCGGTGCAAAACGCTTACATGACTTGATCTTTCGAACAATGACAAATACATAGTTCGATAAACGGAGAATTTTAGGGTTTTACCCCGCTGTCTGTCTGTAATGGTGGAGCATAATTGGCAATCACTAGATAATTGTCAGGTAGATCAAATGATATTTAAAAATACTTCTTTAAGTTAGGAAAGGTTGTTGTTTAAGTTAGGAAAGGTTGTGGTGGAAGTCAGAAAGTAGGCATCAAGTTGACCAGCCTATGGTCATGCGTGCCTTTTACACAGTGCCCCATCAATAGTGAAATCAATTTAAACAATTGAATCAAGTGATTGAAGTTAATTCGACCTCTTTATATCATACATTCGCCAGATCATATTCCACGTGACCACCTGCTTTTCGCCATTTGTCGCATTCTGTCTGAGCTAACGCTTGCAAGTCGACACTAAGTTACAGCCGTTCCTAATCTGGCATGCTCGTCAGCTTTACAGTCCTGGGATGCTCCCATGCCTTGGCAACCAAATAAGTTGATTTTCGAACTCCTTGGCCATCTCCTGAACACATTCGCATTAGTCTTGCCTGTGGCAGTGTAGACCATACCACACCTAGCATGAGCCGGATAGCGACGTAGATACGAACAATAAAATGGTTTTTCCAAATTCGTTTTTTCAAGGGATACAATGAGAACAGAGGGATAAAAATGGTAACTAAACGGCCGCAACTAGAATCAATAAATTCGGTGTATACATTAGAGCGTACCAGGTTACAAGTAAAAAAAAAAAAGTTCGCCGTACACCTTCGAATATGAAGTATTATTGAAAGGTAGTTTCAAAAAAATTTTTTTTATTTTTTTATGCCGAACGTAGGGGTCGCGCTTTTACATTTTTCTATATAACTTCTGCATTTATAAACGGATTTTAAAGTGTGATACATCGATGTTTTTGTCTCGACGAGGCCGATTTTTTTGTCTTTGAAGTCATTGAGCTCAAGCACCCCCTTCTGGTAATTACCCATCATATCTCAGTTGCTACTCCCCTAATGTACCACTCTAATATCAGAAAATTAAAGCTCGCATAAAATCATGAAACTCTTCCTAAGGAAGTATGTCGATTTTCAAAAAATCGAAGACAAAAACATCGATGTATCACACTTTAAAATCCGTTTATAAATGCAGAAGTTATATAGAAAAATGTAAAAGCGCGACCCCTACGTTCGGCATAAAAAAATAAAAAATTTTTTTTTGAAACTACCTTTCAATAATACTTCATATTCGAAGGTGTACGGCGAACTTTTTTTTTGAGGTACGCCCTAGTATACATTCCACTCTATATGTACGCAAAATAAAAGAAAATTAGTACTTTTTTTGCTTTTACGGCAAAAGTTTGTAGAATCTTGAAGATAGGTTATTTTGCACTGTGTACATGAGAGATAATGTATTTTCAAAATGTGTACTTTTGGAATTAAAATAGGATGGAAATACAACTAACCAACACCCCCCAATTTTTGAACTGATTTGAAGTAATATTTCGATATATATGCAGGCCTCCAGTCCGATCGAAAGTGAAATTAGTTCCGAAGTTTGCTTCTTCAGAGAACAAAAAAATCTTTAGGAATGAAACCACTTTTGGTTTCCTAAAAGGAATTGACATTTTTAGTTAATTAAACACAAAAAAATGGTCAAAAGAACTTTTTGTATTAAATAATATTGTTTTCAAAGTGTTTTGCTAAATTTTGACATAATAAACGTTTATTTTAATTAAAACAAGTAAGGAAAGGCTAAAGTCGGACGGAGCCGACTATATGATACACTCCACTTTCTGTCCTATTATAATTCAATTCTGTAAGAAACTGAAATCGGGAAGGATTTTTGTATCCTGTAAATGTATGTGTTTGACAAAAAATGTTAAATCGGAAAGGACATCTGTATGGATATATATTGAAACATGGAACGATGTGGCCCGCTTTCACCATGTATGTTTATAGGTGCAATGTAATACGTAAAGTTTGGCCAAACTCGGTTAAACATTTGTAACAGGGCTCTGTCCTTTCCCCCTCCCTTTTTCTTATTTTCATCGACGACCTCTTGGATCGGACTGTGAATCCAATATACTCATTCGCGGATGACAGCAACCTCTGTCATTCATACTCATTCGATCATAGACCAAGTCGTCAAGAAATTGAGGATAAAAGGCGATTGATGGATGAGTCACTTAGCCAGGATTTGATGGCCATTTCTGAATGGGGTCGAGAGAATAGAGTAGATTTTAATGCACGTAAGACCCAGTGCTCCTTGTTGTCTCACAAGCGATTCACTGATCCAACGGTGTCGTCGATTTTAATGAACGGTGTAGATATTGAGCAATCAGATGATCTAGTTGTTCTTGGCATAAAAATACAATGTGATGTTCGTTGGACAAAACATGTATTTGATGTGTCGAAAGATGCCTTCAAATGTTTAGGCTTTTTAAAAAGATGTAAGAAATATTTCACACCCTCTGATCTTCTCAATATCTACACTACCTACATCAGACCAAAGATGGAATACAACTCCCATATATGGTCGGGTGCTCCAGCTTCATCACTGGAGCTACTTGACCGTGTCCAGAGGAGGGCGATGGTGTTGATAGGTGATGGTAGGATATCCAATTCTATTGTCTCCCTTGAACACCGTCGTAATGTTGGTTGTGTGTCATTGTTCTATCGATACTTTCATGGTGTTTGTTCTTCGGAAATCCGTGATCTTATACAGCCCGTGAGAACGTTCGGTAGAGATACGCGACTCTCCAGGAACGCTCACCCATTTGTTGTCGATTGGACAACCGACCGCACTACACATTACAGAATAAATTCGTTCTTCGCCCGTGCTATCCGTATGTGGAATCGACTTCCGGCAAATATCTTTCCCTCCAATTACGACATTCAGAAATTCAAAACTGACGTCAACAGACACTACTCCCTCTTTCCTCCTTCCAATACCTTATCTTCCTTCTACCAACGCAATGCACTGCATTTATAGGGGACATCCCCTGAGTGTTGGTTCAGTGAAAAAAAAAAAAAAAAAAATCAACATTTGTATATATATATAAATGAATTTATATCCATATATATTTATATCTAAATCTGAACCGATCTTACCCACTTATACCATAGATGTTTTTAGTTATATTGTAAGATGTTGTGCCAATTTAAAAAAAATCGGGTACAATATGTGGTTTCTAGAGCGGAAAAGTCAAATCTTGAGCGACATTTGTTTGGGGCTATATCTAAATCTGAACCGATCTTACCCACTTTCACCACAGGTGTTTCTAGTTAGATTACAAGGCGTTAAGCCAAATTTGAAGGGTACTATATGTGCTTTATAGAGCGGAAAAAATCAAATCGGGAGCGACATTTCTATGGGGGCTATATCTAAATCTGAACCGATCTGACCGATTTTCACCACAGATGTTTCCAGTCCAATTATAGGGTACTGTGCCAACTTTGAAGCAAATCGAGTGAAATATGTAGTTTTTAGAGCGGAAAAAGTCAGATCGGGAGAGACATTTGTATGGGGCTATATCTAAATCTGAACCGATTTGCTTCAAATTAAATAGCGTTCGTCCTTGATCCTCTAAACTTACTTGTACCAATTTTTGTTAAGATCGGACTATAATTACGAGCTGTACTTTGATTACAACAATAGATGGACAAACGGACAGACAGACAGACGGACATTGCTAAATCGATTCAAAAAGTGGTTCTAAGTCGATCTGTATAATTAACATAATCTATCTCACTTCCTTTTGTGTGTTACAAACAAATGCACAAAGACATAATACTCTCGTGGAGTGTATAAAAATCATAATTTTAATCATTACTAAGAAAACAGTATAATTTTTATAACTTGTCAAATACAGTTTTGCTACCTATTTTTTGTGCAAATCACTATGTTCTACGAAGAGGATCCGAGACATCTCTCAAAGTTCGTCGACGTAATTTGTCAATATAGTGCTGACCTCCCTTTTGCATTTGTTTGTAACACCCAGAAGGAAGCGAGATAGACCCTTTGCTAATTATACCGATCGACTTAGAATCACTTTTTGAATCGATTTAGCAATGTCCGTCTGTCCATCTATTGTTGTAATCAAATTACAGGTCGCAATAATAGTCCGATCTTAACAAAAATTTGCACAAGTAAGTTTTTTGGATCAAGGACGAACGCTATTTAATTTGAGGCAAATCGGTTCAGATTTAGATATATCCACCATATGATTTGCACTCCCGATTTGACATTTTCCGCTATAGAAACCACATATTGTACCCGATTTTCTTTAAATTTGGCACAACATCTTATAATCCAACTAGAAACACCTATGCCGAAAGTGGATAAGATCGGTTCAGATTTAGATATAGCCCACATAAAAAAGTCGCTCCCGATTTGACATTTTCCGCTCTAGAAACCATATATTGAGCCCGATATTCTTTAAATTTGGCAAAACATCTTATAATCAAACTATAAACACCTATGCAGAAAGTGGATAAGATCGGTTCAGATTTAGATATAGCCCCCGTAGAAATGTCGCTCCCGATTTGACTTTTTCCGCTTTAGAAACGATTGTCTTTAAATTGGACTCAACATCTTATAATCCAATTAGAAACACGTATGCTGATAGTGGGTAAGATCAGTTCAGATTTAGATATAGCCCCCACACAAATGTCGCTCCCGATTTGACTTTTTCCGCTCTAGAAACCACATATTGTACCCGATTTTCTTTAAAATTAGCACAACATTTTATAATCCACATAAAAACACCTGTGGTGAAAGTGGGTAAGATCGGTTCAGATTTAGATATAGTCCCAACACAAATGTTGCTCCCAAATGTTTAACCGATTTTGGCCAAACTATACATATTATATAGGGTCTGCCATCTAACGTTTTTTTTCAACTATTCAACCGTTGGACTATTATTTGTGGGGTGCCCTCAGCAGCCATTTGAATAAAATTATTTTCCACTATTAACCGGAAGGTTTGTACTTTCAAATAAAAAAGAAATTTGAGAAAATATTCAGTAGTTTTTTTATAGCATTTTCAAAAAAAAAAGTTATTTGGCGGACCCTATATTTCACCTACTTCGTTTCAGGTTTCAATATACCCCCATTCAAAATACCTTTCCGATTTAACATTGTTTTTCAAACACATACATTTACAGGATACAAAAATCCTGCCCGTTTTCACTTTACTTTCGAATTGAATTGTATTCGGATAGACACTGGAGTGTATTATATAGTCGGCCCCACCCGACTTTAGACTTTCCTTACTTGTTAAGGTTTAACTTATTTAATTACCATGTTTACGGATTTTTTAAATATATTTTTATACACTCCACGAGACAATACGTCTTTGTGCATTTGTTTGTAACACCCAAAAGGAAGCGAGATAGACCCATTCATAGGTATACCGATCGACTTAAAATCACTTTTTGAATCTATTTAGCAATGTCCGTCTGTCTGTCCGTCCGTCTGTCCATCTATTGTTGTAATCAAATTACAGGTCGCAATTATAGTCCGATCTTGCCAAAAATTGGCACAAGTTAGTTTTGTGGATCAAGGACGAACGCTATTTAATTTGAAGAAAATCGGTTCAGATTTAGATATAGCCCCATACAAATTTCACTCCCGATTCGACTCTTTTCCCTCTAGATACCATATATTGCAACAGATTTTCTTCAAAATTGGCAAAACATCTTATATTTCAACTAGAAATATATGTGTAAAAAAAGGATGAGATCGGTTCAGATTTATATGTAGCTCCCATTAAAATTTGTTTGTAGTTGAAATATAAGACGTTGTGAAAGATTCGAAGATCTGTTAAAATATATTGTTTTTAGAGTGGAAAAAATCACATCGGGAGTGACATTTGTGTGGAAGCTATTTATAAATCTGAACTGATCTGAGCTATTTTCACCAAAGGTGTTCCTAGTTTAAATATAAGGTGTTTACCAAATCTGAAGACAATCTGATACAATATGTGGTTTCTAGAGCGGCAAAAGTCAAAGCGACATTTGTATGGGGCTCTATCTAAATCTGAACCGATCCTTCCCACTTTCTGCATACGCGTTTCTAGTTGGCTTATAAGGTGTTGTGCGAAATTTTAAGTAAATTTGAAGAAAATCGGTTGAAATAAGTGATTTCTAGAGCGGCAAAATTCAAATCGGGAGCGATATTTGTATTGGGGCCATATCTAAAGCTGAACCGATCTTACCCAATTTCTGCATAGGTGTTTCCAGTCTGTCCGTCTGTTGAAAGCACGCTAGCATCTAAACGAAAGGAGCTAGGATCCAAATTTACCATAAATGCGTTTTACAGTCGTTGATCGGTTGGGATTGAAACTGGGCGAAATCGGCCCAAAGGGAAAACTTTTTCCCTCACAAGGACTAAAAATACCCATAAAAATCCCTAATATTTTAGAGTATTTAGGCATGTTTTTTCAATATGTCTCCTTGTATTTGCTTACCTGATATTGGTTATGCGCATTCCCCTTATAACAAAAACGTGCACCATAAAGTGATTTATTCGTAGGGGGTGAAATGGGGCAAAATGGGGCAAAAAGGGATAAAAATGGTACATATTAAACGACAACAGCTAGAGACACGAAATTCGGTGTGTACATTCCTCTAATAAAGTAGATACATAATATAAAAGTACTTTTTTTACAGCAAAAATTGGTTGAATCATGAAGTTAGGTTATTTTGCGCTAGGTACGTCTGATAATGGATTTTAAAATTTGTACTTTTGGAATTAAAATAGAATGGAAATACAACCAACTGTAGCACCCACTATCTACCAATATTTATGGTATTTAAACTTTGAAAATATAAATAGAAGAATATTTATTTTTATACACTCCACGAGAGTATTATGGCTTTGTGCATTTGTTTGTAACACCCAAAAGGAAACGAGATAGACCCATTGTTAATTATACCGATCGTCTTAGAATCACTTTCTGAGTCGATTTAGCAATGTCCGTCTGTCTGTCTGTCTGTCCGTCCGTCCGTCCGTCCGTCCGTCCGTCCGTCCGTCCGTCCGTCCATCTATTTTTGTAATCACGATACAGGTCGCAATTGTAAACAGAACCAAATGAAACTTTGCACAACGATGTTTTTCGGGATAAGGACGAACGCTATTTAATTTGAAGAAAATCGGTTCAGATTTAGATATAGCCCCCATACGAATTTCTCTCCCGATTTGACTCTTTTCACTCTAGATACCACATATTACAACAGATTTTCTTTAAAATTGGCAAAACATCTTATATTGTAACTAGAAACACCTGTGGTAAAAATGTGTTAGATCGGTTCAGATTTATGTATAGCTCCCATACAAATTTCTCTCCCGATTTGACTTTTTCCGCTCTAGAGACAACATAATGTATCAGATTGTCTTCAGATTTGGTAAAACATCTTATATTTCCACTAGAAACACCCATGGTGAATATCGGTCAGATCGGTTCAGATTTATATATAGCTCCCATACAAATTTCGCTCCCGATTTGACTTTTTCCGCTCTAGAAACCACATATTGTATCAGATTGTCTTCAGATTTGGCAAAACATCTTATATTTAAACTAAGAACATCTATGGTGAAAATAGGTCAAATCGGTTCAGATTTAGATATAGCCCCCATACAAATGTCGTTCCCGATTTGACATTTTCCTCTGTAGAAACCACATATTGTACTCGATTTTCGTTAAATTTGGCACAACATCTTATAATCTTACTAGAAACACCTATGCAGAAATTGGGTAAGATCGGTCCAGATTTAGATATAGCCCCCATATAAATGTCGCTTCCGATTTGACTTTTTCCGCTTTAAATGCCACATATTCTAATCGATTTTCTTTAAATTTGGCACAATATCTTATAATCTAACTAGAAACACCTGTGACTAAAGCGGGCTAGATCGGTTCAGATTTAGATATAGGCCCCATACAAATGTCGCTCCCGATTTGAATTTTGCGCTCTAAAAACCATATATTGTACCAGATTTTCTTTAAATTTGGGACAACATCTTATAATCCAACTAGAAACACTATGCAGAAATTGGGTAAGATCGGTTCAGATTTAGATATAGCCCCCATACAAATGTCGCTACCGATTTGGCTTTTGCCGCTTTAAAAGCCACATATTGTGCTTGATTTTCTTTAAATTTCGCACAACATCTTATAATCTAACTAAACAAAACTATGGTGAAAGTGGGTAAGATCGGTTCAGATTTAAATTCAAATGTTGCTCCCATAAGTTTAACCGATTTTGGCCAAACTATACATTTTATATTTCACCTATTTCGTTCCAGGTTTCAATATATCCTCATAAAAATGTCCTTTCCGATATAAAATTTTTTGTCAAACACATACATTTACAGGATAGAAAAAACCTTCCCGTTTTCACTTTTTCACCGAATATAATTGTATTCGGATTGAAAGTGGAGTGTATCATAGAGTCGGCCCCGCCCGACTTTAGCCTTTCCTTACTGGTTTGAATTGACGATTTGGTAGCCTTTTCTTATAAGTGTGGTTTGAAATACTTAAAATATTATTTTTATTTATAAAATTATTTTTTTAATATTTTTATTAGTTTTGATTTGGCTATAAAAAAATTATATTTTCTTGTAATATTACTGCACTTCTATGAAAATCGACATCCTCTGTGGAATGCAATCAATGGTGGAGGGTATATAACTTAACGCCGTTTTTACTTGTTTTTTATTTGCTTATTTATTATGAATTCCAATACAAAGTAAATTTATATTCTAATTTTGGGTCTAGGGATTGAGCCGGAGTGACTAAGACCATTGTAGCTAGTTATTGCAGCGACAGACCAGAGACTTTGGTAGGAATCGAACCCACGACCCCCACGCTGATAGTCGAGCACGCTACCAACTACCGGGGCGCTCAAAAAAAAAATTAGTTGTCGCTCTGAAAAAACACAAAAAATACTATAAAGGTTCAATAATTCGGCCAATAAGTTACTCTAGGACAACAACCTAAATTTATATTTAAAGCGCTTCCGAGGGTCTATTAATTCAGAAAAAAATGTTGGACAAAAATGCAACGTAAAATAATTACACGGGAAAAATATGATTTTTGGAGGTGGTTTCAGGAGCGTTTAGCACACAGATGGCTTGACCCAGTGACGAAATATATTTTGCAGATCATCATTAAATAATCCAAACTTTATTTTCGTGGGGTGACTGGAAATTGTTTTTCCATTTGTATGGTACGCGACTCAGTCTAATAAACATATTGATAGCGTTGCCTTATAAGCGTGGTATAAAATAATTAAAATTTTATATTTATTTATTAAATTATTTTTTCAATATTTTTATTTGTTTTGGTTGGGCTATATTTAAAAAAATTTAACATTTTCCTGTAGTGTTGCTGCACTTCTGTAAAAACGTCAGACTCTGTAGAATGCAATCCATGGTGGATGGTATATAAACGCCATTTTTGTTTCTTTTTACTAAATTAATACTTAAAGTTGGTGAAATGGGACAAAAAGGGATAAAAATACCGATCGAATGACAGCAGTAATAGTAAACGAACAACAAATTCACAATTTGTTTTCTTTTTTAAATATTTTTGGACAACACATAAAACAAACTACGGAAATATCCACATTTTTTGGATACCACTTAAAGTATGTTATTTTAATTATTTGTAATAATTGTGTGGTTATGTTGAATATTTCCTAATATTTTGAAAAAATATTGCTCTAATCATTTTTACTAATGAGACCAAAATTACAAATAACTAAATGTTTGTAAAACGTAACCGGAGTGGTCATCTCATATTCAATTGGATTGAACTGCTCCTGAAAACATGGCTTTGAACTTTAAAACCAACGGTTAAACCAATATCGAAATACAATATTTTGAATGTGTACTTGTCAGTAGGATTTTGTGTGGGTACATGTCCTAATTCGGATTTCAGCGGTAATTGGGATCTTTTTTTATAGAAATAGTGAAAAATTCTGATAAAACTAATAAATGATAAAAGTACAAAAATCATATTTCATAGAAATGCTAAATTTTGAAAAAAAAAAACACTATAAATAAACCATTCAATCTATATTTTTAGATGAGGAAAACAACATCTTTTTTCGTCCCAGTTCAATATACATACTTTATAGTCAGTCACTGATTGATCAATGCCTAGACCAAACGGCTAGAGCTACTATCATGCAATTTGGATGTACATTTCTATTGCAGTGTTTGCAAATCATACTTCTGAAGGGTAAAAATGGGGAAAATAATATCATTGTCTAACTAAACGTGGCTGTATGAAGAAATAAATAAAATAAAGATTTTTTCCTCTGGAGTTTGCTCAATGTAAGCTACGTACGGTAAAGCTTTTATGCTTTAGCTGTAAAATAAATATTTTTTAAATTTTCATAATTTTTACCACACTCACTGTACTCTGCACAGCATGACAACGTAAATGAATCCCTTCGAGAAGTTACAGTCGTCATATCAAATTTCTGGCACCCACAACGATGTGGCGTCCACTCCGAATTCATGAGAAAGCCAAACTTTCAATAAAGTCCGTTGTGGTCTAAAGTGAATTGATTTAAATATTTTTTCCAATTTGGTTATGGTTTAATTGCACAGTCTTTCCCATAATCCATAATTCATAATTCCATTGAAGCTTTAATGTTTCTGAGGTAATTTAACTGAAATTACTTGGCATGATTTTTGAGCTGCGTTGTAATTTCTGTGGAATCCCACCTCTTTTTTGGAATGATTATTACAATCAATCCATTACTTATCGCTATTTGGATTATGTACTTTCTTACACTGACTGGCCATTCGAAGGGTTCTTAATTGTTAATAACTTTCGATAATGAATTGCTTTGTGGCCTACTCCGGTTTAGCTGCAACAAACAACTGTGTGCCATTGTTTTCCCGTTCGATTTCCGTTGCGGCGAAATGTAAACGCAGTTAGCTAAGCATTGCCGGCCTCTATTTTGATTTCCATCAGCATCATATTTGGGATTTAAAGAGAGAGAATATTGAATATTCAAAAGCATCAGATTAAAACGTTTCCTCCCATCACATTCGAATTCGATTGTTGCGGTTCACTTCGTTTCTTAGTTGAATTGTGTGGCACCTTTTAAACGCCGTATGTGGTGGTTAACACTTTTGAATCTTCCGCATCCGTTAAATAGCTCATTTACTTTGAAATAAAAAAACGAAAAGATTGAAACAAAATAAGAAAAATATTGTTTTATAAACAACCCACAAAACTGATGGTTGTAAGTAGAACTTGGTAATAACAGTACTTTCTTAATGGCCGAGATAAATACTTTCATTTAACAAAGTCCAGATAAACAAAACTAAACGTTCTCTTAGTTTCAGAAATTTGTAGCAGACGACTCACGAGATGAAGTACACAATGGAGAAACTGAAAATATGTATAACAGAAAGGAACACACAAAATATATTTGGATAGTAGATATAACAACAACAAAAAAATATAATTAGAATAATTATCAAACATTGAGAAAATTAATTGTTGGTCGCCGCACAACGATTTTTTTGGAATTATTGTCGACATCTCACAAACTTAGAGCGAAACACTGCTTTAATGTTTTTTTCGGTCATATGTTATAGAATTAATTAAAAATCGTTTGAAAGGATTTGTAAATTTTTGTGGTCATGAGAGTGACCCTCCACTGCTAAGATTGTAAAAGTCCACAATTCCTAAAACGGAGAAATTAAATGCCAAAAATTAGATAATTTTAATTTAGTTTTTTTCTTCATTTAATTCGATCAGAAGAATCGAATGCGACAAAGAAATAAGTCATTTTTTTTATTTTATACAAAAACGCGCAGCAATACGAATTGAGTCGGTCTTTTTTGATAAAACTTTTTTAAATAATTTGTGCATTTGTTTGCAACACCCTAACGGAAGCGAGACAGACCAATTGTCCGTCCGTCTGTCTGTCTGTCCATATATTCTTGTAATCAAAGTGTAGGTCGCAATTGTAGCCAAACTAAACTTTACATAACGAAGATTTTCGGGATAAGGACGAACGCTATTAAATTTGAAGAAAACCGGATAAGATTTAGATTTGTTTTGTTGTATCGGATTATTTGCAGCTTCCCTTCCAATTGTAAGAGCAAAATATCAGAAATTGTTACCAAAAAATAGCTTCACATCCGACTTGAATGTGTTACGACACTTCGTGGAATAGGGTATTATAAGTAATTGAGCTAGACCCACCTTTAAGTATACGGATCGGCTTAGAATCACCAGCTGAATCAATTTAACGATGTCTGTCCGTCCGTCCGTCTGCTGATCATCTACGCTTGTTCGCACTCTAAAGGCCGCAATTGTGGTCCGATTGTAATGGGTGATTTTTTAAGAGCTTGATAACTTTTTTTTAAAAAAAAACGCATAAAATTTGCAAAATCTCATCGGTTCTTTATTTGAAACGTTAGATTGGTCCATGACATTTACTTTTTGAAGATAATTTCATTTAAATGTTGACCGCGGCTGCGTCTTAGGTGGTCCATTCGGAAAGTCCAATTTTGGGCAACTTTTTCGAGCATTTCGGCCGGAATAGCCCGAATTTCTTCGGAAATGTTGTCTTCCAAAGCTGGAATAGTTGCTGGCTTATTTCTGTAGACTTTAGACTTGACGTAGCCCCACAAAAAATAGTCTAAAGGCGTCAAATCGCATGATCTTGGTGGCCAACTTACCGGTCCATTTCTTGAGATGAATTGTTCTCCGAAGTTTTCCCTCAAAATGGCCATAGAATCGCGAGCTGTGTGGCATGTAGCGCCATCTTGTTGAAACCACATGTCAACCAAGTTCAGTTCTTCCATTTTGGGCAAAAAAAAGTTGGATATCATCTCACGGTAGCGCTCACCATTCACAGTTACGTTACGATTCGCATCATCTTTGAAGAAGTACGGTCCAATGATGCCACCAGCCCATAAACCGCACCAAACTGTGACTTTTTCTGGATGCATTGGTAGCTCTTGCAATGCTTCTGGCTGATATTCACTCCAAAATCGACAATTCTGCCTATTTACGTACCCATTGAGCCAAAAATGAGCTTCGTCGCTGAACACAATTTCTTTCTTTCTGAACTTTCTTAACAGAGCACGCATTTTGATAATAAAATTCAATGATTTGCAAGCGTTGCTCGTTAGTAAGTCTATTCATGATGAAATGTCAAAGCATACTGAGCATCTTTCTCTTTGACACCATGTCTGAAATCCCACGTGATCTGTCAAATACTAATGCATGAAAATCCTAACCTCAAAAAAATCACTCTTTAGTTAAATTTGGCAGAAGTTACTTTTTTGGCCAAGGACGATTGGTATTGAATTTGGAGGAAATCAGTTCAGATAGGCCCACTTTTTAGTGTAGCGCCATTACAAATTGGACCCCTTTTTAATTATTACCTCTCTAGGACCCACATTTTACATCGGAAGTTTATCAAATTTTGCAGATTATATTATATTTCAACTAAGAATACATACTATGAAAGTCAAATATATGTGTCCATACTTTGGAATAACCAAAATGCCCCATACTTTGGTATAAACCAGATGGACCCCCATTCTACTCTATTACATTTCTAGAAACTACGGCTTGCATCGGGTCATGATATATTTAACTACCGTGAATAAGTAATATATAGGCCCATGTTTTGGACCAGGCCCCAAGTGTTGTTATAGGCCCCCTTTCAAATGTCGGTCCGATTCATCATATTACTACTGTATAATTTGTATTTGTCTGCCGGAAAATTGGATCAATTCATCAAATCATATTACTTACCATATTCGTTAAATACTGTATAATTTATATGAACTACATTAAATTGTTCCCATGAAACACCTGGGTTTAGTAATAAAAGCGAGGTATATACGCAGGGAGTGGTGTAGGGCATTACAAACATGTATGGAAAGGCTAAAGTCGTGCGGGGCTGACTATATAATACCCTACACCACTCCCTGCGTATATACCTCGCTTTTAATACTAAACCCAGGTGTTTCATGGGAAAAATGTTATGTAGTTCATATAAATTATACAGTATTTAACGAATATGGTATGGATTTTCGTAAAAGTGCAGTAACATTACAGGAAAATGCAAATTTTTGAATATAGCCGATCCAAAACAAATAAAATTACTGCAAAAATAATATATAAAGAAATATATTTTTATTTTGTGTGTCTATACAGTCAGATGAATGTATACACCAAATTTCATGATTCTAGCTGCGGCTATTTGGTTGGTACCATTTTTATTCCCTCTTCCCATTTTACCCCCTTAAAAGTACGGAATTCTATAAACTCTTTATTTTACGTGTCTACGCAAATAGAGGAATGTATACACGGAATTTCATTATTTTAGGTGCAGCCGTTTGGATGGTACCATTTTTATCCCTCTGTTCCCATTTTATCCCTTAAAAGTACGAATTTGGATAAAATACTTTTATATTATGTACACATCGAATATCGTGTTTCTAGCTGTTGTCGTTTGATAGGTACCATTTTCATGCCTTTGTGCCCCATTTTACCCCGTACGAATAATAATCCATTTATGGATCCAAGCAGACATATTGATAAACAAGTAAGGAAAGGCTAAAGTCGGGCGGGGCCGACTATATAATACCCTACACCACTCCCTACGTATGTACCTCGCTTGGATTACTAAACCCAGGTATTTCATGGGAGCAATTTTATGTAGTTCATACAAATTATATAAATTATATGAATATAATTTATATGCTGTAAATTCATCTTTAGTCAAATTTAACGAATATGGTAAATAATATGGTAATTGATCCAATTGTCCGACAGGCAAATACAAATTATACAGTAGTATACCAAAGTCAAACCAAAGTATGGGCATCACCCAAACAATTCTCATTGCAATTCAATTCGGTTCAAAATTTAAATCGGGAAGGATTTTTGCATCCTGTAAATATATGTGTTTGACAAAAAATGTTAAATCGGAAAGGACATTTGTATGGGGGTATATTGAAACCAGGAACGATGTGACGCGCTTTCACCATGTCTGTTTATTGGTGAAATATACTATGAAAAGTTTGGCCAAAATCGGTTAAACATTCGGGAGCAACATTTGTATGGGGGCTATATCTAAATCTGAACCGATCTTACCCACTTTCACCATCGGTTTTTTAGTTGGATTATAAGATGTTGTGCCAATTTTAAAGAAAACGGGTACAATATGTGGTTTCTAAAGCGGAAAAAGTGAATTCGGGAGCGACATTTGTATGGGGGCTATATCTAAATCTGAACCGATCTTACCCAATTTTTGCATACGTGTTTCTAGTTGCATTATAAGATGATCTGCAAAATGTAAAGAAAATCGGGTACAATATGTCTTTTCTAGAGCGGTAAATGTCAAATCGGGAGCGACATTTGTATGGGGGCTATATCTAAATCTGAACAGATCTTACCCAATTTTTGCATACGTGTTTCTAGTTCGATTATAAGATGTTCTGCAAAATTTAAAGAAAATCCGGTACAATATGTCGTTTCTAGAGCGGAAAATGTCAAATCGGGAGCGACATTTGGATGGGGGCTATATCTGAATCTGAACCGATCTTACCCAATTTTTGCATACGTGTTTCTAGTTCGATTATAAGATGTTCTGTAAAATTTAAAGAAAATCGGGTACAATATGTCGTTTCTAGAGCGGAAAATGTCAAATCGGGAGCGACATTTGGATGGGGGCTATATCTGAATCTGAACCGATCTTACCCAATTTTTGCATACGTGTTTCTAGTTCGATTATAAGATGTTCTGTAAAATTTAAAGAAAATCGGGTACAATATGTCGTTTCTAGAGCGGAAAATGTCAAATCGGGAGCGACATTTGTATGGGGCTATATCTAAATCTGAACCGATCTTACCCAATATTTGCATACGTGTTTCTAGTTGGATTATAAGATGTTCTGCAAAATTTAAAGAACACCGAGTACAATATGTCGTTTCTAGAGCGGAAAATGTCAAATCGGGAGCGACATTTGTATGGGGGCTATATCTAAATCTGAACCGATCTTACCCAATTTTAGCGTACGTGTTTCTAGTTGCATTATAAGATGTTCTGCCAAATTTAAAGAAAATCGGGTACAATATGTGGTTTCTAAAGCGGAAAAAGTGAAATAGGGAGCGACATTTGTATGGGGGCTATATCTGAACTCTGAACCGATCTTACCCAATTTCGGCATAGGTGTTTCTAGTTGGATTATAAGATGTTGTACCAAATTTAAAGAAAATCGGGTACAATATGTGGTTTCTAGAGCGGAAAATGTCAAATCGGGACCGACATTTGTATGGAGGCTATATCTAAATCTGAACCGATTTCCAAATTCAATACCAATGGTCCTTGGCCAGAAAAAATAACATATGGTAAGTTTCATGACAATCGGACAACAATTGCGACCTGTAGAGTGCGAACAAGCTTAGATGGACAGCAGACGGACGGACGGACGGACAGACAGACATCGTTAAATCGACTCAGCTGGTGATTCTAAGCCGATCGGTATACTTAAAGGTGGGTCTAGCTCGATTATTTCTTGGTATTACAAACATTTAGCGCGAAACTAACTTATAATACCCTAGACCACGAAGTGGTGTAGGGTATAAACATGCCTAAGTATCTAAAATATTTGCGATTTTTATGAGTATTTTCAGTAATTGTGAGGGAGAATTTTTTCCCTCTGGACCGATTTCACCCAGTTTCAATCCGAACCGATCTACGACTATAGGACTCATTTATGGAAAATTTGGACGTCGAATCAAGTATATATATACTTTATAAGGTCTCAGGTCGATATTTCAAGGTGTTATAAACGGAATGACAAAGTTAGTATACCCCTGGTGGTGGGAGGTATAAAAAAATCCATATCGAGAGCGACATTTGTACGGGAGCTATATATAAATCTGAGCCGATTTGATCCATTTCACCAGAAATGTTTCTAGTTAAAATATAAGGTGTTAAGCCAAATTTGAAGAAAAATCTGTTAAAATTTACGGTTTCTCGACTGGAAAATGTCAAATAGGGAGCTAAATTTGTATGGTGGATGCATCTAAATCCGAACCGATTTGACCTATTTTCAGCACAGATGTTTTTAACTTAAATATAAGGTGTTGTGCAAAATTTTATCAAAATCGCTTAAATTATGTGACTTATAGAACAGAAAGAGTCAAATCGGGAGCAACGTTTGTATGTGGGCTTTATCTAAATATGAACCGATTTCTTCAAAACATCTATGCTATGCACATGGGAAATTCGGCATATCGTTTCTGTTCAAAAGTTATAAAATTATTTCGTCATCAACATCACCATATGCAGGAAGAAGAAAAATATGAGCAAAATAATGTTGTCGCCTATTTGAAACAGGAAAACGATCAAAAGAAGACCTTTTTGGAAGTTTTGTTTTTAGAATTGAATATCGACTCTTTGAAGTAACACATTTGCACCAATCTTTCCATTAGCTTATTTAGAATTTTATAATCCATCTATCAATATAAAATCGGGCTAATAATGAGATCGAAACATTAAAAATACAAAACCAACCTTGTTAAAAAATATGATTTTTCCTTGTTACTCACATGTCTCAGATAACTGAGGTAACATGCAAGCACTTCGGTCCAAAATTGTAGTTTTGACAATCATTTCAACATTTGAAATGACAGAGATGACCCACTTTTAACAGTTACCCAGTAGTCCTCAGCCAACTAGGGATCCAAAACATTTGGAAGGTAATTCGCCTCAAAGCATGTGCAATTTTGTGAATATATCTTTGTCCGTTAAAAAGTTATAGAATTAATTAAAATATCGATTTTAAATGAGTGTACAAAATGCTCTCCAAATATTGAGTTTTCATTCCACGTGAATTATAATATCCTTTATAGAAAGTGCTAGTCAGCACCTACAACAAGTTTTCGAACATATTTTTATTTCGCCTCTAGTTTAAGAGCTCTACACAGTCCAAAAAGTCATGTCATATCCGTGGATAAAAGTCACTTTTTACTTTTCGTGTAGAGAATTAATTTTCTTGATTTGGCGGTATAATTTTATCACGAACCACAATATATATACTTCTGTGGGTCCCCGATGAATATTTCATTTCATCCTATTGGAAGGTGATATAAAAATATTATGTCGTGTGACCAAATGAAATTTTGTCTATTAAATAATACATGTCACAAGTCTCCAGCTGCGGGATATACCAGCCGAAATTCCCTAATCTTTTTCTTATGTTACACTCTCCTAAGAAGATTTTCGCGGCACTCTTAATCGAATTTCGACTTAAGCACTAATTAGATGTTTTTCCTTGGAAATAAATATATTTTTATGTTTTGAATCAAAACAAATTTTGTTCCCACCATATCATAAACCTTTCACCGTGAATGACTCCACTGACTGTGTTCACACAATCGACATCATCATCATTGTCGGAGTCAATTTGTCATTAGAAATATTTGACTCACCTTAACATTCACCTGCCTACTATGGAACTGTTGTGGCCGCTGTTAAATGTTAATGTATTTGACCATATATGTAAGTATGTAAGACACCTCTCCTAGACGCACCCACGGTACGCACAATTGACGTTTGTCTATTGTTGCCGACCACTGTGGCGAACAGAGGCTGGCCGAGTGCTAACAATGTGAAATGTCAAAGTGACAGCGCATGCAAACCAAAGCCAATGTTCGTTCATTCGGCTTTTGGGATTATCGACATTGACGGAGCGTTTTCTTTAATTGCCGGCGATTGTTCGTTAAACTGGAAGCACATACAGTCACACACACGCATAAATGAAAAACTTTAAAATATTTCAGTGAGTGAACAGTGAGAAATTGTGGGATCATATGATCAGATCAGCTTGAAAAGTGTCGTTGAAGATAAATTACAACTGTCGGTGGTCCCACATTGTGTTTTGTTGTCCACATCAGTTTAGGCGGAAAGTGACAAATCAATGCGGCATTGTTGTCCAAATCTGTCACAGTTCATAAAAATGTTTAGAGCTACACAAGCCCCTGTGTTACTTACATATGTATATGGAATTGAGAAATGAATACGCATAAAATAATTTGTATCATAGTTGTTATAAAATATTAAAACTGATGGAAAACTAAACTGAGCATTTAATGATGCACTTTGAACACAGAATACAAATGGAAAGATACACAGTAGTTCCATATCGACTATCTATAACCTTTGAACGTATGAATATATATTTATGGCGAATGCCTAGATCAGAGGTTGTTTTCCAAACTATGTGTAAACCATTGTTATTATAGGGGCTCCTAGCGACCCTGCAAAGGTGGTCACAATGGTAAAATTGTCAAAAAATATTAATAAAAGTACAATTATTTACCGATTGTAAAGATATTCTACAATTTTCACGAAAAAGCTGCTTACACACACATGTACCTAAATAAACAATACGAAAATTTGCGTTACAAGAAAAAAGTTGGCGAGGTTCGTTGCGCATTTTTTACGTTCCGATCTTATTATAAGCCAAATTTGTATTTCCTTATACCGTCAGATTTATAATAAAATTTCAAATAAAATAGTGATAAGATTGGTGCTAATGTTTGAAATTAATATTTCGCTTGTATAATTTTTTCCCGCAGGTATAAATTTCTTTTATTTTTCGCGAAGAATACATACTTTAAATGATATTAATGCCACTCCCGAATTATATTGTTCAATGGACCTCCCCGGTATGTCCACTCCAAAATTGTCAATTTTTCAATACAAAACAAGTAAGGAAAGGCTAAAGTCGGGCGGGGCCTACTCTATGATACACTCCACTTTCTATCCGAATACAATTTAATTCGGTGAAAAAGTGAAAACAGGAAGGATTTTTGTATCCTGTAAATGTATGTGTTAGACAAAAAAAGTTAAATAGGTATATTGAAACCTGGTACGCAATAGGTGAAATATAATATGTATAGTTTGGCCAAAATCGGTTAAACATTTGGGAGCAACATTTGTATTTGGGCTATATCTAAATCTGATTATAAGCTGCTGTGCCAAATTTAAAGAAAATCGAGTACAATATGTCGTTTATAGAGCGGAAAATGTCAAATCGGGAGCGACATTTGTATGGGGGCTATATCTAAATCTGAATATGTGTTTCTGTTTGGATTATAAGATGTTGTGCCAAATTTAAAGAACATCGAGTACAATATGTCGTTTATAGAGCGGAAAATGTCAAATCGGGAGGGGAATTTGTATGGGGGCTATATATAAATCTGAACCGATCTTACCCAATTTCAGCATAGGAGTTTCTAGTTTGATTATAAGTATACACCCCTCCAGGATGGGGGTATACTAACTTTGTCATTTCGTTTGTAACATCTTGAAATATCGACCTGAGACCCTATAAAGTATATATATTCTTTATCGTCACAAAATTCTAACACCGTTTTTATACCCTCCACCTCCAGGATGGGGGTATACTAACTTTGCCATTCCGTTTGTAACACCTTGAAATATCGACCTGAGACCCTATAAAGTATATATATTCTTGATCGTCATAAAATTCTAAGACCATCTAGCCATGTCCGTCCGTCCGTCTGTCCGTCTGTTGAAAGCACGCAAGCATCTAAACGAAAGGAGCTAGAACGTTCAAATTTTGCATAAATATGTCTTATAGTCGTAGATCGGTTGGGATTGAAACGGGGCGAAATCGGCCCAAAGGCCCTCACAAGGGCTAAAAATACCCATAATAATCTCTAATATTTTAGCGTATTTAAGCATGTTTTTTGAATATGTCTGTTTATATTTGCTTGATATTTGGTATGCGCATTTTCCTTATAGCAAAAACGTGCACCATAAAGTGATTCTTATTTGTAGGGGGTGAAATGGGGCAAAAAAGGGATAAAAATGGTACATATTAAATGACAACAGCTAGAAACACGAAATTCGGTAAAAGTATTTTTTCCAAATTCGTACTTTTAAAATATGGAAATAATTGATAATCTTGGTCGACCTGCCGGAGGTCCGTTGACCAAAATTATTCAGACAGAATATTAATAATGTCAAAAGTTACGGAAGTTTACGAAAAGTAAAAGAAGAACAAAATTACAAGTGAAATAATGTGTCCTTTTTAGAAAATATCGATAAAAATTGGGTGTATAATTTCTGAATGAGCCGAACTTCGCCAAAAAATATGATTTGGTTCTTGTAACTCAGGAGCTAAGGAATCAATTCAAACTTTGCACATGGTAATATTTTTCCCAAACTTAGTTTAAGTTCGAAGATGGGCGAAATTGTCACGCCCATTCTGGTACCTCCCACACAAATTACCCACATTCCTATGTTAAATTAAAACTAATGTAACCTCCACACCGATACACAGAATCAGCTATGTTTTGGTATTTGATAATGTTTTAATAATCACTTTAAGTGTACTAAATATGACGAGTTTTGCCACGCCCTTTCTGGTAACTCACACACCAATAGACAATATTCCTATGTTAAATTAAAACTAATCTAACTTCCACACGGATATTCAGAATCAGCTATATTTTGGTATTTGATAATATTTTTATGCCCTCCGCCTAAGGATGGGGGGTAGTATATTCAGTTTGTCATTCCGTTCGTAACACCTTAAAATATTCATCGGAGACTCCATAAAGTATATATATTCCGGGTCGTGGTAAATTTCTAAGACGATCTAGTCATGTCCGCCTGTCCGTCTGTCTGTCAGTCTGTCTATCTGTTGAAAGCACGATAGCGACCGAATGAAATGAGCTAGGATGTTCAAATCTTCCCTAAATGTGTCTTATGGTTGCAGATAGGTTAGGATTGAAAGAGGGTGAAATCGACCCAGAGGGAAACATTTTTTTTAATTTCTGCTTTATATACACTTGAAATTTGTTGCGTACATTCGTCTTGTAGCGTAAAAGAACCAAAAAGTAAATACACGTTTTAGCGGACGAAATGAGACCAAAAGGGTAAAAATGGTACCAATGATACGATAACAGCTAGAAACATGAAATTTGGAATGTATATCTCTCTAATGGCGTAGATACGTAAAATAGAGGAATTTTCTAAAATTTTTACTTTTAAAGAATAAAATTGGAGGGTTAAAAATGGTACCTACAAAAATGAAATCCTGAAATTCGGTGTGTACTTTCATCTGACTGTGAAGGATTTTGCCGAAATTTGTACTTTTGGGCGGAAAATGGGGCGAATGGGGATACAAATGGCACCAACCAAACGGCTGCAGCTATATTCGGTGTGTACACTTCTCTCACTGCGGTGACGCAACCAATAAAGAGATCTTCCGATATTCGTAGCATCAGGAATGGAATTAAATTTGGCTACAATCAAACGGTTGTATCTAGAATCATGATATTCAGTATTTTCACTTTTCTGTCTACGTATACGCGGAAAAATAGAGGTACGATTTTTTTTAAATTCATACTTTTAAGTTAAAAATGGAAACATGAGTGAAACTGGTACCAATCAAACGGCTGTAGCTAAAATAATGACATTAGTTGTGTTTATTCCACGTTGAAACATATTGGATCTTCAATATTACAACTTTTCGTATCAAAATGACATGGCACATTTTTGAAGATTTCTCTAATAATTATATTAATATTTTTATATAGTGGAGAACTATTAATGTTATAATAATGAAGAATCACAATTTTCCTAATATTACAATAAAACCGACATAACATCCATACTGGTAGCCAAAGCATTAGCAATTTCATATTTGAAAATGTTTTATACTCACTTTAAACATAAAAAAATACGCTTTAGTCACGCCCCTTCGTGTACCTCCCATACAGTTGTCCTATCTTAGGTAAAATTAAATCCTTCATAATTTCTATACTGGTGCAGGGAATCTACTATGGCTTGATATCTGATCATGGTTTTAAAATTGTTTTATAAATGTGGAATCTGGGACCATGTGACACGAACCTCCTAGTACCTTCCACTCAAATTATCCTGCCCTACGTAAAATTTAATTCCTTATACCATATAAATATGTACTCTGAGAGTGAGGGTATATATAAGTCGGTTTAGCCGACTGACGTTTTCTTACTTGTTTTTGTTTTATTTTAATTATTTTATCATTATTTTAAAAGTAATACAATAATACTAATTTAATTTAATATTAGTTCATATTAAATAAATATTTTGTAAATTTCTTTAATACTTTGAAACTAAAAATAAATAAATGTATTCAAAAATGTTTTCTGTGTGCATTGAGTTATACTCTACCATAAAAGCAATGGTTGAACTAAAATCTCATTCACTCAAATTTAGCTGAGTGTAATTCTAAGATTACTTCTCCCATCGCAGGCCTATGCTGTAAATAGCACTTACTGTCGAAGCCAATCAAAATTGTTCCTAATGATACAATTTGGCTTAGTACTGGCCATATTTCAGTGCAGTCATTTGAGAATAGTTATACACTGTCTAATGTTTCTTCATAATGGCCAAAAGTGACACTTTCCGAAAATAAAAAAAACTCCGCCACCACAACCAACACACCAACCAACGACACTTCATTCATTCACTCACTCACTCACTCACTTTAAATTATTTCACATTAAACGGACTACAAATCACATCAATTGTACTGCTGTTTTCATATTGTTTTGTTTTCGTTATTTTTTTTTAATATTTTTCATTGCATTGTAGTCCAAAACGTTTAATTCATTCTAAAGCTTGTAATCATAATAAATTTCAGAGGAAAAAACACAGGCGGCTGGCAAATGGACGGACGGACGGACAGTGGGGCATTATAAAAACACGGCTGTTTTGTTGGTTGTTGTTATTGCTGTCGGATTAAGTAAATAAACAAAGACAAGAATCGCATTTAAACAATTTGTAACGAAAATACTTAAAATCACACTGTATTAACTATTCACTATTCAAACAACAAAAACACAACAGACGGCCACAAATAAATAAACAAAACGACGAGAACATAAAAATTAAGCCAAGCTAAGGCAGCTTGCGTCAAGTCGAGCCGAGCCGAGCTGAGCTGAGTCGCGGCAAACAAAAACCTAAATATTTATTAAAATTCCCACATGTGCCGCAGACGTAGGAAAAAAGAACAAAAACTAAAAAAAAAAGAAAAAATATAACAATAAACAAAAAATACAAAATACAGAATACAAAGCAAAAGTGATTCAATGAATTTAGAGGAACCGCAACTGCATTGGATATGGTTGCTTTTGCAGTTGTTCAAATTCACAAAAATTGAACAATAACTGCAACTGTAGGCCGTTGCACAATGGGCTATTTGGAATTTTGATGCTGTCATTAAATCAGACATTGTAATGGGATTTCTGAGAACCTTGGCAGTGAGTGTCCTACAAGAGTTCTCCAGTTTTAGTTTTAAGTTGGACACATTCGTCATTTCATGTTAAACCGTACAGCAACATTTTCACATGACTACGTTTTTTTTGTGAAAATTTCAGGAAAATTACCATTCTAGTTACGTGTTACAAACATTTAATTATTTTTAATTTTGATCCTGATATTTAACAATATATATGTTTTTATGTTCTCTGCAAATTTAATGCGGGAATGTATTACATTCCGATCTTACCCAATTTCTGCAAAGATGTTTCTAGTTGGAGTATAAGATGTTTTGCCAAATTTAAAGAAAATCGGGTACGGTTCCTAGAGCGGAAAATGTCAAATCGGGAGCGAGATTTGTATGGGGGCTATATATAAAACTGTACCGATTTGCCTCAAATTAAATAGCGTTCGTCCTTGATCCACAAAACTTATTTGTGCCAATTTTTGTTAAGATCGGAGTATAATAGCGACCTGTAATTTGATTACAACAATAGATGGACAGACGGACAGACAGACGGACAGACGGACATTGCTAAATCGACTGAGAAAGTAATTCTAAGCCGATCTGTATACTTAACAATGGGTCTATCTCGCTTCCTTTTGGGTGTTACAAACAAATGCACAAGACATAATACTCTCGTGGAGTGTATAAAAAGGTATATTTTGTGTATGTAAAATAAATGAAAAAATGCAAAATTAAAAAAAAAATATTTTATTTAAAATTTAACAATTTCTGCAAAACTAGAAAAAATAGAAAAATTTACCTTCAAACAATTTTTATATCATACCACAAAAAATTACAATATTTTTAAAACTATCTTATGACCAAAATACTTTATTTTCGATCGACACTTGTGTCTACAATTTCCTGAAAATCGGGAAATTCAGTTTTATTTGTGAGGTACAGGAAAGG
This sequence comes from Polietes domitor, assembly GCA_947397865.1. NCBI lineage: Eukaryota > Metazoa > Arthropoda > Insecta > Diptera > Muscidae > Polietes > Polietes domitor. Next base: position 63,075,915 of record OX377622.1, read on the forward strand.
GCGTGGCTAAAGCAAAAATGTTTATACACTCCACGAGAGTATTATGGCTTTGTGCATTTGTTTGTAACACCCAAAAGGAAGCGAGATAGACCCATTGTTAAGTATACCGATCGACTTAGAATCACTTTCTGAGTCGATTTAGCAATGTCCGTCTGTCTGTCTGTCCGTCTGTCTGCCCGTCTGTCTGCCCGTCTGTCTGTCCGTCTGTCTGTCCATCTATTGTTGTAATCAAATTACAGGTCGCAATTATAGTCCGATCTTAACAAAAATTGGCACAAGTAAGTTTTGTGGATCAAGGACGAAGGCTATTTAATTTGAGGCAAATCGGTTCAGATTTAGATATAGCCCCCATACAAATTTCGCTCCCGATTTGACATTTTCCGCTCTAGAAACGACATATTATACCCCATTTTCTTTAAATTTGGCACAACATCTTATAATCCAACTAGAAACACCTATGCAGAAATTGGGTAAGATCGGTTCAGATTTAGATATAGCCTCCGATTTGACATTTTCCGCTTTAGATACCACATATTCTACCCGATTTTCTTTAAATTTGGCAAAACATCTTATAATCCAACTAGAAACACCTATGCAGAAAGTGGGTAAGGTCTGTAAAAGCATTGTCAAATATAAAATTTCACAGTATTCCGATCATCAGTATAGTAGTTATTACAGCTTTAATTTTACTTAGCTTTGGACGATTTGTGTGAGAAGTACTGGAAGGGGCGTGGAAAAACCCGCCATATTTAGTACACTTAAAGGGATAATAAAAACATTTCAAATGCCAAATAGCGGATTCCGAATATCCGTGTGGTTACAGTGGTTTTAATTTAACATATATTTAGCATATTTTTTCGACGACTGTTACTAAACCACTAGTTCTAGGTCTAAACAGTCAGAGAAATGTATACTTGGCTTGGGTAATATAAATTTGTTATACAGTGTAATTTTCATCTTTCGAGAGAGGGCTTTGTTTTTCAGCTGTTTGACGAACCCACCGTTCTAGCAGTTGTCAGCATTATCTTGTCCCCATTCACCACCAAACCCATTCTGCGCGATTCAATCTCATTTTTTGAAGATCATGTTATATTTCAACTAAGAATACCTACAGCGAATGTCAAATATATGGGTCCATATTTTGGTATAACCCCCTAAAATTTTCCGTTCGATTTATGGCTGTCGTCCGCATAAGCGAGGAGGATGTGGCTTTTGGTATTAATGGTGCCAGTTTTATTAAACTTAGAGTTTTACAAAATTTTCTCCATGTTGTGCGACAAGCTGTCACACTGTCTGAGACAACTTGTAGTGGTGTGGAGGATTTCGTGACATAGGGCGTATACGTTTTGCTGGTTTTCCATACGGAGACATGGTTTTAGATCGCAGTGTCAACTGCTGTCTTATAATCGATGAAAAGGTGGTATGTGTCGATTTTCCAGGATTTGTCGCAGGATGTCTAAACTCTTAGTACATAGAACAAATAATAATAAAAAATATTATAAAATAAAGATGTGTATATATAATACTAAATATATATAAATAAAAATACAACCAGTTGTTTTAAAATAATATTTTTTATAAAAACCTGCTTCAATTACTCTAGTTGAAGACGTAATATAATTAAAACCAGTAAGGAAAGACTAAAGTCGGGCTGGGCCGACTCTATGATACACTCCACTTTCAAATCTGAATACAATTCGGTGAAAAAGTGAAAACGGGAAGGTTTTTTGTATCCTGTAAATGTATGTGTTTGACAAAAAATTTTATATCGGAAAGGACATTTGTATGAGGATATATTGAAACCTGGAACGAAATAGGTGAAATATAAAATGTGTAGTTTGGCAAAAATCGGTTAAACTTATGGGAGCAACATTTGAATTTGGGCTATATTTAAATCTGAACCGATCTTACCCACTTTCACCATAGTTTTGTTTAGTTATAATATAAGATGTTGTGCGAAATATAAAGAAAATCGAGCACAATATGTGGCTTTTAAAGCGGCAAAAGTCAAATCGGGAGCGACATTTGTATGGGGGCTATATCTAAATCTGAACCGATCTTACCCAATTTCTGTATAGTGTTTCTAGTTGGATTATAAGATGTTGTCCCAAATTTAAAGAAAATCGGGTACAATATATGGTTTTTAGAGCGCAAAATTCAAATCGGGAGCAACATTTGTATGGGAGCTATATATAAATCTGAACCGATCTAGCCCGCTTTAGCCACAGGTGTTTCTACTTAGATTATAAGATGTCGTGCCCGCTTTAGCCACAGGTGTTTCTAGTTAGATTATAAGATGTTGTGCCAAATTTAAAGAAAATCGATTAGAATATGTGGCATTTAAAGCGGAAAAAGTCAAATCGGGAGTGACATTTATATGGGGCTATATCTAAATCTGAACCGATCTTACCAAATTTCTGCATAGGTGTTTCTAGTAAGATTATAAGATGTTGTACCAAATTTAAAGAAAATCGAGTACAATATGTGGTTTCTACAGAGGAAAATGTAAAATCGGGAACGACATTTGTATGGGGGCTATATCTAAATCTGAACCGATTTGACCTATTTTCACCACAGATGTTCTTAATTTAAATATAAGATGTTTTGCCAAATCTGAAGACAATCCGATACAATATGTGGTTACTAGAGCGGAAAAAGTCAAATCGGGAGCGAAATTTGTATGGGAGCTATATATAAATCTGAACCGATCTGTCCGATATTCACCACGGGTGTTTCTAGTGGAAATATAAGATGTTTTAACAAATCTGAAGACAATCTGATACATTATGTGGTTTCTAGAGCGGAAAAAGTCAAATCGGGAGCGAAATTTGTATGGGAGCTATATATATATCTGAACCGATCTGTCCGATATTCACCATGGGAGTTTCTAGTGGGAATATAAGATGTTTTACCAAATCTGAAGACAATCTGATACAATATGTGGTTTCTAGAGCGGAAAAAGTCAAATCGGGAGCGAAATTTGTATGGGAGCTATATATAAATCTGAACCGATCTGACCGATATTCACCATGGGTGTTTCTAGTGGAAATATAAGATGTTTTACCAAATCTGAAGACAATCTGATACATTATGTGGTCTCTAGAGCGGAAAAATTCAAATCGGGAGAGAAATTTGTATGGGAGCTATATATAAATCTGAACCGATCTAACACATTTTTACCACAGGTGTTTCTAGTTACAATATAAGATGTTTTGCCAATTTTAAAGAAAATTTGTTGTAATATGTGGTATCTAGAGTGAAAAGAGTCAAATCGGGAGTGAAATTCGTATGGGGGCTATATCTAAATCTGAACCGATTTTCTACAAATTAAATAGCGTTCGTCCTTATCCCGAAAAACATCGTTGTGCAAAGTTTCATTTGGTTCTGTCTACAATTGCGACCTGTATCGTGATTACAAGAATAGATGGACGGATGGACGGACGGACGGACGGACGGACAGACAGACGGACATTGCTAAATCGACTCAGAAAGTGATTCTAAGACGATCGGTATAATTAACAATGGGTCTATCTCGTTTCCTTTTGGGTGTTACAAACAAATGCACAAAGACATAATACTCTCGTGGAGTGTATAAAAACGAAGTATGAAGGGCTAAAGTCGGGCGGGGCCGACTATATGATACACTCCACTTTCCATCGAATGCAATTCAATTCAGTAAAAAAGTGAAAACGGGAAAAAATTTTTGAATGTTTCCTAATCACAGGCTAATATGACCTGGTCCAACTTGTCAAATCGAGAATAATATTTGTATCGGTGCTATATCCAAACATGGAATGAAGTGACTAACCTTCACAATAAGTTCTTCCAGTTGAAGTATAACGTGTTATGCTCAATTTTAAGAAATTCTCTGAAAATACGCGGTTTCTGGGGGAACGAAATTTGTATGAGGTCTATATGTAAATCTGAACTGATGTAAACCATTTTCACAATAGGTGTTCCTAGTTTAAATATATAAGATGTTTTGCCAATTTTGAAGAAAATCTGTTAAAATATGTGGATTCTGGATCGGAAAAATTCAAATTGGGAACGAAATTTGTATGGGAGCTATATATAAATCTGAACCGATCTAACACATTTTTATAACAGGTGTTTCCAGTTGAAATATAAGATGTTTTGCGAATTTATAGGAAAATCTGTTAAAATATGTGGATTCTAAAGCGGAAAAATTCAAATTGGGATCGAAATTTGTATGGGGGTTATACCTAAATCTGAACCGATTTTCTTCAAATTAAATAGCGTTCGTCCTTCGTTGTGCAAAGTGTCGTTTGGTTCTGGCTACAATTGCGACCTGTATCGTGATTACAACAATAGATGGACAGACAGACAGGCGGACATTGCTAAATCGACTCAGAAAGTGATTCTAAGCCGATCGGTATAATTAACAATGGGTCTATCTCCCTTCCTTTTGGGTGTTACAAACAAATGCACAAAAACATAATACTCTCGTGGAGTGTATAAAAATCTTTGGTTGTATTTTCTAATAGGTGGTGTTCTAACATTGAAAATCAAGCCTATATAAAAATGTTTGGATAAATAAAAATGTTAAGACTCTACTCCGAAAATTATAGTATAAATATTAAGTGTACCTTCGGCAAAAATTGTAATTTTAATATATATTTTTTTAATTTATCCATAAAGATATATGTCTGAATGAAATTTTATAGCGGAATAAAAGGACGAAAGGAACTCAAATCAATATATCATGGTATTTATTTATAATGCAAAACCAATTTTTGTTATTATCAATACTATGGTGATAGTCATACATTAATTATTTCCAAATCCCATGCTGTACTAGGGTAACCAAGAAATAAAATGCATATCAATTGAATCATATAACAGAAGTGTGACCAATGTTTATCTTCCAATAGGTCTGTTTATAAATTTAATAAAATTGCAACATAGAGAACAATGAATTGATTTGATTTATATTTCAAAAAAAAAATCCCAACCCCCCACTGTGCAATGTTGCATTGGGTTTTTTAAACTTTAATTTTCTTGATTTTTTAATTCCTATGAAACCGTTACAAAGTGAAACGTTTCAATTTGGAGGCATTTTAACACGTTAACGAAATTGTTTGGCTTCAATCATGACAGTTCAGAGGAATAAATCTTTAGACGGACCAACAGTCAAGAGAGGCCAGTTTTGAGTAACAATGGAATAGATCTGCTTCATGAACATGGATCAAACATGTACAGACTGACTGACGAATGTGTGTTTCATTAAAAATTATAGCAAATGGAATTTCTATGAATTAACGGAATCACGATGGAAAACAAACAGACATAAATAGCTTGATTAAATTGAAGAAAATATTTTTTGATTTAATATTTATGTTTCTGGAAAAAAAAGAACAGAAATTTTAAAAAGACATATATGCGTAACTAAAATAATTGGCAATGTTTTAATGATACGAGTATAATCGCAAAGAATGTCGTCTAAAGGTATGTAGATCAGGCCAAAGAAAACAAGTTTGTGACAACAACAAGAAATGATAGTTGGGGAATAATGACCTTTATTCATGAGTTGCTATTATTATTACTGAGTGATTTTATATTTATTTGTGCGAAATCAAAATATCTTCAATAGCAATAGGAAGAGGGTATTAAAATTTACTTTTTAGTATTTGTAACATCGATAAATAATCGAACTAGGCCCAGTTGGACTTTGAATATACCGATCGGCTTATAATCCTCAGCTGAGTCGATTAAAATTTGTCTGCCTGTCCGCCGGCTGTCCATCTAAAGCACCACAGCTATATGGGAATTCATAAATTTAGTGTTAGACTGGATATTTTGTAATTCCTAAATTTAGTGTTAGACTGGACATAAGTAGATACAATTATTTGCCAATAAAGCACTGAAGACAAAAACGCGAATTGCCTCACAGCGTTGATGTATGCGCAATGCGCATGTGTGACACATTTCCATTACTGACTGCCATTTATTACTGTTTTAATTGATCGCCTTCTATACATTTTCCATGTTTTCCTTTTGTATTATCCTTCTTGGCTTCGTGTGCATTGAAACCAGATTTAGTTTTACTTTCGATTAAAACAAAAGTTACTTAACCACCAGCCACCAACAGTCCAGCCCACATACTCAGCAGTGTCCCGACTTTGGATGGAATAGTTGTTGAGTTGGTGAGTGTGCGACGCACAGTGGTTCAGAATCAAAATCAATCGGACAAAATTCAATAACTTTTGTTCTAGTGGACATTTTTGAGTCTTGTAAAAAACAAAAATTAGACAAGGACCCAAGGATTATTTTGAGATATTAACATTAAAATTCCGGAAATCGTATATATTTTAGAAATCGGCCCAGAGTTGAGTACTTTTCATATTTTTCGATTAAAGATAATTAAATTCTTTATTTTTTTAACATATTTTTACGTATTTGTTCATAATGCGTATAAAAAATTTTATTTTTTTTGTACTACAGATTTTCACGTTTTTCAAATTTTGAAAATTGAGAAAACGTAATATCTTTTTTCACTTTGTCGAACTGTTCCTCATACACTTTAACAGATTTTGCACTCAGATCTTATTATACCCTACACCACTTCGTGGTCTAGCGTATTATAAGTTAGTTTCGCGCCAAATGTTTGTAACACCAAGAAATAATCGAGCTAGACCCACCTTTAAGTATACCGATCGGCTTAGAATCACCAGCTGAGTCGATTTAACGATGTCTGTCTGTCCGTCCGTCCGTCTGCTGTCCATCTAAGCTTGTTCGCACTCTACAGGTCGCAATTGTTGTCCGATTGTCATGAAACTTGGCAGAATTTATTTTTTCTGGCCAAGGACCATCGCTATTTTGGAGGAAATCGGTTCAGATTTAGATATAGCCCCCATACAAATGTCGCTCCCGATTTGACATTTTCCGCTCTAGAAACGACATATTGTACCCGATTTTCTTTAAATTTGGCAGAACATCTTATAATCCAACTAGAAATACGTATGCAAAAATTGGGTAAGATCGGTTCAGATTTAGATATAGCCCCCATACAAATGTCGCTCCCTATTTCACTTTTTCCGCTTTAGAAACCACATATTGTACCCGATTTTCTTTAAAATTGGCACAACATCTTATAATCCAACTAGAAACACCTATGCAAAAATTGGGTAAGATCGGTTCAGATTTAGATATAGCCCACATACAAATGTCGCTCCCGATTTGACATTTTCCGCTCTAAAATCCACATAGTGTACCCGTTTTTCTTTAAAATTGGCACAACATCTTATAATCCAACTAAAAAACCTATGGTGAAAGTGAGTAAGATCGGTTCAGATTTAGATATAGCCCTCATACAAATGTTGCTCCCGAATGTTTAACCGATTTTGGCCAAATTTTACATATTATATTTCACCAATAAACAGACATGGTGAAAGCGCGTCACATCGTTCCAGGTTTCAATATACCCCCATACAAATGTCCTTTCCGATTTAACATTTTTTGTCAAACACATACATTTACAGGATGCAAAAATCCTTCCCGATTTCAATTTTTTAATTTAATTGAATTGCAATGAGAATTGTTTGGGTGATGCCCATATGTCCATACTTTGGTATGACTTTGGTTAACTACTGTATAATTTGTATTTGTCTGTCGGACAATTGGATCGATTACCATATTATTTACCATATTCGTTAAATTTGACTAAAGATGAATGTATAGCATATAAATTATATGAATATAATTTGTATGAACTACATAAAATTGCTCCCATGAAATACCTGGGTTTAGTAATCAAAGCGAGGTACATACGCAGCGAGTGGTGTAGGGTATTATATAGTCGGCCCCGCCCGACTTTAGCCTTTCATTACTTGTTTATTAAAATTGTGGTTTCTTAGCTTTCTTCTGACACTAAAACTATGTTTGTGCCAAATATAGTTTGTTTGTAATAAATATTTTAAAAAATATGAACAAATGTCTGATTGTGAACCAACACAATTTTTTTCCTTCAAAAGCCTTTAACGAAATATTTACATATTTGAAAGGTTGAAGGGTTCCCGCTTTTGTAGTGTAACTTTTGCCTGTACGAAATTGCACCCTTGGAAGATAGGAAACATTTAGTGCAAAAAGTCAGATTTTTTAGTTCCGAAAAACAAAAAAAATTAAATTTTTTTAAATCGACAAATACGAAAAGTAATCAACTTTGGACCGATTTCTAAAATATATCCGATTTCCGGATTTTGAAAGTTAATATCTCAAACTAACCTTGGGTCCTTGTCTAATTTTGATTTATTACAGAACTCAAAAATGTCCACTAGAACGAAAGTTATTGAATTTTGGCCGATGGATTTTGATTCTCAACCAATGTGCGACGGCAGTGTACTGTCCTGAATGCATTTTGTTTTTTGGATTTGTTATATTTTTAATAATTTGTTTATGCTGCCGGCAATTTCCCACTTGATCGCTTTAATTAACAATTTCGGTTATCAGTTTTACTGCGGCGAATGTTGTGCCAGACAAGCAGACTCAAACACACTCGCTCACTTGGATTAACAAGCGATTCGTATCGCTGTCCATATCAACACTCAATAAATTTTGTATTGAAAATATTCACATTTTTTTGGAATATTAAACGGCTAATTATTAGCGGACGATAGACTTTGAAAAATGTGCAAATCTAATGGATATAGTTACTTGCTAATGACATTCTTTCGTGGAACAATAATTTTAATGGATCTTGTCGATAAATGATTGACAAATATTAACATGCGTGTCATTTTGATCTGGTAGATCTGTGCTAAACATCATAAGGCTTTTAACTTTCTAGTTGACATTTTCAGAATTCTCAAGTCAAAAAGCTTCCATAGTAAGTATTGTTTAAAGAGATTAAATCGGTATTAAGGAGGCCTATAACACACGTGGGGCCTGTGCCAAAATATTGACCTATATAGTTTTCATTCACGGCAGGTATTCACAGAAGGTATTCTTAGTTGAAATATAACATGATCTGCAATGCACGAGCAACAATAGCGTAAATTATAGGTATATTTGTATGGAGGCTATATCTAAATCTGAACCGATTTCCTCCAAATTCAATACCGATCGTCCTTGGCCCAAAAAAGTAACTTTCGCTAAATTTCCAACAATTGCGAACAAGCCTAGATGGACAGCAGACGGACATCGGTAAATCGATTCAGCTGGTGATTCTAGCTCAATCATTTCTTGGTGTTACAAACATTTGGCGGAAAACTAACTTAAAATACCCTAGTCCACGAAGTGGTGTAGGGTATAAAAATGAAAGAATGGCAAGAACAGATACGTAAAATAAAGAGATTTTTCTAAACTTGTACTTTTGAGGTGAAGAATGGGAAAAGAGGGATAAAAATGGTACCATCTAAAAGGTTGTAGGTGAAAGCATGAAATTTGGTGTATACATTTCTCCGACCGTATATCAGCATAACATAAAAGACATTTTCGAAATTTCTACTTTTAAGAATAAAAGGATAAAAAGACCGCAAATGGATAAAAATGGTATCAACTAAACGGATGTGGCCAGAATAATGGAATTCGGTATATACGTGAGAATACAAGATCTTTCGATTTTTTTACTCATGGGAAAAAAGGGATAAAATTGATGCCAACCAAATTCCAGCAGCTAGCGGACATTCGCAAAATTCAGTGTGGCTGTGTAGACGAGCAATATAAAATCATTATACACTCCACGAGAGTATTATGTCTTTGTGCATTTGTTTGTAACACCCAAAAGGAAACGAGCTAGACCCATCGTTTATTATACACATCGACTTAGAATCACTTTCTGAGTCGATTTAATGTCCGTCTGTCTGTCCGTCTGTCCATCTATTGTTGTAATCAAATTGCAGGTCGCAATTATAGCCCGATCTTAACAAAAATTGGCACAAGTAAGTTTTGTGGCTCAAGGACGAACGCTATTTAATTTGAAGCGAATCGGTTCAGATTTAGATATAGTCCCCATACAAATGTCGCTCCCGATTTGACTTTTTCAGCTCTAGAAACCACATATTTCACTCGATTTGCTTCAAATTTGGCACAGTACCCTACAACTGAAGTGGAAACAGCGATGGTGAAAATCGGTCAGATCGGTTCAGATTTAGATATAGCCCCCTTACTAATGTCGCTCCCGATTTGACTTTTTGCGCTCTAGAAACCACATATTTCACTCGATTTACTTCAAAGTCAAACGAATGCAGTTAGAACAAGTAAGGAAAGGCTAAAGTCGGGCGGGGCCGACTCTATGATACACTCCACTTTCTATTCGAATACAATTTAATTCGGTGAAAAAGTGAAAACGGGCAGGATTTTTTCATCCTGTAAATGTGTGTGTTTGACAAAAAATTTTAAATCGTAAAGGACATTTGTATGTGGGTATATTGAAATCTGGAACGAAATAGGTGAAATATAATATGTATAGTTTTTCCAAAATTGGTTAAACATTTGGGAGCAACAGTTGAATTTGCGCTATATCTAAATCTGAACCGATCTTATCCAATTTTTGTATAGGTGTCTCTAGTTGGATTATAAGGTGTTGTGCCAAATTTAAAGAAAATTGGGTACAATATGTAGTTTCTAGAGCGGAAAATGTCAAATCGGGAGCGACATTTGTATGGGGGCTATATCTAAATCTAAACCGATTTGCCCCAAATTAAATAGCGTTCGTCCTTGATCCACGAAACTTACTTGTGCCAATTTTTGTTAAGATCGGACTATATTTGCGACCTGTAGTTTGATTACAACAATAGATGGACAGACAGACAGACAGACGGACAGACGGACATTGCTAAATCGACTCAGAAAGTGATTCTAAGTCGATCGGTATACTTAACAATGGGTCTATCCTGCTCCTACTCTCGTGGAGTATATAATAATGAAATTCTGTGTAAATGTGGCATTGACTACATAGACACGAATAATAACGATATATTTATACACTCCACGAGAGTATTATGGCTTTGTGCATTTGTTTGTAACACCCAAAAGGAAGCGGGATAGACCCATTGTTAAGTATATCGATCGACTTAGAATTACTTTCTGAGTCGATTTAGCATTGTCCGTCTGTCCGTCTGTCTGTCCGTCTGTCTGTCTGTCTGTCCATCTATTGTTTTAATCAAACTACAGGTCGCAATTATAGTCCGATCTTAACAAAAATTGGCACAAGTAAGTTTTGTGGATCAAGGACGAACGCTATTTAATTTGAGACAAATCGGTTCAGATTTAGATATAGCCCCCATACAAATGTCGCTCCCGATTTGACATTTTCCGCTCTAGAAACGACATATTGCACCCGATTTTCTTTAAAATTGACACAACATCTTATAATCCGAGTATAAACACCTATGCAAAAATTGGGTAAGATCGGTTCAGATTTAGATATAGCCCCCATACAAATGTCGCTCCCGATTTGACATTTTCCGCTCTAGAAACCACATATTGCACCCGATTTTCTTTAAAATTGACACAACATCTTATAATCCAACTAGAAACACCTATGCAAAAATTGGGTAAGATCGGTTCAGATTTAGATATAGCTCCCATACAAATGTCGCTCCCGATTTGACATTTTCCGCTCTAGAAACCACATATTGTACCCGATTTTCTTTAAAATTGACACAACATTTTATAATCCAACTAGAAACACCTATGCAAAAATTGGATAAGATCGGTTCAGATTTAGATATAGCCCCCATACAAATGTCGCTCCCGATTTGACATTTTCCGCTCTAGAAACCACATATTGTACCCGATTATCTTTAACTTTGGCACAACATCTTATAATCCAACTAGAAACGCCTATGCAAAAATTGGGTAAGATCGGTTCAGATTTAGATATAGCTCCCATACAAATGTCGCTCCCGATTTGACATTTTCCGCTCTAGAAACCACATATTGTACCCGATTTTCTTTAAAATTGACACAACATCTTATAATCGAACTAGAAACACCTATGCAAAAATTGGGTAAGATCGGTTCAGATTTAGATATAGCTCCCATACAAATGTCGCTCCCGATTTGACCGCAGCCGCTTTAAAAGCAACATATTGTGCTCGATTTTCTTTAAATTTCGCACAACGTCTTATAATCTGACTAAACAAAACTATGGTGAAAGTGGGTAAGATCGGTTCAGATTTAAATAAAGCCCAAATTCAAATGTTGCTCCCATAAGTTTAACCGATTTTGGCCAAACTATATATTTTATATTTCACCTATTTCGTTCCAGGTTTCAATATATCCTCATACAAATGTCCTTTCCGATATAAAATTTTTTGTCAAACACATACATTTACAGGATACAAAAAACCTTGCCGTTTTCACCGAATTGAATTGTATTCCGATTGAAAGTGGAGTGTATCATAGAATCGGCCCGCCCGACTTTAGCCTTTCCTTACTGGTTTGTTATTTGTACCTTTAGGGTCAAAATGAAGATAAAGTTGATAAAATGGCTGCAGCTAGAATCATTAAATTAGCGTTTCTATAAGGTTGGCAACTATTTTTATACCCTACACCACAGGGTATAATGTCTTTGTGCATTTGTTTGTAGAACCATCGTTTATTATACCGATCGACTTAGAATCAAGTTTTGAGTCGATTTAGCGATGTCCGTCTGTCCATCTACTCTTGTAATCAAAGTCCAGGTCGCAGTTGTGCTTAGAACTAAATGAAACTTTGCACAACGAGGTTTTATGGGATAAGGACGAACGCTATTTAATTTGAAGAAAATCGGTTCAGATCTAGATGTAGCTCGCATACAAAATTTGCTCCCGATTTTACTTTTTCCGCTCTAGAAACCACATATTTCAACAGATTTTCTTCAAATTTAGCAAAACGTCATATATTTTAACTAGAAATAGGTCTGGGAAAAATAGGCAAGATCGGTTCAGATTTATATATAGCTTCCACACAAATGTCTCCTCCGATTTGATTATTTCCTCTCTAGAAATCACATATTTTAACAGTTTTTCCTTAAATTTGGCAAAACAAATTATATTTCAACTAGAAACAGCTCTGGTAAAAATGGGCCAGATCGGTTCAGATATATATATAGCTGCAATACAAATTTTGACACTGAATTGACTATTTCCGCTGTAGAAATAGCATATTTGAACTGATTTGCATAAAATTTGGCAAACCAGCTCATATTTCAACTACAAACATCCGTGGCGGAAGTGGGTCAAATCGGTTCAGATTTATATATAGTTCCCATATAAATGACACGATCTAATTATAATGGACTGGTCAAGAACGGTCAGACTATTTTGCAACAACTAGAGATGGGACAGTGCCTCTGTGTTCTGTCCTCAGAACACAGAATAGGTCTCCAGGTATAGTACAGAAACTGTCAAACGTGGAGGATCAAGCGTAGTGTCTTGGGCGAGTTATTCATATTCTGGAGTAGAGTCAATACATTGACCCGGAACTACCATGGACTCTGTCCAGTACTTCAAAATACCGTATAATATTATGCTTGCGCATGCAGAATATTGCATGCCCCTTAAATTGATCTTCTAGAAGGGCAATTATCTCAAGAACACCAGCCGACTCACAAAAAGGTAGTTTGAAGTCAAAAATAACGATGTTATGGAATACTGAGCTCAATACTGCCCAAATGTGAAATGCAAAAAATGCAATTTATTTAATATGGAAGCGTAACATTTTCTAGGTTACTGTCCCATACTTAGAGAGTTTAGGGTGGCATCCTTCCGCAAACCAATTCTAAACAAAGAAGAAGAAGTCATATGAATATTAGATCGACAAGCTGAAGATGAGTGAGATAATATTTCTATATAGCGGGTGATTTGCCGTGAGGTTTGATTTATAATGCAAAAGTAAACATATAAAATTGAAAGTGAACTTAAAATTTTTATTAACGATTAAAAGAACATTTACTGCTTGAAAATGATATCATGTCAATGTTGGCCACGACTACATCCACTCGGAAGGTTAAATTTTTGCGACTCGTTCGAGCATAGCGATTGAAAATATCGCGCAAATTTAAGTCGTCTGTCTTCAATTCTTGCACAAGTTAAATATTGTACGCTGTAAGGCCGAGATATTTGCGTAAAATACGCCAAGTTGTCGAATACGACAAGCCAAGCTGCTGAGAACGACGGCCTTCGCGTACACCCTCAACTACAGTTGATATATTCTCTTCGCTGTTTTTCGTAATACAGCTGATCAATTTGGAGACGCTGTTGCGGTGAGAGCCTTTCCATGATGACTTGCCAAACGATACTGAACAAAAGTGACAAAGCATATCCGTGATTCTTTCAAGAAAAGCCTATTGATAATCAAATCTCCCGTTGAATCACCCGATACTTTAAACGCGTTTATAAATATACATAGATACCTTTTAATAACTAAATTTCGATAATAAATAATTATACAAGCAATCAAACCACAGACGTCTTCGACATTGTCATAAATTTATTCTATTATTTCTTCCACGAAAAAATGATATTGTTAAATCAAATTGTAAGTCATATATTTATATATTATTATACACTCCACCTCCAGGATGGGGGTATATTAACTTTGTCATTCCGTTTGTAACAGCTTGAAATATCGAACTGAGACCCTATAAAGTATATATATTCATGATCGTCATAAAATTCTAAGACGATCTAGCCATATCCGTCCGTTCGTAAATCTAAACGAAAGGAGCTAGGACGTCAATATTTTCCATAAATGCGTCTTATAGTCGTAGATCGGTTGGGATTGAAACTGGGCGAAATCGTCCCAAAGGGAAAATATTTCCCCCACAAGGACTAAAAATACCCATAATAACCCCCAATATTTTGAGTATTTAAGCATTCCCCCTATAAAAAACCATGAACCATAAAGTGATTCTTATTCGTAGAGGGTGAAATGGGGCAAAAAGGTACCCATCAAACGACAATAGCTACAAACACGAAATTCGTTGTGTATATTCCTCTAATTGAGTAGAATAAAATATACAAGTATTTTTACCAATTCGTACTTTTAAGGGGTAAAATGGGAATTGAGGGATAAATATGGTACCAACCAAACGGCTGTACCTAGAATAATGAAATTCGGTGTATACATTCCTCAGATTGCATAGACAAGTAAAATACACGGATTTTTCAAAATTCGTACTTTTTGGGGTTCAAATGGAAAAAGGGGATAAAAATAGTGCCAACCAAATGACCGCAGCTAGAGTCATGAAATTCGGAATATACATTCCTCTGACTGCGTAGACACGAAAAATAAAAGGTTTTTTGTGCAAATTCGTACTTCCAAGAGATGCAATGGGTACAGAGGGATAAAAATTAGTACCAACTAAAGGACTTAATAGAATGCTGAAAATCGTTGTGTACATCCCTTTTATTGCGTAGACACGTAAATAAAGAGATTTTAGAAAGTCGTATTCTTAAGGAGTAAAATATGAAAAATGCGATAAAAATGGTACCAACCAAATGGCCGCAGCTAGAATCATGGAATTCGGTGTATACATTCCTTTCACTGCATAGGCAAGCCAAATAAAAAGATTTTTCGTACTTTTTACTTTTACGGCAAAAGTTGTTTGAATCATAAAGTTAGATTATTTTGCACTATGTACGTGAGATAATGAATTTTCAAAATTTGCACTTTTGGAATTAAAATAAAATGGAAATACAACCAACTGTAGAACCCACTATCTACCAATATTTATGGTACTTAAGCTTTTTGAAAAAAATGTCTTTTATTCACTTTTGGAATACATTGGAGCTTTATTTTGGTGGGGATGTTACTCAATAATTGGGCGTGGTATTTTGTCACTATTATAATAATTAAACATCACAAATATGGTGAGCTGCGAGTAAGATAGGCAAACTAGGGCATCTGTGTATTATATCCTGACCACAAAAAATATAGATTCTGATGATGATGTTGCCCTTTCCCAAAATAGTACGTACCTCCTGGTGAGGCAATTTGTTTCCTTGACTAACGAAAATTGCATTCGCTTAATCTATGCAACTGACTGATGGTGGTGGGTGTTACCAAACGTTGGGTTCTAGTCCATTGCGAAATGTGCTAATTTTTTTGTTTTGCGAAGCAATCGACAGCAGCACGGTCATGCCACCACCGCCGTCACCACCATGGGTGGGAAGTAAATGTAACATGTTCATAAAGTCTCGGCGAGTGAATTGACATTCACTTTACAATAGAATGTCAGCCGAAATTTTGGTTAGAGCGGACGTAGCGCAGAGCATGTTTCCTGATAAACATATGACCTGTTTCTATGTCTACTTAGCCCTCGACAATCGACAATGTTGCTCTTGCTGTTGCTGTTGTTGGTGGTGGTAACAATGACAAAGCGGCCGCAATTGTTGGTCTGACTGGTGGTGCTGTTGGCTGGTGTGTAAGACGTCCGTTCATGTGGTCCATTTGCTGATGCTTGATGGCGGGGATGTTGGTTGCTGGCTATTGAATTCGGAGCAGAACTAATAAAACATGTTGCTAAACCGACAAAATTCGTGCAAAAATTCACTACATTGTTGTTGTTGTTGTTGCTGTTTTTTTCGATTTTTTTTGCAAAAAAAACTTTCACATTCAGACATAAAGAAACAAAGGTTTTTGTCTGTTTGTCTATTTGTTTGGGTTTCGGCTTTATTTGTGAATTGAACATGTTGTTGATGTTGTTGTTGTTATTGTTGATATAATCAGTTAAGTCATTTCGAATCTATGTTTGGCCGCGGCTGCTGCTCCAAAGGAGTCGTAGATGTCGTAGACATAAGACAAAAAGACCCCATAAACCATGAAAGATCACAAATGGCACTCGTACTATTATCCACTATTCTAAAGTGGTGGTGATTTTTGGTGTTTGTGGAGTTTCTACACTTCACTGCTCTTGGAGTGTTTTAGTTTTTATTTAATTTCTATTTAAGTTTAAGTTTTACATAAATGGTAGAACTTCTAATGTTTGGGTCCATGGTGTGCACAATGGCGAACAGTGCTCAGCGCAGCCTTGATGTGGTCACCACTAAAACCGCATGCATCCATATCCATATCCACATCGGCATCCATAGCCAATGTGCACCGGCGGCCAAAAAGGTATGACTGCATAAATCTCGGAAATATGATCTGTTTTTGTTTTTTTTTTTTGGTTTTGGATTTGTTTCACCGCTTAATGGCCAGGCTTTCAAAAGTGTGTTCCATTGTGCACGTAATACCGCCGGGCTGGGATACCTTAAAGGCGGAAGTTTCTTAGAGTCAGAACTAAATTCGCCTAGTCAGCCGCTGCGAACAATTTTTAATAGATGTTATCTTATAGAAGCAATCTATATTTACAGCAGCTAAAATTGAAAATTCAAATTTTTGGGATTTATTTACCCCGTTTTGGGAATAGCGGGATTTTTATATGAAGTATCGGATTTTTATATTACGAACGCAGCTGCAAAAAGAAATTATCGAATGACGATATTTTTTCTAAAAAAATCAAATTTTTGGGATTTATTTTCCCCGTTTTGGGAAAAGTAGGATTTTATATGAGGTACCGATTTGTAAAGTAAAAACTATTTTTTTGTCTCTGATCCTCGATCGAAATTAACGATGATTAATGGTTATTTATCTCCCGTTTTGGGGTGCAAAAGAGAATTTACAAAAGCGTTACTTTTGAAATAGAATTTCTATGACACCACATATAAAAAGTCTACAATTCCCAAAACGGGGAAAATAAATTCCAATTTTTGGGATTGACGAATGTCGCTTATTTTTCTAAAAAAATCTTTTATGGGATTTATTTTCCCCGTTTTGTGGAAGTAAAAAAGGATTTTGCAATCGTCTTATTTTTGAAAATCAGTTTTTGTTACACATCATATAAAAATTCCACAATTTCCAAAACGGGGAAAATAAATTCCAAAAATTAGATTTTTTGAAAAATAACCGCTATTCATTAATTTCGTTCGAGGACAGAACAGAAAAAATATTTAAAAATTAACGAATGACGGTTATTTTTCCAAAAAAAAATCTTGGGATTTATTTTCCCCGTTGTGGGGAAACAAAAAAATATTTTTTTGCCATTCGAGGATCAGAAAAAATATATTTTGAAATTAACGAATGACGCCTATTTTTCCAAAAAAATCAAATTTATGGGATTTAATTTCCCCGTTTTGGGGAAACAAAAAATATGCAAGCGTGTTACTTTTGAAAAAACAATTTTTGTGGCACCTCATATATAAAAAATCACACAATTCCCAAAACGGGAAAATAAATCCCAAATAAATAGTTTTTTAGAAAAATAGACAGACATACCTTAATTTCGATCGATGATCACAGGACTTTTTACTTTAAAAATCAGTTTCTCATATTTCCCAAAACGTTACCACAATTCCCAAAACGGGGAAAATAAATCCCGAATAAATATTTTTTTAGAAAAATTACCGACATTCGTTTATTTCGATGGAGGATCACAATACTTTTTACTTTAGAAATCAGTTCCTCATACAAAAATCCCATAACTCCCAAAACGGGGAAAATAATTCCCAAATATTGATTTTTTAGAAAAATAACCGATATTCGTTAATTTCAACCGAGGAGCGCAAGACTTTTTACTTTAGAAATCAGTTCCTCATTCAAAAATCACACAATTCCCAAAATGGGGAAAATAAATCCCAAATAAATGATTTTTTAGAAAAATAACCGATATTCGTTAATTTCGACCGAGGATCGCAAGGCTTTTTACTTTAGAAATCAGTTTCTCATTCAAAAATCTCACAATTCCCAAAACGGGGAAAATAAATCCCAAAAAAATGATTTTTTTAGAAAAGTAACCGACATTCGTTAATTTCGATCGATGATCGCAAGACTTTTTCTTTAGAAATCAGTTCCTCATATTTCCCAAAACGTTCCCATAATTCTCGAATCGGGGAAAATAAATCCCAAATAAACGATTTTTTAGAAAAATAACCGACATTCGTTGATTTCGATCGAGGATCACAAGACTTTATACTTTAGAAATCAGTTTCTCATACAAAAATTCCACAATTCCCAAAATGGGAAAAATAAATCTCAAATAAAAGATTTTTTGGAAAAAAACCGAAATTCGTTAGTTTCGATCGAGGATCGCAATACTTTTTACTTTAGAAATCAGTTGTTCCTCATACAAAAATCCCACAATTCCCAAAACGGGATAAATAAATCTCAAATAAAGACTTTTTACTTTAGAAATCATTTCCCCATATTTCCCAAAACGTTCCCACAATTCCCAAAACGGGAAAATAAACCCCAAAAAAATTTATTTCTTAGAAAAATAATCGCCATTCCTTATTTTCGATCGAGGATCACAGGACTTTTTATATTAGAAATCAGTTCCTCAAATTTCCCAAAATGGGGAAAGTAAATCCAAATAAATAATTTTGTAGAAAAATAAGAGACATCTGTTAATTTCGATGGAGAATCACAAGACTTTTTACTTTAGAAATCAGTTCCTCATTAAAAATCCCACAATTCCCAAAACGGGGAAAATAAATCCCAAAAATAGATTATTTAGAAAAATAAGGTACATCTGTCAATTTCGATGGAAAATCACAAGACTTTTTACTATAGAAATCAGTTCCTCACATAAAAATCGCACAATTCTCAAAACATTTTCCCGTTTTCCCAAAAAATTGATTTTTAGAAAAATAATTGAGGATCACAAGACAAACAAAATATTATTAATTTAACTTCTTTGAAGAGATTCAAATGTAATTCTAAAATTTTGCTCGGCGTACCTTAGCTTGCCACACTCTGTCACACAACACTTTTAGTTAAAATCATTTAAGAAACAGTCTATTTTAAATAAAACTATTTATCAACAGTTGAGTTCATGTTTAATTTGTTTATTTTCTTATGCGAAATTTAACCATTCTGTGGTAGTTTGTGGTCGTTACTATGGCTGCCGATATTTCTGTTGTTGTTGTTGTGTTCAAGAAATATCTCGTGAACCACATTTAGTTAGAAACGTACCCAAGTATTTACATACTAACATGGCCAACTATTTAAGCGAGACACATTCGCTGCTACATATTTATATGAGGCCAAACACCTGGCTAAAAATCTTGTGGTCTGTCTGACAATTAAAGAAAACTAAAATAGATCGTTTGCATTTGTTGTTGTTGTTTTCTTCAGTTTCTTCGTTACGTTCTTAAGACAGTGCCCAGACGGGGGTTATCCGACCAACGTGCGTTCACGTTGTCTCCCATAGTTGGTATTACAATGAGCCGCTGACCACAGCAAGACAATTGGTTTCGGACAAACCAAATACGCCGCTCTGCCGTCGCACATTTGTTTATGGAGCCGGAACATATTCGTTGTGCCCCTACACAAACGGACATAGTTGCAGCATGGAGGCTTGGAAAACCAAATGAAGCTAAAGCTGGTTGGTGGCTGGTGACTGGTGGGTTGACAGAGAATACATTGTGCCTTATGAAGAGCATGTGTTGATGTGGGATTAGGAAAATCCCATCTCAAATAGGGATTTTCCATTTATTAGTAGCTTGTGCTTTCAATTTGGATTGAGTGCATATTTTTGCAAATAAAAGCATTATTGGAAATTTCATTCGTTAACTCTCTACATATCCCATTTTGAAATTTTGATATCTTATTTTTACAAGGCCTTTATCATAAAAGCAGAAAGAAAATCGGAAATATAAACCTTGTGGCCGTTTAAGATTCTGTAAGAAATATCACTATTTAACAATAAAACAAGTAAGGAAAGGCTAAAGTCGGGCGGGGCCGACTATATGATACACTCCACTTTCTATCCTATTACAATTCATCAGAGTTATCATCCCTTAAATATAATCGGAGGTGTTACTAATCGATTGACTAATGGTCACTGCACAGTAGAGCATAATTTCTATGTATGCTTCCATTTCAATTTCATGAAATTTATTACCTGCAATCGTTTAGGTCTCCTAATATTGGTTTTGTCGCTTTTAATTCAGTTCTAAATTTTTTGTTTGTTTTTCATTTTTCTGAAGCTTTGGCACGAACATATTCTCGGAAACTTTGCTTTGTTATGATTCAAAAGAAAAATAAATAAATTGTATGCAGTTTGGAAAACGGTAATAATTATTTCTGAATGAACTCGTAAGTTCAGTACATATTTGTTTTGTTTGTTAAGTGATTTAAGAAAAGGGTGTTTAGGTTGGGATGACAAAAATGCAATTATTCATTTAATGTTTAAACGTTAAACAATTACTAGCGGCTACACAAGCAAGCAAAAATTAAAAGAGTCTCCAAATGTGGGACATATTTTCGTTATGAATATTAACATAATAAAAAATCGGACTAAAAAATATGAAATAAGGACAAAAGAATTTATAAAACATGACATTAAAGTAGACACGTTTCCAAAAATGTGACATAGAATATAAACTGATCTGAAATTGCAATATATTATTATAATTCAGTCATATTACAAAATTAAAATTACTTACATATTCTTCATTTAAAGCCACCAAAAAAGTCGCTGTGTATTTTATAATACGTGAGTATCGTAATGCTAGCGATATTTATGAGTAAAATGTAAACTTGTAAAGTGTCTCTAATAATAGCCGTTTGGAGCTTCAACTAGTACATCCCTTTCTGTGACTACAATAATTACATATATCAGAGCTCACTGATTGAGAGATGTTGCTACTTGATCCTTCAGGATTTTTGTAGGATTATTTGCATTACAAATGCAAACCTCTGAAAACTCTTCATCTCCTTTGGATCCTTTACCCCGATTGTTCCAATTGTCTCACTCCACTGTTGAATACCCTTCCACAAACAATTGATACAATTGAATTCCTTTGCGCTGGTCAATTGTTAAATGGTCTGTCTGTTTGTATGTCCGACTGCACGTACATTTGTCGAATATTATGTGCCGAGTGTGTAATTGAAATCGTGAATTATAATATATGGATATCATTATTCACGACTCCACTTGGGTACATATTTCATAGTTATGTTTACCCCGATTATAAACTGGGCAGGTGCTGCCCCTAACATTAGAACATAATGTCTAATGATCGCAGATAAGTAAGTGTATGGCTGCTGAGGAATGCTCTAGGATATAAAACTAAAACAACAACAAGAAGTGGGCGATCGCTAGATGAACAGATAGCATCAATCAGTCTCAAGGTTAAATACCATGAAAGAGTTCACGAGTTTTTAAGGAGGCCCAGAGGGAAAATAGTAAGTTATATAGATTGGATTGCTATCTGTATGTATACGAGGAGCGATAAGAACTTTAACCGACATCTAAGGATTTTATAGTGAGAACGTATTACAAAATATTTTTCTGAACTTAAAATGTAATGTAAATACAAATGTATTTCTGGTAATACACCCCCAATTTGAAATACATAGTTTATAATACAGACGTTGTAAAAAGCATTTAATAAAAATTAAATCACAGATCGAAGAAATATTCGATATTTTTGACAAAATTGTATGCCTTCACTTAATTGTTAATACGTTTGCCATATTGTTAATATGTTTGTCATATTTGTATACCCTACAACACAGGGTGCATTTGTTTATAACACCCAAAAGGAAACGAGATAGACCCATCGATTATTATACCGATCGACTTAGAATCACTTTTGAGTCGATTTAGCGATGTCCGTCCGTCCGTCTGTCTGTCCATCTATTCTTGTAATCAAAGTCCAGGTCGCAATTTTTGTTAGAACAAAATGAAACTTTGCACAACGAAGTTTTATGGGATAAGGACGAACGCTATTTAATTTGAAGCAAATCGGTTCAGATTTAGATATAGCTCCCATACAAATTTTGCTTCCGATTTTACTTTTTCCGCTCTAGAAACCACATAAAATATGTGGTTTCTAGACAGATTTTCCTCCAACTCAGCAAGACACCGTATATTTCAACTAGAAACAGCTCTGGTAAAATTAGGATAGATCGGTTCAGATGTATATATAGCTCCCATGCAAATGTCTCCTCCGATTTGACTCTTTCCGCTCCAAGAAACCACAGACTTTGACAGGTTTTCTTCAAATTTTGCAAAACTGCTTTTATATTTCAACTAAATACAATTCTGGTAAAAATAGGATAGATCGGTTCAGATTTATATATAGCTCCCATATAAATGTCTCCTCCGATTTGACTCTTTCCGCTATAGAAACCACTAACTTTGACAGATTTTCTTCAAATTTGCCAACACAACTTATATTTCAACTAAAAACAGCTCTGGTGATTTTCACCAGATGAGTTCAGATATATATATATATAGCTCCAATACAAATTTCTTTACTGAATGGATTATTTCCTCTCTAGAAATAGCATATTTGAACAGATTTTATTCTAATTCGGCACATCGGTTAATGTTTCAATTAGAAATTACTATAGCGAAAGTGGGTCGCATCGGTTCAGATATAGCTCCCGATTTGATTGTTTCAGTTCTGAAACCACATATTTAACAATCCATAAAATTTGGGAAAGCGTCTAATATTTCAACTAGAAAACCTTTGCTAAACATGGGTCAGATCGGTTCAGATTTGTATATAGCTCCCATTCAAAGTTTGCGTTCAAATTTTCTTACAAATACAGATAGAAGTATGGAATTTGTAGTATATTCTCCTCTTATAGCTGCATCGTATATCACCCGCTTCAAATGTAATGACCTTTTTATATCCTACACCATAGGGTATAATGACTAAGTGTTGGGTATCATATAGTCGGCCACGCCCGACTTTAACCATCCTTACTAGTTTTAAATGAAAAATAAATGTCACAATCAGAACCAACGTTTTTCATTAAAAAAAGACCAACCAATGTCTTCGGCAATAGTTAATTCCATTCCTAACAGATGTGACATTGTAAGTAATGGCCCTAAACCGAGTATTTATAGATGAATTCGATTATTTATATTGACTTCAAGATTCAATATTGTTTTGTTACGTTGTATTTTTGTCAAAATTCAATAACGTTTTTATCTGTTTAACATTTTAAAACCTTTTTATTGCTCGTGTCGCAGTAGGGCGAATACCAAATTTCACGATTCCAGCTGAGACCATTTGATTGGTACAATTTGTATTCCCTTTATCCACTTCCCCCTCTTTATTGGACGTGCCTACGCAATCAGAGGAATGTATACACTGAATTTCATTCTTTTAGGTGCAGTCATTTGTTTGATACCATTTTTACACCTCTATTCCCATTTTATCCCCTTTTTCCTATTTTACCCCTTGCTGTAGCTATTTAGTTGGTATCATTTTTATGCCTCTCTTCACATTGTATCCCTTGAAAGTACGATTTTGGAAAATCCTTTTTATTTTTTGTGTCGCAGTTGGAGGAATGTATACACCGTATTTCATCACTCTAACTGATGCCATTTGGTTGGTACAGTTTTTATTCCCTTTTCCACTAAAAGTACGAATTTCGAAAAATCCCTTTATTTTACGAGTCTACCCAATCAAACGAATGTATACACTGAATTTCATTGTTTTAGGTGCAGCCGTTTGGTTGGTTTTTGTCCCTCTATTCCCATTTTATCCCTTAAGAGTTCTCCAACAAATGGGCTGTATTGGAAAAGTGGGTGTGGCACCTATCATACGAAGTTGAAATCTATTATCGAATATAGTTAATTCTATGACACATACACCAAAAGAAAAATCGCTCGTTGCATCAACTATTCAGATTCGTTATTGTCATTTCGTTGCACGAACGTTAAAAAAAGACTCTCTTTTATTTTTTATATGGGAAAACATGAATCAATACAAACAAGTAAGAAGGCGTTAAGTTCGGCCGGGCCGAATCTTATATACTCTCCACCACGGAGTGCATTCCACAGTATTACCAGCAGATTAAAGGATGTCGACATAGAAGTACAGAACCATATTACGAAAATTGTGACATTACTATATTTGATTACTATTTCAAACTATAATGTATAGTTATGCGCACTGTTTAAAATCTACTACTATAAACAAATACAATGCTGTAATTGTGAAAGTGAACATGACGAAAATATTAGGCGATTCTCAGTCGCCATTAGGGAGAAGCATTTTCAGATACAGACAAAGTGACTACATTATTTTGATAAGAAAAGTACAAAAATTTTAAAGATATCCCCATTCGCCCCATTCTCCGATCAAATGTACAAATTTGGAAAAAAAAACTTTTTGTTTCGAGTCTACATAGTCAGACCACCGAATACACACCGAATATATACACCGAATTTCATGATATCAACTTCAGCGGTTTGGAAGGTCCCATTTTTATCCCTCTTCAATTATATCCCTTAAAAATACGAATTTCGAAAAATCCCTCTATTTTACGTGTTTATGCAATTAGAGGGATGTACACACCGAATTTCATGATTCTAGCTGTTGTCGTATCATTGGTACCATAATTTATCCATTTTTGTCCCATTTCGCCCGCTAAAGCATTTATTTTCTTTGTGGTGCTTTCAAGCCACAAGAGGAATGTCCGCAACAAATTTCAAATGTATGAAAATCAGAAATTTCATTAATAAGCCAAGGCTAAGAATATTTTTATACTATGTATATATATAATGGAAATAATACTTTAATTCATAAAGTAAATATAAGGGAGCAATCATAAATACACTAAATATTGGGGGATAGAGAATGTATTTTCAGCTACAGTCGTTTGGTTGGTTGTATTTCCATCCTATTTTAATTTCAAAAGTATACATTTTGAAAATACCTTATCTCTCACGTACGCAGTATAAGACTGAACTTCCCGATCGAAGTCATAAAGATTATACAGAGTTTCTTAAGTGATAGATCATTCTGCGTATTTTTGGGTTCTTCATTTTCTGAACAAATAAATATAAGGGCTGGGTGCCCACAAGGATCGTGCCTTTCGCCTACCCTTTATAATATATTCACAGCCGATATTCCAACGTTATCGTATTGCAGTACTTCAATATTTGCTGATGACACAGCAATACTTAGTTCAAATATAAATTCCTCCGTTATTATAGAAAATCTTTCGTCTGCGCTAGCTGAGTTGCAGCATTTTTTTAAAAAATGGAATATTCTTGTAAATCCAGACAAAACGCAAGCAATCTACTTCACAAGAAAAAGAAAATCCTGTTTCGTCCCACAAGCCCCGCTTCGTTTCATAAACCACGACATACCATGGGAAGAAAAAGTCAAATACCTTGGCGTTATTTTGGATCGCAGAATAAACTTTAAAGATCATACTCCATACGTCGTTTACAAAATAAATAAGGCTACCAGGATGATGTATCCACTTATAAATAGAAACTCGTCTTTGACCACCGATAACAAAATGATTATTTTTAAAACTATTTTTCAACCGTTAATGTTTTATTGTGCTCCCGTGTGGTCGTCGATGGCAAATTGTCACATTAAAAAACTACAGATAGCACAAAATAAGCTTTTGAAAATGATTCTGAAGTTGCCATGGCACTATTCTACACTGGGTCTTCACACACTAGCTGGCGTTGATCCCGTGGATGTTAAAATAAAGAAATTAACGTTAAACTTCACTTCAAGATGTCAGCGATCTCAATACACTCATGTCAATGATGACTTTTAACCTAGTTTTTAGTTATTTTAAATAAAATTGTTTCAAATAGGTTTTGAAATTTTTCCTTCCCTCTACATACTATGCAACATAATTTGCAATTGTGATATTAATAATTTAAACTATACTAAAGAGTGATTTTTTTGAGGTTAGGATTTTCATGCATTAGTATTTGACAGATCACGTGGGATTTCAGACATGGTGTCAAAGAGAAAGATTCTCAGTATGCTTTGACATTTCATCATGAATCGTCTTACAAACGAACAACGCTTGGAAATTATTGAATTTTATTATCAAAATGCGTGCTCTGTTAAGAAAGTTCATTGCGCGCTTCCATTTTATGGTCAGTTTAATCGACCCACTGAAGCGGCTATTCGGGCTATTGTGACTAAATTTCGCACCAAATTTACATTGTTGGACATTAAACCACCAACACGCTTACGTAGAGTGCGAACTGAAGAAAATATCGCAGCTGTATCGGCCAGTGTTAATGATGACCACCAATTTTCGATTCGTCGCCGTTCGCACCAATTGGGTCTCTGTTACTCAAAAACGTGGAAATGCCAAAATTGGACTAAGCGGATGGACCACCTAAGACGCAGCCGCGGTCAACATTTAAATGAAATTATCTTCAAAAAGTAAATGTCATGGACCAATCTAACGTTTCAAATAAAGAACCGATGAGATTTTGCAAATTTTATGCGTTTTTTTTAAAAAAAGTTATCAAGCTCTAAAAAAATCACCCTTTACAAAGTAGAAAAGGAATGAAATTCCTAAACTCTTTAGTTCGTAAAGCCACATTGTAAACATTATAATATTATATGAAATAAACTTGAATTGAATATTTTACGTGGCTTTGCAGTCAGAGGAATGTATACACCGAATTCCATGATTCTATCAGCGGTCATTTTGTTTTTATCCCCTTTTTCCAATTTTGCCCCCTCAAGAGTACGACTATCTAAAATCTCTTTATTTTACGTATCTACACAATTAGAGGGATGTACACACTGAATTTCATCATTCTAGCTGTATTCGTTTAGTTGGTACTATTTTTATCCCCTGTAGCCATTGTATCCCTTGAAAGTACGAATTTGGTAAAAACGTTTATTTTTCGTGTCTACGCAAACAGAGGAATGTATACTCCGAATTTCATGATTCTAGTATTATTTCTAGGTATTATTTTTATCCCCTTTTTCCATTTGAACCCCAAAAAGTACGAATTTTGGAAAGTTCTTTTATTTTGCGTGTCTACGCAATCAGAGGAATGTATATATCGAATTTCATTATTCTAGGTGCAGCCGTTAGGTTGGTACTATTTTTATCCCTTTAGCCCCATTTAACCCCTTAAAAGTACGAATTTAGAAAAAATACTCTTATATTATTTATCTACTCTATTAGAGGAATGTACACGCCAAATTTCGTGTTTCTATCTGTTGTCGTTTGATAGGTACCATTTTTATCCCTTTTTGTCCCATTTCGCCCCCTACAAATAAAAACCACTCCATGGTGCCCTTTTATGCTATAAAGGGAATGCGCATTGCAAATATCAAGTAAATACAATCTAATATGTGCAAAAAACATGCTGAAATACTCTAAATATTAGGGGTATTTTCAGTCCTTGTGAGGGAAAAATTTTTCCCTCTGGGCCGATTTCGTCCACTTTCAATCCCAACCGATCTACAACCATAAGACACATTTTACCTCCTAGCTCATTTCTTTCGGCCGTTATCGTGCTTTCAACAGACAGACAGACAGACAGACGGACAGACGGACATAGCTATATCGTCTTAGAATTTTACCACGACCCAGAATATATATACTTTATGGGGTCTCCGATGAATATTTCAAGGTGTTACAAACGGAATGACAAAGTGAATATACCCCCATCCTGGAGGTGGAGGGTATAAAAATCTATAAATTTATGATTATAATCATTGTTTTTATACAAATCCATATTATTTGGTCAAAATTTATTAAAATTAATGGGGTTTACACGCTATTTTAATATCGCGAAATGTACAATTTGCCTCAACAACTAATTCGTTGCAGCAACGAAACTGATATCGTTGCAGCAACAATTTATTCGTTGGTGCAAGAATCGGAGACACGCAGATTATGTGTTTTTCTAGTGTGCGTGTTTTTGGGATGTATTCGATGGGTATGTTGTAATTCTCACCTCAACTACTCAGTTCTGCCTTGAGTAGTTGAGGTGCTATTGCGAATAATCACTTCGAAGTCCTTGAAAGTTCTCATGAAACTAAATTCTCTATACTGAAAGAAAATCGTTCGAGGCCGGGACTAATTTTGTATTTGAACATCAACTAACGTAGACGTTCGTTGCTGCAACGAATATTTTTGTTTCAGGAATGAAACCGCGCTGTTGCAGCAACGAAACAACATTGTTGCAGGAACCAAACAGCATTGTTGAGCAATGAATCAGCATTGTTGCAGCAACGAAACAGTTGTTGCAACATTGAAGATATTCTTTGTGGAACTATAATTTCCATTAAATCAAGATTCGTTGCATCAACGAAACTTTTTTCGTTGCAGCCACGAAATAGGTTTGTTGTAGCAATGAGATAGATTTGTTGCAGCAACGAAATAGATTTGTTGCAGCACCGAAACAGCGTTGTTGCAGCAACGAAAATATTCGTTGTGGAACCAAAATTTTCATTAAATGAAGTTTCGTTGCATCAACGAAACTTTGTTCGTTGCAGCAACGAACGCTGACGTTGGTTGACTTTCAATGAACAAATTCGTTGCGGCAACGTAGAAATTCGTTCCGGTTACGAACGTTTTTCTTTCAGTGTAGAATACTGACATTTTGTGTGAGTGCATTCAGTATCAACGTGCGTAGTTGTGCAAGAAATAGTGGAAAAGTGGGCTTGTCACCTCGCATACGACATTTCGATGACACCAAGAGTTCTGAAATTGGGTGTGAGTAGATCAAGTGTAAATGCTGTGTTGTGCAAAGATGGGCGGAAAGTGAGCGTGACCTCCAAACCCTGTTTCAGAGTATATGCGCTTACATGACATCGAGACTCGAAATTGTTGCGTGAGTTAATTTAGTTGCAGCCTGCTTAGACAATATACATATGGGCGGAATTTGAAAAATTTGGAAATTTTGATTTGAATTTTGTAAAATTACAAGTATTTTTGAAATTTCTTATTACAATAGTAAAGAAAGGTCAGAAAAAATGAATATCCATTCGCCAAAAGCCGATTTAAGTTTAGAAAACGGCAATTATATTCAATTTATATTTTTGGCATTCTCCATTCGCCGTAAACTAACGTTCTGTTCTTCAATTTTCTCCATGGAACAACTCCATGTCTTTAGTATCTCAGGGACGTAATTGATTATAATTGGTACATATACTACTGATCACATATACTACTGATAAAAATGTCACCAATAAGTATTCTGGAACACACTGAATACTTAATTAAAATCCTTTGTTTTTAAGTGGACTGCATTCATGTCAATTTCCTCACTTTGTTTTGGTGGAAAACTGTTCAAATTCATTTTATTAAAAAAATAGTTAAAACCTAAAACCGATTTATGCACAAACCTATAAACAAATTGTAATAGTAACATTACAGCCAAAATGCATAAATCCTTAATATCACTAATTACAATTTATGTACCCTAACCAAATGCCACATTAAAAACACTTTTGGCCAGCATAAAATGCCTCTAAATTTATTGAGAGTCTCAAGCCAACCACAATAAAAGCTAGCTAATAAATTAAGTGGAAAAAATTGATTACTTATTTGCTTTAGCAAAAAAAAAACATAACAGAAAACAAAATTATATAACCGTCAACAACACCAAATGAAAAAAAGAAGCAAAAAACAATCACCTCCAAGAGGCGTACGTACGGGCACTACAGCACCAGTGACCAATGTCCTACTCTACTAAACCCAAAAAAGGCCATAACAACAACGAACAACGAACAACCAACAACCAACAACCACCAATGAAACTGTAACAATTCATAGACCAAGTTAGTGAGTAACTAACTCATGCCGCCAAGCAGATAACGTCGTAGGCTGAAAAGGCAACGAATGCCGGTCATCATTGAACTCCTCTTGGGAGTTCTCGGTTTCACACAAGACGACCGAAATGAATGTAAATACGATCGGCTAGCCGTCCTATACAACAAGGCACAAAAAATGTATTGTTTTTTCGGTTTTGAATCGGAGAGGGGAAATTTTATTGCGGTAGGGGGCCTTATGAGTAGATGCGGTCCTTTTTGGAAAGTGGGTTTCCTTTATTTCAAAGAAAATCCTGAAATCGTTTAATTTTTGAAATAATTCTCTTACTTGTGATCCATTCGACGAAGCTCTATTAAATTTAAGTATTATTTAGGCGAAGTATTTTCGAATTTAACGTTCTTTGACAACCTAGCATTAATAGGCCTTCAGTTGCATTATCCTGGTGTTGGTCGCCTCGAGTGTAAAACAATTTTGATTGACCAAATCTAGATCAAATCTAGAGGAAAATAATAATAGTTTCAGAGTCTTCTCTGCATCATTAGTTTGAGTTGACCTTAACTCTCATTCACTCCCAGTTCCTAACAACACCTTCCGACGTTCCACTCATTGCCCTTTTAGTTGTTGAACCCTAAAACACTAACCTCGCAATTGGCCAAATCACAAACACAACATGGCCGACAAGCTGCTGAAGAGGTCATGGATGGCATCATAGGTTTCGCAGTCATTGTCTTCGTCTTCTTCTTCAATTACCCAATACTTAAGGTTTGACTATATATTCCCTATTGATTTTGTATATATATATATATGTATGTTTGTTTGTTTTTGAGTTTGAAATAAATTTCATTTGAGATTAGAAGTGAACATTTATTTCAAAAGTAAAGTAATAAAAAGCAGCAGTCCAACAGTAGTAGTTGGCGTAAAAGTGTGATGAAGTTAACCTCACGATTCAGCCAGAAAGTCAAACATGGAGTGCACCTAATACCACTCGTGTGGCGTAGGGCACAGTGGGACAAATTGCAGAA
Organism: Polietes domitor; assembly: GCA_947397865.1. NCBI lineage: Eukaryota > Metazoa > Arthropoda > Insecta > Diptera > Muscidae > Polietes > Polietes domitor. The sequence continues at coordinate 63,107,450 of OX377622.1, forward strand.
AATAGTCAATACTGCAAACTACATCATTTAAATTTCCGTTTTGACGGGAATCCATATAATTTCCAATTTTGTATGATTCTGTTTCGGTTTGAATGTTATCGATGGTTTAAAAGATTGTCCATTTGTTGTTGGTGTGTTAGTTAGCTCATAATGGTCTACTATAGATCCAAAGAAAGCAAGTAAAAAGTGCGTTAAGTTCCACCATGGAGAACATCCACAGTATTACCGGCAGTTTAGAGGCTTTCGACCTTATTAAATGATGATATGATACTTTGGTACTTTGAAGTCTTCTTCTGTCCTATCCACATTTATTTTTGTAGTAAAGTTGCGAGCAGTTGCTATAATATATGGTCGCGATCATAGATCACGCACTGTAATAAAAAAATTAATCGATATCATATTGCCTATATGAAAAATTTATTTTTATTGGCACGAAAAACCCAATAACAAATAGACAAATATTTAAATAATTATTTTGTTTTAGGTTTTAATACATAACATTTTAATGAAGAAAACAGTATCTACATGTAAACGATCTAAGGCTAAATTTAAATGTTATTACCGTAGTTGTAGATGCAAAGAAATAAACAAATATTTTTTATTTTTTTAATAGAATGAAATGCATATACAAAATTAAAACCGAATATTTTGTTTAATGTATTTTTTGACATATGAGTAAAACAAAGAAACAAAGCGAAACTTTCTATCTAATCATTAATACCTGGAATTTAAGAAGGTCTATTTCAAGAAATTCCATCTATAAATGTATAGCGTCTACTATAGCGTCACTTCCTGTAGAAGTACGTGACTTTCAAAAAAATCACACGAATTGTCCTTCTATAAGAAGGACAACATACCATCTACATTTATCCATAAATTTTCTTTGCTAAGATGTCAACTTTATAAAATAAACCAAAAAACTTTTGGTAACACCTTGAAATATCGACGTGAGACCCTATAAAGTATATATATTCTTGATCGTCATAAAATTCTAAGACGATCTAGCCATGTCCGTCCGTCCGTCTGTTGAAAGCACGCTAGCATCTAAACGAAAGGAGCTAGAACGTTCAAATTTTCCATAAATGCGTCTTATAGTCGTAGATCGGTTGGGATTGAAATGGGGCGAAATCGGCCCAAAGGGAAAAATTTTTCCCTCACAAGGACTAAAAATACCCATAATAATCCCTAATATTTTAGCGTATTTAAGTATGTTTTTTGAATATGTCTATTTATATTTGCTTCATATTTGGAATGCGCATTCCCCTTATATCAAAAACGTGCACCATAAAGTGATTTTTATTTTTAGGGGGTGAAATGGGGCAAAAAGGGGATAAAAATGGTACATATTAAACTGCAACAGCTAGAAACACGAAATTCGGTGTGTACATTCCTCTAATTGAGTAGATACATAATATAAAAGTATTTTTTCCAAATTCGTACTTTTAAGGGGTAAAATGGGAATAGAGGGATAAAAATGGTACCAACCAAACGGCTGTACCTAGAATAATGAAATTCGGAGTAGACATTCCTCCGACTGTGTAGACACGGAAAATAAACTGATTTTTTAAAATTCGTACTTTTTGGGGTCAAAATAGAAAAAGGGGATAAAAATAGTACCAACCAAATGACCGCAGCTAGAGTCATGAAATTCGGAGTATACATTCCTTTGACTACGTAGACATGAAAACTAAAAGGGGTTTTTCCAAATTCGTACTTTCAAGGGAAACAACGGAGGTACGGAGGGATATAAATGGCACCAACCAAACGGCTACACCTGGAATAATGAAATTCGGTGTATACATTCCTCTGATTGCGTAGACACTTAAAATAAACAGATTTTTCGGAATTCGTACTGTTTGGGGTTAAAAAGAAAAAAGGGGATAAAAATAGTACCAATCAAATGACCGCAGCTAGATTCGGAGTATACATTCCTCTGACTGCGCAGACGCGGAAAATAAACGGATTTTTCGAAATTCGTACTTTCAAGGGATACAGTGGTACAGAGGGATAAAAATAGTACCAATTAAACGACTACGATGCGCAGATACGGAAAATAGACGAATTTTTCGAAATTCCTACTGTTTGGGGTTAATAAGAAAAAAGGGGATACAAATAGTACCAACAAATGACCGCAGCTAGAGTCATGAAATTCGGAGTATACATTCCTCTGACTGCGTAGACACGGAAAATAAAATAAATACCAATTAAACGACTACAGCTAGAATGATGAAATTCTAATTGCGTAGAAATGTCAAGGGGGTAAAAATGGTACCTACCAAATGGGCGCAGCAGGAATCATTGAATTCGGTGTATACTTCCTCTGACTGTATAGACACGCAAAATAATTTTTTTTTTAAACTGTACTTTTCCTTTTGTCGCAAAAATTGGTTGAATCGTGAAGTTAGGTTATTTTGCACATGCACGTCTAATAATGGATTTTCAAAATTTGTACTTTTCGAATTAAAATAGAATGGAAATACAACCAACTGTAGCACCAACTATCTTCAAATATTTATGGTATTTAAGCTTTTTGAAAATATAAATATAAGAATATTTATTTTTTGATTTGCAATAAATAATGGTTTCAAATAATTAAACTATTATATTTATTTATACAACTATTTTTTCAATATTTGTATTTGTTTTGGTTTGGCTATATTACAAAATTTATATTTTCCTGTAATATTACTGCACTTCTACGAAAACCGAAAATCTCTGTGGAATGCAATCCATGGTGGAGGGTATATAAAGTTCGGCCCGGCCGAACTTAACGCCGTTTTACTTGTTTGATTTGGAATTTATACCGATGACCCATTGCACTGGCCAAAGGTCCTAAGCCTCAAGCAATTAATTTAACTGAACATTGTAAGTACAAAAAGTACATATTCTTCTTGCAAAATGCTAATCTTAAATCAAAAATTTACAAAATTTGGTGTATTTAATAGATTAATTTTACACAACAACTTTCTATTAACTGTTTAAAATTATTTAAGTATAATGCTCTAAAATATAAATATTAAATAAAAATATATTGTGGAAGATATTGGGATTTGGATCACATAATATGTCCTCTTTATCATCGTTCTTGTAGGTGCTATAATCTTCAATCAAAATCAAATCAGCTCTTCAATCAAAATTATAAACTAATAACTCTTTTACTTCCGGAGGAATTACTTCCATTGCCGTATTGGCTTATTCAAGCACATCGAAGAAATCAGTGGATACGATGCATCCAAGGCTCGGTTAAATAATTTGTACGGTTATTCTTCCTAACGTGGAGTAATCTGCATCATCTCCAAAAAGTCATTCAGAAAGTGGGGAAATTTTCACAAATTTCATGTTTAGAATGGATAAGCACTTTATAAGCTGTGACTGTCATATGTTACCAAAGATAATCTTTCAATAATAAATATATAATGTAAAACAAGTAAGGAAAGGCTAAAGTCGGGCGGGGCCGACTATATGATACACTCCACTTTCTATCCGAACACAATTCAATTCAGTAAAAAAGTGAAAACAGGAAGAATTTTTGTATGTCTCCTAATCACAGGCTAATATGACCTGGTCAAAAATTTGTCAAATCGAAATGAATATTTGGATCGGGGCTATATCCAAACATGGAATGAAATGACTAACTTTCACAATAAGTTCTTCAAGTTCAAGTATAACATGTTACGCTCAATTTGAAGAAATTTGGTGAAAATGCGCAGTTTCTGGGGAAGAAAAAGTCAATCTAGGAGCGAAATTTGTATGGGAGCTATATATAAATCTGAACCGATCTGACCTATTTTCACCACAGGTCTTTCTAGTTTAAATATAAGATGTTTTGCCAATTTTGAAGAAAATCTGTTGTAATATGTGGTAACTAGTGGGAAAAGAGTCAAATCGGGAGTGAAATTCGTATGGGGATATATCTAAATCTGAACCGATTTTCTTCAAATTAAATAGCGTTCGTCCTTGTCCCGAAAAACTTCGATGTGCAAAGTTTCGTTTCGTTCTGGCTACAATTGCGACCTGTATCGTTATTACAAGAATGGACAGACAGAGAGACGGACATTGCTAAATCGATTCAAAAAGTGATCGGTATAATTAACAATGGGTTTATCTAGCCTCCTTTTGGGTGTTACAAACAAATGCACAAACACATAATACTCTCGTGGAGTGTATAAATACGCTACAGCTTTATCTGATAATAGTAACACTGACATTGGATCCTTTTGGTACAATGCTGACTTCATTTTCGATGGTCTTGAGGGGCTTTGTATGTCTTATTTAAGTACTTTTGACAGTGCTACCTGTCCTCACTTGCGGGCTTTTGTTGTGATATATTCTAAGTTTCTCTCCTCTTTTCGTCAGTTTCGTCACAAAACTTAGCACGAGGACTTCCGAAAGTCGCAGTAAATTCTTTCAAGCGTTATGCCAATTTTAAAGATAACGACCGATAACAATTTTTTATACTTACCTTTAACTGGGTTATATTTTCGTTCCGAAAACTGTCAACCCAAATTTACAAAGGACATAATCATAAACTGTAACTTCTTGCTTTTGTTCGGTGCGATGTTTGATCCAGAAGGCAAACAATTCGACATTTTGGGTAATGAGTGTATCACATATTTGCCGCGAAACCAGATATGTGATCACAACACATCAAGCATTAATTATTTGTTTAGCTTTACTGTCCCAAACCGTCATGCAATTTTAATAGCCTATATAACGTCACATTTTAAAGATTACGGCAACCGAAACGAGGCTACTTCAAATATTTAATATTTTTACACAAATAGAAATCTACAAACACTTTTGTATCAAACAATTTAAATACCTATCGTGTGCCCTATCTTCTATATTAATACTAGGAATTTATTGTTCATCAAATCTGAGAAAACGCTTACTTAAAAAATTCTATATAATATAAAATACTTATTTAACAGCTTGCTGATATGAAGGTATATTTTTTCAAAAAAATATTATAAAAAACCAGTAAGGAAAGGCTAAAGTCGGGCGGGGCCGACTCTATGATACACTCCACTTTCAATCCAAATACAATTAAATTCGGTGAAAAAGTGAAAACGGGATGGTTTTTTGTATCCTGTAAATGTATGTGTTTGACAAATAATTTTATATCGGAAATGACATTTGTATGAGGATATATTGAAACCTGGGACGAAATATGTGAAATATAAAATGTATAGTTTGGCCAAAATCGGTTAAACTTATGGGAGCAACATTTGAATTTGGGCTATATTTAAATCTGAACCGATCTTACCCACTTTCACCATAGTTTTGTTTAGTTAGATTATAAGATGTTGTGCGAAATTTAAAGAAAATCGAGCACAATATTTGGCTTTTAAAGCGGCAAAAGTCAAATCGGGAGCGACATTTATATGGGGGCTATATCTAAATCTTAACCGATCTTACCCAAATTTCTGCATAGTGTTTCTAGTTGGATTATAATATGTTGTCCCAAATTTAAAGAAAATCGGGTACAATATATGGTTTTTAGAGCGACATTTGTATGGGGCTATATCTAAATCTGAACCGATTTGACCTATTTTCACCATAGTGAAATTCGTATGGGGGCTATATCTAAATCTGAACCGATCTGTCCGATATTCACCATGGGAGTTTCTAGTGGGAATATAAGATGTTTTACCAAATCTGAAGACAATATGACACAATATGTGGTTTCTAGAGCGGAAAAAGTCAAATCGGGAGAGAAATTTGTATGGGAGCTATATATAAAGCTGAACCGATCTAACACATTTTTACCACATGTGTTTCTAGTTACAATATAAGATGTTTTGCCAATTTTAAAGAAAATCTGTTGTAATATGTGGTATCTAGAGTGAAAAGAGTCAAATCGGGAGCGACATTTGTATGGGGGCTATATCTAAATCTGAACCGATCTTACCCAATTTCTGCATAGGTGTTTCTAGTAAGATTATAAGATGTTGTGCAAAATTTAAAGAAAATCGAGTACAATATGTGGTTTCTACAGAGGAAAATGTCAAATCGGGAACGACATTTGTATGGGGGCTATATCTAAATCTGAACCGATCTTACCCAATTTTTGCACAGGTGTTTATAGTTGGATTATAAGATGTTGTGCCAAATTTAAAGATAATCGGGTACAATATGTGGTTTCTAGATGCGGAAAATGTCAAATCGGGAGCGACATTTGTATGGGGGCTATATCTAAATCTGAACCGATCTTACCCAATTTTTGCATAGGTGTTTCTAGTTGGATTATAAGATGTTGTGTCAATTTTAAAGAAAATCGGGTACAATATGTGGTTTCTAGAGCGGAAAATGTCAAATCGGGAGCGACATTTGTATGGGAGCTATATCTAAATCTGAACCGATCATACCCAATTTTTGCATAGGTGTTTCTAGTTGGATTATAAGATGTTGTGTCAATTTTAAAGAAAATCGGGTGCAATATGTGGTTTCTAGAGCGGAAAATGTCAAATCGGGAGCGACATTTGTATGGGGGCTATATCTAAATCTGAACCGATCTTACCCAATTTTTGCATAGGTGTTTATAGTTGGATTATAAGATGTTGTGTCAATTTTAAAGAAAATCGGGTGCAATATGTCGTTTCTAGAGCGGAAAATGTCAAATCGGGAGCGACATTTGTATGGGGGCTATATCTAAATCTGAACCGATTTGTCTCAAATTAAATAGCGTTCGTCCTTGATCCACAAAACTTACTTGTGCCAATTTTTGTTAAGATCGGACTATAATTGCGACCTGTAGTTTGATTACAACAATAGATGGACAGACAGACGGACAGACGGACAGACGGACAGACGGACAGACGGACATTGCTAAATCGACTCAGAAAGTGATTCTAAGTCGATCGGTATACTTAACAATGGGTCTATCCCGCTTCCTTTTGGGTGTTACAAACAAATGCACAAAGCCATAATACTCTCGTGGAGTGTATAAAAAAAACAAGTAAGGAAAGGCTAAAGTCGGGCGGGGCCGACTATATAATACCCTACACCACTCCCTGCGTATGTACCTCGCTTTGATTACTAAAACCAGGTATTTCATGGGAGCAATTTTATGTAGTTCATACAAATTATATTCATATAATTTATATGCTATAAATTCATCTTCAGTCAAATTTAACGAGTATGGTAAATAATATGGTAATTGATCTAATTGTCCGACAGACAAATACAAATTATACAGTAGTATACCAAAGTCATTTCAAAGTATGGACATATGGACATCACCCAAACAATTCTCATTGCAATTCAATTCGGTAAAAAAGTGAAATCGGGAAGGATTTTTGCATCCTGTAAATGTATGTGTTTGACAAAAAATGTTAAATCGGAAAGGACATTTGTATGGGGGTATATTGAAACCTGGAACGATGTGACCCGCTTTCACCATGTCTGTTTATTGGTGAAATATAATATGTAAAATTTGGCCAAAATCGGTTAAACATTCGGGAGCAACATTTGTATGAGGGCTATATCTAAATCTGAACCTATCTTACCCACTTTCACCATAGATGTTTCTAGTTCGATTATAAGATGTGCCAATTTTAAAGAAAAACGGGTACAATGTGTGGATTTTAGAGCGGAAAATGTGAAATCGGGAGCGACATTTGTATGGGAGCTATATCTAAATCTGAACCGATCTTACCCAATTTTTGCATACGTATTTCTAGTTGGATTATAAGATGTTCTGCAAAATTTAAAGAAAATCGGGTACAATATGTCGTTTCTAGAGCGGAAAATGTCAAATCGGGAGCGACATTTGTATGGGGGCTATATCTAAATCTGAACCGATCTTACTCAATTTTTGCGTACGTGTTTCTAGTTGGATTATAAGATGTTATGCAAAATTTAAAGAAAATCGGGTACAATATGTCTTTTCTAGAGCGGAAAATGTCAAATAGGGAGCGACATTTGTATGGGGGCTATATCTAAATCTGAACCGATCTTACCCAATTTTTGCACACGTATTTCTAGTTGGATTATAAGATGTTCTGCAAAATGTAAAGAAAATCGGGTACAATATGTCGTTTCTAGAGCGGAAAATGTCAAATCGGGAGCGACATTTGTATGAGGGCTATATCTAAATCTGAACCGATCTTATCCAATTTTTGCATACGTGTTTCTAGTTGGATTATAAGATGTTCTGCCAAATTTAAAGAAAATCGGGTACAATATGTCGTTTCTAGAGCGGAAAATGTCAAATCGGGAGCGACATTTGTATGGGGGCTATATCTAAATCTGAACCGATCTTACCCAATTTTTGTACAGGTGTTTCTAGTTGGATTATAAGATGCTGTGCCAATTTTAAAGAAAATCGGGTAAAATATGTGGTTTCTACAGCGGAAAAAGTGAAATAGGGAGCGACATTTGTATGGGGGCTATATCTAAGTCTGAACCGATCTTACCCAATTTTTGCATAGGTGTTTCTAGTTGGATTATAAGATGTTGTGCCAAATTTAAAGAAAAGCGGTTACTATATGTGCTTTATAGGGCGGAAAAAGTCAAATCGGGAGCGACATTTGTATGGGGGCTATATCTTAATCTGAATCGATTTCCTCCAAATTCAATACCGATGGTCCTTGGCCTGAAAAAATAACTTCTGCCAAGTTTCATGACAATCGGACAACAATTGCGACCTGTAGAGTCCGAATAAGCTTAGATGGTCAGCAGACTGACGGACGGACAGACAGACATCGTTAAATCGACTCAGCTGGTGATTCTAAGCCGATCGGTATACTTAAAGGTGGGTCTAGCTCGATTATTTCTTGGTGTTACAAACATTTGGCGCGAAACTAACTTATAATGCCCTAGCCCACGAAGTGGTGTAGGGTATAAAAACAAATCCAATTTCTGCAAAAAAAATTTTTGCAAAAAAAAAAATATATTAAAACCGCAGTAGAACAAAAATTGTTCAGAATATCGACTCTATTTTATTCTACTGGCCATTTGTGTTCTCATCAAATCTCTGACAACTTGATATCATATTCATTTTAAACTTCATTATTTTTGCAGCATCCCTTCTACTTGCCTGCGTTCGTCTTCAGTTGCAGCACTTAACATTGAGAGTTGAGAATATACTCGGATTTCCAACAAGCATGCATACGAAATATGGCAAGGAAATCATTTTTTTTTTGGCAATATCGCCATTAGTTCATCAGGATGATGATGATATGATTAAAAATATATATATGAGCAATTGAAACTTGAATTCTGCAACAATCCCGGTTTTTTGCAGATTGCGATGACTATGACTCCCATATCATCATATATGATAAGACTATGATTTTTCGTTTTTGCTCTGGATCATTTTGCCCATTAACAATCGCAATCGACTAAAACTTTAGGATGTATATCCTGAAAATATGGTCTCATAGATTATTTCATTGAAATGCTACTTTGCTTTCGATAGACGCATGGGTGGATTCCATTTCAAATATCCATTTTTCTATGTTTTCCTACAATCTTATCGAATTATTTTATTTGTGTTTTTTTGCAATTTGTCCCACTGTCGCACGTTAGTGGCCGTTGAATAGTGGTCCACCACCAGCGAAGATTATGCACACTTTTAATTTGTTTCATTATTTTGCCTGGTGGACTCTTATTAGACATAACATAGAGTTCGTGTTAAGGGAAAGGCCAAGGGAAGGCCAGCGCAGTACTCCGGTTTACCTTTTGACTCTATTTTATTTGGAAAGTGTGAAATTGTGTGTGTGTGTGTGCGCGCGATTTTGTGGCAGGCGAAATACTTATCGCCAGAAAAATCAACAACTTTGTTTCTGGAAGCTATTGTCGATTTAATTGGATATTATTGGCATACAAATGAAAGAGACAAAAGAGCCAAAATAGCCCCGGGATAGAAGAGGTTTGGCGATTTTCGAACAATTTCACACTCAACTAACATATTAACACAATAAGGCGGCGGCGAAGGTGGTGGCGGTGGTGGAGCTCATGGTGTTGGTGGCAACACCCGCTATCATAGCCATGACTGGCATGGCTGTCTCTGCCTGCTCAGCACCTGCTTTGCCTTTTTCCTTGGTGTGGCTGATTTTCTATAAGACGGACTCCTTCACATCATGTGGTTTCAACGATTCTCCTGGCTATGATTATAAATTTGCAACACCTAATGGCTGTGCAATAAAAACTCCACCAAAATGCTCCGAACCAAATCAATGCTCCTTCTGCTTATTGTTGTGGTCGTCCATCCAATCCAATCCACTTCATGTCTTTCAGTCTCAATTTTATGGTTTAATCAATAAATTTGTTCATCGTGCATAACACCAACCAACCAGCCAAAGATTGGAAGACAATTTTTCTGTGTTGCTTTGTTGTTGTCCGGTCTTATGCACCCACCACGATGCCATGATTTCCATGTTGTCTGTCCGCATGGACAGATGGCAAACGCCCCTGAGAGTGTCCATTTCACCCACCGCCGTCGCGTCGCTTCACTGTGTTTGGGCCAATTTATGGCCGGTTAATTGAGTGTTTAAAAACGGTTTCGTATTAAAGTTGCGACTAATGTTATGTCCACAATGAAGTTTGTCAACAAGTTAATTTGGCCTCTTTGTTTGTCTCGTTGCAGGTAGTTGTGATTGGGGAAAGGCCAACAAACGGGCTAAAGACCCAGAGAGACGGCTAATAACACCACTAATCCATTATTTTTTTCTTCTGCTCTAAGCCAACAGAATGTAGGTGAATGTAAACATGATGCCTGGCCGGAGAGGGAATTGAAGCACAAAACCCGTAACCGTACAAGTTTTGTAATCGAGTAACATGGGGCTGTGTGTTAATGTGTCTTTTACGATTTCGGGAACAATAGTATGCAGTTGTTAAGTATTGCATGGTTCCCAGGAGCCTGGAGGTATTAGGTAAGTGTCTGCGCCAGACCAACAAATCATTGATGTGATCTGTCACAAGATAAGTTATCTTTCTTTTCGCATAGCAAGAAAGATTAAACATGCCGATAAGTGGGTGTTTATTTAAAGATCTGAGCAAGCGCTGATGGATTTTAAAGGAACGAAACCATCAATTCGTATATCTACGTCAAGCTCCCTTAACAAATCCGCATTCCTTGCCAAAGAAATGCAATGGGAAATTTCGTGTCGATAAAAGTGAATATGAGGAAAACAAGGCAGATGCAAATTCAAATCAGTAGCCGACTGCGAATGAAGAGACAGACTGATGGATGTACAGAGAGTAAGGACGACGACAGGCAGACCTGAGTCAGATGCATGGATGTAGCAAGATATATAGACTATCCTATAGACTATACGTAAGGAGTAGCATCTTTAGCGATAATGACGGCCAACGTAGGCGGACTAAGGCAGAGTAGAAGACTTCAGCTCTCACGAGCTCAATAGTAGCTCAAGAACAATATCAAGAAAGACATTCAACCTATCTTCTGAGGAAACTGTCTAAGAGCACCATTACTTAACATGAACCTTTCCAGAATCGTACATCAGAAAAATGAAAGCGAACGTTAATCCAAGAACGCATAGTATTCAAGTGCCAAAGATTTGACGAATAGCGAAGGGGAGTATAATCCTACATAGGTGAGAGCCCGGCAAGAAGCAATACAGTCAACCTTATGTGGCTATCGGATAAGTCATAGAACGCAAAAAGGAAAACAAATAAGAAAGCCTACACCACTCCCTGCATATGTACCTCGCTTTGATTACTAAACCCAGTTATTTCATGTGAGCAATTTTATGTACTTCATATAAATTATACAGTTACTATAAATTTATCTTTAGTCATATTTAACGAATATGGTTTATAATATGGTAATTGATCCAATTACCCGACAGACAAATACAAATTATACAGTAGTAATAGGCTGAATCGGACCGACATTTCAAAAGGGGGCCTATAACTACATTTTGGGCCTGGTCCAAAACATGGGCCTATATATTTCTCATTCACGGTAGGTATTCCTGGTTGAAAAATATCATGATCTGCAAAATTTGATGAAGATCCGATGTAAGATGTAGTTTATAGAGCTGTAATAGATCAGAATGGGAGGCCCATTTGGGTTATACCAAAGTATGGACATATGGGCATCTCCCAAACAAGTAAGGAAAGGCTAAAGACGGACGGACTTTCTACCTCATTACAATTCGGTAAAAAATTGAAATCGGGAAGGATTTTTGCATCCTGTAAATGTGTGTGTTTGACAAAAAAATTTAAATCAGAAATATAATATGTAAAGTTTGGCCAAAATCGGTTAAACATTCGGGAGCAACATTTGTATGAGGGCTATGTCTAAATCTGAACCGATCTTACTAACTTTCACCATAGTTGGTTTTAATTTGGATTATAAGATGTTGTGCCAATTTTAAAGAAAAAACGGGTACAATATGTGGATTTTAAAGCGGAAAAAGTCAAATCGGGTGCGACCTTTGTATGGGGGTTATATCTAAATCTAAACCGATCTTACCCACTTTCAGCATATGTGTTTCTAGTTCGATTATAAGATGTTCTGCCAAATTTAAAGAAAATCGGGTACAATATGTCTTTTCTAGAGCGGAAAATGTCAAATCGGGAGCGACATTTGTATGGGGGCTATATCTAAATCTGAACCGATCTTACCCAATTTTTGCGTAGGTGTTTCTAGTTGGATTATTAGATGTTGTGCCAAATGTAAAGAAAATCCGCTACAATATGTCGTTTCTAGAGCGGAAAATGTCAAATCAGGAGCGACATTTGTATGGGGGCTATATCTAAATCTGAACCGATCTTACCCAATTTTTGAATAGGTGTTTCTAGTTGGATTATTAGATGTTGTGCCAAATGTAAAGAAAATCCGGTACAATATGTCGTTTCTAGAGCGGAAAATGTCACATCGGGAGCGACATTTGTATGGGGGCTATATCTAAATCTGAACCGATCTTACCCAATTTTTGAATAGGTGTTTCTAGTTGGATTATTAGATGTTGTGCCAAATGTAAAGAAAATCCGGTACAATATGTCGTTTCTAGAGCGGAAAATGTCACATCGGGAGCGACATTTGTATGGGGGCTATATCTAAATCTGAACCGATCTAACCCGCTTTCGCCACAGGTATTTCTGGTTTGATTATAAGGTGTTAAGCCAAATTTGAAGAAAATCGGGTACTATATGTGCTATATAGGGCGGAAAAAGTCAAATCGGGAACGAGATTTGTATGGGGGCTATATCTAAATCTGAACCGATCATACCCACTTTCATTATAGGTGTTTCTAGTTCGATTATAAAATGTTGTGCCAAATTTAAAGAAAATCGAAAAAAGAAAATACTATGAGTAGCAAGATTTGAAGAGAGGGCTGACTGCCAGTGATAACATTAATCTTTGGAAGATTCAACGGACGATAAAGAACTGACAATCAGACAGAAAAATATACAGAGAGACAGACGGGCGGGCCTCCGTATATATGCACAAATGGACAGATAGCGGGTAATGATAGAAAGTGTTTGATATAATATCCAGATTTAGAGGAAGGATCGAAGAATTCACAAAAAAATAATGGTTCGTTCTGGGAAATAACGTTCATCCCTTGAATAGGGACCACTCGCAAGATTACTACCAGCTGAGAAAGAAAATGCGCGATGAAATGGGATTATTTCTGAATACATGTTTATTAGGCTCGGTCGAGGTCCAAATAAAGTTTGAATTGTTTAATGATGATTTGCAAAATATTTCGTTCCTGGATCAATCCGTCTGTGAGCTAAACGCTCCTGAAAATGCCCTTGAAAATCATGTCGGAGACTTCATAAAGTATATATATTCTGAACCGCGGTAAAATTCTAAGGCGATCTAGCCACGTCCGTCTGCCTGTCTATTGAAAGCACGGTAGCTGCGGAAAGAAATGAGCTAAGAGACTGTGGAGATGCGAAATAAAAAGTTTTTTTTTTTCGAAATTTCTACTTTTAGGCGGCAAACGTGGCGAATGGAAATAAAAATGGTGCCAACCAAACGGCTGCACTATAATAATGAAATTGGGTGACTATGGTGACGCGAAAATTAGAGATCTTTCCCATATTCTGAATCTAAATGGTACTAAATTTGGTTATAATGTAGCTAGAACCATGATGTTCAGTATTTGCACTCGTCTGTCTACGAAGACGCGGAATATAAGAGGTACGAATTTTTCTAAATTCAAAATGGAAAAAGGAGTGAAACAATCAAACAGCCGTAGCTAAAATCATGAAATTAGGTGTGTATTCTACTCTGAAACATATTGGATGGATCTTCAATATTAGAACTTTTCCTATCAAAGTCGAACAGACATTTAGGCTGTAGATGGTTGAGGGAAATTGTTTCTACCTAATAATATTTAGAACAAATTTTTAAAGATTTCTGCCTAATATTTATTTTAATATCTATATTTAGTGGAGGGCTATTAATATTATAATAATGAAGAATCACAATTTTCCTAATATGGTAGCGTACTTCTATGTAATGTTACATCCTCTAATCTGGCGGTAATACTGTGGAATGCACTCCGTGGTGAAGGGTATATAAGATTCGCCCCGGCCGAACTTAACTCTTTTTTAACTTGATTTTATAATTTTGCTGTTTAAGAGTGATGAGCTCTATTTATAACTTTGGTGTCTTTGGTGACACCCACTGAAATTTTCCGTTAAACATTTTCGTAGAACATTTTAATCTTTTTATGTCCCACTTGAAATGATTTTTTTGATTTTCTTAAAAAAAGGTCAACTTGACTCTTAAAAAGATGAGTTAGATGGTTAAGACCTTCCACAAAAATGCAAGTAATAAAAAGTGATAAAAAAAAAACAAAAAGAGTTTTTCCCAGGTACGATTCGACCCCGATACCTTCTGATTGCAAAGCATACAAGGTGTATTTGCTTTGTAACCTTATACTAAAAATTCGTTCCCATTTACTGGTGAAAATGCTATTCGTAAATTGTTATGGGATAATAACATATTTTCGACTTTTTTCAAGTTGTTTAAAAGAGCTTCATCAAAAACGGGAAATATTTACATTTGGATTTTAAGATGCGATTAAAATGCGCTGCCTAAGGAAGTACTTCCAATTTTTAGCCGGATATTAAAAAGTACGATCTTTTTATGCTAATTACGATATTTGTCAAATAAATTGTGAAGTTTCATTATTATAATTTTAAATTAAAATAAATTAATTAATTTTAAAAATCACTCTCTTTTATAGGGCAGGGCTACAAGAATGAGTGTTCTCTATTACAATACCAACATTCCACACAGTCAGAGAAGTAACAATTTTGATTTAGCGAAATCTTCAAAACCTCAGTCAATGACTGACGGATTTTTCAAAACATAGCCTTACTAAAACAAACGGAAAAATTAAAATCTGCTTTCATATTGATTTTTCTCCTGATCGGTAATATATGTACCAATTATAATCAAGGTACTTCCCTGAGATACTGAAGAAATGGATGTGTTCCATGAAGAACGTTAGTTTGCGGCGAATAATGGAAGAAATGTCAAAAATCAAATTGATTTTTTGTTAAGTGTGATTCTCCTCCTTTCCATTACCTAAACAAAACACTTCATTCGTAAGCAGAAATTACATTACATTCAAAACACATGTAAAATCAATCAAACAACACAAATATTAAAAAAATTATATAATTTCCGCTTTCTTGAAAAGATGAAAATCAAAAGAAAAAGTGTAATTTTAGCAAATTCAAATCAAAAATGCTCCAACTTTCAAATACCGCCCATTTGTATATTGTCTAAGCAGGTTACAACTAAATTAACTCACACACCAATATAGGAATCTCGTTGTCGAATATACTCAAAAACAGGTTTTAATTTCATATGGGAAGGGCAACGACCACTTACCGCAAATCTTTGTACAACTATTTACACTGGATGAACTCACACAAAATTTTAATACCGCCCATTTTTGGCACAACTATGCACATTGATGCTAGATGAACTTACACAAAATTTCAGCACTCTAGGTGTCATAGAACTGACAATATTCAATAAAAGGTTTTAACATCGTATGGGAGGTTCCACGCCCACTTTTCCAATACCGCCCATTTTTGGCACAACTACGCACGTTTATGCTAGATTCATTGACACAAAATTTCAGCACTCTAGATGTCGTAGAAGTGACAATATTCAATAATAGGGTTTAACTTCGTATGGGAGGTGCCACGCCCACTTTTCCAATACCGCCCATTTTTGGTTCAACTATGCATATTGATGCTAAACGCACTTACACAAAATTTCAGTATTGTATCTGTCATAGAACGGAATATATTCGAAAATGGGTTTTAACTTCGTGTGGGAGGTGCCACGCCCACTTTTCCAATACCGCCCATTTTTGGCACAACTATGCATATTGATGCTAAACGCACTTACACAAAATTTCAGTATTGTATCTGTCATAGAACGGAATATATTCGAAAATGGGTTTTAACTTCGTGTGGGAGGTGCCACGCCCACTTTTCCAATACCGCCCATTTTTGTCACATCTGTACAGACTAATAATCAGTGAACTTTCACAAAAATTCAAGACTCTAGCTGCAACAGTATTCAGCATATGCTAATGTATAAACAAGTAAGGAAAGGCTAAAGTCGGGCGGGGCCGACTATATGATACACTCCACTTTCCAACCGAATACAGTCCAACTCGGTAAAAAAGTGAAAACGGGAAGAATTTTTGTATGTTTCCTAATCATAGGCTAATACGACCTGGTTCGATTTGTCAAATCGATAAGAATATTGTATCGGGGCTATATCCAAACATGGAAAAATGTGACTAACTTTCACAATAAGTTCTTCCAGTTCAAATATAAGGTGTTATGCTCACTTTGAAGAAATTCAGTGAAAATTCGTGGTTTCTGGGGCGGAAAAAGTTAAATCGGGAGCGAAATTTGTATGGGAGCTATATATAAATCTGAACCGATCTGACCCATTTTTACCACAGGTGTTTCTAGTTGAATTATAAGATGTTTTGCCAAATCTGAAGACAATCTGATACAATATGTGGTTTCTAGAGCGGAAAAAGTCAAATCGGGAGCGAAATTTGTATGGGAGCTATATATAAATCTGAACCGATCTGACCCATTTTTACCACAGGTGTTTCTAGTTGAAATATAAGATGTTTTGCCAAATCTGAAGACAATCAGATACAATATGTGGTTTCTAGAGCGGAAAAAGTCAAATCGGGAGCGAAATTTGTATGGGAGCTATATATAAATCTGAACCGATCTGACCCATTTTTACCACAGGTGTTTCTAGTTGAAATATAAGATGTTTTGCCTAATCTGAAGACAATCTGATACAATATGTGGTTTCTAGAGCGGAAAAAGTCAAATCGGGAGCGAAATTTGTATGGGAGCTATATATAAATCTGAACCGATCTGACCCATTTTTACCACAGGTGTTTCTAGTTGAAATATAAGATGTTTTGCCTAATCTGAAGACAATCTGATACAATATGTGGTTTCTAGAGCGGAAAAAGTCAAATCGGGAGCGAAATTTGTATGGGGGCTATATCTAAATCTGAACCGATTTTCTTCAAATTATATAGCGTTCGTTCTTATCTCGAAAAACTTCGTTGTGCAAAGTTTCATTTGGTTCTGTCTACAATTGCGACCTGTATCGTGATTACAAGAATAGATGGACAGACAGACAGACGGACGGACATTGCTAAATCGATTCAAAAAGTCGATCGGTATAATTAACAATGGGTCTATCTCTCTTCCTTTTGGGTGTTACAAACAAATGCACAAAGACATAATACTCTCGTGGAGTGTATAAAAACGAATAAATCTCCAATTTGTGTGGGAGGTGCCACGCCTACTGAAAATATCAAAAAATTATATAGCCTATTTTCACTACCGGTTCACTATGAACATAGTGTGAAAATTTCAAGAAGAACAAACATACCAACACAGATTCATTTTTATATATATAAAGGGTGATTTTTTAGCTATTATCTTTTTGGCAAAACTGGTTTAAACAGCTGACGCACGTTTCGTGTTTTGTTTCACTGTCAAACATCTTCATTTTGGTTTATAATTTAATCACGAATCGTCTTACAAACGAACAACGCTTCAAATTATTGAATTTTATTATCAAAATGCGTGCTCTGTTAAGAAAGTTCATCGCGCGCTTCCATTTTATGGTCAGTTTAATCGACCAACTGAAGCGGCTATTCGGGCTATTGTGACTAAATTTCGCACCAAATTTACATTGTTGGACATTAAACCACCAACACGCTTACGTAGAGTGCGAACTGAAGAAAATATCGTAGCTGTATCGGCCAGTGTTAATGATGACCATCAATTATCGATTCGTCGCCGTTCACAGCAATTGGGCCTCTGTTACTCAAAAACGTGGAAATGCCAAAATTGGACTAAGCGGATGGACCATTTGAGGCGCAGTCAAGGTCAACATTTGCATGAAATAATTTTCAAACATTAAATTATATGGACCGTACTATCGATTCAAATAAAGATTTCATGAATTTTTCTGAATTTTATGTGTTTTTTTGAAAAACTTTCCTATAGCTTTTAAAAAATCACCCTTTAGATGTTGA
This sequence comes from Polietes domitor, assembly GCA_947397865.1. Classification (NCBI taxonomy): domain Eukaryota; kingdom Metazoa; phylum Arthropoda; class Insecta; order Diptera; family Muscidae; genus Polietes; species Polietes domitor. The sequence continues at coordinate 63,125,995 of OX377622.1, forward strand.
AAAATGTCCAAAAATTCTTTAACCAAATTTTCTTAACTTCCTAATCGCAAGATTAGGTACTCCATTTACGAGGATTGTTCCCCTATTCCATAAATAATAAGTGATAATAATAATAAGTATGCTATTTTATAACATAACCTACTACAAAATCGACTTTCCATTTTAATTGTTTTTTGGTGGTTCAAAAATTAGTCAGATCAACTGTGCTCAGTGCGACAATTCCAATTGGGGCTATATTTCCTACAGAATTGGCCACTAAGATTGTGCAATTTAACGACTCTATATTATTTCTCTCTGGGGTTAAGTGAAGTCATTGTTTTATGACAACAAACCGAAAACTTTGGACATCTTGGAAGGCAAATTATAAGAACTATTGTCACCATAGCTTCAAAATGTGGTCGATATGTGGACTTTATATTCTATTTGAACTCTAATGTGATGAAATTATCTCTCTAACGAAGTCAGTTATCAATTTTAAATTATTTAATTTCATTATTTTATACCAATTTAACGTATACCGGTCTTTTTCACGAGATTATAAGACAAATTTTCAATGTAAAGGCATACTTTAAGCATTTGATAATATTTAATAAATGTGGCAGTACATGTTTATTAGTTCATCCTAAAAAGTATACCTAGTGACGGGAAAAATTAATAAACGCCAACGCAAGTAAATTTCCCATTAATCGCAAAATACTATTTCAAATATTTAAACAAAACAATAAATCACATCATACTTCATTAAGATATTTCATTTAAGGCTATTCTTCCCAGCCATTACAAGACGAAATAAATGACTTTGGCTACGAGACTCGCAGTCAATCAGTCACCATCGCCGTTGGTGATTTTAGTCGTCTGACAGAGACATCATAATTCTACGTCACAGCCCAATCAAAATTTCTATATATTTCTTTGTCAGTTTAGTTAGACCTTTAAGACAGGTTTGGTTAAGCCATTTACAGACATTACACGGATTGATGGCCATAGCCAATAATAACATTTAAGGCTTTGCCGCAATTACACGAGTTCTCCTGTCAAAACACACAATAAAAACAAAAGACTTAAGCAACGAACTCGGTCTGCCATCAACGGTGGTAGTTAGTCGGAAGACAGGCTTACAGCCACACTCAAGCCGTCTAGAGAATTTGTGGAGCTAGCTGCCTTTTTGGCAAGTGCTGAAATTAAAAGAATTCTTTATGACTAGTCTTGATGGCCGTGAAAATGAATGAAATGAATTTTAGAATTTTACAAGCTCCATAAGACCAGTTCGCTCGCCGCTGAATGTCAGGAATTGATTGTGGCATAGCTGTCACTTTGGCACATGTTCAGATTAAAATGCTGGTGTGATATGACAGCGAACAGTGTTTAACCCTGAAGTCGGTGTATGTCTGTGTGTGTGGGGCATTGGAATTTGTCAGCCAGTGCAAGTAGGGCGCACCAGTGTTGACACTGTGTGTTTTGGTGACATAATTCGCACATTCACGCCAATTTCTTCAAATTCAAATTCAACACCTGCAGCAGACTTTCCAATTTCGATGAAAATTTAATCACCAGTAGAGCTCTCTTTCGCGGCTGCGCAGAGAGCTACATATATTTGCATAATCCGAAAATATGCATAATAATTTGTTATGCTTATTTCCAAGTGAATCGATAGATATGTAGATAGCTGAGAGTGCCACCACCATTATAAATGATATCAAAATAACAATAATAATAGTAACAAACAGTAACAATAACAATAAGAGTCACACTTTTCAAAGGATTTTTGCAATTTGTATGAATATCGTATCGTTATGATTACCTTCTCTCAGTCAGGCAAAGAAAAAAGTGTTCAATTCGAATGCTTGCAAACCAGTGCCTTTTACATTCAAAATTTGGTTATTTTGGAATTCCATTTTTTATTTTTACTATTTTTTCCCTGTCTCAGGGGATTGAACACAAAATCTGCGCCTGTTTATGCGGAAGAATTGCATATGCAATTGGTTCACGTTATAAGATCAATGGATGAAAGTCATTATCGCAATGCTTACATGCAGCAGAGCTCTTAATTTGTCCATTGACTACATTTAGATTGAATGATTTAGTAGTTGAAAATCCCATTGCATTGTGGTCATTTGAATTGGGAAAGAAATTTGAAAGTAAAATCATTAAAGTGTCTCAATTTAATAAAGTGAAATGTGAAATTAATCAGGAATGACTGAAAGGGGGGCACACATGCATTAGGGGAAATTTAGGAACCACAAATGATAGACTAAGGATTGGCCGGGTGAGCTGTCACTATATCAACTCAAAAGGACTAACACGCGGATGGAGACTCAGATAGGCAGACAGACCAGCAGGCAAATGGACTGACCGATAGATGGACGGATAGGTGAACGATCACACGGTAAAATAGAGGAACAAGCTTAGCGCATATATGCAAACATGCAAAAGAACGAGTAGACAGATGGGCTGAGAGAAGAATGGGCAGACAAACAAGCAGACAGAACAACGTCAGGAGTTCCCCAATTTCGAGCACAGTACTTATATGACTTGTATGATGGCATATTAAGATTTAAAACACCCCCGGAGTTCGCAGACGAAATCGCAGTAGTAGTACAAGCCAGAAACATAGTTGGACTTCAACAACTAGACGCGAAGGACCATTCATATTTGTCTGGAGTCAGACTGGTGGCGCACAGTGGAATATTTTCTGCGGCAAACATTAGAAGGAATAGAACTAGGTCCTTGAAATTTCGCACACATCCCTTATATAGTCAAATTAGATCAAAATCAACTTTTTTTTAAATCCGCCCACAACCACGCCTACCTCCCATGAAACAAGTAAGGAAATGCTGAAGTCGGGCGGGGCAGACTATATGATACACTCCACTTTCTATCCGAATACAATTCAATTCGGTAAACTGGTAAGGAAAGGCTAAAGTCGGGCGGGGCCGACTGTATAATACCCTACACCACTACCTGCGTATATATTGGTAAATAATATGATGATTGATTAATCAATTTTCCGGCAGACAAATAAAAATTATACAGTAGTAATAGGATGAATCGGACCGACATTTGAAAGGGGGCCTATTAAAAAACTCGGGGCCTCGTCCAAAACATGGGTAGGTATTCCTAGTTTAAATACACCATGATCCAATGTAACACGTAGTTTCTAGAGCTGTAATAGCATTTGGGTTATACTAAAGTATGCACACATATATTGGACTTTCATAGTATATATTCATAGTTGAAATATAATGTAATCTGAAAAAAATTTAAAAAAAAACTATGTAAAATTTGCCACTTGAGGTTTAAAAATTATAATGGAGCCATTTGTAAGGGCGCTGCATTAAAAAGTGGTTCCATATAGATCACTTACAAAGTAGGTATTCTTAGTTGAAATATGACATGATATGCAAAATTATATCTAGATCTAATGCACGATGTGGGTTCTAGAGATGTAATAGAGTAGAATTGGGGCCAATTTGTATGGGGGTTAAACTAACATATGGACTTTTGTAGTATGTATTCTTAGTTGAAATATAACATAATCTGCAAAATTTGAAGAACTTCCGATGTAAAATGTGGGTCCTAGCGAGGTAATAATTAAAATGGGGGCCCATTTGTAAGGGCGCTACATTAAATTGTGGGCCGTTATATATCATTTTGAAAGTAGGTATTCTTAGTATGAAATATGAATATAATATAATCTGCAAAATTTGAAAAACTTCCGATGTAAAATGTTGGTCCTAGAGAGGTAATAATTCAAATGGGGGCCACTTGTAAGGGCGCTACATTAAAAAGTGGGCCTTTATAGATCATTTTCAAATTGATCTGATGATCTGCAGAATTTTATATTTTTTTTATTTTTTTTTTAGCTGGCTTTCAAAATAGGTGCTTCTAGTCTAAATGTAACATTGTGTGGACAATTTGATCACGATCCGATTTAAAATGTGCATTTTAGAGCAGTAATAGTGTAAATTGTTCAAATATAACACGATCCTGTAAATTTGGCCATGATCCCATGTAAAATGTGTATTCTAGAGCAGTAATAGTGTAAATTATAGGGATATTTGTATGAAGGCTATATCTAAATCTGAACCGATTTTCTCCAAATTCAATAACAATTGTCCTTGGGCAAACAAGTAACTGCTGCCAAATTTCATGACAATCGGACTACAATTGCGACATGTGGCCAGACATCGTTAAATCAATTCAGCTGGTGATTCTAAGCCGATCCGTATACTTAAAGGTGGGTCTAGCTCGATTATTTCTTGGTGTTACAAACATTTGGCCCGAAACTAACTTATAATACCCTAGTCCACTTCGTGGTGTAGGGTATAAAAAGTGAAAACGGGAAGAATTTTTGTATGTTTCCTAATCATAGGCTAAAATGACCTGATCCAATTTGTTAAATCGAGAAGAATATTTGTATCGGGGCTATATCCAAACATGGAATGAAGTGACTAACTTTCAGAATAAGTTCTTCTCGATTTGAAGAAATTCGGTGGAAATACGTGGTTTCTGGGCCGGAAAAAGTCAATCCGGGAGAGAAATTTATATTGGAGCTATATGTAAATCTGAACCGATCTGACCCATTTTCACCTTGGGTATTTCTAGCGGAAATATAAGATATTTTGCCAAATTTGAAGAAGGTCTGTAAAAATTTCTGGTTTCTAGAGAAGAAAAAGTCAAGTCGGGAGCGAAATTTGAATGGCTGCTATATATAAATCTGAACCGATGTGACCTGATTTTACCACAGGTGTTCCAAGTTTAAATAAAAGATGGATTGCAAAATTTGAAGACAATCTGATAAAATATGTTATTTCTAGCGCGGAAAAAGTGAAAACGGGAGTGAGCCTTAAGTTAAGAAAGCGGAAATTATATTAATTTTTTAGTTTTTGTGTTGTTTGATTAGTGAACAATTTGATTGATTTTCTATGTGTTTTGAATGTAATGTAATTTCTTCTTACGAATTAAATTTTTTGTTTAGGTAATGGAAAGGAGGAGAATCACACTTAAAAAAATCAGTTTGATTTTTGACATTTCTTCCATTATTCGCCGAACATGGAACATAACCATTTCTTTATTATCTCTGGGAAGTACCTTGAAAAATCAATATGAAAGCAGATTTTAATATTACCGTTTGTCTTTTTGCCTAGCGAAGCGGTCGGGGATTCAGCTAGTATGTATTATATTTTCAAAGTTAGAGTAAAATTGTAAAGGAAATTTAGTAAAAACAAATTAAATAACAAACAAATTCAAATTTAGAAAGCAAAAATAAATCAGTCCTGTGGCAAATAGTCGAATGCAATTGTAACCTTCATTGACAGAGTTGTGTTCATAAAATTTTTTAACCTTCAATATTTTATGTGTAGTTCGACTCTGTCATTTTAATGTACAGTCAACGGTTCTATGGATTTCCGAAACTTGCTTATGAGTATTCAAAAAAAAATCTATGTCTTATGGGATTTCTCGTGTCACCAAAAAATTGTTTAAAAAAACATTTTTTTTTAATTTTTTGGAGAGGAACATTTTTTTTTTAATTTTTTTTAGGAACCTAAACCACTTTTACTAAGTGAAAGTGAGATTAGCAACATCGGGTGTAATCGGACTTTTATTTTCAAAAAGAAAGTATAATTATTAAAACCAAACCAAAGTATACATAAAAAATTGATATCGTTTTCGAGTTTAAAAAACAGAGATAATGTGCCTTTGGAACCCTCATTGAGAGAATTCTCTTCATAAAAATGTATTTCCATTTTTATACATTTTTATTTTTATATTTTATGGTTTATGCAACTCTGCCGTGTTTAGACACTTAGGCAACGGTTTGATGGAATTTCGAAACTTGGTTTTGAGAATTCAAAAAATTCTTAAAATGGAAAAAAATTGGTTCACACATAAGGATTTTGGAACCAACTTTAAAGTTCATCATCCTATTATTTTAACTAAATTCAAGTATGGATTTTTTCAGATTTAGGAAGATTTGTTCCTCAGTGTACTTAAAATTATTACCTATAATGTATGATAATTTAATATCAAAGTTGTCAATTAAAATCAATCTATGACTTTAAATACTTCAAAATGTTGCTAAAACTATGCAATGAAACTTCCCCGTAAAAATGCCTTCAGTTTAGAGCCACGTCTGCGTGGCAAATTTAGCTTTTTTGTCCATTGTTCACTTTCTAATATTATCCCTAATATTGGTCTTTCCAGAGAGCTGTCAAAAACGAACATATTCCAACGAAATTTATTTCACTGAAAATAAATCACAATTGAAACGCAAACTGTGGTGATCATACGCGAGTATTAAAGTCAATTTTTGTTGTCCGCCAGTGGTCAGGACTGGAGTTGACTTCACACGCCGCATAACTGGTCTGGACATAGGTTTGTGCACGCAAAGATTTCAATCAAAAGAAAACATATTCATGTGTTCATTTACTCGTTGTCGGCTCCGAATACAACGTGGCTGTCGAGAGATGTTAACAGTAGTCCACAAACAAGTCCATTCAAGTCGGAAAAACAAACGCAAGTGAAGAAATGTCCAGCCAACAACAACAACAAAACGACAGCAACAGCGACAGGGGCATGGAGGCGGTGGCCGTTGTAACGCCAACACAGAAGTGCGTTTTTCCTTGGAGTCAACTGTGGTGACGGGAGGCAGACGCAGAAAATTGCCATTTGCAGTTATCTGCCAACAATGGTGGTCAATACAAAGCGTTTACCTGCACGTGAATACCCAGCAAATGTGTTGGCTCTAACATAACAGACTTATATTTGTTATAGATTTTTTATTTGTCAAAGAGAAAAGAGAACATCTCGTATTTGAACTGTTATCGATTAGCCGTATTTCTCGAAAATTTGTCCAATTCATGTACTTCATAATACGTATGGATATAAAAGATAGTCCACTGAACCATATCACAATGAACCTCTTCTGGTCGAAATGAGTCGGGTGCCTACTTTCTCACGGCCACCATTAGCCTAGACCATATGATCCGAATCTTACAGCCCAAAGTGGTTTATCATCGGGTTTTTGGAAATAGTATATATCTTTTCAACAGAAAAATATATGTATATTGTTAAAATTCCACATGATTCGTATTTATACACTCCACGAGAGTATTATGTCTTTGTGCATTTGTTTGTAACGCCCAAAAGGAAGGGAGATAGACCCATTGTTAATTATACCGATCGACTTAGAATCACTTTTTGAATCGATTTAGCAATGTCCATCTGTCTGTATGTAGATCGGTTCAGATTTATATATAGCTCCCATACAAATTTCGCTCCCGATTTGACTTTTTCCGCTCTAGAAACCACATATTTTTACAGATTTTCTTCAAATTTGGCAAAACAAATTATATTTCAACTAGAAACAACTCTGTTAAAAATGTTCCAGATCGGTTCAGATATTGCATATTTGAACTGATTTGCATAAAATTTGGCAAACCAGCTCATATTTCAACTACAAAGCTTTCAAGATTTATATATATCCTCCATATAAATGACTCCACCGATCTAATTCTTTCCGCTCTAGAATCTACATATTTAATACATTTCCATCAAATTTGGGAAAGAGTCTTATATTTCAGAAAACCTATGCTAAAAATGTGCCAGATCGGTTCAGATTTATATATAGCTCTCATTCAAAGTTGTTGTGCAATTTTTGTTACAAATAGAAGTATGAAATTTGTTGTATATATACACCCGGTTCAAATGTAACAACCTTTTTATACCCTACACCACAGGGTATATTGACGAGGTGTAGGCTATCATATAGTTGGTAACGCCCGACTTTAACCTTTCTTTTATGACAATGCTTTTATGGATGTTTGATACACTTGAATTATGGACGATATTGTCACACCCCTTCTGGTAGCTCCCCCACAAAGTGGCATAAGCCTTGTTAACATAAAACCGATATAGCTTCCATACGGGTAGTCAAAATCAGTTGTACTTTGATACTTGAAAATGTTTTTATAATCATTTTAAACATAACAAATATTTACGCTTTAGCCACGCCCCTTCAAGTACCTCCCACAGAATTGTCTGTATCCCAGATAAAATTAAATCCTTCACAAACTTCTATACTGCAACCAACTATTTTAAAAATGTGGAAGATAGGACCATGTGCCACGAACCTTCTAGGACCTTCCACACAAATTATCCTACCCTATGTAAAAGTTAATTTCTTATAACTTCTGTATATATGTTCTCTCAGAGGGAGAGTATATATAAGTCGGTTTATCCGACTGAAGCTTACTTACTTGTTTTAATGAAAGCTGGTAATACTCTATTAAACCGGCTGAGCGAATTATTGCAGTTTTCCATTTCTGGACCCATTTCTGCACTTATTTAAATGAAGTCCTCTTTCCAAAATATATAAAATGGAGATTGTTGGAGTTTTCAGTTTTTGATTTCCTCATCCCGTTGCCCCTTAAAAGAACTACAAAGTTTCAAATGATAACATTTTTCAAATAATTATTTTGAATATTTATTCGCACCCTAATATGCCGATACATAAAATTTTATGTACCAATATGTTTTCTCCCTGAAAAAGTTAAAGATTATTTATTTTACTTTTTAAGGCTGGTAATTCGAAATGTCTGTTTGTACGTAAAGGACGCCAAACCGGTGAACTGATTCGATTGAAAATTTTACTGGATATACTAGGTCATGATAGGACAAAGAGTGGTGGTACCTCCCACACAAAAAATATTTTAAAACTATCAAAAATTACTCATTTTTTCTTCTAAAGCATACGAAGTAAAGAGAATTAGAGAAGAATGAACCTGGGCAACGAAGGGTACAAAAGACTAGTACAGACATAAATATGAAATTTGAAGTATATTTAACAGATATTCTCCTCTTTAATTTAGGGTGCGAATAAATATATAATACAGACGCCAACAATCGCCACTTTGCTTACAGTTTGGGAAGCTTCAAGTGTTATGATATTTTTTAAAATTGTCGGGGTAACGGTAACGGGGTAATATTTCACATACTTTTTTAATTTTGGAGGTATTTGTAGCTATTTGCTATTCAAAAGTGTTTGTGAATTTTTAAATCCCTTGGAAAATTCTTAAGGTAAATATTGTCACTCAGCAGAAATTTATGAAATTTTTAAAATTTTTAAAAATTTACGAAAAATTGTTTTTATTTGGAAAATAGAATCCTACGGTTTCTTTTAAAATTTTCGATCCGTTTAAGATCCCATGAATTTGTTGTCTGCAATTGAAACTACTTCCATAGAAAATTTAAATAAAGTCGAAGAGTCATAAAAAAATTAAAAAAATATTTTTATACCCTCCGCTAGGATATTATGTCTCTATGCATTTGTTTGTAACGTCCAAAAGGAAGCGAGATATATCCATTGTTAAGTATACCGATCGACTAAGATTCATCTTTTGAACATATTTAGCCATGTCCGTCTGTCCGTCCGTCCATCTATCTTTGTAATCGAAGTACAGGTTGCAATTATTGTCCGTTCCTAACAAAAATTGGCACAAGTTGGCTTTGACGTCCACGGACGAACCCTATTTAATTTGAAGTGAATCGGTTTAGATTTAGACATAGCCCCCGTACAAATGTCGCTACCGGTTGCCCTAGAAACCACATATTTTACTTGATTTGCATTAAATTTAGCACAATACTTTATAATTCAATTAGAGACATATATGGTGAAAATGGGTCAGATTTAGATATAGCTCCCATACAAATTTCGCACTCGATTGAACTTTTTCCGCTCTACACTGAAAGAACTTCATACTATTTATAATGTTGTCTTAACATCAGTTAAAATTTTCATTAAAAAGTCGCCAAAGAAACACTTCATAAAATGTAAGAAACATGTTTCATAAAGTACAAATCAATGAAAAGTGTCATATAATTTATGAAACCTTAGATATGTTTCATAAATTTTATGAAATGCTGTTCTTCATTCGATACACTTTTGCATACAAGTTCATTATTTTTCATAATATGATTTACGAAAATTTTTATAGATTTTATGAAGAAACTTTATTTTTAGAAAAAGTTTTATATAGTCTTTGCAATATTTAGTCATTGACCTAAACCAGGGTAAATTATTGTGTATGTCATACGACAAATGACAATTGCTAGCATTCAACGAATAAAGCCGACACGCACAACAAATTTGGCACAACACCTTATACAGAATCATAGAAACATCTATGGTGAACGTGAGTAAGATCGGTTCAGATTTAGATATAGCTCCTATACTAATTTCGCTGTAAATTTCCCGATATCACTTCTTTGCCGAATTCAATTATATAATAATTCAATTATAATAATGGGGTAGAGAGTGGAGGCATCATTTAGTCGGCCCGCCCGACTTTAGCCTTTTTTACCTGTTTAAATATGAAACATCAAAATTTATTTAAAACGGTACAGTTAAGTGTACCTTACAATTTGAAATAGTAAACAAATATCGTCAATTCCATTAAAGGAATTTATAAATATTTCTAAGATATTTATGGAATAATTAAAAATAAAAATTTGGATTTTTTAAATTTAATGGATAATTTTTGTAAACAAATTTTATGGGCATTTTTATACCCTCACTCTACAGATTAGGAGGGTATATATCATTTGGGACAAAAAAAGTGTAACGCATTGAAGGAGTGACTTAAGACCCCAAGTATGTTTAGACCAAATCCGCTTCTCGCCATGTCCGCCCATCCGTCTGTCTGGCTGGCTGGTGTACACGATAACTCTCGAAAAGAGTTAAGGAATCGATTCAAATTTTGTACATCGTAATATTTCCCCAAATTAAATTAAATTAAATACCAGTAAAGAAGGTTAAAGTCGGGCGTGGCCGACTATATGATACCCTACACCTAGTCAATATATCCTGTTGTGTAGGATACAAGAAGGTCGTTACATTTGAACCTGGTTATATATACTACAAATTTCATACTTTTATCTGTTTTTGTAAGAAAATTTGAACACAAAATTTTAATTGGGAGCTATATATAAATCTGAACCGATCTAACACATTTTTAGCATAGGTTTTCTGAAATATAAGACGCTTTCCCAAATTTGATGAAAATCTGTTAAATATGTGGTTTCTAGAGTGGAAATAGTTAAATCGGGGGAGTCATTTATATGTAAGTTATATATAAATCTGAACCGACTTGACCCACTTTCGCCTTAGATGTTTGTAGTTGAAATATGAGCTGGTTTGCCAAATTTTATGCAAATCAGTCCAAATAAGTCATTTATATGTAAGTTATATATAAATCTGAACCGACTTGACCCACTTTCGCCTTAGATGTTTGTAGTTGAAATATGAGCTGGTTTGCCAAATTTTAAGCAAATCAGTCCAAATAAGCTATTTCTAGAGCGGAAATAATCAATTCAGTGGCGAAATTTGTATTGGAGCTATATATATATATCTGAACCGATCTGGCCCATTTTTACCACAGCTGTTTCTAGTTGAAATATAAGTAGTTTGGCCAAATTTGAAGAAGATCTGTTAAAATATGTGGTTTCTACAGCGGAAAGAGTCAGATCGGAGGAGACATTTGTATGGGAGCTATATATAAATCTGCACCGATCTGACCTATTTTTACCAGAGCTATTTTTTAGTTAAAATATATGACGGTTTGCTAAATTTGAAGAAAATCTGTTGAAATATGTGGTTTCTAGAGCGGAAAATGACAAATCGGGAGCAAAATTTGTATGATAGCTATATCTAAATCAGAACAGATTTGCTTCAAATTGAATAGCGTTCGTCCTTATCCCATAAAACTTCGTTGTGCAGGGTTTCATTTAGTTCTAACCACAATTGCGACCTGGACTTTGATTACAAGAATAGATGGACAGACGGACGGACATCGCTAAATCGACTCAAAAAGTGATTCTAAGTCGATCGGTATAGTAAACGATGGGTCTATCTCGTTTCCTTTTGGGTGTTACAAACAAATTCACAAAGACATTATACCCTGTGGTGTAGGGTATAATTATGGTATTGAAATTGTATGTAAAGCCGAAAGCCTCTAATAATACTGTAGAATGCACTACGTAGTGGAAGGTATATAAGATTCTACCCGGCGTAACTTAACACCTTTTTATACACTCCACGAGAGTATTATGTCTTTGTGCATTTGTTTGTAACACCCAAAAGGAAACGAGATAGACCCATTGTTAATTATACCGATCGTCTTAGAATCATTTTCTGAGTCGATTTAGCAATGTCCGTCTGTCTGTCTGTCTGTCCGTCCGTCCATCTATTCTTGTAATCACGATACAGGTCGCAATTGTAGACAGAACCAAATGAAACTTTGCACAACGATGTTTTTCGGGATAAGGACGAACGCTATTTAATTTTAAGAAAATCGGTTCAGATTTAGATATAGCCCCCATACGAATTTCACTCCCGATTTGACTCTTTTCACTCTAGATACCACATATTACAACAGATTTTCTTTAAAATTGGCAAAACATCTGATATTGTAACTAGAAACACCTGTGGTAAAAATGTGTTAGATCGGTTCAGATTTATATATAGCTCCCATACAAATTTCTCTCCCGATTTGACTTTTTCCGCTCTAGAGACCACATAATGTTTCAGATTGTCTTCAGATTTGGTAAAACATCTTATATTTCCACTAGAAACACCCATGGTGAATATCGGTCAGATCGGTTCAGATTTATATATAGCTCCCATACAAATTTCGCTCCAGATTTGACTTTTTCCGCTCTAGAAACCTCATATTTTATCAGATTGTCTTCAGATTTGGTAAAACATCTTATATTTCGGCTAGAAACACCCATGGTGAAAATCGGTCAGATCGGTTCTGATTTATATATAGCTCCCATACAAATTTCGCTCCCGATTTGACTTTTTCCGCTCTAGAAACCTCATATTGTATCAGATTGTCTTCAGATTTGGTAAAACATCTTATATTTCGACTAGAAACACCCATGGTGAATATCGGTCAGATCGGTTCAGATTTAAAGAGTGATTTTTTTGAGGTTAGGATTTTCATGCATTAGTATTTGACAGATCACGTGGGATTTCAGACATGGTGTCAAAGAGAAAGATGCTCAGTATGCTTTGACATTTCATCATGAATCGTCTTACAAACGAACAACGCTTGCAAATTATTGAATTTTATTATCAAAATGCGTGCTCTGTTAAGAAAGTTCATTGCGCGCTTCCATTTTATGGTCAGTTTAATCGACCCACTGAAGCGGCTATTCGGGCTATTGTGACTAAATTTCGCACCAAATTTACATTGTTGGACATTAAACCACCAACACGCTTACGTAGAGTGCGAACTGCAGAAAATATCGCAGCTGCATCGGCCAGTGTTAATGATGACCACCAATTTTCGATTCGTCGCCGTTCGCACCAATTGGGTCTCTGTTACTCAAAAACGTGGAAATGTCAAAATTGGACTAAGCGGATGGACCACCTAAGACGCAGCCGCGGTCAACATTTAAATGAAATTATCTTCAAAAAGTAAATGTCATGGACCAATCTAACGTTTCAAATAAAGAACCGATGAGATTTTGCAAATTTTATGCGTTTTTTTTTAAAAAAAAGTTATCAAGCTCTTAAAAAATTACCCTTTATATATAGCTCCCATACAAATGTCGTTCCCGATTTGACATTTTCTTCTGTAGAAACCACATATTGTACTCGATTTTCTTTAAATTTGGCACAACATCTTATAATCTTACTAGAAACACCTGTGGCTAAAGCGGGCTAGAACGGATCAGATTTAGGCCCCATACAAATGTCGCTCCCGATTTGACTTTTGCCGCTTTAAAAGTCACATAGTGTGCTCGATTTTCTTTAAATTTCGAACAACATCTTATAATCTAACTAAACAAAACTATGGTGAAAGTGGGTAAGATCGGTTCAGATTTAAATATAGCCCAAATTCAAATGTTTCTCCCATAAGTTTAACCGATTTTGGCCAAACTATACATTTTATCTTTCACCTATTTCGTTCCAGGTTTCAATATATCCTCATACAAATGTCCTTTCCGATATAAAATTTTTTGTCAAACACATACATTTACAGGATACAAAAAACCTTCCCGTTTTCACTTTTTCACCGAATTGAATTGTATTCGGATTGAAAGTGGAGTGTATCATAGAGTCGGCCCCGTCCGACTTTAGCCTTTCCTTACTGGTTACTTGTTTGATATGAAATAAAAAATTGTTTTGCTTTATATTATTTTAGGCTTTGAATTAATTCAAATATATTTCAACACTTGACATTGGAAAACATGCTAGGTATTCAAATTGAATTCAATTTTAATTTCAGAAAAATTGTTTATTGGGCATATTTCCAAAATAAGTAAGTACATTTCCAACCATTATGCCCTGTCGACTTATTGAAGAGAACATTTGGTTAAGGCGTTCTTCCTCGCAACTGACCAAAAAATAGGTCACCGAGATCCTGCAGTTAACCATCTACAGATTATTTTATCTGAAGCTAAGCTTTAAGCTTTATCTTCCAAGTGCAATTTGCAAATATTATATTAGTTTGTTTTAGCAGCTTGGAAATGGTGGGTTATACTAAAAACTTTCACACAATCTTGGTCAAATTGTACACATGCCATTGAAAGTTATCTCTATAGGGTTATATTTCTATTTTGTTTGCAAAAAAAAAAACATTTGACTACCGAAAACATTCGCAACTTTCGAGAAATGAGATAATGGCCAGCAAACTTCAATTGTTTGTCAATCGAATGCCTCACCCAAAAAGTTACGCTGGGTGAAAGTCAAAGACTGCGTCACAAAACATACGTAAGGCAAGCAGTCAAACACAACGCCATACACATGCAAACATGCATGTCTTTATGCTGCACCACCGAGCTGAGACAAAGGCGCAGGCGCACCTTTTCGGAGGAAAATACAAAAACATCATTGATCGGTGATGGGCAGTGGAGAGGCCGTTTGCGGTGGCTATTTGTGCTGCTGTTGAAAAATGATAATTTCCATTTTAAACGCTTCTGTTGGGGACGTGAGAGCAGGGCAGTCTGGGGGTAGAATAACATGCCTTGTCGTCTATTTTGTAATAAAAAGTCCAAATCCATTCAACAAACCGCCCGGCACTCTACTCCCATACGAGGTGCGAATATCAATCTTTCTGGCATTCAGTCATGATGATGACGTCCCCATGTTGTTGGTTGCAATCAAAATCTATTTAAAAGTGTTTACTTATTTGCCTAAATTACACCTACGGGCCACTTGCCAAATGGTGTAAATATTTTTGTTTATATCGTTTTCAGTTTCTTGGGGTTTTGCGGGATATTTATTTTTTCTTGGCATAAACATGTGTGGAGGAGTCTCAGGTGTCTGTCTGTCGGCAGTGGTGTTGCTTGCCAACTATTTGAAAAGGAAGTAAAACTGGAAGAAAAAGAAACTACGGCTAAATAGTAACATCCATTCATTGATAAAATTTCAATTGTAGGTGATATGGTTAATATTCAGAGGGCCAGCCAGCCAGCAAGTCAAACTAAGCAAAAAAGTTGGGAGGTGGAGCTCAAGGTTTGCGTTCGAAGTTCACTCCAATGGAATGTTATCCAGTTGCCCATCATGACAGCTGCTAGTGACAGCGCCTGATGGATTGGTGGCGATAGGTATATGGATGGATTTGGCGCCCTTGCTTGTCTTGGAATGCAGTTCGTGGAAATTTTTGAGTGGTCAAAGAGAGTTACACCTACAACGCGTTAATAGGAAATTGTTAAGCTAGTAATTTATTGCTTTGGTCATAAGTTTTGTCATCAGATATTATGTAAGAGTTTTAAAGAAACACAGTGGATACATTTGAATAATTATTTCGAAACATCTCAATCAATGGAAGAGGATCTCATTGTACTGACCACTATTTAGACGGACGGGCAAACAGCAGACAGATACATGTACGAACAGCTGATAGGCCGACATACATATTGACAGGCTGTTTATGGGTCCATGATAGATATAATCTTCATTATTGCTTCGCTTGTTCAATGGCAGGTTAAATTAAATCCTACCCCGAATCCAGGGATATGCTTTAAGATATCTTCAGATTGAAAACTCAGCTCATCTACTTCTGTCTCCCCTATGCGACCACTGGTGCCTAAAGATGAAAGTTTACTGCATGCTTCCTGGATTGCGAAGACTTATGCCTGATTTATAGCAGATGTCAGGAAATCTGCATCAAGGTGTAGTCTTCGAATTAAGAAAACTTGCATCTTTAGACGCGGGAAAATTCCCGGGAATAAAAATCTACTCACTATTAATGTGAACGATCGTTCTCCGTCGCGTGCACATTTTCCAATAAAATAAGAAATATCTGATCTTTAATTAATTTTGAAACTGGAAAAGATGTTTGAATTGATCTCACATTGCGCTTTATTATATGAATTCTGTAACAGGTTCGTTGTGAAATATATATTTATTTTAATTTAATAAAATGACAATGTTTCATTGGAAAAAATAAGCTTAACTCATGGTAAACAGTATGTTGACGATTTCCCGTGCTGTCCCGGGATCCCGGGAAATTGAAAAAATAATTCCCGTTTCCCGGGAAATAAAAAGTACGGGAAAATGCAAACCCTACTTTCCAGACTGAATTTTCTCACTGTAGTCAATCTTATAGGGAGAGATCTTATAGCATATTCCTAGACACGGGGGAAGGATCTACTTAAAGTACCCTCTCTACGATGATGATGCAACACCACTGGGGAATCCATTCCACAGTATTACCAGTAGATAGATGCTGTCGACTTTATGTAGAAGTGCAGTAAAATACTAGGAAAATTTTCATTATTATAATTTTGAGGAAATTCAAATAATTTTCAAGAACACGTATACTGCCATCCTAAGGAAGACAGTCACAAGTGCCAAAATACCAAAATTGAGATAAGGGCAGATTCGGAACCGTGAATGAGTTTCCGATATTTGTGTTAAGATCAAAAGACACATTTTCAACTGTAATTGAGTGAAAAGCGTTATATCTACAATTTCTTACCTAGATACAGGGCCGTGCGCAGGGGGGGTTTTGGGTGTTCAAACCCCCCCAGAGAGGTTTCAAATACATACTTTTTAAAACCTTATAGACTTTCTGAAGCAAAAAATATAGAATTTTTAAGGTCTTTTTAAAATAACTCGTCTGAAATGGTAATTTTGCAGTAAAATCGTGAAAACACGAAAATTACGTAAAAAATCGTGGACACTTTCTTAAATTTCGGACAAAGGTTATGAAAAATATAAACAAACTAAACGAATTGTGCTAATTTCAAGATTGTGTAATACTAATTTGGGTAATGGACACCAAATTGTTCGGAAAATTTTCATTTTTATTAACCGATACCACTTCATGACATTCGACTAGAGCAATATCTGTTGAACATTTAATTGTGTACTACAATAAATGTTTGGAAATTTAATAACAAAATCTTTTAGCAATTTTAAAAGAGTTTTAACATACTCAAATTTTTGTTATATTTCTCACTTGTGTCAAATATTTTTCAGAGTTAGTATATTTTTGTACATATGTAACAAGTATTATTCAAAAGAGAAACAACAAATTCAGTAAATTGGATCAACGTAGGAAGACGAAAATAAAATACCAATTATTTGTTTTTTTTTTTCGGAATTAAAATTTATAGGTGTTTCTTCTTGCAAAAATCTGTTATAAAAAGGAAGAAACATTTCCAAATATTTTTTATTTAATCGGAATATGCGTATAAAGATTTTGAGTAAACATCCTGTTACTCATGTCCTATATAATTTAAATTTAAATTTAGACCCATACTTTTTCAAAAAACATATCCAATTTTCTACATTTATCATAGAAAAAATGCGGGCCTGATGGGTTAAGCACCGAGGAATTTGCTCGTTTTTTGTGTAATGTTTCTTCAAAATTTGTATCGAGGGATCATATTCAAAAGTGGCTATAAACCATTTTCTCGAAAATGAGTTTTGTATGCCAAACTATTCTCATATTCATCTGTCATATAAATTTGGAAAAGAATTTTTTCTAAAGCCATTTTTTTGATTTTCTGATTTGGCTATCCACTCACACGTTTGTTTGTGACTGCATAAGTGGCTATGAACATACAAATAATAGAAATAAAATAGTTCAACAATGCATCAGCATAAACCGAAGGTTATAATTCGCTACAACGCTTTTGTTTAAAACATTTTTCCAGATTTAAGCCATATCGTACTATCAAATTCCATCATTTCGCGTTAATAAATAGTATTTTGATTCCCCAGTTAGCAGGCTAAAATAAAAATTGTGAAAAGTATCTTTAGAAAAAGTGGAGTAGCTTTTTATTATATTGAGAATACCAAAATATTTCTTTGGCATGTGATTGCTGACTTCATGGAGAATATTTATGTCAGAAAAGTTTCAGAATCCTGGATGAAGAAAGTTAAAATATAAGCAATTGTAACCGCAAATTATGGATTTTTCATCGATTGCAGCGATTTTCGCGACTGGCTACATATATGTTACAAGTGACATTGGTTCTTAATACACAAACAAAAATTCAGCCGGATTCCTTGGCTAGATCAAAAATGTCATGCATGAAAATCATTTTAGTCATATTTCCCATGAAAATGAAAATTTTCCAAAATTTCCCTACCGTAATTTACACTTTTGTAAAAAAGGGATAAAAATGGTACCAATCTGACGGATGAAGCTGGAATCTTTAAATTCACTGTGTACATCACAGAAAATGCGTTTTCTGTACAACATCGCCAAGATTTCATGAAAAACGTTATTGAGTTTACAATAAATCTTATTTATATATTTGGGCATAAAAGGCTATGTGCTTATTTCAACATTCATAGTGCTCAATTTTAAACAAGGCTATGAACCACGAAACCGCGAATAATAGGAAATTTTGAAAACTTTTTAATCGTAGCAATTAGTAACCCTTTTTGGATTAAACTTTAGAAGAATGATTAATAATTTCTCTTCAAATTAAAGTGAGTTTTATCGCTCTCCTGAAAAGTTGTGTTTTTGTTTATAGACACTTATGAATATAAGTCCTCGATATGTATGTATGTAATGCATATGCAACTATTAAAAAAATAAATTCTACACTTAGAGAACAAGTTTGTTAATAAAAGCAGTGATTGTCTGCTGCCTATAAGCAGACACTTTTCTACTATTACAACAGTTTTTCTGCTATCTTACATCACCATTCACACTGCTAAAGAGTTTGCAGTCTGTTAAAATTGGCTGCTGTTAATTAAAATATAAAAATAGATAAGCGTATAGTTGCTTGGGACAATATGCGTATCATTAAAAAGACAATCGCAATATCTTTCCGTGGTAATAAATTACTTTATAATAACTGCTATTCAAGAAAGTGTTGTTAACATGTATATCTAAGTGGTCATACTGTTCTTTCCATATGCTTAAAGTTTTTTTCTATATTGCTAAAAACAGCAAACAGCTGTTTACCATCTCAGCAGATACAAATCTGCTGTCTCTTTTTCAACAGCAGAAAATCTGCTCTTTCAGTAGACTTTCTGCTTTCTTTTACTGACAAATTCCTTTGAGTGTACTGATGTCCGGCGATGTCTGTCGGACGAATGTATCAAAATATTTTTCGAAGATCCTGGCAATAAAATAAACGCACACGATTGGAAATTGACTAAAATAATTGACAGAATTTTCACCTGCTTTATTTTTTATAAAACTACAGTCAGACAAATAGCATTCCTAAATCTGTGTAATATTCATACTACAATATAGTTCAACAATTTTACTCCAGTTCAGTAACTCCAGTAAGTAAGAGTAAAGTTTCATTCTTTCAAAGCCATAGTAAATAGTTCATTTACTAGAAATAGGGTAGTAGATTTACTTAAATACATTTCTTTGGATCTAGTAAAAAATTTTTACAATTGAGTAAATTCATACTTATGTGGAAAAATATTTCCAAGCTTTTAAAAGAGAAAAAATCTGAAATTTTTTGTATGGAAAATTTAACTTAAAAATGTTTTTTTTCCTAAAATGAAGTTAAAATGTTTACTGAAATGTATGCCGAGTTCTTCATACATTTAAGTATTAATGAACTTATAAAAAACATTTGAAATTGTTTAAAAAATTCTTGAATATTAATCTATTCTCGTTCGTTTGCAGAGACTTATTTCTTAAATACTTTAAGAATTATTCTAAACAACAACTGCGAAGGCACCTCTCTCGCCAGAGGTATTATGGCAGAGGTATCAGTTTTTGTACATGTTTTCCAAAACCATTTGTTTGATTTTTTAGTTAAATTGTATTTATTTTAATTTCACTTTTTTCCTTGAATCAAGTTTCTCAGTAAATTAAATAATTACTTGTTTTAAGGAAAAAATCAGCAAAATTGACCTCAGTTTAAGTAAATATTTACTTGATTTTTAACTCATTATAGGGTTCACTTTTTTAAAAGTGTAGATGAAAACCCCTCCCCAGGGGAAAATCCTGCGGACGGCCCTGCCTAGGTAAAAAACTTAAAAGCTAAATATCTCAAAACTACTAAAATGGAAATGTGACTTTCTTTCATAGGAGGGCGGTATAGGTCGAGGCTACTAAAACATTTGTTACACCGTGATATTCGTCGACTGTATATTGTACTGTATATTGATGCGGTCACCGCCCAGAATTGATGATTGGATTGTGTAATGATGATCTGCAACATATTTCGTCGCTGTATCAAGCCGTCTGCGAGTTAATCGCTCCTGAAACACGACCACAAGCAATGTTTTTCCGTGTAATTGTTTTTATGCTCAATTTTTTCCTATTTTTATTATTAGAACCCTTGAAAACACTTTAAATATAAATTGTTATTCTTGTCTTAGAATAACACAAAGTGACTCATATTTTTAAGGAATCAATCAATATTACAAAGGAATCAGCCCCTTTCGAATGATACCTACATAATGGATGTCGGACGAAAAATTACACAATTTTTTTGAAATTATTTAATACAGGATTTTCAGAACCAACACGCGCTGCGGCGTCAATTTTCTTCTGATGTTCATCATTTAGACGTCATTCGAAAGGTATTACCTGCTGCTTTTTAAATTTTATAAAATAGTAACTCCAAAAGACAAGAAAATTTATATTTAAATTGCTTTCAAGGGCTTACAACTTCAGAAGAAAACAAGTAAGGAAAGGCTAAAGTCGGGCGGGGCCGACTATATGATACACTCCACTTTCTACCGGAATGCAATTCAATTCAGTAAAAAAGTGAAAACGGGAAATTTTTTTGTATATTTCCTAATCACAGGCTAATATGACCTGGTAAAATTTGTCAAATCGAGAATAATATTTGTATTGGGGCTATATCCAAACATGGAATGAAGTGACTAACTTTCACAATAAGTTCTTCTAGTTGAAGTATAACGTGTTATGATCAATTTTAAGAAATTCTCTGAAAATACGCGGTTTCTGGGGGAACGAAATTTGTATGAGAGCTATATGTAAATCTGAACCGATGTGACCCATTTTCACCATAGGTGTTTCTAGTTTAAATATAAGATGTTTTGCCAATTTTGAAGAAAATCTGTTAAAATGTGTGGATTCTGGAGCGGAAAAATTCAAATTGGGAGTGAAATTTGTATGGGAGCTATATACAAATCTGAACCGATCTAACACATTTGTACAACAGGTATTTCCAGTTGAAGAAAATCTGTTAAAATATGTGGATTCTAGAGCGGAAATATTCAAATTGGGAGCGAAATTTGTATGGGAGCTATATATAAATCTGAACCGATGTAACATATTTTAACCACAAGTGTTTCCAATTGAAATATATGGTTTTCTGCGAATTTAGAGAAAAATCTGTTAAAATATGTGGATTCTAGAGCGGAAAAAATCAAATGGGGAGCGAAATTTGTATGGGAGCTATATAAATCTATCGGTTCAGATTTTTACCACAGCTCTTCCCAGTTGAAATATAAGGAGTTTTGCGAATTTTGAAGAAAATCTGGTAAAATATGTGGATTCTAGAGCGGAAAAATTCAAATTGGGAGCGAAATTTATATGGGAGCTATATATAAATCTGAACCGATCTAACACATTTTTACCGCAGGTGTTACTAGTTGAAATATAAGGTGTTTTTCGAATTTTGAAGAAAATCTGTTAAAATATGTGGATTCTAGAGCTGAAAATTTCACATTGGGAGCGAAATTTGTATGGAAGCTATATATAAATCTGAACCGATCTAACACATTTTTACCACAGGTGTTACTAGCTGAAATATAAGGTTGCCAAATTTGAAGACAATCTGTTGAAATATTTGGATTCTAGAGCGGAAAAATTCAAATTGAGAACGAAATTTGTATGGGAGCTATATATAAATCTGAACCGATCTAACACATTTTTACCACAGGTGTTTCTAGTTGGACTATTAGATGTTTTGCAAATTTTGAAGAAAATCTGTTGAAATGTATTGTATCTAGAGTGAAAAGGGACAAATCGGGAGTGAAGTTCATATGGGGGCTATATCTAAATCTGAACCGATTTTTTTTTCAAGGTAAAAGCGTTCGCCCTTGTCACGAAAAACTTCGTTGTGCAAAGTTTCGTTTGGTTCTGGCTACAATTGCGACCTGTATCGTGATTACAACAATAGATGGACAGACGGAAGATTGCTAAATCGACTCAGAAAGTGATTCTAAGTCGATCGGTATAATTAACAATGGGTCTATGTCCCTTCCTTTTGTGTGTTACAAACAAATGCACAAAGAGATAATAATCTCGTGGAGTGTATAACAAGTTAAAAGGCGTTAAGTTCGACCGGTTCGAATATTATAAACCCTCCACCTCGGAGTACATTCAACAGTATTATCAGCATATTAGACGCTGTCGACATTACATAGAAGTGCACTACCATATTAGGAAAATTGTGGTCCTTCATTATTATAATATTAATAGTCATCTACTATATTTAAATATAAAACTTCAAGTGTAATCAAAAAGTGAATATTAGGCAGCAATCTTAAAAAATATTTCTTAAATATTATTAGGTAGAAACAATTTCCTTCAAGCCCGATTTTTCCAATTTGTTGATTTCAGCTACACCCAAATGTCTGTAACATTTTGATAGGAAAAGTTCAACAGCCGTTTTATTGTTCCCAAATTTAATCCCATTTAGATGCATTATTTTTCGCGTACACAGTGTACACACCGAATTTCCTTATTATAGCTACAGCCGTTTAGGTGGTACCATTTTTTACCCCATTCACCGTCTAAAAGTACAAATTTCGAAAAATGCGTGTATTCACAGTCAGATGAATGTATACACTGAATTTCATGATTTCAACATCAGCGATTTGGTTGGTACTATTTGTATCCCTCTTTTTTCAATTGTATCCCTTAAAAGTACGAATTTTGAAAAATCGCTCTACTTTAAGTTTCTACACTATTACTGTACTTTCCAGATTTCATGTTTCTAGCTGTTGTCGTATCATTGGTACCATTTTTATCCCTTTTTTTTACTTTTTTACTTTACTTTTTGGTGCTTTCACGCTACAAGAGAAATTTTAAAAAAATTGCTTAAATAGTCCAAATATTAGGTGTAATTTCAGTCTTTGTTGGGGAAAAAATTCCCCCCCTGGGCCGCTTTCGCACACATTCAAGTCCAACCGACCTGCAACCATAAGACACATTTAGAAAAAATTTGAACCTACTAGCTCATTTCGTTCGGGGGCTAGCTTGTTTTCAACTGACAGGCGGACAGAGGAGGCATTATTCTTCGAAAAATATGCCTCAATATTAGGGATTATTTGTAGTATTTTCATTTTTCCTCTGAACTGATTTCGTCCATTTGCAATTCCAACCTTCCACGCAGCCAGAGGAGCATGTGCACAGCGATTTCAATCCAGTGGTACCATTTTTTTCACAGTTCACCAATGAATATTTCAAAGTGTTCTAGAATGAAAATGAAAATTTTGAAAGTGATTTTTCAAAATTCGTACTTCGTAAGGGGGTAAAATTGCACAAAGGGATAAAAATGGTACCATCCAAACGGCTGAAGGTGAAATTAGGTATATCATTCCTTTGGCGTCGTAGACGAGTAACTTAAAGGATTTTTGAAATTTATACTTTAGAGGGGAAACGGTATAAAAATGGTAAATAAAATTGGTTTATAAGTCGCTGTGACTTCGTAGATGCGAAAGATAAGATTTCGTTCCATATGCGTACCTTTAACAGGGTAAAATTGCACAAAGGGATAAAAATGGTACCATCCAAACGGTTGAAAGTGAAGATATGAAATTAGGTGTATAAGTTCGTCTGTCCGCGTAGAAGCGCTACATTAAGGATTTTTCAAAATTTTGTACTTTTAGGGGATAACGGGTCGTAAGGGGATAAACATAATACCAACTAAACAGATGAAGGCTGTATTCAAGAAATTCTGTGTCCATTCAGCTCTAATATATTTATATTCGTTCTTTTACGGTGAAAATGGGACAAAAAGGGAGAAAAATGGTACCAATCGAACGAAAACACATGAAACATGAAAGTCGGCGTTGACATCCCTTTGGTTGTGTAGACACGTAAAATAATAGAATTTTGTCAAAATTCGTACTTTTAAGGGGTAAAATACAATATACAATTCAACTATCAGTGACGAAGCTGTTGCTACGAAGAGGAGGAATAGATGACAACATTGACGAGATGTCAGAAATTGATATTTGAGATCTAAGTAGATATCTCAGTCTTTCAGACTGGATATAACAAATATTTCCGAATGGTATGTTCCATTCAAAACGCTGCGCTGAGACACTTCTTGATGTTCCGGTGGAAGTTAGATGTCACATAAACCAACCAACACCTTTAACGACCCCCAGGCTCTTTACGGTGAATAACGAGGGATAGATACGAAAACCCAGACTGGCAGGCAGTTTCCGCGGATGGGCCAACGACAAATTAAAAGAAGTAACGTACATGGAGGTTTTCGGTAGCCAACGAATATGAAGATATACGCTTACAGGGATAGTAGAAGAAATCTTGAAGAAGCCTTGAAGGAGATGCCTTTATTCAACAGCAGCCTGAAAAGACACTGTTGCTTTGAACGTGTCATATGTCGCCGCGACACAGTGTCGCCAATTTCTCCGATTTAAATAACGACTTGCTATTCTTTTACTAAACTCTACAAAAATTTCCCTCAAACCTCCAAATATGCATAAGGCTAATCTCGCGATGTGATCAATATGGAAATGTGCAAAAGTGCAAACAATGCAATGCAAAAGTGCAAAATCCCAGATTTATCACTTGATTTATGTGCGTTTGTTTGCTACCAGCCGTGACTTTAAGCCGTTGCCTTAAAAACACTCCATCCGATAACACTAATCCAAGAAACACCAAAAGCATACAGACTGACAAACACCCATGCATTTGGCACAACATTAACAGCGGAAATCCATTGCCAACTAAAATTAATGTTTACATTGGCTTTTACAAAATATTAATGATATTCAAGGTGACCAGAGGCCAGAGAGGTTCCCCCAGGTCAGATGATGGACGAGGGTATATTTAAAATGAAATATAGTTGAAAATTTTATAACTATGAGTGAAGGTGTTCAAAAAGTCATACACGTCTTGAATGTCGTAATGTTTATTGGATATAGTGTTTGGAATCGTGATAGATGACAGCTAGGCTTTAATAAAAGTAAAATGCTATAGGAAAGCTAAGCTGATTTTTTTAACAAAATAATCATTAGCTTCATTTCATCATCAAAAAAGAGGGACAAAAATAGTAACAATCTCATAACTACAGGTAGAAAAATCAAATTCGCTGTGTAGATTTCTCTAGTTGCGTAGATAGGTAAAAAGGGGATTTTTCGAAATACGTACTTTTAAGGGGGCGATGTGGAAAAGGGGATAAAATTGGTACTAATTAAACGACTGCAGATAGAATCATAAATTCCGTGTATACAATATTTTTACTGTATAAAATCGCAAAATAAATTAATTTTACGAAATTTGTGCGTTTAGAAGCCAAATAGGGAAAAAGGGATAAAATGTGTACCTACAAAATGAAAGTTAGAATCATAAAATTCGGTGCTTATATTCCTCTAACTGCGTAGAGGTGCAAAATCAAATGTTTTTTTCATTTCGAACTTTTAGGGACGAATTGGGATAAAAATGGTACCAATCAAACGGACGCAGCTAGAATAATGAAATTCTGGGTATACATTGCCCTGACTGTGTAGAAGCGAAAAATAAAAGATATTTCGATAGTCGTTATTTTATGGCGAAAAGGGATAAAATTGGTACCGACCAAATGACTGCAACTAAAATCATAATACACACCTAGTGCATTCCTCTGACTGTAAAGACGCTCAATATTAAACTTTGTTTCGAAATGTGTACTTTTATGAGGAAAGGGGGCGAAATCGTACAACCCGAAAGGACGAAACAAGAAAAATGAAATTCGGTGTATATATTCCTTTGACTACGTAGACGCGCACGATAAAACGATTTTTCCAAATTCGTGCTTTTAAGGGGAGAAATGTGGAGAGAGGGATAAAATTGGTACCAATCAAACTAGAATAATAAAAAAAGTGTGTATATTCCTCAAACTGTATAGAATCGCAACATAAAGAAATTTTATGAAATTTGTAGTTTTAGAGGGAAATGCGCCAAGAGGGATAAAATTGGTACCGACAAAATGAAAGCTCGAATCGTTATATTCAGTACATATATTTCTCTAATTGTATAGAGACGCAAAATAAAATGTTTTTCAATTCGTGCGTTTAGGGACAAATTGGGATAAAAACGGTACCAATGAAACGGGTGCAGCTAAAGGGATAAAATTGGTACCAACAAAATTACTGCAACTATAATCATAATTCTCAGTGTGTACATTCTGACTGACTGTATGGACGTTCAATATTATTTTTTTTCGATATTTGGTCTTTTAAAAGAAAAGGGGATAATAAAAATAGTACCAACCGAAAGGACGAAACTATATCGTAGACTAAATTTTACGATATGTTTACATTTAGGGTAAAAGTGGGAAAAAGTGATAAAATTGGTACCAACCAAATGGCTGCAACTATAATCATAATACTCGATGTGTACATTCTTCTAGCCGTAGCCGTATTAATTTTTTTTTTCGAAATTTGTACTTTTACGAGAAAAGGGGGTGAATTGGATAAAAATCGTACCAACCGAAAGGACGCAGCTATAATAATGAAATTCGGTATATACATTCCTCTGACTACGTAGACGGACAAATGAAAGGATTTTTCCAAATTCGTACTTTTAAGGGGGGAATATGGAAAAATGGATACATTTGGTACCAATGAAACGAATGCAGCTAGAATAATACAATCGGTGTGTATATTCCTCCGATTGTATAGAATCGCAAAATAAAAAAATTTTACGAAATTTGTAACTTTAGGGGCGAAATGGGCCAAGAGGGATAAAATTGGTAACGATAAAATGAATGCAGCTAGAATCATTAAATTCAGTCCTCCAACTGTGTAGAGGCCCAAAAATAAAATGTTTGTTTTTCAAATAAGTACTTTTAAGGAAAAAAGGGGATAAAAACTGTACCCATTAAACGGATGCAGCTATAATAATAAAATTCGGTGTAAACGATGTCGTGACTGCGTAGATACGAAAAATAAGACCCCTTTCAACATTCACTTTTAGGGGGAAAATGGGAAAAAGGGATAAAATTGGTACCGACCATAAAATTCCGTTTGTATATTCCTCTGACTGTGTAGACTTTTTTACTTTTAAGGGAAAACGGGCGAAAGGGGAAAATAGTACCTACCGAACGGATTCTAGAATAATAAAATTCGGTGTAAACGTGTTCTTTTCATATTTGTACTTTTAAGATTGTGGTAAAAAAAAAAAACAAGTAAAAAAGGCGTTAAGTTCGGCAGGACCGAATCTTATGTACCCTCGAATATGGAGTGCATACCACAAAATGACCAGTAAATATTCCAAAAGTTATTAAGAAAAATTCAAATGCCATTACATGATATCATCTTGTCAGCCTTATCTCAGTTCATCTGGTCACCTCATACTAATCTCTGGCTCTGCATTCATAATGAATATGTTTGTTGACCTTAAAAGCCGGCCGAAACGCTAACGCCAGCCCAGAAGAAATAATTCGAACGAACATGGCTGCGGCGGCGGCGGCCAACATACAACATATTTTTACAATTTAATTCTGTTTAACTGAAGTAGTAGTAGTTTTTTCTTTAGTTTCATTCATTCGTTCGTTTTCTTTAATTTGTATTTATTTATTTTATGTTTTATTGGAGGTTTTATTTGATTGTTGCTGTTACTGTTGTTGTTGTGTTTTGTTTGCTTGTTACTGCCAACAAATCATGTTTCTTTTGTTTTCGAACAAATCACGAATTTAAAAATCAAACCAAATGCAGCTGTGGTGGACAATTAGTTGGAGTTGATTACGCCGAGATTTGTTTGTCGTCTGTCGTCTCAAAGAAGGAGTCAACATAGCCGAAATGTTCTGTAAAATTACGGCCAGAGGAAAATCATTGTTAAAAATTAGTACATATTTTAATTTGATTAACATGATTGAATTAAATAATTTTAAAGGACGTTAAGCTGGGCCGAAGCCTATATCCCTTCCACCATGGAGGAAGTCGACAAGAGGAAGAGCATTACCATATTATGAAAACAAGGAAGGAAAGGCTAAAGTCGGGCGGGGCCGACTATTTTTTTTTTATTACTTTATACAGTTACTATAAATTCATCTTTAGTCAAATTTAATGAGTATGGTAAATAATAAAGTAATTGTTCCAATTTTCCTGCAGATATTCCAAAAAAAGTAAATATAACATGTAACGTAAATATATCAAATATAAATTCAGATTATACAGCGGTAATAGGATGAATCGGACGGACATTTGAAGCGGGACTATAACAACAATTGAGGCCTGTGCCAAAACACGCGCCTATATATTTCTCATTCACGGTAGGTATTCCTGGTTGAAACATATAATGATCTGCAAAATTTGATGAAGATCCGTTTCTAGAGCTGTAATAGTAATAGTAATAGGTATAACCCCATTTGGGTTATACCTAAGTATGGACATATGGACATCTCCCAAACAAGTATGGAAAGGCTAAAGACGGACGGAGCCGACTACATGATACACCCCACTTTCTATCTCACTACAATTCAATTCGGTAAAAAAGTGAAATCGAGAAGGACATTTGTATGGGGGATATTGAAACCTGGAACGATTTGACCCGCTTTCACCATGTATGTTTATCTGTGAAATATAATATGTAAAGGGAGCAACATTTGTATTGGGGCTATATCTAAATCTGAACCGTTCTTACACACTTTCACCATATGTGTTTCTAGTCCGATTATAAAATGTTCTGCCAATTTTAAAGAAAATCGGGAACAATATGCGGTTCCTAGAGCGGAAAAAGCCACATCGGGAGCGACATTCGTATGGGGGCTATATCTAAATCTGAACCGATTTTTCCAAATTCAATACCAATCGTCCTTGGCCAAAAAAAGTAACCTCTGCCAAATTTCATGACTATCGGACCACAATTGCGAACTGTAGAGTGCGAACAAGCTTAGATGGAAAGCAGACGGACGGACGGACAGATAGACATCGTTAAATCGATTCAGCTGGCGATTCTAAGCCGATCCGTATACTTAAAGTTGGGTCTAGCTCGATTATTTCTTGGTGTTACAAACATTTGTCGCGAAATTAACTTATAATACCCTAGTCCACGAAGTGGTGTACATCGGATCTTCATCAAATTTTGCAGATCATTATAAAGGGTGATTTTTTAAGAGCTTGATAACTTTTTTTAAAAAAAAAACGCATAAAATTTGCAAAATCTCATCGGTTCTTTATTTGAAACGTTAGATTGGTCCATGACATTTACTTTTTGAAGATAATTTCATTTAAATGTTGACCGCGGCTGCGTCTTAGGTGGTCCATCCGCTTAGTCCAATTTTGGCATTTCCACGTTTTTGAGTAACAGAGACCCAATTGGTGCGAACGGCGACGAATCGTAAATTGGTGGTCATCATTAACACTGGCCGATACAGCTGCGATATTTTCTTCAGTTCGCACTCTACGTAAGCGTGTTGGTGGTTTAATGTCCAACAATGTAAATTTGGTGCGAAATTTAGTCACAATAGCCCGAATAGCCGCTTCAGTGGGTCGATTAAACTGACCATAAAATGGAAGCGCGCAATGAACTTTCTTAACAGAGCACGCATTTTGATAATAAAATTCAATAATTTGCAAGCGTTGCTCGTTAGTAAGTCTATTCATGATGAAATGTCAAAGCATACTGAGCATCTTTCTCTTTGACACCATGTCTGAAATCCCACGTGATCTGTCAAATACTAATGCATGAAAATCCTAACCTCAAAAAAATCACTCTTTATGTTTCAACTAGAAATTAATACCGTGAATGAAAACTGTGCTGGCCCATATTTTTGCACAGGCCTCAAGTGTTGTTATAGGCCCCCTTCAAATGTCCGTCCGATTCATCCTATTACCGCTGTATAATCTGTATTTATCATTGGATCTTGATCAATTTTTCCAGATCATGTTATATTTACTTTACTCGGAATATCTGCTGGAAAGTTGGGTCAATTACTTTATTATTTACCATATTCATTACATTTGCCTAAAGATGAATTTATAGTAATTGTATAATTTATATGAACTACATAAAATTGCTCCTGGGTTTAGTAATCAAACGAGGTATATACGCAGGGAGTGGTGTAGGATATTATATAGTCGTCCCCGCCCGACTTTAACCTTTCCTTACTTGTTTTATTTGGCACAAAGTTTAGCAGTCAAAACGTGTGTCCCGAATTTCATTATTCAAGCTGAAACCGCTTAGTTAGTACTATTTTTATGCTAATGAATATAACATATAAATCTTCCGAAGATGTGCCTAAATTCCCTCTGATCTAATTACGCCCATTTGTAATCCCATCTGCAACTATTAGACTATAAATGGAAGATTTTGCCTACTACCCTTTGCATGTGTATGTATAGGGTGATTCATCGTGACTCATATCAAACTGCTTCGCCATTTTTGTTCAGTATCGTCTGGCAAGTCAGCGTGGAAAGACTTACACCACAACAGCGCCTCCAAATTGTTCAACTATTACGAAAAACAACGTTTTATGAGGAAAAAAGCCGCGAGGAATCGATTCGTCGTCGTTCTCATCAACTTTGCTTGCCCTATTGTATATAATAATAATTTCAAGTTCACTTGAAATTTATGTGTTTTATTTTACATTATAAATTAAACCTCACGATAAATCACCTCGCACTTCTTCCACAAAAGGTAAAAACTTAAAATCTCAAAATTAAATTAAACAAGATATTCTGAAAACACAGGTTGGTTCGAATCGAAGATTTTACGAAGGAGGAGACAAAATAATTGGCGATTTTTACAGTGGCTAGATATGACCACTGTATGCCGTTCTTTTGACAAAAAATTAAAGTTTTTGAGTGTTTTCCTTTTGTGGAACAGGTGCGATATGTGCTAAGGAACTTTTGACCTCCAAGCTTCTTTCGTTTATATATTAGTGTTCTTTAAACAGGCAGATAGACAGACATATTTATATCGTCTTAGATTTTTCTGGCGATCAATAATATATATACCATATAAGGTCTCTCAGTTAGATATTTGAAGGTGTTAAAAATGAATTAACAAACGTAGTAGTATAACCCTACCTTATGTTGGGTAGGGAGGGAGGAGTATAATAAGATTTGATCAATGTTTCCTATCTTTCAACATAAGTGTGCAAACTGTCCCTTTAAGTCTTTTCAGACTGCTGCGCAATCGGGATTAGCTCGGTTTTGAGTGTCAAATTTGTATGGGATCTGCTATGTAAAATCTGTATTATGTCAACTTCAGCTCGATATCTCCTGCAGTCTGCAAAGACTATTAAGTCTGCCAGCCCCTAAATTTGTTACAGTCTCCAAATAGAATATTTACATATCTTATTAATCCCTTGGCCGACATTTTTCCTTGAGTGTTACTATATAGTTTAGCATATTTTTTTCTTTGCGCAAAGCTTCTAATGATTTCTATCTTAATTTCTTAACTTAAGTCATATTGTCGATTTTAATTAATAGCATAGAATGGCGGTCCGTAGTTTGAATGCGAACTGCAGATATTGAAATTGTCGCACGTTTTTGAAGGTGATGTTAAGATTAGCTGCACGATTTTTGCTTTGTTTTGTTTGTTCTCCAACGCTGCGAATGGAATCAGAAAGAAACCGCAATTTTTCATGTTCTTGACAAATAATGAGATAATGTATTTGTTTTAACTAGAATAGTTTTAGGATATTTCAAAATGCGCTCTACTGTTGCACATAAACAATTCGAATCGATCGATCGATGATGTTGCACTCATATTTAGGCGTCGAGGTCAAACAATTAAAAATGTATGATTGGTACGACATTTAAATTAATAAAAAAGTGACTAAAATATCCTTCAGAGTAATCGGTGGCAAATTTGTCTAAAATTCGAGTAAATTTCAACTTAAAATAGCCGCAATTTCATAGCAGCAGCGTTATGATCGGCATAGAATTCTACAAAAAAAAACTTAAAATCGCACAGTGGCCCCAAGTTTATGATCGAGTGAATAGCAATCTGCTAATTTTACCGAAGTAATATTTTGTATGTAAACTAAGAAGCTCGCTTTAATAATATATCATATTTTAAGAGAATCATAAGTGACACTGAATTAAAGTATTTTTATACCCTCCATCTATAAAGTACCCTATAGTATATATATTCTTTCAGCGTGGGGGAGCGATTCCCACCAGAGGCTCTGGTCTGTCGCTGCAATAACTAGCTACAATGGTCTTAGTCACCCCGGCTCAATCCCGGGACCGAAAATTAGAATATAAATTTACTTTGTATTGTAATTCATAATAAATAAATAAAAAAATATATAATCTTGATCGTCATAAAATAAATAGCCATGTCCATCCGTCCGTCTGTCCGCCTGTTGAAAGCAGAAAAGAAAGGAGCTAGGACGTCCAAATTTTCCATAAATACATCTTATAGTCATAGGTCGGTTGGGATTGAAACTGGGCGAATTCGGCCCAAAGCGAAAAAATTTTCCCTCACAAGGACTAAAAATACCCATAATAACCCCTAATATTTTAGAGTATTTAAGCATTTTGTCAGTATGTCTACTTCTCCATAAAACAAAAACGTGCATGGGGCAAAAAGGGATAAAAATGGTACCTATCAAACGACAACAGCTCTAATTGAGTAGATACATAATATAAAAGTTTTTTTTTCAAATTCGTACTTTTTTAAGGGCAAAAGGAAATAGAGGGATAAAAATGGTACCAACCAAACGGCTGCACCTAGAATAATGAAATACGGTGTATACATTCCTCTGATTGCGTAGACACGTAAAGTAAGCGGATTTTTCAAAATTCGTACTTTTTGGGTTAAAAAGGAAAAAAAGGGATAAAGATAGTACCAACCAAATGGCAGCATTTAGAATCATGAAATTCGAAATATACATTCCTCTGACTGCGTGGACACACACACAAAAAAGGGTTTTCCAAATTCGTACTTTCACGTCATACAATGGGTAAAAAGGGATAAAAATAGTACCAACTAAACGACTGCAGCTAGAATGATGAAATTCGGTGTGTACATCCTTCTAATTGCGTAGACACGTAAAATAAAGAGATTTTAGAAAGGGGTTAAAATATGATAAATGGGATAAAAATGGTACCAACCAAATGGCCGCAGCTGGAATCATGGAATTTGGTGTATACATTCCGCTGGCTGCATAGACACGCAAAATAAAACGATTTTTCCAAATTCGTACTTTTTACTTTCACGGCAAAAATTGGTTGAATCATGAAATTAGATTGTACGTGAGATAATTTGATCTTTTCGAATTTAAATATAATCGAAATACAACCAACTGTAACACCCACTATCTACCAATATTTATGGAATTTAAGCTTTTTGAAAATATAAATATAAGAATATTTATTTTTTGAATTGACTTGAAGTATTATTTGATAAGTAAAAGCATCGATAGCTTTGCCTTGTAAGCGTTGTTTGAAATAATAAAATACTTTTTCAATATTTGTATTTATTTTGGTTTGGCTATATTAAAAAAATATATATTCTCCTGTAATATTACTGCATCTGTGGAATGCAATCCATGGTGGATGGTATATAAAGGTATATAAACTTAACGCCTTTTGTATTCATGTCCATGCCTATTCGTAAACTACCTCTTACATTTGAACTCAATATTGTTGATTTTATACACCTATCCTCTACACCGTGCCCGTTTCCTCTTATCAACGTCAGCACTATTTCCAAATTATCAGTCTAATGAAGTCGAATGGGTCTCTTGAACTGTTGCTCTTTGCACTTTATCCGGACAGGGTTAATGTCTAATCATAAACCTTAACGCATTTACTGCAAGTGCAACAGCAACGAAATGTTGTTGGCCCGTTCCATAATAAAAGTGAGAGTATTTTTTTCCAGATCAAAGAAAATTATCAGAAAAAGACATGCGGCGGTGCATTATAATAACGCAGCTGAGTGTCGTATACAAACAGCCCACCACCACCACCATCACCACCAACAACAACGACCACATGTCATTTAATTGCATGTTCGTTGCCTATATCTGGCGGCGGCCTCTCTTCTACACGGAATACGGCCTATTGTTATGCGGCACTATCATGCAATTATTCGTAAGTACCACACGCTGCCAAAGGCACGGTGGCTTCAATCAAAAAAAATGTGATGATAGTGAGGAAAAAATATATTTCAATTTCCAAAACTATTCCCAAGAAAATAGAGGATTCAACCTCATTCAACTTCGTGGTATTTTTTTATTTTTATAATAAAAACAAGTAAGGAATGGCTAAAGTCGGCCACGCCCGACAGTCATAAATCATACCCTCCACTTTTTACCTCATTACAATTGAGATCGGGGAAAAAAGTGAAATTGGGAAAGATTTTTGTACGGGTACTATATCATTAACAGATGTGACCAACTTTCGACCAGGTCGAATCTCAAAATCCGCGAAGTGCTATATAACTGTGGTGCCATATTAGGAAAATTGTGATATTTGGTACGCACACTACGATATTTGTTTATTTTTCCTCTTGATTCCAGGTACAGAGCAAATGCCTGTACCATTTCGATACGAAAAGTACTAACTCTTAAGTTCCATTTTATTTCGCATCCACAGAGGAATGCACACACCTAATTCCATGATTCCAGTTCCAGTTTTATTTCTTTTCAATTTTGGCCTAAAAGGGCAAATTTGGAAAAATTGCACTTTTTTGTGCAACTACGAATGGAGTAAGCACTGAATTCATGATTCTTGGTACAATATTTTTATCCCGTTTTGATCATAAGGGTACGAATATCAAAATATTTTTTTTCGCATCTACACAGTTAGAGCAATAGAGCGAATTTCACTATTCTAACTACAGGCTTTTGTTGGTACCTTATTTATTCCCTTTTGTACAATTGTCTGCTTAAAAGTACATATTTCGAAAAATTCCTTTATGTTTCGCGTCTACACAGTCACATGGATGTCTACATCGAGTTTCATGATTTTAACTTCGGCGGTTTGGTTGGTACTATTGTTATCCCTCTTTTCCAATTACATTCCTTAAAAGTACGAATTTCAAAAAATCCCTCCGTTTACGTGTCTACGTAATTATAGGGATGTACACACCGAATTTCATGTTTCTAGCTGTTGTCGTATCATTGGTACCATTTCTACCCCTTTTTACCCCATTTCAACCGCAAACTCTTTTTTGTACTTTTTGGTGTTTTCACTTTACTAGAGGAATGTACGCAACAAATTTCAAGTGTATAAGAATACGAAATTTTCAAAAAATATACTATATACTATAATACACTGTGTGCAATTTTTAAAGTCATGGAAATATAACATATATACGGACACCACTACGTGATAAAGGACAAAAAAAGACCCGTGTCTCGCACTTTTGCCCAAAGTCATGCACTTTTTCTTTTATGGGCCCCCAAAGATTTGGGGGCTTAGTGTCATTTTTTGCAAAAAAGTGATCATTTTCTCAGGCTCATATCTTGCAAAACGTTTGGAATTTCGATTTACTTCCTGATGCAAAGTTGTAGCTCTTGTCATAAAGTACAAAAATTTTGAATATATAAAACCGAAAAAACTTCATCTTCAAGGTCAAAATCGCAAATGTCGTCGAACAAATCTTATAGGCTGTAGTGTGTATAGGTAGCGTATACGTGCTGTTGATTAAGCATAATATCACTCATACGTACTGTAGTCGGACTGACTATTAACAGAAACAGTCCTGCAAGATATATTTATACACTCCACGAGAGTATTATGTCCAGATAGATAGATAGATAGATACCGATCGACTTAGAATCACTTTTTGAGTCGATTTAGCAATGTCCGTCTGTCCACCTGTCCGCCTGTCTGTCTGTCCATCTATTGTTGTAATCACGACGAACGCTATTTAATTTGAAGAATATTGGTTCAGATTTAGATATAGCCACCATACGAATTTCACTCCCGAATTGACCCTTTTCACTCTAGATACATCTTATAGTTCAGCTATAAACACCTGTGGTAAAAATGCGTAGGATCGGGTCAGATTTATATATAGCTCCCATACAAATTTCGTTCCCAATTTGAATTTTTTCGCTCTAGAATCCACATATTTTAATAGATTTTTCTTGAAAATTCGCAAAACACCTTATATTTCAACTTGAAACACTTGTTGTAAAAATGTGTTAGATCGGTTCAGATATATATATAGAGCACCCATACAAATTTCGCTCCCAATCTAAATTTTTCCGTTCCAGAATCCACAGATTTTAACAGATTTTCTTCAAAATTGGCAAAACACGTTTTATTTAAACCGGAAACACCTATGGTGAAAATGCGTCACATCGGTTCAGATTTACATATAGCTCTCATACAAATTTCGTTTCCCCAGAAACCGCGTATTTTCAGAGAATTTCTTAGAATTGAGCATAACACGTTATACCTCAACTAGAAGAACTTATTGTGAAAGTTAGTCACTTGTTTGGATATAGCCCCGATACAAATATTATTCTCGATTTGACAAATTGGACCAGGTCATATTAGCCTTTGATTAGGGAACAGACAAAAAAATTCTCGTTTCACTTTTTTTACTGAATTGAATTGTATTTCGATCGAAAGTGGTTTGTATCATATAGTCGGACCCGCCGACTTTAGCCTTTCCTTACTTGTTATACCCTACACCACTTTGTGGTCTAGGGTATTATAAGTTAGTTTCGCGCCAAATGTTTGTAACACCAAGAAATAATCGAGCTAGACCCACCTTTAAGTATACCGATCGGCTTAGAATCACCAGCTGAGTCGATTTAACGATGTCCGTCCGTCCGTCCGTCCGTCCGTCCGTCCGTCCGTCCGTCCGTCTGCTGTCCATCTAAGCTTGTTCGCACTCTACAGGTCGCAATTGTTGTCCGATTGTCATGAAACTTGGCAGAAGTTATTTTTTCTGGCCAAGGACCATCGGTATTGAATTTGGAGGAAATCGGTTCAGATTTAGATATAGCCCTCATACAAATGTCGCTCCCTATTTCACTTTTTCCGCTCTAGAAACCACATATTGTACCCGATTTTCTTTAAATTTGGCAGAACATCTTATAATACAACTAGAAACACGTATGCAAAAATTAGGTAAGATCGGTTCAGATTTAGATATAGCCCCCATACAAATGTCGCTCCCGATTTGACATTTTCCGCTCTAGAAACGACATATTGTACCCGATTTTCTTTAAATTTTGCAGAACATCTTATAATCGAACTAGAAACACGTATGTAAAAATTGGGTAAAATCGGTTCAGATTTAGATATAGCCCCCATACAAATGTCGCTCCCGATTTGACATTTTCCGCTCTAGAAACGACATATTGTTCCCGATTTTCTTTAAAATTGGCACAACATTTTATAATCGAACTAGAAACACCTATGCTGAAAGTGGGTATGATCGGTTCAGATTTAGATATAGCCCCCATACATATGTCACTCCCGATTTAACATTTTCCGCTCTAGAAACGACATATTGTACCCGATTTTATTTAAATTTTGCAGAACATCTTATAATCCAACTAGAAACACGTATGCAAAAATTGGGTAAGATCGGTTCAGATTTAGATATAGCCCCCATACAAATGTCGCTCCCGATTTGACATTTTCCGCTCTACAAACAACATATTGTACCCGATTTTCTTTAAATTTTGCAGAATATCTTGCAATCCAACTAGAAACACGTATGCAAAAATTGGGTAAGATCGGTTCAGATTTAGATATAGCCCCCATACAAATGTCGCTCCCGATTTGACTTTTTCCGCTCTAAAATCCACATATTGTACCCGTTTTTCTTTAAAATTGGCACAACATCTTATAATCCAACTAAAAAACCTATGGTGAAAGTGGGTAAGATCGGTTCAGATTTAGATATAGCCCTCATACAAATGTTGCTCTGGAATGTTTAACCGATTTTGGCCAAATTTTACATATTATATTTCACCAATAAACAGACATGGTGAAAGCGGGTCACATCGTTCCAGGTTTCAATATACCCCCATACAAATGTCCTTTCCAATTTAACATTTATTGTCAAAAACATACATTTACAGGATGCAAAAATCCTTCCCGATTTCAATTTTTTACCGAATTGAATTGCAATGAGAATTGTTTGGGTGATGCCCATATGTCCATACTTTGGTATGACTTTGGTATACTAATGT
Source organism: Polietes domitor (assembly GCA_947397865.1). Classification (NCBI taxonomy): domain Eukaryota; kingdom Metazoa; phylum Arthropoda; class Insecta; order Diptera; family Muscidae; genus Polietes; species Polietes domitor. The sequence continues at coordinate 63,164,764 of OX377622.1, forward strand.
ATAATTTGTATTTGTCTGTCGGACAATTGGATCAATTACCATATTATTTACCATATTCGTTGAATTTGACTAAAGATTAATTTATAGCATATAGCATATACATTATATGAATATAATTTATATAATTTGTATGAACTACATAAAATTGCTCCCATGAAATACCTGGGTTTAGTAATCAAAGCGAGGTACATACGCAGGGAGTGGTTTATGGTATTATATAGTCGGCCCCGCCCGACTTTAGCCTTTCCTTACTTGTTTGATTATACTTGAAGTATTATATTTGTTTATAGTAGACCACTTTTTATAACAGTGCATAAGTATATAGTTTGAAATTGTAAACAAATGCTACGGCACTAAATTGCCGGTAATACTGTGGACTGCACTCCGTGGTGGAGGTATATAAGATTCTGAACTTCATTTTGAATGGTATAGATAGATGGTTTAATATTCTCGGCTGATTGCATAGACACGTAAGATAAATAGATTTTTCGAAACTCGTACTTTTAGGGGCAAAATATAAAAGGGGATAACAAGTGTACCACCCAAACGGCTCTGACTGCGTAGACTCGAAAAATAAAAAGGATTTTCCAAATTCGAACTTTCAAGGGATACAATGGAAACAGAGGGATAAAAGTGGTACCAACCAAACGGATGCACCCAGAATAATGAAATTTCTTGTATACATTCGTCGATAAATGGGTTTTTCGAAACTCGTACTTTTATGGGGTAAAATATAAAAACTGGATAAAAATTGTACCACACAAATGGCAGTAGCTAAAATCATGAAATTCGGTGTATATATTCCTCTGCGTGGACACGAAGAATAAAAACGCCTTTCCAAATTCGCACTTCCAAGGTATAAAATGGGAACAGAGGTATAACAACGCATTACAGCAGTTTTTCTGTCATAACAACAGTTTTTCTGCCATAACAGCAGTTTTTCTGCAATCTTCCATCAGCATTCACACATTAAAAACAAGTAAAAACTAAAGTTCGGCCGTTTTTACACCCTCCACCATGGCTTGCATTCCACAGAGGCTGTCGATTTTCGTAGAAGTGCAGTAATATCACAGAAATATATATATTTTTTAATATAGCCAAACCAAAACAAATATTAAAACAAGTAAGAAAAGGCTAAAGTCGGGCGGGGTCGACTATATAATACCCTACACCACTCCCTGCGTATGTACCTTCATATAATTTATATGCTATAAATTCATCTTTATTCAAAGTTAACGAATATGGTAAATAATATGGTAATTGACCCAATTGTCCGACAGACAATTACAAATTATACAGCAGTATACCAAAGTCATACCAAAGTATGGACATATGGGCATCACCCAAACAATTCTCGTCCGTCCGTCTGCTGTCCATCTAAGCTTGTTCGCACTCTACAGGTCGCAATTGTTGTCCGATTGTCATCAAACTTGGCAGAAGTTGTTTTTTCTGACCAAGGACCATCGGTATTGAATTTGGAGGAAATCGGTTCAGATTTAGATATAGCCCCCATACAAATGTCGCTCCCGATTTGACATTTTCCGCTCTAGAAACGACATATTGTACCCGATTTTCTTTAAATTTGGCACAACATCTTATAATCCAACTAGAAGCACCTATGCAGAAATTGGGTAAGATCGGTTCAGATTTAGATATAGCCCCCATACAAAAGTCGCTCCCGATTTGACATTTTCCGCTCTAGAAACGGCATATTGTACCCGATTTTCTTTAAATTTTGCAGAACATCTTATAATCGAACTAGAAACACGTATGCAAAAATTGGGTAAGATCGGTTCAGATTTAGATATAGCCCCCATACAAATGTCGCTCCCGATTTGACATTTTCCGCTCTAGAAACGACATATTGTACCCGATTTTCTTTAAATTTGGCAGAACATCTTATAATCCAACTAGAAACACGTATGCAAAAATTGAGTAAGATCGGTTCAGATTTAGGTATAGCCCCCATACAAATGTCGCTCCCGATTTGACATTTTCCGCACTAGAAACGACATATTGTACCCGATTTTTCTTTAAATTGGGCAGAACATCTTATAATCCAACTAGAAACACGTATGCAAAAATTGGGTAAGATCGGTTCAGATTTAGATATAGCGTTCATACAAATGTCGATCCCTATTTGACATTTTCCGCTCTAGAAACGACATATTGTACCCGATTTTCTTTAAATTTTGCAGAACATCTTATAATCCAACACGTATGCAAAAATTGGGTAAGATCGGTTCAGATTTAGATATAGCCCCCATACAAATGTCGCTCCCGATTTCACTTTTTCCGCTCTAAAATCCACATATTGTACCCGATTTTCTTTAAAATTGGCACAACATTTTATAATCGAAATAGAAACATCTATACTGAAAGTGGGTATGATCGGTTCAGATTTAGATATAGCCCCAATACAAATGTCGCTCCCGAATCTTTAACCGATTTTGTCCAAACTTTACATATTATATTTCACCAATAAACATACATGGTGAAAGCGGGACACATCGTTCCAGGTTTCAATATACCCCCATACAAATGTCCTTTCCGATTTAACATTTTTTGTCAAACACATACATTTACAGGATGCAAAAATCCTTCCCGATTTCAATTGTTTACCGAACTGAATTACAATGAGAATTGTTTGGGTGATGCCCATATGTCCATACTTTGGTAGACTACTGTATAATTTGTATTTGTCTGTCGGACAATTGGATCAATTACCATATTATTTACCATATTCGTTAACTTTGAATAAAGATGAATTTATAGCATATAAATTATATGAATATAATTTATATAATTTGTATGAACTACATAAAATTGCTCCCATGAAATAAATGGGTTTAGTAATGAAAGCGAGGTACATACGCAGGGAGTGGTGTAGGGTATTATATAGTCGGCCCCGCCCGACTTTAGCCTTTCCTTACTTGTTTTTGTATATTTTCATTCCTAGGAAGTTCATATGTGCTAGAAAGTTGGGGAAAGTGGAAAAAAGGTTAAAAAAATCGTTTTTTTAAGATTTTTGCGGCTTTGACAACTTTACCTCAGAGAGTAAATCAATATTCCAAACGGCTTGGAAGATATGAGCCTGGGGAAATGGTATTTTTTTTCAAAAATGACACCGAGTCCCAAAATCTTTGGAGGACCATAAAAAAGTACATGACTTTGGGCAAAACTGGGACACACGGGTCCTATTTGGATCTTCTATCACGTAGTGGTGTCCGTATATTGTTATATTTTTTCGTGTTGCACTTTGTAATTTAAATACATATTAGTGGTATTTTCAGTCCTTGTTTTTTCCCTATGGTCCGATTTCACCCACTTTAAATCTCAAACGATCTGCAACTGTAAGGCTCATTTGGAGAAAATTTGAATCTCTTAGCTCATTTCGTTCGGCATCTAGCTTGCTTTCATAGGACAGACGGACATGACTAAATCGTCTTAGAATTTTACAAAGATACCGAATATAAAGAGTGATTTTTTTGAGGTTAGGATTTTCATGCATTAGTATTTGACAGATCACGTGGGATTTCAGACATGGTGTCAAAGAGAAAGATGCTCAGTATGCTTTGACATTTCATCATGAATAGACTTACTAACGAGCAACGCTTGCAAATCATTGAATTTTATTATCAAAATGCGTTCTCTGTTAAGAAAGTTCAGAAAGAAAGAAATTGTGTTCAGCGACGAAGCTCATTTTTGGCTCAATGGGTACGTAAATAGGCAGAATTGTCGATTTTGGAGTGAATATCAGCCAGAAGCATTGCAAGAGCTACCAATGCATCCAGAAAAAGTCACAGTTTGGTGCGGTTTATGGGCTGGTGGCATCATTGGACCGTACTTCTTCAAAGATGATGCGAATCGTAACGTAACTGTGAATGGTGAGCGCTACCGTGAGATGATATCCAACTTTTTTTTGCCCAAAATGGAAGAACTGAACTTGGTTGACATGTGGTTTCAACAAGATGGCGCTACATGCCACACAGCTCGCGATTCTATGGCCATTTTGAGGGAAAACTTCGGAGAACAATTCATCTCAAGAAATGGACCGGTAAGTTGGCCACCAAGATCATGCGATTTGACGCCTTTAGACTATTTTTTGTGGGGCTACGTCAAGTCTAAAGTCTACAGAAATAAGCCAGCAACTATTCCAGCTTTGGAAGACAACATTTCCGAAGAAATTCGGGCTATTCCGGCCGAAATGCTCGAAAAAGTTGCCCAAAATTGGACTTTCCGAATGGACCACCTAAGACGCAGCCGCGGTCAACATTTAAGTGAAATTATCTTCAAAAAGTAAATGTCATGGACCAATCTAACGTTTCAAATAAAGAACCGATGAGATATTGCAAATTTTATGCGTTTTTTTTAAAAAAAAAAGTTATCAAGCTCTTAAAAAATCACCCTTTATATGTATATTTTATTTTTTATACCCTCTACCTCTAGAATGGTGGTATACTAACTTTGTCATTCCATTTGTAACACCTTGAAATATCGATCATTATAAAATTCTAAGACGACTAAAAGCACAATAACATCTACACGAAAGGAGCTAGGTCATCCAAATTTTCCATAAATGCGTGTTATAATCGTAGATCGGTTGAGATAGGATCTGGGCGAAATCGACCCAAAGGGAAAATTTTTTCCCTCACAAGGACTAAAAGTAACCATAATAACCCTTAATATTTTAGAGTATTTAAACATGGACACGCTTTACGAATTTTAACCCAGTACCTACTGTAAATGTGAACTATTGCTGCAAAAACTTTTAAGATTTTTGTCGACTTTTTTATATCTCGTCGCTGCTATTTTTGATCGCAGCTGTATATATATCTTTGATTTGATATAGCCTCCAGTTGGGGCTTACGTAGTCCGACTTAAGTCTTTCCTAACATGTTCTTTTTGGATCAGTCTTCATATTTGTCTTGGAGAATTTGTTATGCTGCATTTTCATTTTAATTTTGAATGTAATTTCCGAACGGCCAGATAATAATCCATTATTCGGACAAAATGTTCAGAGAACACTAAATTGCTGATGTATTGATATTGCTTGAATAGCTTTTATAGTTTGCACTCCAAGGATTTATCAGTGACTTGCCAATAAATTCTCCTTCAATTCGCACAATTAAAATTTTTATTATTTTTTCGGAACCACTGTGCCCTTTGCACTCGTATACAGATGCAGACATAAACGTCTACAGAAAGAAAGCAGGAGCTGACACGGCTGCAATAAATGTTGGCTGCTGCAACAGCATCATGCATCTTAAATATGAACTCCAAAAAGAAAAGGCGACGACGACGACAGCAGCAGCAGCTCTTACTCTTCGAATTATGACTGGATTTTAACGATGCTGCAAATGTTATATGGTGCAAATATCCATTTGTGTCTGGTCGGGTCTGGCTTTCTTAAGGTACACCAGACGGAATGGCTGCAGGGCCGAAAGGAACGGGTGCAGCCAACAAAGAAACCGAAAAAGGCAGCGCCACCAAACAATGTTACCTCATTCACTTAGCATTGCAAGTGAGTGAGTGAATGCGGCCTATTGTGGCTTGTAGCGCGCATACTTCATTCATATGCTGCTGCCTGCCACATGTTGCATATTCGTAGCAGAGTATGAGTGTGTGTGCAACATGCAATGTCGTCGTTGTTGCCGTCATCGTCACCGTGGTATTGTTATGCAAATTGTTATTACACTCACTCTCCCTCCTCGTAGCGTGGCATGTGTGCTCGCTCCCTATACTTAGCCGTCATCGCCATCACTGCCAACAGCCACAGCCACCGCCACCGACGACAACAGCAACCAACAACAACGATATCGAATTGTAAAATATAAGTTACCACAATAAATACTAAGAAAAGTGTGTGTGCTTTTTTTCTTCTTCACACTTGATCCAAAGACGGCAACGTTTATTTCGCTGTTTCTTAAGCGTGTGATGTGGATTCCAAGTGAAGCCGCCATTAACAAAAGGACTACTTTGCTGGATCAGCGGGTGCTGGATGGTGCATGTCTTTGGAAATGGGGTGCGAAATGGGCGTGGTGAGAAAATATTATTAAATTAAAAACTTCCAACAAATTTGTATCCCTCTTAAGCAACGGATTTTGAAAATATTGCAAATAAAGAATATCCAAAAATTGAAAGCTTTTCAGCGATTAAGACTCATTTTCATCTTGGTGGCTTCGTTAATCACCAAAATTGTCGCATTTGAGGTCCAGAATTTGTCACTGTTTGGAACGTATTTTGAGCCGGTAGGTCTTTCCTCTGAAAAAATGCGACTGGGATTTCAAACTGAAAACTAATAATTAATATCAAAAGAAAAATATAAAATATCTATCATTCCACTAGTCCGCTCTCCATCCATTACTTTCCTCCTCCAGAGTGTTCGTGTGTGCCCGTTAATCATAGCTTGTTGCTGTTTTCCATTCAGTCTATCCTCAACAGTTGGCAATATGTCAATTGTGGTATTCGTAAATCACTCAAAGATTGAAGTTGATGAAAACAACACAACACAACAGCCCGCAACAGCAACACCACCAACACAATGTAGCGAGGGGAAAGGAGAGGTCCCATCCCATTCCATCGCGTATAATAAACAACATGCAATGTCTTAAATTACAGTCAGACCCGTACGAGTATGTCGAGGAAAATCAATCATATTTTTGTACATGATGAAAAGTCTTTGGCTGGCGCTCTTAACAATAAACCTCATGGAAATTGTGAGAAGTGAAAAATCATAAAAACAATCAACCAACCAACCGACTATAGAGTAACAATTACACCGACAGAAAAATGTGTCTGAGATTCAATTACAAAAGTTGCACATGCAAGAAACAATTAATTGATGAAAATATATTCGCTTAACACACGAAGGAAAGAAAAAATGTATAAATCTTAGTTGACAACAAAAAACTAATAGGCGAGAAGGGAATATTGGGGACCTAATATTTCCTAAAAGTGTACACTGGATACATGAGCCCCATCAACATACGGCGAGTGAAATTCATTCTAATATTAAAGCCATGTAATACAAGAAAGGGCACAAATTCATATCCCCATAATTGTCTATTCAAATACGTTTGAATTAATGATTAAATTTGAAAAATTATTTTTCGCTGATTATTATTTTTCGGAAAAATTGTTAACTTTTTCCTGTGTATTCATACAACCCTCCTTCTCTCCGTCCGCATAGAAAATCATTGTCATAAAGACAAATTTTGTCATCGATAAAAACGCAAAGACAGGAAAAATCCATACCAAACTGTAGTCTAAGGTGCCACAGTGATCGAGAGGCCATGCTTAAGACTTCCTTGTTTCTAATTGCTGGTGAGCGATGGATTTGCATGTGATTGAGTAATGGATGTAGTGCAAATGATTGAGGGTAATTCCAAAATCATCGACCACTGGTTAACACAATTTGGTCGAATCTATAATTTTACATAGATTTTAAACGACTGACTCGAAGAGGTAGGTTAGGTTAGGTTAGGTTGAGAGGGTTGCCCGCTGGTAGTGTATACAACATCATGTGTATACGCAACCAAGCGAGTTCACTCGGAGACTATTTGTCCATTGTGTTACCCTTGATAGATGATTAAGGAAGAGATGTGTTAGTGTATAGAGGAGGAGGATTATAGTGAGAGAAGAGAAGTTGATAGTATGGAAAGTCCGAAGGGTTCGTTTTGTCAGTCGTTATTAGATTGCCTGTTGTTTCTACTGGAGAACCAGCTGGCCTTGTCTATGAATTTATATAGGTGGTTCAGAGGAACATTTGCTATTTCTGCCAGACTGTTAAAGAACCTGCTTCCAAGATAATGTAGCCTGAGCTCCTGCAGTCCGTGGCATGAGCATAGCAGATGCTCCACCGACTCCTCTTCTTCTTCGTCGAGGCAGCTTCTGCAGTAGTCCATATGAGGGATTCCCATACGCTCTGCCATACGGCCTATTGCGCATTGCCCTGTAAGGACTCCCATGAGGATGCTTGTGTTTCTTTTGCCGAGTGTCAGTAGTTCCTTTGTTCTACTAGGGTTGATTATCGGCCATAAGTTACGTGTTATTCTGCAGTTATGACCGGAGTCCCATCGCAACTTTGTTTCTCGGTCTGCTATTTCGTCTATTTGGTTGAGTATTTCGATGAAAGGCGTGCGTATGTTCGTATTACATGGAACTTCAGTCTCTTTGGAGCCTTTCCGTGCACATTCGTCTGCCATTTCGTTTCCAGGTACATCCGTATGACCCGGTACCCATACAAGTGTGACGTCATGCATTTGGAGTCGGTCCAGAGACTCTAAGCAGTCATGTACGCATCTTGATTTTACAGTCTTGGAGTTTAAGGCTTTAAGGGCTGCCATACTGTCCACGTAAATTCTGAATTTTGACGGATCGAAGTCCCGTTCCAGAATATTTTTCACGGCTATGTTGATGGCATATACTTCTGCCTGAAAGACTGTGCAAGTAGTTGGTAGTCGGACGGATATTTTAAGGTTTAAAGGTTCAGAAAAGACTCCCGATCCCGTACCTGTCTCCATTTTCGATCCATCAGTGAAGATTGAGTTTTCCTCGTCGGTCATGACCGTGTTGGATGCCCATTCTTCTCTGGTGGGTATTTCCAGTTTGAAGTTCTTATGTAGGTGCATACTGGGCTTGAGAAAATCTGAATTTTTATCTAGCCTCCCGTATGATTCCGTAGCTCCTAAAATAGAGCTGTGCCCAGGTGTATCGTTTTTCAGCATACCGAGTTCTCTGATACGCAATGCTACCCTTGCTGCGCATCTCCTTACGAAAATGTCCATGGGTTGTATATTGAGTATAGTTTCTAGTCCGGCTTGAGGAGCTGATCTCATTGTCCCAGCAATGCCCAAGCATGCCAACCTCTGTACTTTGTTGAGATTTGCTAGGAGTGATTTTCTTTTTACGGCGCTCCACCAGACCAGTGCCCCGTATGTGAGTATTGGCCTTACTATTGCCGTGTACAGCCAGTGTATCATCTTTGGTTGTAGTCCCCATCTTTTTCCGAACATCTTTTTGCAGGTATAAAAGGCGCAGAGTGCTTTCCTTCCTCTCTCTTCTGTGTTTCTTTTCCAAGAAAGTTTCGAGTCCTGGATTATGCCAAGGTATTTTGCTGCCTTTGATAGATGCAGTGTCTCCCCATCTAATTTGGGGAGGTCGAAGTCCGGAATTTTATATTTTCTTGTGAACAGAACTAACTCTGTTTTCCTTGGGTTAACTCCTAACCCATTTCTTGTCGCCCATCTTAAGAGCTTCCTTAGTGATCTTTCCATGACCTCACTAATCGTTGGTAAGAATTTGCCTCGGACCAGCAGTACTAAGTCGTCGGCGTATGCCGTCACCTTAATTCCGTCTCTGTTGAGGTCAAGTAGGATTTCATTTATCACCAGGTTCCAGAGCATCGGCGAGATCACACCTCCTTGCGGCGTGCCTCTTGTAACACGTTTTCTCACAACTTCCTCGCCCAATTTCGAGTTAATAATCCTGCTTTCCAGCATGCTGCCCGTCCATTGGGTTATGCCTTGGTTCATTTCCAGGCGTCCGAGAGCGGATGTGATCGATGTTATTTTGACGTTATTGAAGGCGCCTTCTACGTCTAGAAAAGCTGCCATCGTGTAGTCTTTGTACAGCAAGGAGCTCTCAATATAGCCTACCACTTCATGTAATGCCGTTTCCACTGACCTTCCTTTAAGGTATGCGTGTTGTGCCTTGCTGAAGTTGTCTGGATTTAGTTTCTCCCTGACATGTAAGTCCATCAGTCTTTCCATGGTTTTTAGTAAAAACGATGATAGACTGATGGGTCTATAGTCTTTTGTCGTGTTGTGGTTTATTTTTCCCGCCTTGGGGATAAAGACCACCCTGACTTCTCTCCATGCCCTTGGTATGTAGGACCATCTTAGGCTTGCGGAGAAAATTAATCGTAGCCATGGCAATATCCGGTCCAGGGAGACCTGCAGTTGTGCTGGTATAATTTCATCTGGTCCTGCTGACTTGTATGGCCTGAAGGATTGTATAGCCCACATTATTTTTTCGTCATCAACTATTGTGTTAATGAACTCGTCCGTGCAAACGGAGGGATTGGCTTTTGCTTCGTCAATGCTGTCGTCATCGTCTTGGCATCCTGGGAAGTGTGTTTCCATAAGGAGTTCTACCGTTTCTGCACTGCTTTCTGTGAACAGTCCATCCGGTTTCATCAGGAATCCTGGAGTGCTGGGCTCCTTGGAGAGCGCTTTGCGAAATCTGGCGACCTCACTAGTGCTTTCCAATTCCTCGCAGAAATTTGTCCAGGATTTCCATTTTGCTTTTTTGATCTGTTTTTTGAAGTCATTGAAGACCTCTTTATAGTCGTTCCAGCCTTCTGGAGTTTTCTCCCTTTTTGCTCTGTTAAAGAGCCTCCTACTTTCCTTCCTGAGTGCCCTGATCTCTGGTGTCCACCAGGTTTGGTTGATTTTCCGAGGGGGCGTCGTTCCTGGCAGGATTTTTTGAAGGATTCTGAAATGGAAGATGTCAGCTGATTAACTGCACACTCCAGTTCATGCACGTCACTAATCTCTCTGTCCGGAGGAGGCAGTGACTGCATAAGATTACTATTCTAAAATGGTCGGAGAAGGAATATTCTGTAGATACCATCCAATTTGAGACTCTAATCGTTTCACTATTTGATACTAAAGTTATATCTATAACCTGTTCCCTAGTTCTATTATAGAACGTCGGCCTGTTGCCCTTGTTACATATAATTAGATCAGTGGAAATAATATAATCAAAAAGTGACTCACCTCTTTTGTTGATGTCTGTGCTACCCCAAAGGGTGTGGTGCGCGTTCGCATCGCCACCGAGTACCAGATCGTGCCCCTTTCTTCTGCACCAATCTACCAGGGCCTGGACCTTGTTTGACGGGGGGTTGTCCACTTCGTAGGGTAGGTACATGGAACCTATTACCAGGGTTGGTTTGTTATGGCGTTCCATGGCCACCACTGTTAAGTCGCCATCGCTGTAGTGAGATAAGAAGGTTAGATTCAAGTCTTTCTTGGCTACAATACAGCTACGGATTTTACCTTCGTTATGTGGGGATATGAGCTTAAGGTTTCGTGACCTCAGTCCACGTACTCTGTTCCCTGTGATCCAGGGTTCTTGCACCAGAGCTACGTCCGTGCCCTCCTTCCCCATGTATCGCAGCAGTTCGTCCGATGCTGCTTCGGAGTGGTGCAGATTAATTTGCACCAGCTTCATGCCTCTCCTGACGTCGGGCATTGGTTTCGTCTTCGGGGATAGTGATCTTCAGTCGGTTGAGACTGTACCTGATGACCCCATCCGAGAGACGAAGAAGACGGAGAGATTCCGATCCTATCCGGATCCATAGATCTTTTCCGTCTCCTTTGTCCCTCGCGCGTCCCCTGATGATCTTCCAGTCATCAGTGCCTAGCGGCTTGTTCTGCCTTTTTACCAGTGTAAGTATGGCTTCGTCCTCCAGGATTGGAGGAGGAACCCATACCTTCACTGTCGTCCAACAGGGGATCTGGTCAATAGGTACGATCTCTAACCGCATATCAGGCCATAGGGTATCAAGATCGCCAACTGCAGCAGTAAGGAAGTCTAATGCTTTCTTATTTCCACAGCAGACGATCTTCACACCCTTCTGCCACCCGGCTCTGTCGAATTCGGTGAAGGAGTCGTCTTCGCTGGTTTTGAGGGCTTCAAGCAGAGATCGGAGTATCTGCTCCTCAACCAGTAGCCATCTGCTTGTCGTCATTCTACCTTCTGGGTTACTGCGGTCAAGAATGGCGACTTGCAATTCGGGTGCTGTCGTTAGGCTGGGTACGGTTTTCGGTCGCTTGCCATGGGGGGCTTGAGCTTCTTTTGACCTCTGCCTTTTTATCCCAGTTTGGGTGCTGTGCGCCGGGAGGTTGACCCTGTTGGGAAGTTCCGCTACCGATCTCTTATGTCTGTTGCAGATTGCGGGGCCTACACAAGGCTTGGTATCGGCTTTAACGACCTTGGACGGGTATGGTGCCGGTCTGCGCATCTCTCTGCTGGATGAAGGTCCAGCTTTAATCGGGGCTGGCTTACTTTGTATACCAGAGTGGCCCCGAGGTCCAGTATTACCCGAGTTCATCGGATTGGCCTTGCTCTGGTTTGTAGTCGTAGTCGTAATTGTTTTTGTACCGTTTGTTTTGGTTGTGTCCTTTGTGTCTTTTGAGGTGGAGGGTTTGACCTCCACGACGGTCGTGTTCATCATTGACTCATACTTCCGTACGTGGTAGGTATGCTTTCGGTATAATCGCTTATCACGACCCGAAAAAGAAGACGGGTCTTTCGTATCCATCTTCTTAAGGAATCGTAACGAGCGCTTATACCCCGCCTCCCTCCTTTCCTCGTCCGTCTTGGTCCTATTGTCGCCTGGTGCCGATCCTGAGGCATTTTTGCCACTTATAGGCACTTCCTCCACTACCGAGTCAGAAGCAACCATACGATTGTCTTCTTCATCAGTCTCGTAGAGGAAGAGCTTGCCTATACCTGACAGACCGTCATTTGTGTCGTCACCTAGGGACACGTCTGAGTCAATGTTTTGTTGTCGTTTGAGTATTGCCGTTTTCGTTTGCGTAGTTGTTTCGTATTGTATGGGATTTAAGTGTGATTGTTGTTGTGGTGATGATGAGGTTGGTGCCTGCAAATATTTTGCACCTGCCAAAGAGCCATCCTCGGACGACTGTTTGGGTGGATTTCCAGGTCCAGCCTGGTGACCACTTGCAGAGTTTATAATTTTATTTGTACTCATCATGGGTTTGTCGGTGGGTAACTTTTAGTTCGGGATGTTCCGGGAAAGTCTCCGCTCTCTCCATAGGAAGGACTCAGGTTCCTTCCTAGGTGATAGCAGCTACCCATCGGAACAGCCCTTAAGCCCCCGCATCGCGTCAAGATTGTTACCCGCGACGGGGGGGACTCGAAGAGGTACTAATGAAAAAAAATATTTTTTAAGATTTGATAATTATACACTCCACGAGAGTATTATGTCTTTGTGCATTTGTTTGTAACACCCAAAAGGAAGCGAGATAGACCCATTGTTAATTATACCGATCGACTTAGAATCACTTTTTGAATCGATTTAACGATGTCCGTCCGTCTGTCCATCTATTCTTGTAATCAAAGTACAGGTCGCAATTGTAGCCAGAACCAAATGAAACTTTGCACAACAAAGTTTTTCGGGATAAGGACGAACACTATTTAATTTGAAGGAAATCGGTTCAGATTTGGATATAGCCCCCATACGAATTTCACTCCCGATTTGACTCTTTTCACTCTAGATACCACATATTACAACAGATTTTCCTCAAACTTGGCACAACATCATATATTTCAACTAGAAACACCTATGGTGAAAATTGGTCAGATCGGTTCAGTTTAGATATAGCCCCCGTACGAATTTCACCCCCGATTTGACTTTTTCTGCTGTAGAAACCACATATTTAACAGATGTGCTTCAAAATTGGCAAAACATCCTATATTTGAACTAGAAACACCCACGGTGAAAATGAGCCAGATCGGTTCAGATTTAGATATAGCCCCCTTACGAATTGCACTTCCGATTTGACTCTTTTCCCGCTAGCTACAACATATTAAAACAGATTTTCCTCAAACTTGGCAAAACATCTTACATTTCAACTAGAAACACCTATGGTGAAAATTGGTCAGATCGGTTCAGATTTAGATATAGCCCCATACGAATTTCACTACCGATTTGACTTTTTCTGCTGTAGAAACCACATGTTTTAAAAGGTGTTCTTCAAAATTGGCAAAACATCTTCTATTTAAACTAGAAACACCCATGAAACAGACCAAATGAGCCAGATCGGTTCAGATTTAGATCTAGCCCACATACGAATTTCACTCCCGATTTGAGTTTTCCGCTCCAGAAACCACATATTTTAACAGATTTTCTTCAAATTTGGCAAAATATCTAATATTTGCATGAGAAGCACCCAGGATGAAAATGAGTCAGATCGGTTCAGATTTATATATAGCTCCTATACAAATTTCGCTCCCGACTTGATTTTTCCGCCCCAGAAATCACGTATTTTTATCGAATTACTTTAAATTGAGAACTGGAAGAACCTATTGTGAAATGGGTGGCTTCATTCCATGTTTGGATATAGCCGTAATACAAATATTCTTTTCGATTTGACAAATTGAACCAGGACATATTAGCCTATGATTAGGAAACATAAAAAAATCTTCCCGTTTTCACTTTTTTCCGAATTGAATTGTATTCTGATAGAAAGTGGAGTGTATCATATAGTCGGCCCTTACTGGTTTTTTATTAAATTTTAACAATTTTCTAAAATTACTTCTACACCATTTTCAATTGAAATTGAGAAAATATAACATCATTTGAGAAAATACATAATGAAATTGAGAAAATTCAAACTGAAATTCAGAAATGTAAATTGAAATTGAGAATATACATTTTGATATTGAGAAATAAATACTAAATTTGCATTTTCAATGCAAATTTGGCAAAATATTTATATTTCCACTAGAAACAGCCATGGTGCAAATGGTTGAGATCGGTTCAGATTTATATATAGCTCTCATACAAATTTCGCTCCCGATTTGACTTTTTCTCCTCTGGAAACCACATATTTTAAAAGATCTTCTTCAAATTTTGCAAAACATCTTATATTTCCACTAGAAACACCCAGGGTGAAAATGGGAGATTTATATATAGCTCCCATATAAATTTCCCTCCCGGCTTTACTTTTCCGCTCCAGAAACCACGTATTTCACCGAACTTCTTCAAATTGAGCATAACACGTTATACTTGAACTGGAAGAACCTATTGTGTAAGTGGGCCACTTCATTCCATGTTTGGATATAGCCCTGATACAAATATTCTTCTCGATTTGACAAAAAACGGTTCAGATTTATATATAGCCCTCTATTTGAAATTTTCCGGTCTAACACCTTATATTTCAACTAGAAACACTTCTGGTGAAAATGAATCAAATCGGCTCAGAATAATATATTGCTCCCATACAAATTTCGATCTCGATTTGACTATTTCTAGTTCCATATTTTAAACGATTTTCTTCAAATTTGCCACAATACCTTATATTTCAACTAGAAATATCTGTGGTGAAAGTGTGTCAGATCGGTTCAGATTTAGATATAGCTCCCATATTAATTTCGCTCTCGATATGACTTTTTCCGCTCAAGAGGCCATATATAGTAGCCATACAAAAATCGTTCCCAATATCACTTTTTCTCCGAATTCAATTGTACTTTTTACTTGTTTTCATTGGACCTGAACAAGACCATATACATTAGGTTGGGTCGCGGTCCATACAAGTGGAAAACCAATTTCCAGCCATGCCACGAAAATAAAGTTTGGATTGTTTAATGATCATTTGCAAAATATGTCATTCCCAGATCATGCCGTCTGTGAGCTAAACGCTCCTGAAAATACCCCTAAAAAGCAAGATTTTTTCGTGCATTTTTTTATGCTGCATTATTGTAAATTTTTTCTGAAATAATAGACCTTTGAAAGCAATTTAAATAAAAATTTTGATTCTTGTCTTAGAGTTACATATTGGTCGAATTATTGGACCTTTTGTGTTTTTTATAGTGGCAATTGAAAAATGCATTCGGTATTAGTTTTTAAAAAAATAAATAGCAGCAGTCAAAACCTTTCGAATGATGCCTAAATAGAGAACATCTGATGGAAATTGAAGCCGCTGCGCTCTTTTTTGTAAAAAGAGTTTGAAAATTTTTGCTCTGCAAATCCATCTCCTGTATTAAATTATTTCGACCGATATTCATCATTTAGATATCGTTCGAAAGGTTTTGATTCCTTCTATTTATTTTTCATAACACCAACTACAATATGTTTCCAAGAAATATGAGTTTTTAGCTATCACCTAGAAAATCCACAAAAAATCAATTTAAAGGACCATCAATATAATACGACCATTTAGTTATTCTAATACAAGAATAAAAATTATTATTTAATGTGCTTCCAAGAGTATATTAATTCAGAAAAAACATTTTGGACAAAAATGCTGCACAAAAAAATTACACGAGAAAAACATGATTTTTAGAGGTGCTGTCAGGAGCGTTTAGCTAACAGATGGCTTGACCCAGTGATGAAATATTTTGCAGATCATCATTAAACAATACAATCTTCATTTCGGGGGATGACCGCTGCAATTTATTGTTAATGCTAATCTAATGCAGATAGAAACGTGAAATTTAAAGTATTTTAGCAAATATCATTCTCTTTCAGTTTGTACCCATATATCCTCTGTATGACTCACAAAAGTACAAATAAGTTATTAAACATCTTTACCCTTTGGGAATTAAAAGCCCTGTAAAAGTAGAAATAGAAAACTGAGTACAAAGTTGTTCTACACTCGATCCGTTTTTTCGTATGTATATGGTCTTCTTCAGGTCCAATAAACAAATTTAACAAATTAATAGCTAATCATTTTACATGCTTCATTACATGTAAATCTAATTTCATAAAAACGTATATTGTAGAGAATAATTAATTCATATGAAACATTTTGGGATTCTGTAAAAAGATGTATCCGAAAGAATGGCTTACAGTCTTCTACAGTTTAGTCCAGCAAAATGGCCAAATTCCTAAAGTGGGAATATATCCATTTATTTATTTGCATGGATATGTTAATACTTTCCTGGGATCCCTTGACAAATGCAAATTATCCCATCAACACGCCTGCTCAAGAAATACCTTCCCATTTAAAACTTAGAAAATTAATTACAAACAAGTAAGGAAAGGCTAAAGTCGGGCGGGACCGACTATATGGAACACTCCACTTTCTATCGGAATACAATTGAATTCAGTAAAAAAGTGAAAACGGAAAAAACTTTTTTTATGTCTTCTAATCACAGGCTAATATGACCTGGCCCAACTTGTCAAATCGAGAATAATATTTGTGTCGGGGCTATATCCAAACATGGAAGTATTCCAATTGAAGTATAACGAGTTATGCTCAATTTTAAGAAATTCTCTGAAAATACGCGGTTTCTGGGGGAACGAAATTTGTATGAGAGCTATATGTAAATCTGAACCGATGTGACCCATTTTCACCATAGGTGTTTCTAGTTTAAATATAAGATGTTTTGCCAATTTTGAAGAAAATCTGGTAAAATATGTAGATTCTAGAGCGGAAAAATTCAAATTGGGAGCGAAATTTGTATGGGACCTATATATAAATCTTAACCGATCTAACACATTTTTACAACAGGTGTTTCCAGTTGAAATATAAGGTGTTTTACGAATTTAGAGGGAAATCTGTTAAAATATGTGGATTCTAAAGCGGAAAAATTCAAATTGGGAACGTAATTTGTATGGGAGCTATAACACATTTTTACCACAGGTGTTTCTAGTTGAACTATAAGATGTTTTACAAATTTTGAAGAAAATCTGTTGAAATATGTGGTATCTAGAGTGAAAAGTGTCAAATCGGGAGTGAAACTCGTATGGGGCTAAATCTAAATCTGAACCGATTTTCTTCAAATTAAATAGCGTTCGTCCTTGTCCCGAAAAACTTCGTTGTGCAAAGTTTCGTTTCGTTCTTGCTACAATTGCGTCCTGTATCGTGATTACAAAAATAGATGGACAGACGGACAGACGGACAGACAGACAGACGACATTGCTAAATCGACTCGGAAAGTGATTCTAAGCCGATCGGTATAATTAACAATGGGCCTATCTCCCTTCCTTTTTGGTGTTACAAACAAATGCACAAAGACATAATACTCTCGTGGAGTGTATAAAAATGATTTGGGACCACTGTGGGTCGCGGTCGAATTTGGTAGTGGTAATATTTTCTGCCAGGAAGGGTTTGTATTGTAGCCCCCATACAAATGTCTCTATCGATTTGAACTTATACTGTTCCAGTACAAATGCACAAAGACATAATACTCTCGCGGAGTGTATAAAAATGATTTGGGACCACTGTGGGTCGCGGTCGAATTTGGTAGTGGTAATTTTTTCTGCCAGGAAGGGTTTGTATTGTAGCCCCCATGCAAATGTCTCTATCGATTTGAACTTATACTGTTCCAGTATCACATATTACACAGTATCTTACACACATTTGTCAGACCAGTTTATATTTCAGTAAGAATGACCGATATAAACGTTTAATGAGGATATTGGTTTTCACGATAACATCAATATATGTATAACTACTTTAAAAGAGAGTATCATATGTTAACTACACATGTACACACTCACTGCTGTTAGTACACACATAATTGGAAGCGCATACAAGTATGTTAATAAAAAAACATAAAAGTTTGGGTCTTTATTCTAAAAAAATGACCTCAAACATTCTACTATCCTCTCGCAATGCCCCATTTTTTGAATAAACATTTAATTCACAACGCATTTATTGCGGCCACCTCTCGCTGTGCATGCGTGCGTGCGTCAACATTTATGCGAAGACTTTTGTGGTCATTAAATATTTTCCAAACTATTTCGGTTTATGGCGTCGTGTACACAAATCTCCGAAATTGAGAGCGGTCCATAAAAAATATCTACAATCGCATTAAATGCGAGATAAATTACACCGAATAACAAAATGACTATCAAACGCTGAAAATTATTATTGAATTAACGACACAAAAAATTGCAAATGACTGTATTTGGCCAAAAACACATTAAGACCAAACGACCAAGCCAAAAGCCAGAAAGAATTGCTTGCTGCTCTCTTAGCGTAGTTCAAATTCAGAATTCAAAAGAATTTTTTATGTTTTTCTTTTGCTTCTGTTGGAGTTTCGTTTGTTTTGGTACGAGTGCGATTTAATGGACTCGCTCGTATTGGTGGCTGTCGATCTGGCTGGGCTGCTGCTGGTTTTTGAGATCAATTAACATCTGAAGGTCAAATCCATGCAAACATTCAGAGTCAGAGTCAGACAGCTAGCCAGCCAGCCATCGTGGATACACACAGTGGCAGTGGCATAATGTCTCAAAGACAATCTCCATCTGCAGAAAACTCCAAATGAAGCATTTGCGTAGCGGCGCACAGTGGTTTCGAAATGAAAAATAAGTGGAAGTTCTAATAAAAAATAGTTTATATACGAAATTAACCAGCATTAGACGTAGTACTTTCGCATATAAACTATTTTTTATTACAACTCTTTGTACAGTGGGAATTGGAACAAATTTTACACTCAGAGAAAATCAAGCAACAGAAAATATAAATTTTGTATCCAAGACCTGTACCTCGTAGATGCAAAAGCACGCCAGCGAATCGTAATGAGCTATTGAGCGTTTACACGTAAAAGGGACTTTTCGAAATTGGTACGATAAAAAGGGTACCAAACAAATGGCTGAAGGTGACATCAAGAAATTAGCTGGACACATTCCTCCGACCGTGTAGAAGGGCAATGATTTTTTCCAAAGGGGATAGAAATAGTACCAACCAAAGGGTCAAGGGTCAAAATGGGAAAAGGGATAAAAATGGTACCAACCAAACATACGCATTGACTGCTTACACGTGCAAAATAAAATGAACTTGCGAAATTCTTCTTTTAGGGCCAAAATGGAAAAAAGGGATAAAAATGGTACCAAACAAAAGTTTGTAGCTACAATCCCAAAATTATGTGTAATGAGTACCCCTGACTACTTTGAAGGGAAAAATAAACGAAATTATCAAAAATTCGTACTTTATGATCAAAATGACAAAAAGGGGATACAAATTCTACCAGCCAAACGAGTGCAGATGGCGTTTAAAAATTCGGTGTTTACATTCCTCTGACTCTGTAGACTGGCAAAATAAAAGAATTTATTCAAATTCGTATTTTTAGAGTCAGAATGGAAAAATGTGATAAAAATGGTACCAAACAAATGTTTACAGCAGAAAACCCAAATGTCGGTGTGACTACATATACGGTCAAATAAAATAATGTATATAAATTCGTACTTCTAAAAGAATTTATCTAAATATGTAATACTTTTAGGGTTAAAGTGGAAAAAGGGATAAAAATGGCACCGAGCAACCGGTTGTAGATGGAATTATGAAAATCGGTATATACATTCTTCTGACTGCTTATACGGGCCAAATACAAGAATTTATTAAAATTCTAACTTTTACGGTCAAAATGCAAAAGAGGGGATACAAATGTTACCAATCAAAGGGATACAGCAAAATTCGGTGTATACATTCCTCGGACAAAATATACTTAAAATTCTTCAAAATGATAAAAACGGTGGAAAAAATACTAAATTGTCCATAAAAATATATCCGAATTCCCACAGTGGGGAAAATGTGTTCAAAAATGGGGACTATTTTTTATTAAATTGGTCGCAATGGTTTTTTTACCATTTTTAACTGTTTTGACGAATTTTAGGAAAAGAAACGGGAATGAACAAAACTTGTATTTTTGCAAAAAAATTGTATTACAAAAACTTCAATAACTTAGTCAATTATTAATGGATATTTTATAACAAAGCGACGTTGTTCGCCTTACTAAATGAGTTATTTAAATAAATTTACAAGTGGTTAAATAAAATGCAAAAACATTGCCAAATTTGAAATGGTACCAAGTAATGTAGTTACTATCCGAAAAATCGGTGGATACATTCCTCGGATAAAGAATACTTAAAATTCTTCAAAAAGATAAAAACAATTATAAAATACTAGATTTTCCATTTTATCAAAAACCGAATTCCCAATGTGGGAAAATGTGTTTCAAAATTGGGGATTTTTTATAAAATTGGAAGTGGAATGACCAAAAATTGTAGTTTTGGAAAAAAATGTGTATTGATTAAAACTTTAATAACTCATTCAATTACCAAAGGATTTTTAAAAACAAACGTTTGTTATTTAAATAAATTTACAAGTGGTACGGCTACCAAACCAAATAATATGCAAAAACATTGTCAAATTTTAAAAATGCTATTTGTTGGTGTTCTTAAATAAGCTACATATCCCTCAAAGCTACATGTTTTTCTTTTTAAATCCAATGAGGAAGTGAACTCAAGATTTTGGGGATGTCTGGGAAATTTCTAAAACAGATTCTATCTAGAACTAGAACAATACCTACAAGAAATAAAAACGGCGTTAAATTCGACATATACCCTCCAGCATAGATTGCAGTGCACAGAAACGATTTTCGTAGAAGTGCAGTAACATTACAGGAACAAATAAAAAAATATTAAAAAACAAGTAAAGAAAGGCTAAAGTCGGGCGGGGCCGACTATATGAAACACTCCACTTTCCAACCGAATACAATTCAATTCGGTAAAAAAGTGAAAACGGGAAGAATTTTTGTATGTTTCCTAATCATAGGCTAATATGATCTGGTTCGATTTGTCAAATCGATAAGAATATTTGTATCGGGGCTATATCCAAACATGGAAAAATGTGACTAACTTTCACAATAAGTTCTTCCAGTTCAAATATAAGAATTTGAAATATATATCTGAATTTGAAGAAATTCAGTGAAAATGTGTGGTTTCTGGGGCGGAAAAAGTTAAATCGGGAACGAAATTTGTATGGGAGCTATATATAAATCTGAACCGATCTAACACATTTTTACCACAAGTGTTTCTAGCTGAAATATAAGATGTTTTGCCAATTTTGAAGAAAATCTCTTGTAATATATGGTATCTAGAGTGAAAAGAGTCAAATCGGGAGTGAAATTCGTATGGGAGCTATATGTAAATCTGAACCGATCTGACCCATTTTCACTATGGATGTTTCTAGGACAAAAATAATATATTTTGCCTAATTTGAAGAGGATCTATTAAAATACAAATACAAGATCTATTAAAATAAATACATACAAATGTCGCTCCCGATTTGACTTTTTCCGCTCATATACATACCCGATTTTCTACAAATTTGGCTTAACAGCTTAAAATCTAACTAGAAACACCTGTGGCGAAAGCAGGTTAGATCGGTTCAGATTTATAGAGGGTGTTTTTTATTGGGGTATAGAACTTTAAGTTGGCATCACTTTTTTAACTGGCGGCCATTTTGTCAGCTGTCAAGTGATTAATATTTAGTTTGGTTTGCCATTTCATCATGAATAGGTTGACAAAAGAACAACGCTTGCAAATCGTGCAAATTTATTTCGAAAGTAATGGTTCAGTTCGCGAAGTTCACCATTTTATGGTCGACATAATCGTCCATCAGAGAAATTAATTCGGTTAACCATGGATCGTTTTCGCACTACGTTTACTCTATGTGATAACACGCATCCGCAGAGACGTCGAACAGTGCGCACTGAAGAAACAATTGCCGCTGTAGAGCAAAGTGTTGAAGAGGACCCGAATGAATCGATTCGCCACCGTGCACAGCAATTGGAGCTGCACAGCAATTGGAGAAAGTGGTTGAAAATTGGACCTGTAGAATTGGCTATATTCGAGCCAGCCGCGGCGGCCACATGCCCGAAATCATATTTAAACATTAATGGCATAAAAATATCCTTCCAATAAAGCCAAATTGATGGACATTAAAACTATTTTCTTGTGTTTTATTTCAATTCGAAGTTCTATACCTCAATAAAAAACACCCTATATATAGCTCCCATACAAATTTTGCTCCCAATTTGACTATTTCCGCTCTATAAAGCACATATTGTACCCGATTTTCTTCAAATTTGGCATAGATCGGTTCAGATTTAGATATAGCCCCCATACAAATATCGCTCCCTATTTGATTTGTTCTGCTCTAGAAAAAAAATTGGCGTAACATCTTATAATCCAACTAGAAACACCTATGCTGAAAGTGGGTAAGATCGGTTCAGATTTACATATAAATTTATTTATATATATAACTAGCTGAACCCGCGCCCGCTTCGCCAGGCAAAAAAAAAACAAACGGTAAAATTAAAATCTGCTTTCATATTGATTTTTCTCCTGATTGGTAATATATGTACCAATTATAATCAAGGCACTTCCCTGAGATACTAAGGAAATGGATATGTTCCACGTTAGTTTACGGCGAATAATGGAAAAAATGTCAAAAATCAAATTGATTTTTTTGTTAAGTGTGATTCTCCCCTTTCCATTACCTAAACAAAAACTTCATTCGTAAGAAGAAATTAAATTACATTACATTCAAAACACATAGAAAATCAGTCAAATTGTTCACTAATCAAACAACACAAAAACTAAAAAATTAATATAATTTCCACTTTCTTGACTTAAGGCGGCTGTTGACGAATGAATATTTCTTTTTTGTAACCTTTCTTTACTGTTGTGCAAAGAAAATCCACAGAAAACGTGCAATTTTACGAAATTCAAATCAAAAATCTTCCATCTTTCAAAGCCCGCCCATTTGTATATTGTCTACGCAGGTTACAATTAAATTAACTCACATAATAATATAGGAATGTCGGTGTCGAATATACTCAAAAAAAGGTTTTAATTTCTTATGGGAAGGATCACGGCCACTTTCCGCCCATTTCGGTGTCGAATATACTATAAATCCGGGATTAATTTGATATGGGAAGGGTCACGCCCACTTTTCGCCCATCTTTGCACAACTATTTACACTGGATAAACTCACAAAATTTTAGCACTCTAGATGTCATAGAACTGACAATATTCAATAATATGTTTTAACTTCACATGGGAGGTGCCACGCCCACTTTTCCATTACCGCCCATTTTTGGCACAACTACGCACATTGATGGTAGATGCACTTACACAAAATTTCAGCACTCTAGGTGTCATAGAACTGACAATATTCAATAATAGGTTTTAACTTCGTATGGGAGGTGCCACGTCCACTTTTCCTATACCGCCCTTTTTTGACACAACTGTGCAGACTAATAATTAGTGTACCTTCACAAAAATTCAAGACTCTACCCGCAACAGTACTCTGAATATGCTAATTTATAAAAAACGAATAAAACCCCAATTTGTGTGGGAGGTGCCACGCCCACTGAAAATATGAAAAAATTATATAGCCCATTTTCACCACCGGTTCAGCATGAACATACTGTGAAAATTTAACGAAGATCGGTTCAGTAGTTTAGGCTGCTACAAAGAACAAACAAACATACAAACACAGATTCATTTTTATACCCTCCTGTCTTATGGTTGTTGATCGGTTCGGATTGAAAGTGGACGAAATCGGCCCAGAGGGAAAAATTTTTCCCTCACAAGGACTGAAAATACCCCTAATATTTAGAGTATTTCAGCATGTTTTTTGAACATATTAGCTTGTATTTACTTGATATTTGCAATGCGCATTCCCTTTATAGCATAAAAGGGCACCATAGAGTGATTTTTATTTGTAGGGGGCGAAATGGGACAAAAAGGGATAAAAGTGGTACCTATCAAACGACAACAGATAGAAACACGAAATTTGGCGTGTACATTCTTCTAATAGAGTAGATACATAATATATAAGTATATTTTCTAAATTTGTACTTTTAAGGGGTAAATGGGGATATAGGGATAAAAATAGTACCAACCTAACGGCTGCACCTAGAATAATGAAATTCGATATATACATTCCTCTGATTGCGTAGACACGTAAAATAAAAGAACTTTCCAAAATTCGTACTTTTTGGGGTTCAAATTGAAAAAGGGATAAAAATAGTACCTACCAAATGACAGCAGCTAGAATCATGAAATTCTGAGTAGACATTCCTCTGACTGCGTAGACACGAAAAATAAAACGTTTTTTCCAAGGGATACAATGGCTACAGGGGATAAAAATAGTACCAACTAAACGAATACAGCTAGAATGATGAAATTCCGTGTGTACATCCCTCTAATTGTGTAGATACGTAAAATAAAGAGATTTTAGATAGTCGTACTCTTGAGGGGGCAAAATTGGAAAAAGGGGATAAAAATGGTACCAACAAAATGGCCGCTGATAGAATCATGGAATTCGGTGTATACATTCCTCTGACTGCATAGCCACGTAAAATATTTTTTCCAAATTCGTACTTTATTTTGTTGCTTTTACGACAAAAAATGGTAGAATCATGAAGTTGTCTTGTACTGCGTACGTGAGAGATAAGGTATTTTCAAAATTTATAGTAGCTGAAAATACACTCCCTATCCCCCAATATTTAGGGTATTTATGATTGCTCCCTTATATTTACTTTATGAATTGAAATATTATTTCCTTTATATATACATAGTATACAAATATTGGTAGCCTTGGCTTATTAATTAAATTTCTGATTTTCATACAGTTAAAATTTGTTGCGGACATTCCTCTTGTAGCTTGGAAGCACCACAAAGAAAATAAAAGTTTTAGCTTGCGAAATGGGATAAAATATTGTACCAATGATACGACAACAGCTAGAATCATGAAATTCGGTGTGTACGTCCCAATAATTCGTAGACACGTAAAATAGAGAGATTTTTCGAAATTCGTACTTTTAAGGGATATAATTAAAAAGAGGGATAAAAATGGGGCCTACCAAACTGCTGAAGTTGAAATCATGAAATTCGGTGTATACATTCTAACTATGAAGACTCGAATAAAGGTTTTTTCGAAATTTGTACATTTGGTCGGGAATGAGGTGAATCGGTGGATATGGGGAATGGGGATATCTTTAAAATGTATACTTTTCTTATCACTTTGTCTGTATCTGAAAATGCTTCTTTCTAATGGCGACTGACACAATTACAGCATTTTATTTATATGTAGTAGTCGATTTTAAACAGTGCGCATAAGTACACATTATAGTTTGAAATAGTAAACAATTATAGTAAATGTGCATAAAAATATCACAATTTTCGTAATATGGTACTGTGCCTCTATGTAAAGTCGACATCCTTTAATCTGTTGGTAATACTGTGGAATGCACTCCGTGGTGGAGGATATATAAGATTCGGCCCGGCCGAACTTAACGCCTTCTTACTTGTTTTCTCTCTTTTTGGAATATATCCCTTAAAAGTACGAATTTCGAAAAATCCCTCTATTTTACGTGTTTATGCAATTAGAGGGATGTACACACCGAATTTGATTATTCTAGCTGTTGTCGTATCATTGGTACCATATTTTATTCCATTTCGCCCGCTAAAACATTTATTTTCTTTGTGGTGCTTCCAAGCTACAAGAGGAATGTCCGCAACAAATTTCAAATGTATGAAAATCAGAAATTTCATTAATCAGCCAAGGCTACCAATATTTTTATTCTATGTATATATATAATGGAAATAATACTTCAATTCATAAAGTAAATATAAGGCAGCAATCATAAATACCCTAAATATTGGAGGATAGAGAGTGTATTTTCAGCTGCAGTCCTTTGGTTGGTTGTAATTCCATCTATTTTAAATTCAAAAGTATACATTTTGAAAATACCTTATCTCTCACGTACGCAGTATAAGACAACTTCATGTTTCTACCAATTTTTGTCGTAAAAGCAACAAAATAAAGTACGAATTTGGAAAAAAATATTTTACGTGGCTATGCACTCAGAGGAATGTATGTACCCAATTCCATGATACTATCTGCGGCCATTTTGTTGGTACCATTTTTATCCCCTTTTTCGCATTTTACTCCTTAAAAGTACGACTTTCGAAAATTTCATCATTCTAGCTGTAGCCTTTTAGTTGGTACCATTTTTATCCCTCTGTTCCCATTGAATTCCTTAAAAGTACGAATTTGAAAAAACGTTTTTTTCGTGTCACTCAGTCAGAGGAATGTATACCGTGAATTGCATGGTTCTAGCTGCATCCATTTGTTTGGTACAATTTTTATCCCCTTTTTCCTAAAAGTACGAATTTCGAAAATTTCCTTTATTTGATGTGTGTACACAATCAGAGGAATATATACACCGAATTTCATTATTCTAGGTGCAGCCGTTTGGTTGGTACTATTTTTATCCCTCTATCCTCATTTAACCCCTTAAAAGTACAAATTTAGAAAAAATACTTGTATATTATGTATCTACTCTATTAGAGGAATGTACACGCCAAATTTCGTGTTTCTATCTGTTGTCGTTTGATAGGTACGATTTTTATCCCTTTTTGTCCCATTTCGCCCCCTACAAATAAAAATCACTTAATGGTGCCCGTTTATGCTATAAAGGGAATGCGCATTGCAAATATCAACTAAATACAAGCTAATATGTTCATAAAACACGCTGAAATACTCTAAATATTAGGGGTATTTTCAGTCCTTGTGAGGGAAAATATTTTTCCCTCTGGGCCGATTTCGTCCACTTTCAATCCGAACCGATCTACAACCATAAGACACATTTAGGAAAAGTTTGAACCTTCTAGCTCATTTCGTTCGGCCGCTATCGTGCTTTCAACAGACAGACAGACAGACGGACATGGCTATATCGTCTTAGAATTTTACCACGACCCAGAATATATATACTTTATGGTGTCTCCGATGAATATTTCAAGGTATTTCCTGGAGGTGGAGGGTATAAAAATCACTTTATGGTGCACGTTTTTGCTATAAGGGGAAAGCGCATACAAAACATCAAGCAGGCATATTCAAAAATAATGATGAAATCATGTAAATATTAGGGGTATTTTCAGTCCTTGTGAGGAAAAAATATTCCCCTGTAGACCGCTTTCGCCCATATGTACATAGCAGGTCAATATTTCAAGGTATTACAAACGGTATGACAAAGATAGTATTTCCCCATCACAGGATGGGGTGGAGGTTATAAAAATAATATCACTTCCCAGAGTTTTCTACTTCATTCTTTTTTGAAGCATAGTGGAATGCACTACATGGTACACTTAACGCCGTTTTTACTTGTTTTTTTCCTAATAACTTCTTCATTTTAAAACACTTTTATAATTTTCATTCACTTTTTTGCTAGCCTCGAGCCACTGTGCTGAGCTTTAGCCATATCGGTGGTAGTCATTCACACCAAGCGGTCTTAGGAATTGTTTGATTTGCTTAAACGTGCAGTACGAATGCAGACAGCGGATTGAATTGTCTTTTGGATGGTAGCACTCAGTGATGCTAGGTGACTACCCTCGCTGCCACTGCGCTGGCCGCATGAGCGCAGTCAATCGAGTGAATGAGCGAGCACACCAGCGATCAATCGATCGATCGGTCCACTGGTTAATTTTAACGAACACGCCCGCAAATGTTTTAAACAATCAATTGTAAACATTGGAAATATGTTTTAATTATTGCGTTTTTGGTTTTGTCGATATTCCCCACCCCCTCCCTGCCACTGATTTTGGCTAATTATGGCCAGCGACGAGATGGTGTTAAAAATGTTTAGCACGTTCTTTGGACACAACAGCAGCCAAATGCGCGCTGAATGACCATTTCGGTGGTAACGGCCAATCGGAGAAGAAATACCAGCAACAACAACAAAAATAGAAAACATGATTGATTTTTGTCATGACTTGGCGGTAAATATTTGCTGAACTTTTTGATCGCCCAAAAATAATGAAAGCCACCGCCACCGCCAACTATAACGTCATCGTCATCAACATGAATAAAAATGCGGCGAGGGGTTTGGGGCTAAAGAGTCTTTGGCTTGACTTTAGACGTCCTATTGAGATATATGATGATGTCACGGGACCATTGAGCTGCATGTGACCCAGGAATGGGTCTATGAGGACTTAAAGTGGATGTTTGCCGGCCCCTTTACATGGACTCTTCACATGCAGCCAAATATTTTTGTCTTTTGTGAGAAATCTAATTTGTTGTCTCCAAATTACCGACTGCATCATAATTATGAGAACTTTCTTATGAAATCGTTATATTCCGTCATCTTGATTTGAAATTCAATTTGACATTTTTCAGGCTGATTCTTGCAGATATCATTACAAAACCACCATTCTATGCAAATTCGGCATTTGCATCATATTACACTCGCAGTGAGCCGCCGCCATCTACATCTACAAGATTTGTTAACAAGTTTTTCATACATTTTTTGTTGTTTTATTTTTTATAATCCCAACAGCGAAAATCATAAAAGTTCACTACGAGCAGATCGCATAAAATTATGCAAGTAAATTTTTAGTAGAGTCATTTACAAATTAAAAACGACAACTCTGTAAACCTCTGTCCATTACGGGCATGACAGTGAACTCGTGCTGGCCGCCAGGCTCCAAAATCGAGACCACAAACCAAGAGCGCCAAAAGCCTACAAAAACACACACAAACATTAACTGGCATCAGCAGCGCTAGCTTGCTAATCCCAATAGCAAACCGTGACTAAATTTCATTTTTTATTAGGATTTTTACGGTCTTTACCGTAAAAATGCCAGGAGAGTAGCAGGGCTTACATCTAAATGCTAGCGTATCTACTCCAGCCAGCAAATTGTTTCTATTGTTGAGGGAAAAAAACAATAATCACAATCTTTTAGGGGGTCATTATTATGAAAATGACCAATATTATGACGTGAACATCGTAGGACAAGTCATTTGCCAATCAACAACAGTTGCCGGGAATGAATTTGTTTGCATTCGCAGGGCATTGGAAAATTGCCAACGACAGTGGAGGTGGTGATTAAGTCCACTGGGGGGGGGGTTAACTTTTTGGATTTGAAAAATGATCAAGTTTATGAGACGGTAATGGAAACTAGGAAAACACGTCGTAAGAGTGCCTCAAACAACATGGTGTTAACAATTGTATTAGTGCGGTCACAGTTGGTAAATGGGGGCAGGTTCAATAAATACAAAAAAAGATAATCGATTAATGGAATTGGGCCCTAGGGACCCGAAAAATTGACTTCTCATACTATTGCGGGTATTGGATACCATATATTAAAAAATATTTGTATGTCTCTGGATTCATTAGGCCTCTAGAGGCGTTCTGAGTGTGGGCACTCAAATGAAGGGAAACTTTGAAACAATGATGATCTTATGACTTTTATTGGAATTTTAATTGTAATTGGATGTACATATAAGACCAAGAATCGATCCCAGACCTATGCAACAAAAACTCGTTCTCTCTTTGTCGATCTACAAATTAGTTCAAAGACATTTTAAGATTTTTCGACTCCAGTAGAACTAGATGGATTCGCTAGCAAACAGAAAAGGATGCACACAACAATTGTTAGCTTTTAGAGGAACAAGATGCACCCAGTACATGCCGTGCTTTGTCAAAGATTTGTTGGATCCATACATGGGAACTGGAAATGAGACTGTGGATAACTTTTTTACGACTCTGTCGTTGGCTGAGAAAATGTGTTGATGAAAATTGGCTGTAAATGATATTTGCATGACGAATTTAAGCCCTCAACAATCCGATATATTGCTCCCATCTCATTGGGCTTGTCCAAAATGTGATCATGGTGTTATATGTCCCCTCCAAAATTAAGCTGTGCTTTTATTTTTAAAAGAAACCAGAGATAATAATGTTGTAAGACCAAGGGCGGTGTAGACACCATGGACAAAATGCTGTCTCGATACACCTGCAAAAGAGGAACATTATGGAAAATAATACCGAAAGTCACTGCGAGAGCTGTTCCAAAATCGCGCATGTTCTCGGTAGATTTTACTTCAATTAGCATGCATTCAAGTATTTTGGGGGGTATGCTTATTATACCCTACACCACTTCGTGGACTAGGGTATTATAAGTTATTTTCGCGCCAAATGTTTGTAACACAATGAAATAATAGAGCTAGACCCACCTTTAAGCATACCGATCGGCTTAGAATCACCAGCTGAGTCGATTTAACGATGTCTGTCTGTCCGTCCGTCCGTCCGTTCGTCTTCTGTCCATCTAAGCTTGTTCGCACTCTACAGGTCGCAATTGTTGTCCGATTGTCATGAAACTTGGCAGAAGTTATTTTTTTCTGGCCAAGGACCATCGATATTGAACTTGGAGGAAATCGGTTCAGATTTAGATATAGCCCCCATACAAATGTTGCTCTCGATTTTACTCCTGCCGCCCTATAAAGCATATATAGTACCCGATTTTCTTCTTATTTGGCTTAACACCTTATAATCAAACTAGAAATACCTGTGGCGAAAGCGGGTTAGATCGGTTCAGATTTAGATATAACACCCATACAAATGTCGCTCCCGATTTCACTTTTTCCGCTTTAGAAACCACATATTGTACCCGATTTTCTTTAAATTTTGCACAACATTTTATAAACGAACTAGGCACATCTATGCTGAAACTGGGTAAGATCGGTTCAGATTTAGATATAGCCCCAAAACAAATGTCGCTCCCTATTTCACTTTTTCCGCTCTAAAATCCACATCTTATAATCCAACTTAAAACACCTATGGTGAAAGTGGCTAAGATCGGTTCAGATTTATATATAGCCCCCATAAAAATGTCGCTCCAGATTTGACATTTGCCGCTCTAGAAACCACATCTTGCACCCGATTTTCTTTAAATTTGGCACAACATCTTATAATCCAACTAGAAACACCTATGCTGAAATTGGTTACGATCGGTTCAGATTTAGATATAGCACCCATTTCACTTTTTCCGCTTTAGAAACCACATATTATACCCGATTTTCTGTAAAATTGGCACAACATTTTATAACCGAACTAGAAACACCTATGCTGAAAGTGGGTATGATCGGTTCAGATTTAAATATAGCACCCATACAAATGTCGCTCCCCATTTCACTTTTTCCGCTTTAGAAACCGTACCCGTTTTTCTTTAAAATTGGCACAACATCTTATAATCCAACTAAAAAACCTATGGTGAAAGTGGGTAAGATCGGTTCAGATTTAGATATCGACCTCATACAAATGTTGCTCCCGAATGTTTAACCGATTTTGACCAAACTTTACACATTATATTTCACCAATAAACATACACGGTGAAAGTGGGTCACATCGTTCCAGGTTTCAATATACCCCCATACAAATGTCCTTTCCGATTTAACATTTTTTGTTAAACATACATTTACAGATCCAAAAATCCTTCCCGATTTCATTTTTTTACCGAATTGAATTGTAATGAGATAGAAAGTACGTCGTTAGCCTTTCCTTGCTTGTTTGGGAGATGCCCATATGTCCATACTTTGGTATAACCCAAATTGGATCCCATTCTGATCTATTACAGCTCTAGAAACTACATCTTACATCGGATCTTCATCAAATTTTGCAGATCATGATATTTTTCAACCAGGAATACCTACCGTGAATGAGAAATATATAGGCCCAAGTTTTGGACCAGGCCCAAAATGTAGTTATAGGCCCCTTTTGAAATGTCGGTCGAATTCATCCTATTACTACTGTATAATTTGTATTTGTCTGTCGGATAATTGGATCAATTACCATATTATTAACCATATTCGTTAAATATGACTAAAGATGAATTTTTAGTAACTGTATAATATATATGAACTACATAAAATTGCTCCCATGAAATAAATGGGTTTAGTAATCAAAGCGAGGTACATACGCAGGGAGTGGTGTAGGGTATTATATAGTCGGCCCCGCCGACTTTAGCCTTTCCTTAATTGTTTTAAATTTATACTTTTAACTGAAATATAGAAATTTAAACCAAATTAAAAAATTTTACATTTAAGGAAAATTGGCACAAAAAGGGATAAAAGTGGTACCAACCAAAATTTCGTGATGTATATTTTTCTGAGTACGTAGAAAAAATTAATTTTTCATGCTGCGCAAAAAGAGTTAAAATGTTACCCACCAAAAATGGAACCAACTTAAATGATTTTTACGAAATTTGTACTCCTAAGGAAGAGCGATACAAAAAGGGGATAAAAATGGTACCTACCAAAATGTTGAAGCTGGGATGAATCTAAATGGATTTTTCGAAAAATCTCCATTTAAGGGAATAGGAACACAAGGGATAAATATTGTGCAATCAAAAGTGTGGCAAATATAATCGCCAATATCGGTGTGTACATTACTCTGACTACGTAGACGCACAATATAAATGTATTTTTCGAAATTTATAGTTCTAAGGGGGAAGCAGGATATAAAGGGATATCACTTTCAGAAAAATACAAAATGGTTAATATCGAGACAAAATGTTGAAAATAGCACCTTATTAGTATAGATACTGGTGAACGTGAAAATTTTCCAGTTGCCAAGAAGCGGGTATTTGATAGTGATTTAATAAAAACTCCAACAGTTCCGCTTGGCTTTAACGGATAGCGGCAGCTTTTTAAATTTTTATAATAATAATAATGACTTATTTATATACATAGTTCTAATGCAAATGGCCATGTTTGTTATTCAAGATCTTAAGATAATGAAAGTTTTTTTTTGCAGAACCTTAGTGTCGAGGCATGTTTTGTGATTGTTTGCACATTTTGTTTTTCCTCTGATCTAGTTTCGTGAGAGCCAAATAAAAAATGTTTTATGATTGCGACTCTATTGATTGCAGCCATTAACAAACGGCCATAAATGCAGTACATTATTCAATAATAATCCATTTAATGAATTTTAGAAGTTTATTTGAAAATGAGCAAGCAGACAACGAGAAACGTGAACGATCCGATAGATAGACAGACACCTTCACTTTTAAAGTGTTTTTGTTTCGCCTTTTTGATTCGCTCTTCGATGTTGGCTTAAAACTCTATTAACTATTACTTAATTTATCGACATGCAGCTCCGAAAAGCAGGCAGGCAGACAGACAAGACGGAGGGACAAACGGACGGACGGACTTGGCGGGCAATGGACGGGCGTATCGACAACATAATGCTGTATAAACATTCAAATTAACAAAAAATTTAAACAGTTTTCAACAAATCATAAAAAGAACGGAAAGTACGCCCACACCCATTCACAACAACCACAACAACAACCGAAGAAACAAAAACAATAGCGCTCACACAAATCAACAACGTAAAAGTACATTTGAAATAACAAATTTTTATTTTATTTTATTTAAACAACAACGAGAGTATTTTTTTCATATAAATCACAATTTATTTTGTCCGAACACAACAACAGCCAAAAACAAAGAGATCGTCGCTGGAAATTGGAGCATTAAACTCCCGCCCCTCCGTAAGCATGGTCATGGAGGAAAGAGCAGCGGAGTTACACAAAATGCAAAACGTGTTACCGGAACACCCCAAAAAATACATGGCATGGCATGGCGCAGCGAAAAAATCTCAAAAATAAATCACGATTTTATGCAAAACCCCAAGTGGTTCGGAATGGAATAAGAGTGCTCTGTCCTGGCGTGGCCAGGCCATTTAAAACGCGAAATTAGCGTTTCTTTATTAGATTTTGTTTCCTTCGGCTGCGCCATGATATTAATTGCGACCTAAAGTTGTTTAGTCATTTACTGGTTGTAATGCCAAATGGGAAGTATTTTTTTCAACCAGCGGGTATAAATTGTCATGTAAAGTTGTCAATAGCAATTGCATGCGGGTCTCGTCAACAAAACGCCCACAAGTACGGGCACAAATTGGGTGGCGCATGGCCAACCTTTTGGGCGTCAATGGGGGGAAAGAAGGGTTAATGATGTTGATCTTATATTGGACAGTTTAGTGAAATACAATATTTTTTCTGATATAATTAACAATGCTATCGAACGGGATTTGTTAAAATCATTTTAACAAATATTTTCAGAGAATATTTTTATACAGTAACAAATTTAACACTGAAAAAATTTCACATATAACGCATATATAAATTTGATAAAATGTAAATATATACTAAATATAATATATACACAAGCGCCACTGACTAGTTATCCCCACACAAGATATGAAATATGTATATTAGAGCGTACCAGGTTACAAGTAAAAAAAAAAAAGTTCGCCGTACACCTTCGAATATGAAGTATTATTGAAAGGTAGTTTCAAAAAATTTTTTTTTATTTTTTTATGCCGAACGTAGGGGTCGCGCTTTTACATTTTTCTATATAACTTCTGCATTTATAAACGGATTTTAAAGTGTGATACATCGATGTTTTTGTCCGATTTTTTTGTCTTTGAAGTCATTGAGCTCAAACATGATTCATGATTTTATGCGAGCTTTAATTTTCGATTATTAGAGTGGTACATTAGGGTAGTAGCAACTGAGAAATGATGGGTAAGTACCAGAAGGGGGTGCTTGAGCTCAATGACTTCAAAGACAAAAAAATCGGCCTCGTCGAGACAAAAACATCGATGTATCACACTTTAAAATCCGCTTATAAATACAAGTTATATAGAAAAATGTAAAAGCGCGACCCCTACGTTCGGCATAAAAAAATAAAAATTTTTTTTTTGAAACTACCTTTCAATAATACTTCATATTCGAAGGTGTACGGCGAACTTTTTTTTTGAGGTACGCCCTAATGTATATGGTCAAAGTTGAGTGTGTTTCATCTCCTTTCCAATATCAAACACAAAATTTCCTTCGTAAGAAGAATAACCTTCATCGAATATCTGGCAATCGTATGTATTCAAAACACACAAGAAATCGCTCAATAATCAACCTACACATTCACAATTGGGCCAGACCTAAAATTGTTTTGCTCGTGTTGCAAAACGTTTCAAAATTATCTTAATAGTTGTATTTTATCTTATTTAATTTAATAATTATAACCAAAAAATATAAAACATAAATCAGGTACTCTGAGTGAGCTAAAATCATGAAATTTTGGGTTAACATTTCTATAAGAGAAGATAAGGGGTTTGTTTTGAAATTTAAAGTGGTAAAATGGGGAAAAAGAGATAAAAATAGTACCATAACCATGAGAAAAAGGTTGCAACTAGCATCTTGAATTTTAGTACGTCTAATCCTCTTATAGATTGAAGTCTCATGTAAAAGGACTTTTACAAAATTCGTACTTCCAAGACGAAACCGGACGAAAAGGGATAAAAATAGTACCAATGAAACGACTGAAGTTGGAATCGATACTTCTGACTATGTAGACGAGAAACATAAATGGTACTTTTTTGTACTTTTAAGAGTGGGACTGGTACCAACCCAAGTGATGCAGCTAGAATCGTGAAATTTGGTGTATATATTCGTCAGATTACGTAGGGCCGTGAGCAGGATTTTGCCCTTGGTGATTTCCATCTAGTCTAACAAAAAACAAGTAAAGAAAGGCTAAAGTCGGGCGGGCCGACTATATGACTCACACCACTTTCTATCCGAATACAATTCAATTCGGTAATAAAGTGAAAACAAGAAGGATTTTTGTATCCTGTAAATGTATGTGTTTGACAAATATGCTAAATCAGAAAGGATATTTGTATGGGGGTATATTGAAACCTGGAACGAAATAGGTGAAATATAATATGTATAGTTTGTGCAAAATCGGCTAAACAGTTGGGAGCAACATTTGTATTGGGGCTATATCTAAATCTGAACCGATATAGCATACTTTCACCATAAGTGTTTTTAGTTATATTATAAAATGATGTGCCAAATTTAAAGAAAATCGGGTACAATACGTGTTTTGTATCTTTCTGCGATCTTACCCACTTTCTGCATAGGCGTTTCTAGTTTGACTATAAGATGTGTGGAAAATGTCAAATCATGAGCGACATTTGTATGGGGGCTATATCTAAATCTGAACCGATCATACCCACTTTCAGCATAGGTGTTTCTAGTTCGATTATAAAATGTTGTGCCAATTTTAAAGAAAATCGGGTATAATATGTGGTTTCTAAAGCGGAAAAAGTGAAATAGGTAGCGACATTTGTATGGGAGCTATATCTAAATCTGAACCGATCTTACCCACTTTCTGCATAGGTGTTTCTACTTTGACTATAAGATGATGTGCCAAATGTAAAGAAAATCGGGTACAATATGTGGTTTCTAAAGCGGAGAAAGTCAAATCGGGAGCGACATTTGTATGGAGGCTATATCTAAATCTGAACCGATCTTACCCAATTTCTGCATAGGTGTTTCTAGTTGAATTATAAGATGTTGTACCAAATTTAAAGAAAATCGGATACAATATGTGGATTTTAGAGCGGAAAAAGTGAAATCGGGAGCGACATTTGTATGGGGGCTATATCTAAATCTGAACCGATCTTACCCAATTTCTGCATAGATGTTTCTAGTTGGATTATAAGATGTTGTACCAAATTTAAAGAAAATCGGGTACAATATGCGGTTTCTAGAGCGGAAAATGTCAAATCGGGAGTGACATTTGTATGAGGGCTATATCTAAATCTGAACCGATCTTATCCAGTTTTTGCACAAGAGTTTCTAAAGGGTGATTTTTTAAGAGCTTGATAACTTTTTTTTAAAAAAAAACGCATAAAATTTGCAAAATCTCATCGGTTCTTTATTTGAAACGTTAGATTGGTCCATGACATTTACTTTTTGAAGATAATTTCATTTAAATGTTGACCGCGGCTGCGTCTTAGGTGGTCCATCCGCTTAGTCCAATTTTGGCATTTCCACGTTTTTGAGTAACAGAGACCCAATTGGTGCGAACGGCGACGAATCGAAAATTGGTGGTCATCATTAACACTGGCCGATACAGCTGCGATATTTTCTTCAGTTCGCACTCTACGTAAGCGTGTTGGTGGTTTAATGTCCAACAATGTAAATTTGGTGCGAAATTTAGTCACAATAGCCCGAATAGCCGCTTCAGTGGGTCGATTAAACTGACCATAAAATGGAAGCGCGCAATGAACTTTCTTAACAGAGCACGCATTTTGATAATAAAATTCAATAATTTTCAAGCGTTGTTCGTTTGTAAGACGATTCATGATGAAATGTCAAAGCATACTGAGCATCTTTCTCTTTGACACAATGTCTGAAATCCCACGTGATCTGTCAAATACTAATGCATGAAAATCCTAACCTCAAAAAAATCACTCTTTAGTTGGATTATAAGATGTTGTGCCACATTTAAAGAAAATCGAGTATAATATGGGGTTTCTAGAGCGGAAAAAGCCAAATCGGGAGCGACATTTGTATGGGGACTATATCTAAATCTGAACCGATCTTACCCACTTTCACCATAGGTGTTTCTAGTTGTATTATAAGATGTTGTGCCAAATTTAAAGAAAATTGGGTACACTATGTGGTTTCTAGAGCGGAAAATGTCAAATCGGGAGCAAAATTTGTGTGGGGGCTACATCTAAATCTGAACCGATTTGCCTCAAACTATGGCCAACTATATGATACCCTACAGTACTCCCTGCGTATATACTTGGTTTTGATTACTAAACCCTGGTGTTTTACGGGGGGCGATTTTATGTAGTTCATAAAATTATAAATTCATCTTCGGTCAAATGTAACGTATATGCAAAGTTGATGTTACTCATATTTATACACAAACAAAATCGTTGTGATCCTATCTCATTGTAGCTGGAAAAAATATTTTTAACGATTATTTCCATCAAGATCGGATGCTATAAGTTGAATCTAGAGCATTGTATAAACAAATCAGATAATCAGATAATAAGTGGTGGCAATGTCTTTGCGGTAGGTATTCCGAGAGTAAGTGTAACATGATCTGAAAAGTTTGACCAAGATTCTATGAAAAGTGCAGATTTTACAGCGGTAATAAGATAAATCGGAAGGATGTATGGGCCACTTTTTAATTTATTGCCCTACAAAATTTATTGTATATTAATGATATGTATAAGGAAATTCACTAAAAAATACCTGAAATCAATTTTTTTGAAATTTCATCATTTCCGAATTGGATAAAATTTTGCAAATATCTACCGTTCTTGCTGGTTATATGACATTCAAATATTTAAAAATATCTTTTAGGCTTTAATTATATATGTAGGTCTATCACACAGCAGTATTATTTTTCTTCTTACATCTATTTATCACTAAATCACAGGTGTGAATACTATAAAAATAAACTTTGTCTTGCTGAAATAGAAAATCATTTTGAAATACAATTGTAATTTCTGAGTGAGGTGATACTCTGAAATTTTTATTACTTATAGACAATTATTTAGGTAGTTTTTCTTTAATCCGGGATAACAAGCTGCGATAACAAAAAAATTAATAAAAATTTATTTTTTTTTTTCAAAATAAAAATTCTTTTTTCACATTGTCACCAACAGAAATTTTCAAAAAATTATTTTGTGTTGACTTTATTGGACTTAGCCTCGATAACCATAAGTTTGACTAACACTGGATAATTATCCAGGCTAAGTCAAAAATTTGTAACACAAAATTATTATACCCTACACCACTTCGTGGTCTAGGGTATTATAAGTTAGTTTTCCGCCAAATGTTTGTAACACCAAGAAATAATCGAGCTAGACCCACCTTTAAGTATACCGATCGGCTTAGAATCACCAGCTGAGTCGATTTAACGATGTCTGTCTGTCCGTCTGTCCGTCCGTCCGTCCGTCCGTCTGCTGTCCATCTAAGCTTGTTCGCACTCTACAGGTCGCAATTGTTGTCCGATTGTCATGAAACTTGGCAGAAGTTATTTTTTCTGGCCAAGGACCATCGGTATTGAATTTGGAGGAAATCGGTTCAGATTTAGATATAGCCCCCATACGAATGTCGCTCTCGATTTGACTTTTTCCGCTCTAAAGTCCACATCTTGTACCCGATTTCCTTTAAATTTGGCAGAACATCTTATAATCCAACTAGAAACACGTATGCAAAAATTGGGTAAGATCGGTTCAGATTTAGATATAGCCCCCATACAAATGTCGCTCCCGATTTGACATTTTCCACTTTAGAAACCACATATTGTACCCGATTTTCTTTACATTTGGTACAACATCTTATAATCCAACTAGAAACACCTATGCTGAAATTGGGTAAGATCGGTTCAAATTTAGATATAGCCCCCATACAAATGTCGCTCCCGATTTGACATTTTCCGCTCTAAAAACGACATATTGTACCCGATTTTCTTTAAATTATGCAGAACATCTTATAATCGAACTAGAAACACGTATGCAAAAATTGGGTAAGATCGGTTCAGATTTAGATATTGCCCCCATACAAATGTCGCTCCCGATTTGACATTTTCCACTTTAGAAACCACATATTGTACCCGATTTTCTTTACATTTGGCACAATATTTTATAATCCAACTAGAAACACCTTTGCAGAAAGTGGGTAAGATCTGTTCAGATTTAGATATAGCCCCCATACAAATGTCGCTCCCGATTTGACCTTTTCCGCTCTAGAAACCACATATTGTACCCGATTTTCTTTAAATTTGGCACAGCATCTTATAATCCAGCTAGAAACACGTATGCAAAAATTGGGTAAGATCGGTTCAGATTTAGATATAGCCCAATACAAATGTCGCTCCCGATTTGACATTTTCCGCTCTAGAAAAGACATATTGTACCCGATTTTCTTTACATTTTGCAGAACATCTTATAATGCAACTAGAAACACGTATGCAAAAATTGGGTAAGATCGGTTCAGATTTAGATATAGCCCCCATACAAATGTCGCTCCCGAATTCACTTTTTCCGCTTTAGAAACCACATATTGTACCCGATTTTCTTTAAAATTGGCACAACATCTTATAATCCAACTAAAAACCCTATGGTGAAAGTGGGTAAGATCGGTTTAGATTTAGATATAGCCCTCATACAAATGTTGCTCCTGAATGTTTAACCGATTTTGGCCAAATTTTACATATTATATTTCACCAATAAACAGACATGGTGAAAGCGGGTCACATCGTTCCAGGTTTCAATATACCCCCATACAAATGTCCTTTCCGATTTAAAATTTTTTGTCAAACACATACATTTACAGAATGCAAAAATCCTTCCCGATTTCACTTTTTTACCGAATTGAATTGCAATGAGAATGGTTTGGGTGATGCCCATATGTCCATACTTTGGTATGACTTTGGTTAACTACTGTATAATTTGTATTTGTCTGCCAGATAATTGGATCAATTACCATATTATTTACCATATTCGTTAAATTTGAATAAAGATGAATTTATAGCATATAAATTGTACGAATATAATTTTTATAATTTGTATGAACTACATAAAATTGCTCCCATGAAATACCTGGGTTTAGTAATCAAAGCGAGGTACATACGCAGGGAGTGGTGTAGGGTATTATATAGTCGGCCCCGCCCGACTTTAGCCTTTCCTTACTTGTTTTAATATGTATTATACACCTATACTATACGACCTTTAGGTAAGTATCATTTGAAAAAAATGTTTAATAATAATTCAAGCTCAAGGTCTGATGTTTTTTTTTTAATTTTGTTTTATTTATTCAATATTTCGTCCCTCGTTGAGAAACAGAAATTCAGAAATTCTATTTCATTAAAAACAATGAAAAACATACAAACAATAATTTCACTTCGTCAAAATACGTATGGTCATAAACTTACGAAAATTTTTTACAAAAAATTAAACAAAACATCAAAATCGTCTGTTCACGTCAACGTCATCTATTTAACTAGTTAGCTTAATTCTTATTGTCTTTAGTTTTGTTTGCCCTTCCAATATTTTTAATTTTTGTAGTCTTTTTCGTTTATATTCGTAAAGTGGAGACGAAAACCTTTCAGATACCAATATCGCTAAAATCTGAAGACGCTTTCAAAAGACCAGTGTAAAACTCTAATTACGTACTGCTTTGACCTAAAATAAATAAAATTATAAGTATACCCTCCACCTCCACGATGGGGGTATACTAACTTTATCATTCCGTTTGTAACACCTTGAGATATCGACCTGAGACCCTACTTTAGTATATATATTCTTGATCGTCATAAAATTCTAAGACGATCTAGCCATGTCCATCCGTCCGTCCGTCAGTTTAAAGCACGCTAGCATCTAAATGAAAGGAGCTAGGAGGTCCAAATTTTCCATCAATGCGTCTTATATATAGTATAGTCATAGATCGGTTGGGATTGAAACTGGGCAAAATCGGCCCAAAGGGAAAATTTTTTCCCTCACAAGGACTAAAAAGACCCATAATAACCCCTAATATTTTAGAGTATTTATGCATTTTTTTAATATGTCTGCATGTATTTACTTGATATTGGTTACGCGCATTCCCTCTATAACAAAAACGTGCACCATAAGGTGATTTTTATTCGTAGGGGGAGAAATGGGGCAAAAACGGATAAAAATGGTTCATATTAAACGATTCTCTGATTGAGTAGATACAAAGTTTTTTTCCCAAATTCGTACTGTAAAGGGATACAATGGGTACATAGGTATAAAAATAGTACCAACTAAACAACTACAGCTAGAATGATGAAATTCGGTGTGTACATCCCTCTAATTGTGTAGACACGTACAACGAAGAGATTTTAGAAAGTCGTACTCTTAAGGAGGTAAAATGGAAGAAGGGGATAAAAATGGTACCAACCAAGTGGCAATAGCTAGAAGCATGGAATTCGGTGTAGACATTCCTCTGACTGCATAGACACGCAAAATAAAAAGATTTTTCCAAAATCGTACTTTTTCTTTTACGACAAAAATTTGTTGAATCATGAAGTTAGGTTATTTTGTACTATGTACGTGAGATAATGGAGTTTCAAATTTTGTACTTTTGGATTTAAAATAGAATGGAAATACAACCAACTGTAGCACCCACTATCTACCAATATTTACGGTATTTAGGCTTTTGAAGTATTATTTGGCTTGAAGTATTTATTATTTCGATATGTAAACGTATTGGTATAAGCTTGCCTTATAAGCATGGTTTGAAATAATAAAAATATTATATTTATTTATAAAATTATTTTTTCAATTTTTGGTTTGGCTATATTAAAAAATATATATTTTGTTGTAAAGAGTGATTTTTTTGAGGTTAGGATTTTCATGCATTAGTATTTGACAGATCACGTGGGATTTCAGACATGGTGTCAAAGAGAAAGATGCTCAGTATGCTTTGACATTTCATCATGAATCGTCTTACAAACGAACAACGCTTGCAAATTATTGAATTTTATTATCAAAATGCGTGCTCTGTTAAGAAAGTTCATTGCGCGCTTCCATTTTATGGTCAGTTTAATCGACCCACTGAAGCGGCTATTCGGGCTATTGTGACTAAATTTCACACCAAATTTACATTGTTGGACATTAAACCACCAACACGCTTACGTAGAGTGCGAACTGAAGAAAATATCGCAGCTGTATCGGCCAGTGTTAATGATGACCACCAATTTTCGATTCGTCGCCGTTCGCACCAATTGGGTCTCTGTTACTCAAAAACGTGGAAATGCCAAAATTGGACTAAGCGGATGGACCACCTAAGACGCAGCCGCGGCCAACATTTAAATGAAATTATCTTCAAAA
The DNA here is from genome assembly GCA_947397865.1 of Polietes domitor. Classification (NCBI taxonomy): domain Eukaryota; kingdom Metazoa; phylum Arthropoda; class Insecta; order Diptera; family Muscidae; genus Polietes; species Polietes domitor. The sequence continues at coordinate 63,207,820 of OX377622.1, forward strand.
AGTAAATGTCATGGACCAATCTAACGTTTCAAATAAAGAACCGATGAGATTTTGCAAATTTTATGCGTTTTTTTTTTAAAAAAAGTTATCAAGCTCTTAAAAAATCACCCTTTAATATTACTGCACTTCTACGAAAATCGGCAGCCTCAGTGGAATTCAATCCATGGTGGAGGGTATATAAAGTTCGGCCCGGCCGAACTTTACACCGTTTTTACTTGTTTTTCGTCTACGGCGGTCTTTTGTGATTTAAAATATATTTTGAAAACATGACACGGTTTATAATTTCTCTATATATTCTGCTTGCTCATACTCATCTTCAGAAGTGTCCATCTATTTCGTCACTCAAAGTCTCTAGATGTTCTCTCTTTGATTTTAGAGGCAAAATATACTCCAGATTATCCGAGTATACAGTTAGTTCATCAACTGTAAATAGTTCCAAACTTTTTACTGGCACTTTTTTAAAGTCTCTTTTTGTTTAGACCTCATAATTACATTTAAATTAACGTACAGACAAGTGCAAAAACTCTTAAGATTATTGATTGATTGTATTGATCATCCTATGCAAAAGAAAAACATTCTTATATAAAACATAGTGAATTGATCAAAAAAACAAGAAAAAATTCACATATAGTTAAATGAAATTATAAAAGGAGCTTTACACAAAACACCAAAAGATTAAGAAAACAAAAAATAAACTAGAAATAAAATATGTATAATTAAATAAGCAGAAGTAAGTCAGAACGAAGTCAACAAATTAAACGTTAAAAAGTAAGAAAAGAAAAATAAATAAAAAAGGTATACAATACGTAAGCCATAAATAACTAGATGACGGATTTTATACAAATACAATTTTTAAACCATACTTAAATAAAATATGCCTAACGTAATGCAAAATATGATAACATAAAATTGCTTATATCGATTATTTAAATATTTTTCTTAAGAAAATCACTTATGTGAAATCGACATTCGATTATAAGCATCCGTTCAAACTATGATTTTTCATAAAAATCCACTGTCTATAAATAACAAAGTACAAACAACTAAGGAAAGGCTAAAGTCGGGCGGGCCGACTATATAATACCCTACACCACTCCCTCGCTTTGATTACTAAACCCAGGTATTTCATGGGAGCAATTTTATGTATGTTTTATATGAAAAAAAAAATATACAGTTACTATAAATTCATCTTTTGTCATATTTAACGAATATGGTTAATAATATGGTAATTGATCCAATTATCCGACAGACAAATACAAATTATACAGTAGTAATAGGACAGACATTTCAAAAGGTGGCCGATAACAACATTCTGGGCCAGGTCCAAAACATGGGCCTATATATTTCTCATTCACTGTAGGTATTCCTAGTTGAAAAATATCATGATCTGCAAAATTTGATGAAGATCCGATGTAAGATGTAGTTTCTAGAGCTGTAATAGATCAGAATGGGGCCCCATTTGATCTATCCCAAACAAGAAGGAAGGGCTAAAGACGGACTTTCTATCTAATTACAATTCAATTCGGTAAAAAGTGAAATCGGGAAGGATTTTTTCATCCTGTAAATATATGTGTTTGACAAAAAATGTTAAATCTGAAAGGACATTTGTATGAAACCTGGAACGATGTGACCCGCTTTTGCCATGTATGTTTTTTGGTGAAATATAATATGTAAAGTTTGGCAAAATCTGTTAAACATTCGGGAGCAACATTTGTATGAGTGCTATATCTAAATCTGAACCGATCTTACCCACTTACACCACAAGTGTTTTAAGTTGGATTATAAGATGTTGTGTCAATTTTAAAGAAAATCGGGTACAATATGTGGTTTCTAGAGCGAAAGAGGTCAAATCGGGAGCGACATTTGTATGGGGGCTATATCTAAATCTGAACAGATCTTACCCACTTTCTGCATAGGTGTTTCTAGTTCGATTATAAAATGTTGTGCCAATTTTAAAGAAAATCGGGTATAACATGTGGTTTCTAAAGCGGAAAAAGTGAAATAGGGAGCGACATTTGTATGGGAGCTATATCTAAATCTGAACCGATCTTACCCAATTTCTGCATAGGTGTTTCTAGTTGGATTATAAGATGTTGTACCAAATTTAAAGAAAAGCGGGTACAATATGTGGTTTCTAGAGCGGAAAATGTCAAATCGGGAGCGACATTTGTATGGGGGCTATATCTAAATCTGAACCGATTTCCTCCAAATTCAATACGGGAGCGACATTTGTATGGGGGCTATATCTAAATCTGAACCGATTTCCTCCAAATTCAATACCGATGGTCCTTGGCCAAAAAAGTCACTTTCGCCAAATTTCATGTCAATCGGACAACAATTGCGACCTGTAGAGTGCGAACAAGCTTAGATGGACAGCAGACGGACGGACCGACAGACGGACACACAGACATCGTTAAATCGACTCAGCTGGTGATTCAAAGTCGATCGGTATACTTAAAGGTGGGTCTAGCTTGATTATTTCTTGGTGTTACAAACATTTGGCGCGAAACTAACTTATAATACCCTAGTCCACGAAGTGGTGTAGGGTATAAAAAGTTAAGAATGATCATGCCCTAAAATGATTATGTAGTTTAGATTTGAATTGCCTTTCGGTGGATATTATTTAAATATTGGACTCAACCCATTAGGATTGGATTTTTAATAAAAAAAAATTAAGAATAAAATCTGTGGATGTAGTTTCAAGTTTAGGTCACCAAAATGGTTTTAAACTTAATAATTTGTTGATTCTTCTTTCGGGCCATATTATAATTTTATAATTCCAACAATACTTACTACCTTGGCAACACTTATGTTTGTTTTTTTTTGTCTTTTAGAGGCTCCTAGAAATTTCAATAGCATATCTTTTGTAACATTAAAAATAAATCTGTGTCAAATTGTTATAAATTGCTCTTTTTGCTGCAAGAAAGTATTTTAATATGCTAAGTGTTCCTCACAGTAGCGTTGGTTTTATCAAATTCACTTTGAAGTGTTAAGTTTTGTGCATGAATCAACCTACTACACAGATACAGAAACTATCAATCCCAAAAAATCACTATTTTATTGATGACTAAATTGAAGCCGGATTTGAATTTAATTACACCTTTAAGTTTCTATTGTCTCAGTGGACAATGGGCGCTGTAAAAAATATTATTCTTAAAGCGGTGGAGGGGGGAGGAAAAAATAAGAAATCACTAAACAATTCACATAATTACCCGTAACTCATACCGATTTCATAAATAAAAGCGGTGGGTGTGTGATTTATATCATTCGTATGTGCACTCGTATTTGTATTTGTAGCGAATTGCCAACATAATTAACTCTCCGTTTGCGCAATCGCAAGCATTTTAAAATGTAGGGTTTGCATTTTTACATACTTTTCATTTGTTGGGAAATCACCAAAAATAATGGTGGTGATGTATAATGACACTTTATTTCATTTAAATCAAAATATCTTACTGAAAAGGGTGTTACTATAAAAAAAAGCAAAACTATATAAAAAAAAGCAAATTTAAAACATGTCATCATTAATTTCGTGAAAAAAACTGAGAAAAGTTATGAAAATATATAAGTTTACAGAATTTTACAATTATTTCAAGGTAGCGTAAAATCACCAAAGGCTCACCATTTTTATTTCGAATACTGTAGCTGCCAACGATAGTACGCAACAAACAAAATGGGAAACGAGGGATAAACGGCGGAAGGTGAAATCATGAAATTCGGTGTATTTATCCATTCCTCTGACTCTGTACTCTTGTAAAATAAATTTTTTTGAAATTTGTAATTTTGGAGGGAAATTTGACAAAAGGGGATAAAAAATGGTTCCAAACAAATGGTTGCAGCTAGAATCATAAAATGCAGTGTACACACTGACTGCGAAGACGAAGGATTCTTCCAAATGCGTGGATTTTTTTAATAGTATGTAAGTATCGCAATATGGATACAAAATATCATAATTGTGTATGCAATCCATGGTGGAGGGCATATACGATTCGGGACAACCCAACATAACCCTGGCGAAATAACCATATTTAATATACGTTACAACTAAACGAGTGTTGATCGTTGAATCGACTAAAGTTAGTACTCTAGTGTTAACTCCCTTTTTGCTACAACTACATTCTATGGGTAAGTTTTATAATGTTTTAGTAAAAATTTTGTTTTGTCCGCCTTTATTCATAAAAATATGTGTACTTCTACACTTATTCGTAGATTTTCCTCAAATAGGCCTTGCTTCCTTCGTTTATATACTAGAAAATAACCAAATATTTGATTGACCATTAAAAAACAAATAAGGAAAGGCAAAAGTCGGACGGGGCCGACTATATAATACCCTACACCAGTGCCTGCATACCTTGCTTTGATTACTAAGTCCAGGTGTTTCATGGTATTTCATTGATGTAGTTCATATAAATTATATAGTATAATAAATCTTTAGTCAAATTCAACGAATATTGTAAATAATATGGTAATTGATCCAATTTTCCGGCAGATATATCGAGTAAAGTAAATATAACATGATCTGGAAAAATTGATCAAAATCCAATGACAAATACAGATTATACAGCGGCAATGGGATGAATCGCACGGACATTTTAATGGGGCCTATAACAACACTTGGGGCGTGTACCGAAACATGGACCTATATTGTTTTCATTCACGATAGATATTCCTAGTTGATATATATCAGGATCTGCAAAATTTGATCCAGATCCGATGTAAGATGTAGTTTCTAGAGTTGTAATAGAGTAGAATGGGCCCCATTTGGGTTATACTAAAGTATGGACACATATATTTCACTTCCATAGTATGTACTCCTATAAATATGAAATAATAACAAGTAAAAAGGCGTTAAGTTCGGCCGGGCCGAATCTTATATACCCTCCACCACGGAGTGCATTCCATAGTATTACCAGCAGATTAAAAGAAAGTCGACTTTACATAGAAGCACAGTACCATATTACGAAAATTGTGATATTTTAATGCACATTACTATATTTGTTTACTATTTCAAACTATAATGTATACTTATGCGCACTGTTTAAAATCGACTACTATATATAAATAAAATGCTGAAATTGTGAAAGTGAACATGCCTAAATATTAGCCGATTGTCAGTCACCATTAGAAGGAAGCATTTCCAGATACAGACAAAGTGATAAGAAAAGTATAAATTTTAAAGATATCCCCATTCGCCCCATTCTCCGCCCAAATGTACAAATTTCGAAAAAAAAAACCTTTTTCGAGTCTTCATAGTCAGAATGTATACACCGAATTTCATGATTTCAACTTCAGCGGTTTGGTAGGTCCCATTTTTATCCCTCTTTTTAATTATATCCCTTAAAAGTACGAATTTCGAAAAATCCCTCTATTTTACGTGTAATTAGAGGGATGTACACACCGAATTTCATGATTCTAGCTGTTTTCGTATCATTGGTACCATATTTTATCCCTTTTTGACCCATTTCGCCCGCTAAAACTTTTATTTTCTTTGTGGTGCTTCCAAGCTACAAGAGGAATGTCTGCAACAAATTTTAACTGTATGAATATTTGTATACTATATATATAATGGATATAATACTTCAATTCATAAAGTATATATAAGGGAGCAATCATAAATACCCTAAATATTGGGGGATAGAGAGTGTACTTTCAGCTACAGTCGTTTGGTTGGTTGTATTTCCATCCTATTTTAATTTCAAAAGTATAAATTTTGAAAATACCTTATCTCTCACGTACGCAGTATAAGACAACTTCATGATTCTACCATTTTTTGCCGTAAAAGCAACAAAATAAAGTACGAACTTGGAAAAAACGTTTTATTTTTCGTGTCTACGCAGTCAGAAAAATGTATACTCCGAATTTCATGATTCTAGCTGCTGTCATTTGGTAGGTACTATTTTTATCCCCTTTTTCCATTTGAACCCCAAAAAGTACGAATTTTGGAAAGTTCATTTATTTTACGTGTCTACGCAATCAGAGGAATGTATATATCGAATTTCATTATTCTAGGTGCAGCCGATAAGTTGGTACTATTTTTATCCCTCTATCCCCATTTAACCCCTTAAAAGTACGAATTTAGAAAAAATACTTTTATATTATGTATGTACTCTATTAGAGGAATGTACACGCCAAATTTCGTGTTCCTATCTGTTGTCGTTTGATAGGTACCATTTTTATCAAATAAAAATAAAACCGTAATGCAAACCCTATTTAAAGCACCTTTTTGCATATTATCTACGAATATCTACAAGTAAGTATGTTTGTATGTCTCGATAAAAAACAACAATAAATTATAAGTGAACATGCAATAATTCAATTTTATTGAATACAATATTCGTATATGTCAATATGAGTGACTACCGCCTTTTCTGTTTCTTTTTTGGAATGAAATCACAATCCCAACCTTTTAGATCAACTGCAGCACAGCACCACTGGCTGGCTGATCGCTCTGATTTGTATGTGTGAATGTGTGCCGGACATACAAACATTTAAGCGTCTTAAATGGTCCACTGCAAATGACCCTCAATGTACGCTCGCAGCTGAATGCTTTCTGCTGTGGACTGGACTGTAGTTTAAAAGCGTCTTTTGATTTATGCCAACTCTTTGCGGAGCAAATGTTGTCAAATTTGTTTTGTTAAATTAACACTTCTTTAGCTGTCATTTTCGACTTAATTCTCGAATTTATGCATGTTCTCTGTTTTTTGTTTCTGTCTTTCGACGATTTGGCTCGTGTCGATAGATCGTGCCATGCCATGTCGGTGGCTGGCAAATCGCCGACACTTTTCCAAAGTGCCACAATTAAGAATCACTTTTTGGATTTAAGTGATATTTATCGCAATGGAGATTTGCATATATTAGCCATCATCATTACCACCACCAGTATTCTGAGTCGTTGATGGTGTCATTCCGTCGACCATTATGTCCAACCAGCCAAGAACGAAATTAATTTGTCGCTCTCTGTGATAGAAGATTGCCTTGGTGTGCAACACATCAGTTCAGCTCAGCACAGTAGCTAGATTTGCACTCACACACACAGCCAATTGTTCAATACGATATTGATTGAGTTTGGCCAATATCAATAATGTGTGTGTGTGTTTTCTAGCCAAATTGCAGACATTTTGCATGTTCCGTTCGAATTTTATGATCGGCTGTGAACAATTTTCGTTTAATTGAAAGTTGTTAAGGCGAAATTCAAAAAACACCGAAAATATGCGTAGAATTTTATGAGCATTTGTCTCAAAAATTTTGTAAATTACAACACGTGATCTACATAAAATTATTGGTGTTGTTTTGATTTAGACGCCGAAGGCCAAGTTGACAATTTATCGATTATCCAAATCTGTTAACTAAATACATAATGGTGTTAACTATATATTTAGTGTGAACGTGGGTGAGGACTTAACAACGCGATAACCACTATACACTGCACATTGGCAAATGATGTTAAGTCGATATCGTACCATATATTCTGGTACTATAATTTTGGGAGCATAAGTCCGATACCTTAAACTATACTTATATCCACAAATGTTGTGCACTTTCATGTAGACGCAGTGACTTGGAATAGTTGTCAAAATTGAGAAAATAGATTTTATAAAACACGATATTTGTTAACGCGAAAAAAAAAAACAAATAAAAAATACATTTTTAAATGATGTATATCGTCGGCTGAAATGCAAAAGGCCTTAATTGCTAATATTGCAGCTTTTGCCAAAATTTTCTTGACATTATCTAAACACACATCGATGAATGTAATTCCGAGAGAAAAAATAATTTTTCCTTATTATGTTATGTTTGTTACGACCCTTTTACATAACTACAAACAAAAAAGTTTATTTTTTGCCATACAGTAGAGCACAACAGCCACATATTTACAAAATTTCGACAACACGTTATGATTCACCTAGGAACATTTGTTGAGAAAGCGGACTATATCAGTCCATGTTTTATATAATCACCATTCAAATGCCCATCTGTAAACTCTTAATCTAAATCGACATATTACAACCGATCTTGCTTAAATTTATCAAGACTCATTATATATTACCTATTCCCCCGATATTAAGCTAAATATATGTGCCAGTTAGAATGATAGTGGTCTAAGTCACACTTTACCCGTTCCGAGATATGCAATGGTTTATGTTTGAGTCAATTGAAAAATATTTTTCCACCAAAGGACAAAATTTTTTTCTTAGAATATCCTGCTACTATATCGAACTTTTATAAAAAAATCGACAACGTTGGTACCTCTAATGCAACCACTACTTTCAGAGGATGTACTGACTTAGACCACTTTCATTCTTCTCAAAATTGAAAAAATTCGTTTTTGGGGATAAGGACGAACGCTATTTAATTTGAAGAAATTCGGTTCAGATTTAGATATAGCCCTCATACGAATTTCACTCCCGATTTGACTCTTTTCACTCTAGATACCATATATTTAACCGATTTTCTTCAAAATTGGCCAAACATATTATATTTCAACTAGATACAGCCATGGTGAAAATAGGTTAGATCGGTTCAGATTTAAATATAGCTCCCATTCAAATTTCGCTCTCAATTTGAGTTTTTCTGCTCTAGAAACCACATATTTTTTCAGATTGTCTTAAAATTTGGCAAAACATCTTATATTTAATCAAGGAACACGTATGGTGAAAATAGTTCAGATCGGTTCAGATTTATATATAGCTCCCATTCAAATTTCGCTCCCGATTTTACTTTTTCTGCAGTAGAAACCACATATTTTAACAGATCTTCTTCAGATTTGGCAAAATATCTTATATTTCTAATAAAAACACTCGTGGTGAAAATAGGTCAGATCGGTTCAGATTTGTATATAGCTCCCACACGAATTTCACTCCCGATTTGAATTTTTCCACTCTATAAGCCATATATTTTAACAGATCTTTTTCAAATCTTGCAAAATATCTTATATTTCAATTAGAAACACCCATTGTGAAATCGAGTCAGATCGGTTCAGATTTAGATATAGTCCACATACGAATTTCACTCCCGATTTTACTCTTTTCACTATACCACATATTTTAACAGATTTTCTTCAAATTTGGCGAAATATCTTCCATTAGAAACACCCAGGGTGAAAATGACCCCGATCGGTTCAGATTTATCTATAGCTCCCATATAAATGTCGCTCCCGGCTTGTTTTTTCCGCCCCAGAAACTACGTATTTTTACCGAATTTCTTCAAATTGAGCATAACATGTTATACTTGAACTGGAAGAACCTATTGTGTAAGTGGGTCACATCATTCCATGTTTGGATATAGCCCCGATACAAATATTCTTCTCGATTTGACAAATTAGGTCAGGTCATATTAGCCAATGATTTCGAAACATACAAAAATCCTTCCCGTTTTCAATTTTTTACCGAATTGAATTGTATTCGGATAGAAAGTGGAGTGTATCATATAGTCGGCCACGCTCGACATAGCCTTTTTTATTTGTTTACTTTTCAAATAATTTCATTTTATATGTTATTCAAATTATCTGACATTATGAATAAAACAATGTTTGTTTGCATCGCCACACATCAGTATTAGTGGATATAGTATGATGTAGAACACTTTCAAACTAACACTAAAGTCAATTTTGGGGTACATAAAATGTGAAATGTCAGAAATAAAAGTTCTCAGAAAAACGGCGTTAAGTTCGGCCGGGACGATCTTTATATTCCCTCAACCATGGTTTGCATTCCACAGAGGCTGTCGATTTTCGTAGAAGTGCTGTAATGTTACAGGAAAATATAATTTTTTTAATATAGCCAAACCAAAACAAATACAAATATTGACAAAATAATTTTCTAAATAAATATAATATTTTTATTATATCAAACCACGCTTGTAAGGCCAGGCTACCAATACTTTATACTCCAAGTTAATTCAAAAATAAATATTCCTTTATTTAAATTTAAATACCATCTTTATTTAAAGCTTAAATACCATAAATATTGGTAGATAGTGGGTGCAACAGTTGGTTGGATTTCCATTATATTTTAATTACAAAAGTATAAATTTTGCAAATCAATTATCTCACGTACATAGTGCAAAATAACCTAACATCATGATTCGACCAATTTTGCCATAAAAGTAAAAAGTGCGAATTAGAAAAAATCTTTTTATTTTGCGTGTCTATACAGTCAGAGGAATGTATACACCGAATTCCATGATTCTAGCTGCGGCCATTTGGTTGGTATCAATTTTATCCCCTTTTACCAATGTTACATCCGTTGGAGTACGACTTTCTAAAATCTCTTTATTTGACGTGTCCACGCAATTAGATGGATGTACACACCGAATTTTATCATTCTAGCTGTAGTCGTTTAGTTGGTACTATTTTTATCCTCTGTACCTATTCTATCCCTTGAAAGTACGAATTTGCAAAAAAAAAAACTTTTATTTTTCGTGCTTACGCAGTCATAGGAATGTATACTCCGAATTTCATGACTCTGGCTGCGGTAATTTGGTTGGTACCATTGTTATCCCTCTATTCCCATTTGAACCCCAAAAAGTACGAATTTCGAAAAATCCTTCTATTTTACGTGTCTACGCAATCAGAGGAATGTATTCGCCGTATTTCATAATTGCTGTCGTTTGGTTGGTACTATTTTAACTATTTATTTTAAGTACGAATTTGAAAAAAATACTTTTATAGTATGTACCTACTCAATTAGAATTTCGTGTTTACAGCTGTTGTCGTTTGATTAAATTTCACCCCTACGGATAAAAATCGTTTTCAGTCCTTGTGAGGGGAAAAATTTTCCCTTTGGTCCGATTTCGCTCAATTTCAATCCCAACCGATCTACGACTATAAGACGTATGTATGCAAAAAAAAAATTTGGACTTCCTAGCTCCTTTCGTTTAGATGATAGCGTGCTTTCAACAGACGGACGGACGGACATTTTGGAATTGTATGACGATCACGAACATACATACTTTATAGCGTCTCTGGTCGATATTTCAAGGTGTTACAAACGGAATGACAAAGTTAGTATAGAAGTGTTTTTAGTTGAAATAAAAGGTGTTACGACAAATTTTAAGAATTTAATTTTTACGGTTTCTAGACCGGAAAATGTCAAATGGGGATCGAAATTCGTCTATATCTAAATCTGAACCGATTTGGCCCATTTTCACCACAGATGTTTCTAAGTTAGATATAAGCTGTTGTGCAAAATTTTATCAAAATCGGTTAAATTATGTGGCTTCTAGAGCAGCAAATGTCAAATCGGGAGCAAAATTTGTATGGGGGCTATATCTAATCTAATATTAACCGATTTGCTTCAAATTAAATAGCGTCCATCCTCGACGTGCAAAAACATTTGTGTCAAGTTTTTTTTAGAATCGAACATTAATTGCGACCTGTATCGTGATTACAAGAATAAATGGACAGACAGACATACGGACATGGCCAAATCGATTCAAAAAATGGTTCTATGTCGATCGGTATAATAAACGATGTGTCTATCTCGCTTCCTTTGGTGTTACAAGCAAATGCACAAAGATAGTATACCCTGTGGTATAGGGTATAATGACATAAGTAAGTTTTGTGGATCAAGGACACAAAACCTTATATTTAATCTAGAAACATCTGTGATGAAACTGGGTCAGACCGGTTCAGATTTAAATATAGCTTCCATACAAATTTCGCTCTCCAGTTAACATTTTTCGTTCTAGAAACAACATATTTTATTCGATTGTTATTGAATTCGCTAGCGCTCCTTATAATCCAAATAGAAATTTAAGTGATGGATGTGGGTCACATCTTTTCAAATTTAGATATAGGCTCCATAAAACTATCGCTGTCGATTTGTCGAATTTTCCGCTCTATATATATTTCAACCAATGTTCAACAAATTTTAAAAAAAAACATATTATATTTCAACTAGAAAATCATATAGTTAAAGTGTACCACATCTTTTCATATTTTAACACAGCCTTCATACAAATATCCTTCCCGAGTTAACATTTTCTCTCAATATATTAGAGATTTGTCAGAACAATATAGCTGGAAACATACATTGTGAAAGTAGGTCACATAGGTTCATACAAAAATCGTTCCCGATTTCACTTTTTTCGCCGACTTCAATTGTAATGCGGTAGTAAGTGGAGGGTATCATATAGCCGCCCGACTTCAGCCTTTCCTTACTTATTTTTTTTTTTGAATTTATTTCAATTTCTAACATAATTTGTATATATTTATTTAATAATATTAGTACCAAGTAAGGCATTATATTAAATGATTATTTTTTTCTATAAATGTTTAAAATTGTTTACTTTTATGGGTGAATATTTGGGTGTACATCCAAAATATTTTGGTGTACATCCAAATATTCGCCCATAAAAATCATTTCCCCTTAAATTTCGTAAAGAATTAATTCGCCTTTTGTCATTCGTAATGAGCTTTCACACTTGTGTTCGTCATTCCCCTGGGTTGTTTAAAAAAAGTTCAATACTTTTTATAATTTTGTGAGTTTTTTTAGTTTGTGGTTAATATCAACTTCCAAATCATGACAATTTCTTAAAGGTAAGTACTTAATATTTCAGAGGGAGTTTTGTAGATATTCGTCATTCGAAAACATGCAACGACCCACCATATTAATTAAGTGTCATAAGAGATTAAGGGAGAATTAGGAAAACTAAACTGATTATGTTAATATGAGACACTAACATTATATGTCAGACTGGTAGTTTCTACAATGACCCACTCTATTATACTGACATGAACTATTCCGTTTTCAAAACAATAAGTCATTACTATGGAAGCCATATTTTCAAAAGTTCGTAATAATTCAGTTAAAAAGTAAACAAGTGAAAAGGCCGTGACACCGCTTATATACCCTCCATCATGGAGTGCATTTCTCAGTATTACCTCCGTAGATTGGAGGCTAAGAGATATTTTGAATTTGTTTTGATAATTGGGTTATTTGTTAAAGAAGTTCTGATTTGTTATTATTTTATTCGGAATTAAAATTATATTATTTTTTATAGCGTGATAGTCCTTATATATATCACAATTATAATTCAGGTGTATTGAAAAAGGCAGCAGTTTAAAAAAAGTATGCTTACATAACCTAAATATTAGAGGTAATTGGCGGTATTTTCATTCGTTGTTAAGGAAGAAAATTTTCGATTTCATCCATATTCAATTCCAACTTTCCAAACTGTGGGAGGAGCATGTACATCGAATTTTCTTTCAGCTATAGCCGATTGGTTGATTCTATTTCTATCCTATTTTTATACAAAAAGTACGAATTTTGAATATCCATTATCTCTCTCGAATTTCATGATTCTAACTGCAACAGTTTGATTTTCCCTATTTCGTACCGTTTTCTTTAAAAGTACAAATTAAATGATATCATTCTTTCTACGCCCGTTGGGCTAGTCAATTATCTCACCAGTCTTCTCAGTGGTTTTACTGCAGAACGAAAAAATGTATATTCAAGCCAATTTCCTACCATTATTAGCACCCACATGCCACATAAATCAATTTTAATACAACTTTGGCATTATTGCACGTCTCCATCCATACAATGTTTAAACGTGAGAAAATAAAACTTAATCGCAGCTAATTAAATCCACAGCCTCAGCGAACATAATTCCATCTTGGAAGGCGCCACTCTTTGTAATAATTTCTGTGTTTTGTTGTTGGCAGTTTGTTAATGTTCGTTTTTATTGCAAATATGAAATTCAAAGAACTGCTCCCATTTTCTTGTTATTTTTTACAGCATTTAGCTCAAAGGTGCGTACAATTGCCCAACGTACTTATTCGCAGTCGTTGTTAATACTCATACTTACAATAAATAAATATACAATATTATCTCGCCACCTCCCTCTTCATCTAACTTCAAATTGACCGCTTGACAAGTGCGTTTTTTGTTTTAAGAAAAGCCTTAAACAACAGTAGCAGCACTTAATGATGTGGCTCTGACTATTTAAGGAGTTTAACCGAAATTCGCTGCTCACAATTATTTGGACGTTATTTTAGATTTGTCGTCATTCGGCTGAGGTATGTTGGTGCTAGTCGTCGTATTGACCGTTTTTAATAGAAACTTTAATTAATTAGTCTTGAAAATCGATTTTTCGCATTTTCGCGATTTTCGATTTTTTGTTTTAGCAGTTTTTATGTCTCTGTCAGCGTCGAGTGTTGCTGTTGGGAGCGGGAGACTTTTGCTCGCTATTCCTCGCCGCTTCACAGTTAATATTAAATATTTGAAATGCCATTGTGACAAATTGGCTCCCTACTTGGCCGGCTGCATAATTAGTGGCCCAACAACTTAAGAAGTGAACATGTAGTACTCGCAAGTGCTGCAAAGAATGTACGTAGAGTGCAGGGAATTCTGCAAATAATGCACATAAGTGAGTTATTCTCATTATCTCCACTGCAGTATGGAGTCTATACTAAAATGGTCATTCGAAATATCGATTTGTTAAGGTATGTCCGTCCACCTGTTGAAAGATAGCTAGAATTTAAACTAAATGATACAGTTTGATTTGAACTACAGTACTACTGTCGTAGCTCAAAAACTTTTGACATCTTTATTTAATAAAATGCAAATTTATTTACAAATAACAAATTTATATACAAATTGAATGTCTACTACCTTTATAATGATTTTTGGCTCGTGGCTACCTTCATCAGAAGAATTTGCTACAAATTTATATAAAATATCCGAACCCTCGATTATAGGTCAGATATTAAGGGTATCACGATCAAAAAAATTTTAATTTATATATATTTGTGAGGCAAAGTGTTTGGAGAAGAAATTAAATAAAGAAAAAACTTGATCGAATAGGTGGAATTCGAATGTATTACATTCAATACACATATAACAGTAAATAAACAAATATTTAAAAATTATGTGATAATGAAATGCAATGAATCAATGAACAAATGTTCAAGCCGTTTATCAAAATATGCTTCATATGTATGCAAAGAATATCATATATTGCAGATTGTTAATTTAAAATATTTCCTCATATTGACTAAAAATAAAAATAGACATTATATAAGGAGTATGTAGCATCTACAAATAATTTCCAATCACCTCTATTTGACTCAGTAGTTTTGATTTCATTCCAGTTTTCTCCAGTTCAGCATCAAGCAACGTGAGAAATTTTATTGCACAATATTTTAAAAATAATGACGGCCTTTTTAACAGAATCATTTTCAGCATTGAAGCTCATTTTCATCTGTATAGCTTTGTTAGCATTCAAAATTGCCTTATTTGGGGTTCGGAGAAACCACATGCGATTAGACACTACATATTTACACGTGTCAACTTTAAAGTACTGTAAAATTTCTTATCATATTTAAAATAAAAAGTTTTGTATGCTACTGAGTGTTAACAATAAAAATATAAATAACATCGTGGAACAAAAACAAGTTTAAACGGAGTTAAGTTCGGCCGGGCCGAATTTTATATACCCTACACCAAGGATTGCATTCCATTGTAGATTGTAGATTTTCGTAGGAAAATGTTAACTTTTTATTACAATGTGCGTATTTTTTTAAAGTCATGGAAATATAACCATATACGGATGCCACTACGTGATAAAAGATAAAAAACGTGTCTCCCAGTTTTGCCCAAAATCATGCACTTTTTATGGGCCTCCAAAGATATGGGTCATTGATGCAAAAAAGTGATCATTTTCTCAGGCTCATTTCTTGGAATTTTGATTTACTCTCTGAGGCAAAGTTGTAGCTCTTGTCGTAGAGAACAAAAATAGTGGACGTATAAAATCATAAAACTTCATATTCAAGCTCAAAATCGCAAATGGCGTCGAACAAATCTTATAGGCTGTAGTGTGTGTAGGTAGCGTATACGTGCTGTTGATTAGGCATAATATCACTCATACGCACTGTAGTCGGACTGACCATTAACAGGAACAGTCCTGCAAGATATATTTTTCCTACCTAAACGGTATTAAGAATCATTTCTAGGAAGTTCATATGTTCTAGAAAGTTGTTTATTGAGATCTTAGGTACATTTTTGTAGTTGATTGTTTCCTTGAATTTTGAACGGTTGTATTTCCACCCTATTTTAATTCCAAAAATACAAATTTTAAAAATCAATTATCTCTCCCGTACACAGTGCACGATAACCTTCGTAATTCTACCCATTTTTGCCGTAAAAGTAAAAAGTACGAATTTGGCAAAATCTTTTTATTTTCGATTCTAAGCAGTCTGAATTTCATGATTATGTGTTTGGTACCATTTTATCTCCTTTCTCCCGAAAGTCTCTTTATTTTAAGTGTCTACGCAATTAGCTGAAGCCGTTTATACCTCTGTACCCATTTTATCCTTTGAAAGTACAAATTTGGAAAACTTTTTTTCGTGTCTTCGCAGACAGAGGGTTGGACACATCGATTTTCGTGTTTCTATGTAACATTTTTATCCCTTTTTGCCTACGAAAAGTAATCACTTTATGGTACACGTTTCTGCAATGAAGGGCATGTGCATAACCAATATCAAGTAAATACAAGCAGACAAATTGAAAAAAAGCTGAAATACTCTAAATATTAGGGGTATTTTCCGTCCTTGTGAAAGTTTCCCATTCGATTCGACTGATTTCGCCCAGTTGCAAACCCAACCGACTATAAGACACAAAGCTTTAATAAAAATTACAAAAAATTTATTATACCCTCCACCTCCAGGATGGGGGTCATTCCGTTTGTAACACCTTGAAATATCGACCTAAGACCCTATATACTTTATATTCTTGATCGTCATAAAATTCTAAAAGGATCTAGCCATGTCCGTCCGTCCGAAACGAGCTAGGACGTCAAAATTTTCCATTAATTCGTCTTATCATCTTGGATTGAAAGCGAAATCGGTCCAAAGGGAAAAAAATTCCCTCGCAAGGACTAAAAATATCCATAATAACCTCTTATATTTTAGAGTATTTAAGCAATTTTTCTATATGTCTGCTTGTTCTTACCTGATATGCGGTATGCGCATTCCCCCTATAAACAACCCTATTGTTCCAACCAAATGGTCGCAGCTAGAATCATGGAATTTGGTGTATACCTTCGTCTGACTGCATAGACACGCAAAATAAAAAGATTTTTCCAAATTCGTACATTTTACTTTTACAGCAAAAATTGGTTAACTTGTACTGTGCACGTGAGTGACAATGGATTTTCAAAATTTGTACTTTTGGAGTTAAAATATGATGGTAATACAACATATATCACCAATATTTATGTTTTTATACCCTCCACCTCCAGGATGGGGGTATATTCACTTTGTCATTCCGTTTGTAACACCTTGAAATATTCATCGGAGACCCCATAAAGTATATATATTCTGGGTCGTGGTAAAATTCTAAGACGATATAGCCATGTCCGTCTGTCCGTCTGTCCGTCTGTCTGTCTGTCTGTTGAAAGCACGATAGCGGCCGAACGAAATGAGCTAGGAGGTTCAAATTTTTCCTAAATGTGTCTTATGGTTGTAGATCGGTTGGGATTGAAAGTGGCCGAAATCGGCCCAGAGGGAAAAATTTTTCCCTCACAAGGACTGAAAATACCCCTAATATTTAGAGTATTTCAGCATGTTTTTTGAACATATTAGCTTGTATTTACTTGATATTTGCAATGCGCATTCCCTTTATAGCATAAAAGGGCACCGTAGAGTGATTTTTATTTGTAGGGGGCGAAATGGGACAAAAAGGGATAAAAATGGTACCTTTCAAACGACAACAGATAGAAACACGAAATTTGGCGTGTACATTCCTCTAATAAAGTAGATACATAAAATAAAATAATTTTTTTTAAATTCGTACTTTTAAGGGGTTAAATGGGGATAGAGGGATAAAAATAGTACCAACCTAACGGCTGCACCTAGAATAATGAAATTTGATATATACATTCCTCTGATTGCGTAGACACGTAAAATAAAAGAACTTTCCAAAATTCGTACTTTTTGGGGTTCAAATGGAAAAACGGGATAAAAATAGTACCTACCAAATGACAGCAGCTAGAATCATGAAATTCGGAGTAGACATTACTCTGACTGCGTAGACACGAAAAATAAAACGTTTTTTTCCAAATTCGTACTTTCAAGGGATACAATGGCTACAGGGATAAAAATAGTACCAACTAAACGAATACAGCTAGAATGATGAAATTCCTTGTGTACATCCCTCTAATTGTGTAGATAAGTAAAATAAAGAGATTTTAGATAGTCGTACTCTTGAGGGGCAAAATTGGAAAAAGGGGATAAAAATTGTACCAACAAAATGGCCGCTGATAGAATCATGGAATTCGGTGTATACATTCCTCTGACTGCATAGCGACGTAAAATATTTTTTCCAAATTCGTACTTTACTTTATTGCTTTTACGACAAGAAATGGTAGAATCATGAAGTTGTCTTGTACTGCGTATTTTCAAAATCTATACTTTTGAATTTAAAATAGGATGGAAATACAACCAACCAAACGACTGTAGCTGAAAATACACTCTCTATCCCCCAATGTTTAGGGTATTTATGATTGCTCCCTTATATTTACTTTATGAATTGAAGTATTATATCCATTATATATATAGTATACAAATATTGGTAGCCTTGGCTTATTAATTAAATTTATTATTTTCATACAGTTAAAATTTGTAGCGGACATTTCTCTTGTAGCTTGGAAGCACCAGAAAAAAATAAAAGTTTTAGCGGGCGAAATGGGACAAAAAGGGATAAAATGTGGTACCAATGATACGACAACAGCTAGAATCATGAAATTCGGTGTGTACATCCCTCTAATTGCATAGACACGTAAAATAGAGGGATTTTTCGAAATTCGTACTTTTAAGGGATATAATTAAAAAGAGGGATAAAAATGGGACCTACCAAACCGCTGAAGTTGAAATCATGAAATTCGGTTTATACATTCTGACTATGAATACTCGAAAAAGGGGTTTTTCGAAATTTGTACATTTGGGCGGAGAATGGGGCGAATGGGGATATCTTTAAAATTTATACTTTTCTTATCACTTTGTATCTGAAAATGCTTCTTTCTAATGACGACTTATTGTCGAGTTTAAACAGTGCGCATAAGTATACATTATAGTTTGAAATAGTAAACAAATATAGTAATGTGCATAAAAATATAACAATTTTCGTAATATGGTACTGTACTTCTATGTAAAGTCGACATCCTTTAATCTGCTGGTAATACTGTGGAATGCACTCCATGGTGGAGGGTATATAAGATTCGGCCCGGCCGAACTTAACGCCTTCTTACTTGTTTAAGATTGCTGTCTTATATTTCCTTTTTGAATTGACCTGAAGTACTATTTCGATATATATGGTATAAATTTGTTGGTAGCGTTGTCTTAGAAACGTGGTTTGAAATAATAAAAAAATATATTTATTTATAAAATTATTTTTTTTCTATATTTTTATTTGTTTTGGTTTAGTTATATAAAAAATTTAAAAATGTCTGTAATGTTTCTGGACTTCTACGAAAATCGACAGCCTCTGTGGAATGCAATCCATGGTGGAGGGTATATAAAGTTCAGTTCGAGCGAACTGAACGCTTTTTTTCTTGTTTTTTTTTGGCCCCAAAAATACGAAATTGGGAAAATACTCTTATTTATGAATATATACACCGAATTTGGTAATTCTAGCCACAGCCCTATGGTTGGTTTTATTTGTACCACCTTTCGCTCTGTTTTCCCCTAAAATTATATTTTTCGAAAAAAAATCTTTATGTTGCATGTCTACACTGTCGGTGAAATATAAACACCAAATTTATGATTGTGGCTACAGTCTTTATACTATGTTATTATGTTTGTAAAACCTAAAAGGAAACGAGATAGACCAATCGTTTATTATACCATATATTCTTGTAATCAATGTACAGGTGGCAATTGTTGTCAGAAATAAGGACAAACTCTATTTAATTTGAAGGAAATCGGTTCAGATTTTGATATAGCCCCATACAAATTTCTCTTGTTTATTTATTAATTTTTTGCCTAAAATAAAAATATTGAAGGATAACTTTATTTTTCGCGCCTACACAGCCAGACTGAAGTATGCGCCGGACTTCAATATATTAGCTACAGCCGTTGATTGGTATTGTTATGCCCTTTCGACCCTTTTTGTCCTTAAACGTACAAATTTGAAAAACTCCTTCTACATGATAGCGTTCTTTCAAGAAACAGACGGACGGACATGGCTATGTCGTCTTAGAATTTTACCACGATCTAGAACCCTGTTTATTTTAGAGTGGAGAAATGACGTGTTACATTTGGAAAAATATTTAAATGTAGTTGACGGATAAAGTGGGCTTTTAAAAATGCATTCTTTATTTATCCGTTGAGCTTATTTTTTATTTCCAAGTATAAAAAGCTGAAACTAATTTAAATGGGATGTACAGATCGAAATACCAAGTGTACTGAATCATTTTTGAAGGGTTAATGAAAAAACTTTTTTAAATACGAATTTTTAACAGTGTAATATGTCTGCCTGAAATCGGACACATCAACATAGTTTTTTCCAAGAATTTTCGGAAAGAGCAATAAGAGCTTTTATCAATGTTGAGTTTAATTAATTAATTAATTTTTAGTTTATAACCAATACACAATGAAATAAATAATGTTTTTTTTTTGAATTATTTTTGAATAAATGTAATAATTGTGGAAAATATCAAAATGCATTTATCGATTTTCTACGAAAATTGTCTACTTCATTCTGTATATATATATTGTAAAGTCAGATTATTGTGCATGTTTTATTTTTAATTTTGGCCGAACACATTAATATCACATGGCGATAGTTTTTGATATTCTTATCAATAAAGTCGTGCAATCATTCTCGAGTTATTTATCTGTGGGCAAAGCTTTTCAAAAATCAACAATTTTACTAAAAATTTAAAAAAACTTATCCATAGAAATATTGACCACTTTTGATATTGAGGGCCGTAAAATAACAAACACGTAAAAAGGCGTTAAATTCGGCCGGGTCGAACTTTATATACCCTGGATTGTATTCCACAGAGACTGTCGATTTTCGTAGAAGTGCAGTAATATTACAGGAAAATATAAATTTGTTAATATAGCCAAGCAAAAACAGATACAAATATTGAAAAATAATTTTATAAATAAATATAATATTTTTATTATTTCAAACTACGTTTATAAGGCAAGGCTTTACACTATATATATCGAAATAATACTTCAGGTCAATTCAAAAAATAAATATTCTTATATTTATATTTTATAGTGGGTGCTAGAGTTAACTGTATTTCCATTCTATTTTAATTCCAAAAGTACAAAATTTTGAAAATCCATTATCTCACGTACATAGTACAAAATAACCTAATTTCATAATACAACAACCAATGGAATGTATACACCGAATTCCATGATTCTTGCTGCGGCCATTTGGTTAGTACCATTTTTATCCCTTTTTCCTATTTTACCCACTCAAGAGTACGACTTTCAAAAATCTCTTTATTTTACGTGCCTACGCAATTACAGGATGTACACATCGAATTTCATTATTCTAGCTGTAGCCGTTTAGTTGGTACCATTTTTATCCATCTGATCCCATTGTATCCTTTGAATGACTAATTTGGGAAAAATCTTTTATTTTTCGAGCCTACGCAGTCAGAGGAATGTGTACTCCGAATTTAAAAAAATCCCTTTGCGCCGATTTCGCTCAGTTTCAATCCCAACCGATCTATGACTGTAAGACGCATTTATGAAAATTTGGACGTCCCAGCTCCTTTTGTTTAGATGCTAGCGTGCTTTCAACAGACGGACGGACGGACATGGCTAGATCGTCTTAGAATTTTATGACGATCAAGAATATATATACTTTATAGGGTCTCAGGTCCATATTTCAAGGTGTTACAAACGGAATGACAAATAGTGTTAGACTTATTTTTAAAATTCCAATTTTGAAGATTAAATTACCTTTTACATGAATTTCCAATTAAATAAAAATGTTGGTCTATTGATTTTAAGTAGATTGGTTGATAATATAATGATTTATTTTCTCAAAAAAATGTAGTTTTCTTTATTAAATATGGTGACTTTTTACAGTGGAATAACAAAAATAAAATTAATAAAATCCAAACTAAGGTCTAAAGGAAAGCAATTGAAAAACGAATGCTAAATTTGAACAAAATGAAATCAACAAAAGTAAGACAATTTGAGTTGAATAGAATTTGAAATAAAATAAATAAATAAAAATTAAATAAATATGTCTGTCTTCTTTGCCTTCAAAAGCCGCCCCCCAAAACAAGGGCAAATAATGGAGTAATAAAACTTAAAATTAACCTGGAAATGTAGAGAGGAGAGAAATATTAAAAAATATTTATTAAAAAAACAAATTGAAAAATAATTATTGAGAAACAACAAAAGGAAACGAAATACAATTAAGGAAGAACAAACTTTTAAAATAAATAAATAAAATAATTAAAATAAATATTTTTTTTATATAGCAAAAAGGCATAACTACAAACAATGGCAGCATATGTGTTAATTAGGTGGCTGTGGAAATGTTAGGAAACTACAACAACAAACAATCAAGTCTAGACGAGAGCCGTCTCTTATTTATGGGTGATCATGTAACGACAACGATGACGTCTGAAGGGATTTTGTATTATTTCCCGGTACAGGGTCAAAATGGGCACCCATTTGGGAAAACGCGGACGGAAGTGGGGACGACAATACATTACAGATGACGAGGACGAAGACGATGATGACGAAGATGATGATGAACTTGTCGTGGTAGTGGTCGTCGTTGTCGTTTCTTTGTACGATGATGACGGTCGGTATTCATGCGGTTGCTGTTGCACATGCCACACATAACGTTGGACACAACGATCATGCACATTGCTCAGCGGATGCCAAAGTTGCTGGAAGAAACGCTGGAATTGCATTTCCAGGCGCCGGTGCAAACGCTGGCGATGCGAGGGACAGGGACAACGGCTGGTGGGTAGGTTAAGGGAGTGGCGGGGTTCAAAGGAGAAGCGCTGCTGCACCACAATGTCGTGGAAATTTTTACCTGTCATCACTTGCATGAATTCTGCAAAGGAAAAGAACAACGCGGCTTCATTAGTGATTTGGAGGTTTTCATTCCAACAGCAACAACTCACCATCAAAGTCCACAGTACCCGAACCATCGGCATCAATTTCATCGATGATCATGTCCAAATCCTGATTCGACAACTTGTCGTCCAACTCATGCAGAATGCTGCGCAATGTTTGTACTGTCAGATAGCCTTTGCCCTCCTTGTCGTAGACGCGGAAGGCCTCCTTTAGCTCGCCCATCAGTACGGGACCGTCCTCCTCGACCTCCACGAAGCGGGCGCCCAACTTGCAGAACTGGCTGAAATCCAATTTGCCCACATTGGCCTTGTCCACCTCTTTGATGAGGGCCTTTATGGCCTTGTCGTCCAGTTTCTGGCCCAGAATCTCAAGGATCTGATGGACATCGGCGTGTTCAATGAAACCCTTGTCATCGTGGTCGAATGCTTTGAAGGCGTTGCGCAAAACTATAGAAGATTTGAAATGAAACGAGATGAAATATATAAATGCATATTTTCGTGTTGTGTTGTGAGCGTTTTCTGATCTTACTTCTCAACTGTTCTTTGTCGTATTCTTGTTCACTCTGTGCGGGCGCGTATGCGGGAGCAGATAGGAAAGAGAGAAGAAAATAGAGATTATATTTGTGTGATTATTTATGATCGTAATTATTTAGCCAAAATTGAAAATTAATTTTATACACAGAAATTGGCACTACATATTCTGCAAAAACTACTGATTGATTTTCTTTTTCGCGCTCTCCCTGTCTCTCTTTGACGCGTTTTCAATATTTATGCGAATACTTAGCCTACATTTGTTGAACGCCAAGGAATTTGCTGAGGCTGAGTGGCCAAAATGCAACACTTTGATTATAAATTTGCATATTCTGAGTGAGCATGAAATATGAATATTCACAATAACAAATTATATGTACCGATTATTATCATAGACCAGAACAAAGAAAGAGTATGTTAAGTTCGACTGGGTTGATTCCCGCGGAATAAATTCCACAGAATTTAAAAAGGCAGGTAAGAGTTATGTTATCACAGTCACCGAAACGTTTCACGAACGCCAAGGCACAGTGGATGAATTCGAAACAATTTTGTAAATAAATCTGATATTTCTAACTGACAGATCCGATTTTTAGATGTCCAGTAGACAGACAGACATCCGCGGTTAAATCGATTTAGGTGATTCTAAGCCAATCGATACATATAAAGTTGGTTCTAGCTGGATAATTTCTTGAAGTTATAAACATTTGCAGTGGAGCTAACTTAAAATAATAGCAAAATTACAGAGCGACAATACAAATTTTCTCATTGAACTAAAGGCACTAAAATTCGGTACAATAATTATTTTTTTAGTTCTTACTTCCGAATTAATCCTTACTAGACCAAGACATGATACAAATCGAACTACCATTCAACAGCAGGCACTTAATACACACAAAATATATTTTATTAAAGATTTATTAAATACAGTAGGTAAATTTAAAATAATTTTAGAAATAATTTCTAACTGACTAATCCGACTTTTAGATCTAATTTACATAAGAACTTTCTCATCGAACTCAAGATACTAAAAATCGCTAATGGCTTATATGTGTCATTCCATCCCAAAGGGGTAAAAATTAACACAATGATTCCAATGTATACGTAGAATAGATCGCACAGTGTCATGATATCTCAGTAGGTTTGGCTAAAAATGAATTGAGTTTTCTTAGGTCAATTGAATTTCGTACAGATAGTTTTTAGAAGCAAAAAAACTTTAGTTCTAATACGTCAAAGAACGCACCACCTTCCATATATCCTTAAAAATATCAATATATATGGTATAAACATGAAAAGCGAAGCTAACGTTAAAACAAGAAATGTTCATAAACGAAGAAAGTATTGTACGAATACTTATAATTATTAGAGTGGCTTAAAAATAAACCTTTTCGGTGTTACCAACTAAAATGAATGTTTGGTTTGTTTTCTGCATTCTCCCATAATATTTCGTTTTTGTTATTGTCAGTTCGTGAGATGGACACTTTCAATATAATCTCTATAAATCAGTTTTTCTTGAAAAGATATAAAGGTGTTCATGGTTCATTAGGAAGAAACCATATTAAAAAGTTGCAATATCACTCAGTATAAAGGCCAGATGCAGTTTTTAATGTAATTTTTAAATTATATTTAACTTTTTATATTTTATGGTCTCTTTTGAGACCATTTTCTAACATTTTCGTCATTCATTAACTATATTGCATTCGCATACACCTAGTAGTATTATATTGGGGCTGCTACCATAATTATTTTCACAACAAGTAAAATCGGCGTTAAGTTCGGTCAGGCCGAACTTTATACACCCTCCACCATGGATTGCATTCCACAGAGGTTGTCGGTTTTCGTAGAAATGCAGGAAAATATAAACCAAAACAAATACAAATATTGAAAAACTAATTTTATAAATAAATATAATATTTTAATTATTTCAAACCATTATTTATTTCAAATCAAAAAGTAAATATTCTTATATTTATATTTTCAAAAAGCTTAAATGCCATAATTATTGGTAGATAGTGGGTGCTCAAGTTGGTTGTATTTCCATTCTATTTTAATTCCAAAAGTACAAATTTTGAAAATCCATTATCAGACGTACATACTGCAAAATAACCTAACTTCATGATTTAACCAATTTTTGCCATAAAAGAAAAATTACGAATTTGGAAAAAAAACTTTTAATTTTGCGTGTCTATGCAGTCAGAGTAATTTATACATCGAATTCCATGATTCCAGCTGCGCCCATTTGGTTGGTACCATTTTTACCCCCTTGACGTTTCTACGCAATTAGAATTTCATTATTCTAGCTGTAGTCGTTTAGTTGTTACTATTTTTATCCCTCTGTACCATTGTATCCCTTGAAAGTACGAATTTCGAAAAATCCGTTTATTTTCCGTGTCTACGCAGTCAGAGGAATGTATACTCCGAATTGCATAACTCTAGCTGCGGTAATTTGGTTGGTACTATTTTTATCCCCTTTTTTCATTTTAACCCCGAAAAGTACGAATTTTGAAAAATCCGTGTATTTTACTTGTCTATGCAATCAGAGGAATGTATACACCGAATTTAATTATTCTAGGTACAGCCGTTTGGATGGTACCATTTTTATCCCTCCGTACCCATTGTATCCATTGAAAGTAAGAATTTGAAAAAATGTCTACGTAATCAAAGGAATGTATACTCCGAATTTCATGACTCTAGCTGCGGTCATTTGGTTGGTACTATTTTTATACCCTTTTTCTATTTTGACCCCAAAAAGTACGAATTTCGAAAAACCAGTTTATTTTTCGTGTCTACGCAGTTAGAGGAATGTATACTACGAATTTTATGACTATAGCTTAGGTCATTTGGTTAGTACTATTTTTATCCCCTTTTTCTATTTTAACCCCAAAAAGTACCAATTTTAAAAAATTCGTGTATTTTACTTGTCTATGCAATCAGAGGAATGTATACACCGAATTTCACTATTCTAGGTACAGCCGTTTTGTTGGTACCATTTTTATCTCTCTATTCCCATTTTACTCCTTAAAAGTACGAATTTGGAAAAAATACTTTTATATTATGTATCTACTCAATTAGAGGAATGTACACACCGAATTTCATGTTTCTAGCTGTTGTCGTTTAATATGTACCATTTTTATCCCTTTTTTGCCCATTTCACCCCCTACAAATAAGAATCACTTTATGGTGCACGTTTTTGCTATAAGGGGAATGCGCATAGCAAATATCAAGCAAATATAAACAGACATATTCAAAAACAAGTAAGGAAAGGCTAAAGTCGGGCGGGGCCGACTATATAATACCCTACACCACTCCCTGCGTATGTACCTCGCTTTGATTACTAAACCCAGGTATTTCATGGGAGCAATTTTATGTAGTTCATACAAATTATATAAATTATATGAATATAATTCATATGCTATAAATTCATCTTTAGTCAAATTTAACGAATATGGTAAATAATATGGTAATTGATCCAATTGTTCGATAGACAAATGCAAATTATACAGTAGTATGCCAAAGTCATACCAAAGTATGGACATATGGGCATCACCCAAACAATTCTCATTGCAATTCAATTCGGTAAAAATTGAAATCGGGAAGAATTTTTGCATCCTGTAAATGTATGTGTTTGACAAAAAATGTTAAATCGGAAAGGACATTTGTATGGGGGTATATTCAAACCAAGAACGATGTGACCCGCTTTCAACACGTCTGTTTATTGGTGAAATATAATATGTAAAATTTGGCCAAAATCGGTTAAACATTCGGGAGCAACATTGGTATGGACATATGGGCATCACCCAAACAATTCTCATTGCAATTCAATTCGGTAAAAATTGAAATCGGGAAGAATTTTTGCATCCTGTAAATGTATGTGTTTGACAAAAAATGTTAAATCGGAAAGGACATTTGTATGGGGGTATATTCAAACCAAGAACGATGTGACCCGCTTTCAACACGTCTGTTTATTGGTGAAATATAATATGTAAAATTTGGCCAAAATCGGTTAAACATTCGGGAGCAACATTGGTGCTATATCTAAATCTGAACCGATCTTACCCACTTTCACCTTTTTTATACCCTACACCACTTCGTGGAATAGGGTATTATAAGTTAGTTTCGCGCCAAATGTTTGTAACACCAAGAAATAATCGAGCTAGACCCACCTTTAAGTATACCGATCGGCTTAGAATCACCAGCTGAGTCGATTTAACGATGTCTGTCTGTCCGTCTGTCCGTATGTCCGTCTGTCCGTCTGTCCGTCTGCTGTCCATCTAAGCTTGTTCGCACTCTACAGGTCGCAATTGTTGTCCGATTGTCATGAAACTTGGCAGAAGTTATTTTTTCTGGCCAATTACCATCGGTATTGAATTTGGAGGAAATCGGTTCAGATTTAGATATAGCCCCCATACAAATCTCGCTCCCGAATTGACTTTTTCCGCCCTATAAAGCACATATAGTACCCGATTTTCTTTAAATTTGGCACAACATCTTATAATCCAACTAGAAACACGTATGCAAAAATTGGGTAAGATCGGTTCAGATTTAGATATAGCCCCCATACAAATGTCGCTCCCGATTTGACATTTTCCGCTCTAGAAACGACATATTGTACCCGATTTCCTTTAAATTTGGCAGAACATCTTATAATCCAACTAGAAACACGTGTGCAAAAATTGGGTAAGATCGGTTCAGATTTAGATATAGCCCCCATGCAAATGTCGCTCCCGATTTGACATTTTCCGCTCTAGAAACGACATAATGTACCCAATCTTCTTTAAATTTGGCAGAACATCTTATAATCCAACTAGAAACACGTGTGCAAAAATTGGGTAAGATCGGTTCAGATTTAGATATAGCCCCCATACAAATGTCGCTCCCGATTTCACTTTTTCCGCTCTAAAATCCACACATTGTACATTGTTTTTCTTTAAAATTGGCACAACATCTTATAATCGAACTAGAAACATCTATGGTGAAAGTGGGTAAGATAGGTTCAGATTTAGATATAGCCCTCATACAAATGTTGCTCCCGAATGTTTAACCGATTTTGGCCAAATTTTACATATTATATTTCACCAATAAACAGACATGGTGAAAGCGGGTCACATCGTTCCAGGTTTCAATATACCCCCATACAAATGTCCTTTCCGATTTAACATTTTTTGTCAAACACATACATTTACAGGATGCAAAAATCCTTCCCGATTTCACTTTTTTACCGAATTGAATTGCAATGAGAATTGTTTGGGTGATGTCCATATGTCCATACTTTGAAATGACTTTGGTATACTACTGTATAATTTGTATTTGTCTTTCGGACAATTGGATCAATTACCATATTATTTACCATATTCGTTAAATTTGACTGAAGATGAATTTATAGCATATAAATTATATTCATATAATTTATATAATTTGTATGAACTACATAAAATTGTTCCCATGAAATACCTGCGTTTAGTAATCAAAGCGAGGTACATACGCAGGGAGTGGTGTAGGGTATTATATAGTCGGCCCCGCCCGACTTTAGCCTTTCCTTACTTGTTTTTAGTTGGATTATAAGATGTTCTGCAAAATTTAAAGAAAATCGGGTACAATATGTCGTTTCTAGAGCGGAAAATGTCAAATCGGGAGCGACATTTGTATGGGGGCTATATCTAAATCTGAACCGATCTTACCCAATTTTTGCATAGGTGTTTCTAGTTGGATTATAAGATGTTGTGCCAATTTTAAAGAAAATCGGGTACAATATGTGGTTTCTACAGCGGAAAATGTCAAATCGGGACCGACATTTGTATGGGGGCTATATCTAAATCTGAACCGATTTCCTCCAAATTCAATACCGATGGTCCTTGGCCAGAAAAAATAACTTCTGTCAAGTTTCATGACAATCGGACAACAATTGCGACCTGTAGAGTGCGAACAAGCTTAGATGGACAGCAGACGGACAGACGGACGGACAGACAGACATCGTTAAATCGACTCAGCTGGCGATTCTAAGCCGATCCGTATACTTAAAGGTGGGTCTAGCTTAATTATTTCTTGGTGTTACAAACATTTGGCGGAAAACTAACTTATAATACCCTAGACCACGAAGTGGTGTAGGGTATAAACATACGCTTAAATATTAGGGATTATTATGGGTATTTTTAGTCCTTGTGAAGGAAAAAATTTTCCCTTTCGGCCGATTTCGACCCGTTTCAATCCCAAGCGATCTACGACTATAAGACGCATTTGTGGAAAATTTGAACGTTCTAGCTCCTGTGGTTTAGATGCTAGCGTGCTTTCAACAGATGGACAGACGGACGGACATGGCTAGATCGTCTTAGAATTTTATGACCATTATGCTAAATCTACATGAGTTTTTTTTTGTCAGTGCAGTAGTTCCAGTAGGAAAACGTGAGAAAAAATCGCTGTTTATATATTTTCCGAACATGGCTGTAGACTTATGTATTTGATTGGTTTGAGATTAATGTTCTTGACATAATTGTCTTTTTGGTAAATGGATTTTAGGTGGATATTTGCAGAAGCATTTGTTAGGTATATTAATATATGAATAAAATAAATAAATATTATAAGATTTTGGACCAAATTTTACGATCGAAAAATTGTCAATTTTTGAAGATTTAATTGCCAAAAATCGTTACTTTTCAGAAACTATTCCTTAAAAATGAGAAGTTATTAGAACACAAGGAGATATATCGAAATACACTATTGGTTTTATTATTCATTTAGAATCAATTTCATATTGGTAATAATAACGCTCTAATTTGTCCAATATAAGCCATCGCACTCTAAAAATTGATTTGATTATTACAAGTTATGTAAAGAATCACTAAATGAGTCGATATAAAACCAATTTTCACATCAAATGTAATCCACTGGTGGCCGAGTATGTCGTTGAAAGCACGCTAGATAGTACGTCCAAATTTTTCCAGAATACGTCTAATAGTTGTAGATCGATTGAGCTTGATAGTGGGCGAAATCGATCCAGAGGGGAAATTTGTTCCCTCACAGGGACTGAAAATACCCCTAATATTCCCCAATATTTAGAGGATTAAAACATTTTTTTGCAATATGTCTGCTTATATTTACTTGGTATTGGCCATTCCCCTAGTGCACCATAAAGCGATTTTATTTGTAGGGGGTTAAGTGGCGCAAAAAGGGTTTATCCATTTTACCTATCAAAGGACAGCAGGTAGACACGAGAAAATCCTACCAAACGGCTGCACCTACAACAATGAAATTCGTACATTCCTCTGATTGGGTAGACATGTAAAATAAAACGATTTTTCGAAATTCGAGTTACAATGGGAACAGAGGGATAAAATGTTGCCAACTAATCGAATACAGCTAGACTGACGAATATCGGTGTGTACAACCCCCTAATTGCGTAGACATTTATCGATTTTTAAGGGGGTACAATGGAAAAGGGGTATGGAATTCGGTGTATACATTCCTCTGACTGCATAGACTCGCAAAATAAAAAGATTTTTCCAAATTCGTACTTTTTTACTTTTACGACAAAAATGAGTAGAATCATGAAGTTAGGTTATCTTGCACTGTGTATGGGATAGATAATGGATTTTCAAAATTTGTATTTTTGAAATTAAAATAGGATGGAAGTACAATCAACCAAACGGCTGCAGCAGAAAATGCACCCACTCTTCCTCAATATTTTTGGTAATTAAGATTTTTTGAAGATTACTGCCTTATATTTACTTTTTGAATTGACTTGAAATATTATTTCGAGGTATATATAGTATATATATATAAAGTAAAGTGTGATTTTTTATATATTATATTTTGGGCAACACTGGTTTAAACAGCTGACGCACGTTTTGTGTTTTGTTTCACTGTCAAACATCTTCAGTTTGGTCTATAATTTAACCATGAATCGTTTTACAAACGAACAACGCTTGCAAATTTTTGAATTTTATTATCAAAATGCGTGCTCTGTTAAGGAAGTTCATCGCGCGCTTCCAATTTATGGTCAGTTCAATCGACCCACTGAAGCGGCAATTCGGGCTATTGTGACTAAATTTCGCACCAAATTT
Organism: Polietes domitor; assembly: GCA_947397865.1. Lineage (NCBI taxonomy): Eukaryota > Metazoa > Arthropoda > Insecta > Diptera > Muscidae > Polietes > Polietes domitor. Next base: position 63,239,469 of record OX377622.1, read on the forward strand.
ACATTGTTGGACATTAAACCACCAACACGCTTACGAAGAGTGTGAACTGAAGAAAATATCGCAGCTGTATCGGCCAGTGTTAATGATGACCATCAATTATCGATTCGCCGGCGTTCGCAGCAATTGGGCCTCTGTTACTCAAAATCGTGGAAATGCCAAAATTGGACTGAGCGGATGGACCATTTGAGGCGCAGTCAAGGTCAACATTTGCATGAAATAATCTTCAAACATTAAATTATATGGACCGTACTATCGATTCAAATAAAGATTTCATGCATTTTGCTAAATTTTATGTGTTTTTTTGGATAACTATCCTATAGCTTTTAAAAAATCACCCTTTATAAACATATTGGTAGCCTTGCCTTATAAGCATGCCGCAAACAAAACATAGTGCCAATTTTTGCAAGGATAGGACAGTAATTGCCTTAACGTCCATCTATTTTTGTAAACAAATTTCGATTTGGTTTACAAGAATATATGGACAGACAGACGGAATACAAAACAATGGACCTATCTTTTTGGTGTTATAAACAAATGCACAAAGACATAATATCCTAGTGGAGGGTATAAACATGTATAAATGTATTGGAAGTAAAAAGAAAAAATAATAGAAACGCGCAAAAAAGTTGTTAGTTATTAGATTTTTTTGCATAGTGTAACTCTGCATTGTCAAATAAAACTCGCCTGTTATGTGACTTTATCAACTCTATCCCTTAAGCCGATTTTATATATCGATCATTCCATGTCAAACCGAACACCTTTTTACATCACCATTTCCGATTTCGTTGAAACTTTGTACGATAACTAAACTTTATAAAATATTTGATTCGTAGAAGACGAAAAAAAAAACGAATTTTTTTCAAAATAAATGACCAATTGAAAATTGGGAAAATCAAGAAGAACGTGCCGAGGTATAAACATTGAAAATGGTGTAGTGAGAAAACGCGTGGGCACAATTCAAAGAATGAATGCTTATTTTAAAGGTAATTACAAGCACTTTTCGCCGGCGTTCTTGGCTATTGACTGCTTCTGACAACAATTTTGTGTATTTCTGATTTTTCATATTCTTTTGTAGTTTTCACTATAAAAACACCAACCTAAAAATTCAGAAAAAATATAGGTCTATTCCCTGATCGATTCTAAACAAACCCTGAAAATTTCAGCTTGGAGAAATAACGGGTTGTATTTAAAAAAAAAAAAACATTTACTAAATGTAGTCGCCCGAAAAATTTTCAATTGGTCATATATTTTGAAAAAAATCGGTTTTTTTAAATACGTGTAAAATATTATAAACAGTAGAATATGTCTGCGAAATATCGTTAAAATCGGAGTTGTGGTGGCATTTTTTTACGTAAATCGTTCGGTTTGATATGGAATGAACGATATACAGAGTTATGGGTGTCCTGATTAAATCATACAATAAAAAGACGTCAGCCTAATTGTACAAGGGCGCAATTGACAATTTTTTCGCAATCGCACTTTTGCACATATTTCGATGTTTTCAAGTATTTTTTATCGGAATATATGTGAAAAACGTGATTGCAAAAAAAATGTCAGTTACACCCTTTTGGAATTAGGGTGACGAAAACTGTGGACTTTGAATCACACCTTTATCACATTTGTGATTACGAAAATCAATAATTTTTTCGGTATGCCGAATGGAGAGAATTCATGTGCTACAAGTGATTTGGAGAAAGTGAAAAAATATAAAATTAATTGAACGTGGAGATTATTATCAAAAACAACAAAAAACAGATTCTAAATTGACCAAGAAATGAAAACCAGATTATTATATGGTCTAATTGAAAATGAGATATGCCAGTTTTTCTCTTTACTTTCGGTCCCCACATGAGGACACCTGGTAAGTGCGAAACTTTTGGACAACATATTCTTCTGGGCGTTAATGGGTTAATGAAGTTTATTTTTGACATTTATAAAAAAATGTACCGTACCGCCTCGTACACACCAAAGTCAAACTGGCATTGATGTGTGGTGATTTAAACACTCATTATACCCTACTAGGGAATAGGGTATTAAAGTTAGACCCACTTAAAGGTATACCGAACGGCTTTGAATCAACAGATGAGTCGATTTAACGAAGTCTGTCTGTCCGTCTTCTGCCCATCTAAAGATTGTTCGCACTCTACTGATCGCAAGTGGTGTCCGATTACCATGGAATTTGATAAATTGTTCGCCCATCGACGATCGCTATTGAATTTGGAGTAAATCGGTTCAGATTTAGACATAACAAATATCCCTATAATTTACACTGTTACTGCTCTAGAATACACATTTTACATGGAATCTTGACACATTTTTCAAGATCATGATATATTCGAACGATATTGGACCCTAAATTAAATTAAGTTTAAAAAATGTAAAAAAGTTTTGCTTTAGTTATTCACCACTCACAACAGAGGATAGCTGTGTTGGTTAGACGGCCGTAGTAGCAACCAGATGGTCCTCTGTCCTACCCCCGGTGGCGGAGGATTTTTTAAAACAGAAGTGGAAACTAATGAAAAAGTGGTTGCAACAAATTAAAATAACTTTTAAGTCTTTCAAAATAAAGGATATCCCTCCTATGATAACTCCGTGTTAAATTCATTGGTGAAGATCCCAATTTTCACTACTTCCGAATATCAACATCTTCGGGTGCTCTCTCTTTGCTGAATTCTTGATTTGCTTTTTTTTGCTCTATGAACAACATACTTTAACTATTTAGGACAATTTCAATTTTCAAATCGATCCATGTTGGGCAATAACCCCATGCTTCACATACTTCAAACGATTTTGATCAAATTTAGCAGAACATGTAATATTTCATGTGGAAACGCATGGATCACATATGTCCATTTTTTTTACACAGTTCACATTCAAAAATGTTTTCCGATTTCGCTCCTGATATCATACACTTCAACAAATGTTAGCCAGATTTAAAACTCCTAGAAACTTGTATGATTGAATGTGGGTCAGATCGGTCAATGTATGTCCCGCTTTGGCATATCACCGGTCAGACTTACCATACATTGTATTCTCCTAGAAATTTATGTAGTTAAAACAGACCATGTCTGGCCTTGTTTTGATATTAGTCCCATACCAATGTCCCTAGTGATTTGTCTGCGCTTTCTATAAATACATATAATATTGCTGTGTGATCGTGCTATATTTGACCATGTTTTGATATGGCCGTTAAATAAATGTCACATGAGATTTGGCGTAAGATTTTACAATTGATGAACGTAAATAATTTTAGTGTATAATGAACTTTGTTTTAAGTAGTAAAACGGGTTCGAATTCGTTCGGAATTAATCACTCATTGACATTTTAAAACATTTAAAATTGGTAATAAAATCCCTATAATTGGGTAGAAAGTGGAGTTTTCGGCCCTTTCGGTCTTTCCTTACTTGTTTTGATATACCATAATATAAAAAAGACTCAAATCACAATTTTTCGAAATCAGAAAACCCAAACAAAACAAGACTTAAGTCATATGAAATCTGTAAAAACGAAAAAAGTATTCCAGCAAAAAATGTCTACTCTTATATTACTTCCAGTTTTAGCACGTTTTTTATCTTCCCTCTATTCATAGGGAAAATATTTTTATTTTTAATTTGGTGTGTATTATGAAGTTGAAATATTTTGGGGTAAACATTGTGATTATGTTGCCACACCTTGTTACCAATGCTGGCTGTCATAATCCCTCCCTTCAGAGAGGAATATGATCCCCGGAAAAGGACAGAACATCGGATGGGGAACATAATCCAAAAAAGAAGGAATATTAAATATCATTTGAGATTCTGTTGTATGCCCAAAGCTTGATTTTTAGGAAGACCTTTTCCGAAGAAGACATTATTATACCCTAGGAGAGGGTATAAACACTCCAATCACTTGGGAATGTGAGATCAAACATGTATTGTGTGTTGGCATGTGAGGTGAGTTTCATTTGCCAAAAAACACCGGCTTTCTCCGATATCTGAGAGCTATTTTTATAAATCGAAACATAATCTTTGAGGTGAACTCGCTTGATGATACCTTGAATATTTGGAGCATTTAGAAGGACGGACGGACATTGCTGATCCAATCTAACCGGTTTAATCGATTAGCTTGAAACCAAAAAATTTTACAATCCTCCAGATCTGTTTCAAAATTACAATCTACTGAAGGCAAATTTTTCAATGGAAACTTTTCAACGAAAATGCACTATAACTAACTATCTTATACATTTCAAGGAAACATTTTCTTGAAAATTCATTTTCCACGTTATATGAAATTTAAATAAACCCTTTCCCCTTCCCCACTGTCAACTAATCGCCCATTCATTACACATGTATGTATACACATTTCTCATGGCACATTTTTCGATAGAATTTTACACATTTATTTCTAGAAATTCTTCGATTACTTAAGCAATTCGCATTGAATTGTACACAGAAAAAAATCCTACATTTAACCTCTAAAATAAATGAGCACAATAAAATTGATTAATGATGTTATTTTCTACTATCAAGGCCAACAAATCGAGAATGCAACTAACGAAGGAAACAAAAATAATCTCGAGAAATTCAAATCAGGTGTTCAAAATTAAATTTCGAAAAAATGAAAATCACCGAAAACTAATTTAAAACTCTACCAAACTCACCATTTTGTGTGGGTTGTGTAAAAATTAATCCAAATGTGAAGTGGAAAGTAGTCACTGGGGGTATTCTTCGAACAAAGCGGCACTAAAAGTATAAAATATTTTTGAAATAAAGTTTAAATTTTGCTGTTATTTTTTCCGTTAAAATAAAATGGGTTTCACGCGTAATGTTGGCCCCTTTAGAATGGGGTTAAATTTATTTATTTTTTAGTTTCGAAATTTGAAAAGTTCATCACTTGACGATTTTTTGGTGTGTTTTTTTTGGTTTTGCACTCCAAATCAGTTGTACCCACCGAAGAATGAAAGGAGAAATTGTGAAAAAGAAGCGGAAAAATAAAAATTCTGTTTTTTTTTTGTGAAGAGAAGATCAATGAATACGACGACCGACCGACCGAAAAATGTATGTTGTTCACGTTAGCGCACCACGATAATCACTCAACTCTGGTGATTTGCATCAATTAAAAAATTACCTTTCGATCAGATCGAATTAGTTTTGAAAATTTCGTTTTGCTGCTGCTGCGGCAACGGCTAGTGCCACTGCCACAGCTACTGCTGATGGTTGTGGTGGTGGTGTGCTGTGGTCTTGGTGTGGTTGTTGTTGCTGGTGGTGGTGGGTATTTTGGCAAAAGTGGATGCAACATCAGAATCAAAATCACACCGTCGTTCGGCAGCATGTAGCAACAACGCAATGTTTTCTATTCAATTCAATTCAAACCAATTCAATTGAATTGAATTCACTGTGTTGTTTGTGCAGCGCCGCCGCTGCCGCCGTCGCCATCGTCGGCGTTGTTGTTGTCGTTGTTCTTTTCCCATAGAGCGACACATTTTTATTGCTGCTGCTGCTGCTTTTTCTGCCTTTTTTGTTGAGAAACACACACGTTTATAATTAGAAGCGCAAGATAGAAAAAAGAGTGGAAATTTTAAAGCCAACACAGAGGAAAACTATCCGAATGATGCGAAGGGAAAACCACATAAAACATCAAATAGCTGGTCGTTTTCAACCAGCCAACGAACCAGAGAAACACTGGGACAGAGGGTCACAGAGAAATATTCACAAAAACCTAATCGTCTCTGACAAATATTTCCGTATGAAGATGAAAAGCACAGTAAAATTATAATTCAGCAAATGACTGAATCAACATCATACAGCTCCGATTTTGGACCATGGCGGTATCCACATAATTCTGAAAGTAAACTTAACAAACCTGTGTACTCAGTTTTTCTGTTTTAACACCCTTTAAAAACTGGTATCGAAGTACGATTTACTAAAATGCATTTAGACGATCTTAGTGATTTAAGGGTAAAGTTAGGCCATGAGGAATCTTACAATCCATCCACCTTAGACTGCGTTTTAGCGGCAGATTACAGGCTCTCGATTTTACGTTTTATTTGTTTAATAAATTGTGATTTTCATTAGAATATTCATATATAACTTTTTAAGGTTTTACAAACGGAATGATAAACTTACTCCGATCCTATATGGTCCAATTATACTGTCCAACAAATGAAGACTTTTTGATTGAAACAGAATAGCGACCCTATAATTCTGAAAGACCATTTTTCAGACCTGCTGGATCAAAGTTTACATTTTTTGGTCGAAGGTAACATTATACTATGTGAAAAAATTGTTGTAAGTTAATGTCTGTGAGAATTCTTATTGTCAGAAATATATTAGAAATAGATCTTAACCCTTTAGCTCCTTTCTTTATTGGTCAAATTGAATCGAGAAAATAAAAAAATACATTCAAAAAGGCCATTTAAGTATTAAAATGTTCAACGAAAAAAATCACCGAGAAATATCAGTGGATGTCACCAAAGACACCACACTTGTAAATAAAGATTAACTAGCAAAATTACACGCCAACTTATACAAAAAACAAGTAAGGAAAGGCTAAACCGACTATATGATACACTCCACTTGCTATCCTAGTATAATTCAATTCTGTAAAAAAGTGAAATCGGGAAGGATTTTTGTATCCTTTAAATGTATGTGTTTGAAAAAAAATTAAATCGGAAAGGACACCTGCATGGGGGTATATTGAAACATGGAACAATGTGACCCGCATTCACTATGTATGTTTATAGATGAAATAAAGGGTGATTTTTTAAGAGCTTGATAACTTTTTTTAAAAAAAAAAACGCATAAAATTTGCAAAATCTCATCGGTTCTTTATTTGAAACGTTAGATTGGTCCATGACATTTACTTTTTGAAGATAATTTCATTTAAATGTTGACCGCGGCTGCGTCTTAGGTGGTCCATTCGGAAAGTCCAATTTTGGGCAACTTTTTCGAGCATTTCGGCCGGAATAGCCCGAATTTCTTCGGAAATGTTGTCTTCCAAAGCTGGAATAGTTGCTGCCTTATTTCTGTAGACTTTAGACTTGACGTAGCCCCACAAAAATAGTCTAAAGGCGTCAAATCGCATGATCTTGGTGGCCAACTTACCGGTCCATTTCTTGAGATGAATTGTTCTCCGAAGTTTTCCCTCAAAATGGCCATAGAATCGCGAGCTGTGTGGCATGTAGCGCCATCTTGTTGAAACCACATGTCAACCAAGTTCAGTTCTTCCATTTTTGGCAACAAAAAGTTTGTTAGCATCGAACGATAGCGATCGCCATTCACCGTAACGTTGCGTCCAACAGCATCTTTGAAAAAATACGGTCCAATGATTCCACCAGCGTACAAACCACACCAAACAGTGCATTTTTCGGGATGCATGGGCAGTTCTTGAACGGCTTCTGGTTGCTCTTCACTCCAAATGCGGCAATTTTGTTTATTTACGTAGCCATTCAACCAGAAATGAGCCTCATCGCTGAACAAAATTTGTCGATAAAAAAGCGGATTTTCTGCCAACTTTTCTAGGGCCCATTCACTGAAAATTCGACGTTGTGGCAGATCGTTTGGCTTCAGTTCTTGCACGAGCTGTATTTTATACGGTTTTACACCAAGATCTTTGCGTAAAATCTTCCATGTGGTCGAATAACACAAACCCAATTGCTGCGAACGGCGACGAATCGACATTTCACGGTCTTCAGCAACACTCTCAGAAACAGACGCAATATTCTCTTCTGTACGCACTGTACGCATTCGTGTGGTTGGTTTAATGTCCAATAAAGTAACCTGAGTGCGAAACTTGGTCACAATCGCATTAATTGTTTGCTCACTTGGTCGATTATGTAGACCATAAATCGGACGTAAAGCGCGAAACACATTTCGAACCGAACACTGATTTTGGTAATAAAATTCAATGATTTTGATAGCTGGGGCTATATCTAAATCTGAACCGATCTGACCAATTTTCACCGTCGCTGTTTTCACTTCAATTATTGGGTACTGTACCAAATTTGAAGCACATCGCGTTTAATATGTGGTTTCTATAGGGGACAAAGTCAAATCGGGAGCGACATTTGTATGGGGGCTATATCTAAATCTGAACCGATCTTACCGAATTTCTGCATAGCTGTTTCTAGTTGGATTATAAGATATTGTGTCAAATTTAAAGAAAATCGGGTACAATATGTCGATTCTAGAGCGGAAAATGTCAAATCGGGACATTTGTATGGGGGCTATATCTAAATCTGAAGCGATTTGCCTCAAATTAAATAGCGTTCGTCCTTGATCCACAAAACTTATTTGTGCCAATTTTTGTTAAGATCGGACTATAATTGCGACCTGTAATTTGATTACAACAATAGATGGACAGACGGAAAGACGGACATAGCTAAATCGACTCAGAAAGTGATTCTAAGCCGATCGGTATACTTAACAATGGGTCTATCTCGTTTCCTTTTGGGTGTTACAAACAAAAGCAGAAAGACATAATACTCTCGTGGAGTGTATAATTACTAGGATTAAAATGTCCCCAGTTGTTTTGAAGATCGATCTTTTCGACCAAAAATTTGAGTTTTTGGGTGTGTGTGTGGGTATTGGTGCGGATGCACGCTAAAAAAATACAAATTGGATATTTTTGCAAAACTTTCATTTTTGTGGTAGATATCACTTAAATGATTTGTGTCTTCTAGTGTGGCAAAAAATCAAATAGGGAGATACATTTTCCACTTTTAGTGGTGAATTATAATGCTATTTACAAAATCTGACCAAAATCGGTTGAAGCATGAGATTTCTATAGCAGAAAAAATGTATCTTCAAATTGTATGTCAAGATTTGTATAATTTGATAACCAGAAAGAGCATCAGGAGGTGGGACGAACATATGTATGAACACAGACAGAAGAACAGTCGGACGAAAATAGTTAAACCGGCTGAGAATTTGATCCTAAACCGATAGGCATAATAAACCAAGAGTCTATATTCCTCATTTTTGGGTTTTACAAACAAATTAGCAAATAATTAATTCCATTGTGGAGGGTATAAAAGCTAATCGGCTTTAACGCCGAGAATAACCCGACATTTTTAACTTTTTAGAAATAGTTACCATTCTTATCGGCTTAACGCCGAGGTATGCGTATAAGTAACATTTTCTTTAATAACAAGTAAGGAAAGGCTAAAGTCGGGCGGGGCCGACTATATAATACCCTACACCACTCCCTGCGTATGTACCTCGCTTTGATTACTAAACCCAGGTATTTCATGGGAGCAATTTTATGTAGTTCATACAAATTATATAAATTCATCTTTAGTCACATTTAACGAATATGGTAAATAATAGGGTAATTGATCCAATTGTCCGAAAGACAAATACAAATTATACAGTAGTCTACCAAAGTCATACCAAAGTATGGACATATGGGCATCACCCAAACAATTCTCATTGCAATTCAATTCGATAAAAATTGAAATCGGGAAGGATTTTTGCATCCTGTAAATGTATGTGTTTGACAAAAAATGTTAAATCGGAAAGGACATTTGTATGGGGGTATATTCAAACCAAGAACGATGTGACCCGCTTTCAACACGTCTGTTTATTGGTGAAATATAATATGTAAAATTTGGCCAAAATCGGTTAAACATTCGGGAGCAACATTTGTATGAGGGCTATATCTAAATCTGAACTGATCTTACCCACTTTCACCATTGGTTTTTTAGTTAGATTATAAGATGTTGTGCCAATTTTAAAGAAAAACGGGTAGAATATGTGGATTTTAGAGCGGAAAAAGTCAAATCGGGAGCGACTTTTGTACGGGGGCTATATCTAAATCTGAACCGAACATACCCACTTATAAATTCATCTTTAGTCACATTTAACGAATATGGTAAATAATAGGGTAATTGATCCAATTGTCCGAAAGACAAATACAAATTATACAGTAGTCTACCAAAGTCATACCAAAGTATGGACATATGGGCATCACCCAAACAATTCTCATTGCAATTCAATTCGATAAAAATTGAAATCGGGAAGGATTTTTGCATCCTGTAAATGTATGTGTTTGACAAAAAATGTTAAATCGGAAAGGACATTTGTATGGGGGTATATTCAAACCAAGAACGATGTGACCCGCTTTCAACACGTCTGTTTATTGGTGAAATATAATATGTAAAATTTGGCCAAAATCGGTTAAACATTCGGGAGCAACATTTGTATGAGGGCTATATCTAAATCTGAACTGATCTTACCCACTTTCACCATTGGTTTTTTAGTTAGATTATAAGATGTTGTGCCAATTTTAAAGAAAAACGGGTAGAATATGTGGATTTTAGAGCGGAAAAAGTCAAATCGGGAGCGACTTTTGTACGGGGGCTATATCTAAATCTGAACCGAACATACCCACTTTTCGCATAGGTGTTTCTAGTTCGATTATAAAATGTTGGGCCAATTTTAAAGAAAATCGGGTACAATATGTGGTTTCTAAAGCGGAAAAAGTGAATTCTGGAGCGACATTTGTATGGGGGCTATATCTAAATATGAACCGATCTTACCCAATTTTTGCATACGTGTTTCTAGTTGGATTATAAGATTTTGTGCCAATTTTAAAGAAAAACGGGTAGAATATGTGGATTTTAGAGGGGAAAAAGTCAAATCGGGAGCGACATTTGTATTGGGGCTATATCTAAATCTGAACCGATTTCCTCCAAATTCAATACCGATGGTCCTTGGCCAGAAAAAATAGCTTCTGCCAAAGTTAATGACAATCGGACAACAATTGCGACCTGTAGAGTGCGAACAAGCTTAGATGGACAGCAGACGGACGGACGGACGGACAGATAGACATCGTTAAATCGAATCAGCTGGTGATTCTAAGCCGATCCGTATACTTAAAGGTGGGTCTAGCTCAATTATTTCTTGGTGTTACACACATTTGGCGGAAACCACGAAGTGGTGTAGGGTATAAAAATAACGTATACGCCACCTACATAGTCGTACAATTTGAAATTATTGTACAGGATGTTTAAAAATGCTGGCAAGATTTCAATATATAAAATAACACTGTCCAAAAAATTAAGACCAGCTGCTCTGAGTTTCTTTTTACAGTGGGTAAAATTTTTCATTATACACTCCACGAGAGTATTATGGCTTTGTGTATTTGTTTGTAACACCCAAAAGGAAGCGAGATAGACCCATTGTTAAGTATACCGATCGACTTAGAATCACTTTCTGAGTCGATTTAGCAATGTCCGTCTGTCTGTTTGTCCATCTATTATTGTAATCAAATTACAGGTCGCAATTATGGTCCGATCTTAACAAAAATTGGCACAAGTAAGTTTTGTGGATCAAGGACGAACGCTATTTAATTTGAGGCAAATCGGTTCAGATTTAGATATAGCCCCTATACAAATGTCGCTCCCGATTTGACATTTTCCGCTCTATAAACCACATATTGTACCCGATTTTCTTTAAATTTGGCACAACATCTTATAATCCATTTAAAAGCACCTGTGAAGAAAGTGAGTAAGATCGGTTCAGATTTAGAAATAGCCCCCATACAAATGTCGCTCCCGATTTGACATTTTCCGCTCTAGAAACCACACATTGTACTCGATTTTCTTTATATTTGGCACAACAGCTTATAATCCAAGTAAAAAACCTATGGTGAAAGTGGCTAAGATCGGTTCAGATTTAGATATAGCGCAAATGCAAATGTTGCTCCCAAATGTTTAACCGATTTTGGCCAAACTATACATATTATATTTCACCTATTTCGTTCCAGATTTCAATATACCCCCATACAAATGTCCTTTCCGACCCTTTTTCGAGAAAAAAGGCCTTTTAAACAAGATATTTAAGGATTTAAATGTCCAACGAAAAAAGTGCTTGTCACCAAAGACACCAAAGTTTTAAATAAAGCTCTTCATTACAATATTCTTCATAACAATATTACACGCCAATATATACAAAAATTACAAGGGTTAAAATTCATCCATGCCTTTTTAGAATATCGATCTTTTTCGACAAATACATTTTTTGACAACTTTTCCTAAACAAATGCTTCAAAGTTCAAATGAAATTCACTATACTGTAGACCCCATAATTGCCGCATAACGGGGTGAGATTTCAAAATTATAGTACAAATATTAATGGTAATTTCGACGAAAATTGATTTCGAACCTGGGTGCGCAGGGCGTACATTCCATACTCCACACCACAGTGTGATCATAACTTGATGGTGAAAAAAAGGACACATGAGATGAAAGAGATGTAACAGAAATCCAAAAAAACAAATTCATCTCCAAGAATTTTCATGGAGAAACAGTTGTAGTGTTGCAAACAAATGGTAAGGTAGACCACAACGCTCTTCAAACCGCTTTGCGGGAGGTTTTCGGGTGTATCTATATATATAAAAGAGTTGCGTTACTGACTGACTTATCATTGACCAGCCCAGAGACCAAACGGCTGAAGCCAGGCTCATGGTAGTTCCCAAACCAAACGTAGACGTCGACTAAGAAAAAAACGAAATTCTTACTTTTATTGGGTAAAATGGGACAAAAAGGGATAAACATCGAACCTTTGTCCTGACTAAACGGCAGTAGCTAGAAACATGAAATTCGGTGTGTTCCTTGCACTGACCATGCAGAAGAGCTACAAATAGGGATTTTTCGAAATTTGTACATTTGAGGGAGGAAAGAGACAAAAAGTGATAAAAATGGTACCAATTTAAGAATTGCAGCTAGAATCGTGAAAATCGGTATTTACATTCCTCTGACAACGCAGATTTGCAATATAAATTGATTTTTCGAAATTTGTACTTATAATGGGTGAGCAGGACAAAAAGGGATAAAAATGGTACCAACTAAAGTATTGCAGCTAGAATCTTGAAATTTGATATGTAAGATCTTCTGTCCATGTAGAAGCGCAGTAAAATTGGATCTTTCGAAATGTATACTTATAAGAAGTGAGCGGGACAAAAAAGGGATAAAAAAATGGTACCAACTATTGCAGCTAGAATCTTGAATTTTGATATTGTAAGTTAAGATTACAGCTAGAATCATGAAATTTAGTATGTAAATTCCTCTGACCATGTAGAAGCGCCATCAAAATGGATTTTTTTCGAATAAAAGGCTCTGCGGTTGAAATTTTTTGTTAAAAACTGGGTAGAAAATGATAAAAAATATATATACGAAGGGAGTTCAGCTAAAACACTGCACATCGACAAGCACATTCCTTTAACTGTACATGAGTGCTATGGAAAGAAAATCAAATAAATACTATCCTAAAACAGAGACGGATAAAACTAATAACAAATACCTGGCTTTTTCGTATGCGAAGCAGCGGGTACTGCTAGTATACATATATAAATAGTACGCATACATTGATTTCATAAAATGTAAATACATGTACAACCGATAACAGCAAGCTAAAGCAAGCACAGAAGGATCACTGATGATTTGTCTCTAAACAATGAAATACGTATATGGTTGAGTGTGGTTTCCCCTCCTTTCCATTACCAAAACAAAAATGTCCTTCGAAAGAAGAAATGACTTGATCGCATAGCTGGAATTCGAATGTATAAGATTCAAAACACATAGAAAATTGGATTGATTTGAACTGCGATATAGATCTGGCTCATCTAAATATATATATCGAATACTAATTTACTTACAAAGATACAAGGTGAAATTTATTACATGGCTGCATACTACCTCTATCATGATATCCGGCCTGTGACGAGGAATAGGAGGAGGGATCGCTGCGATTATTCATCAAAATATTCGGGATTATGCGATTATTCATCAAGAAGCCTCCTGAAGAATGTCGGTAGCATGCAGTAAAGTAATAAATGTCACCATGTCATTTTTAAATAAATTTGCATTCTTTAAAATATAGATGCAAAAAGGACATGCTAAGAACAATATCCAAGTTCAAAGCAAATATTGATTACAGGCCAGAATAAAACAAAAGAAGTAAAAAGGGCGTTAAGATAGGCCGGGCTAGCCGAACCTGATCATCATGGATTTCATTCCACAGAGGCTGTAGAAGTGTAGTAACATTACAGAAAAATGTTATATATTTTAATATTGCCAAGCCGAAAAGAATAAACATATTTACAAAAATATAAAATTTTAATTTTTTTAAACCACGTTTATAAGGCAAGGCTATATATATATATTATATTGCTTCAAGTCAATTCAAAAAGTAAATATAAGGCAGCAATCTTCAAAAAGCTTAAATACCCTAAATATTGTGGAATGGGAGTGGATGCATTTTCAGCTACTTGATTGATTGTATATCAATAGAATTTTAATTCTAAAAGTACACTTTTTATACCCTCCACCTCCAGGATGGGGGTATACTAACTTTGTCATTCCGTTTGTAACACCTTGAAATATCGACCTGCGACCCTATAAAGTATATATATTCTTGATCGTCATAAAATTCTAAGACGATCTAGCCATGTCCGTCCGTCCGTCTGTCCGTCTGTTGAAAGCACGCTAGCATCTAAACGAAAGGAGCTAGAACGTTCAAATTTTCCATAAATGCGTCTTATAGTCGTAGATCGGTTGGGACTGAAATGGGACAAAATTAGCCCAAAATTTTGCCCTCACAAGTACTAAAAATACCCATAATTATCCCTAATATTTTAGCGTATTTAAGCATGTTTTTTGAATATGTGTGTTTATATTTGCTTGATATTTGGTATTCCCTTCTAGCAAAAACGTGCACCATAAAGTGGTTCTTATTTGTAGGGGGTGAAATGGAACAAAAAGGTATAAAAATGGTACTATTTAACGACAAAAGCTAGAAAGGCGAAATTCGGTGTGTACATTCTTCTAATTGAGTAGATACATAACATAAAAGTATTTTTTCCAAATTCGTACTTTTAAGTGGTAAAATGGGAATAGAGGGATACAAATGGTACCAACCAAACGGCTGCACCTAGAATAATGAAATTCGGTGTATACATAAAAAAGTACCAACCAAATGACCGCAGCTAGAGTCATGAAATTCGGAGTATACATTCCTCTGACTGCGTAGACACGGAAAATAAACGGATTTTTCGAAATTCGTACTTTTTGGGGTTAAAATTGAAAAAGGGGATAAAATAGTACCAACCAAATGACCGCAGCTAGAGTCATGAAATTCGGAGTATAAATTCCTTAGACTCCGTAGACATGGAAAATAAAAGTTTTTTTTCCAAATTCGTACTTTCAAGTACTTTCAAGTATTTTTTCCAAATTCGTACTTTTAAGTGGTAAAATGGGAATAGAGGGATACAAATGGTACCAACCAAACGGCTGCACCTAGAATAATGAAATTCGGTGTATACATAAAGAAGTACCAACCAAATGACCGCAGCTAGAGTCATGAAATTCGGAGTATACATTCCTCTGACTGCGTAGACACGGAAAATAAACGGATTTTTCGAAATTCGTACTTTTTGGGGTTAAAATGGAAAAAGGGGATAAAATAGTACCAACGAAATGACCGCAGCTAGAGTCATGAAATTCGGAGTATAAATTCCTTAGACTACGTAGACATGGAAAATAAAAGTTTTTTTTTTCCAAATTCGTACTTTCAAGGAATACAATGGGAACAGAGGGATAAAAATGCTACCAACCAAACGGCTACACCTAGAATAATGAAATTCGGAGTAAACATTCCTCTGATTGCGTAGACACGTAAAATTATCGGATTTTTCGAAATTCGTACTTTTTGGGGTTAAAATGGGATACGAATAGTTCCAACCAAATGACCGCAGTTAGAGTCGTGCAATTCGGAGTATAAATTCACCAACTGTAGCAACTACTATCTACCAATATTTATGGTATTTAAGCTTTTTGAAAATGTAAATATAAGAATACTAGCAGTACCCGCTGCTTCGCACGCGAAAAAGCCAGTTATTTGCTAATTTTATCCGTCTTTGTTTTTGGATAGTATTTATTTAATTTTCTTTTGGTGGATATAGATAAATCTAAAATAGTAATTTGGAAACCTCCTATTAGCTAGCACTCACACACAGTCAAAGGAATGTGCTTGTCGATATGCACTATTTTAGCTGAACTACTTCGTATGTATAATTTTCTACAAAGTTTTGAACAAAATATTACAACCATTTATATCCTCGATCTCATGTTTCTAAATTCAGCCAGCCAGTTTATAACTTTTTGCACTTCTTTCCCAAAAAGTACACATTTTGAAAAATCACTATAGGTAAAATGTGTTTTTGCTTCCCCTAAAAATATGTACTTTATTTGGTAACACATTCATTCCCCTTTAAAGGATTGTACAGCATTTTTATCCCTTTTCGTCCCGCACACCCCTTAAAAGTACAAATTTCGAAAAATCAAAATATATGGTCAGAGAAATTTACACACTAAATTTCACGATTCTAGCTGTAATACTAAAGTTGGTACCATTTTTATCCCCTTTTGTCCCGCTCGCAACTTAAAAGTACAAATTTCGAGAAATCCATTTATGTTGCAAGTTTACGTGGTCAGAGAAATTTAAACACAAAATTTCACGACTATAGCTGAAATATTTTATTTAGTACTATTTTTATCCCGCTCATTGTTTATAAGTACAAAATTAGAAAAATTCGTTTAGATTTGTGCTTCTCGTTGTCATTGGAACTTACACTCCACATTTCACGACTATAGCTCCAATACTTTAGTTGGTACTACTTTTATCCCTTGTTGCTCACCCCCTATAAGAAAATTTCAAAAAATCCATTTAGTTTGCGCTTTACACACAGTTTACACTGACTATAGCTGCAATTCTTAAATTGGAACCCTTTTTGTCCCGCCTACACCCTAAAAAGTACAAATTTCGAACAATTCAATTATACTGCGCTTCTACATGGTCACAGGAATTTACATACCAAATTTCACGATTCTAGCTGTAATACTTTAGTTGGTACCATTTTTATCCCTTTTTGTCCCGCTCGCCCCTTAAAAGTAAAAATTTCGAAAAAAAATCCAATTTTACTTCGTTTCTATATGGTCAGAGGAATTTACATACCAAATTTCACGATTCTAGTTGTAATACATTAGTTGGTACCATTTTTATCCCTTTTTGTCCCGCTCGCCCCTTAAAAGTAAAAATTTCGAAAAAATCTAATTTTACTTTGTTTCTATATGGTGAGAGGAATTTACATACCAAATTTCACGTTTCTAGCTGTAATACTTTAGTTGGTACCATTTTTATCCCTCTCTTCCCTTAAAAGTACAAATTTCGAAAAAATCAAATTTTACTTCGTTTCTATATGGTCAGAGGAATTTACATACCAAATTTCACGATTCTGGCTGTAATACTTTAGTTGGTACCATTTTTATCCCTTTTTGTCCCTCTCTTCCCTTAAAAGTGCAGATTTCGAAAAATCCAATTTTACTTCGTTTCTATATGGTCTGAGGAATTTACATATATTTTCCTGTAATATTACTGCACATCTACGAAAATCGACATCCTCTGTGGAATGCAATCGATGGTGGAGGGTATATAAAGTACGGCCCGGCCGAACTTAACGCCGTTTTTACAAGTTTAAAATCCATTATTTCTCAATTACACAGTGCAAGATAACCTAAATTAAAAAAATACGAATTTGGAAAAATCTTATTATTTTTCGTGTCTACACAGTCAGATGAATGTATACTCCGAATATCATGAATTTAGCTGCGGACAATTGGTTGATACGATTTGTATCCCCCTTTTCCATTTTACCCGTTAAAGGTACCACTTTAGAAAATCTCTTTATTTTACGTGTCTATGCAAATAGAGGGATGTACACACCGAATTTCAGACAGACGAACATGGCTAGATCGTCTTAGAATTTTATGGCGATCAAGAATATATATACTTTATAGGGTCTATGGTCGATATTTCAAGGTGTTACCCTAGGATCTTTAAACAAATTACAATGTAAATATTTCTATAAAATTGTCTATTTGGTTTCAATATTTTTCAAAAAACATGTTCAACAATCTTCATCAAAATTGAAAGACCTTCGAAAATGTCTCCTTTACTTAATATGGAATTCCTCAATATTTAACTAAACTAGTAAGTAAGTTTCAGTCGGATAAACCGACATATATACCCCCAATCGCAGAGAACATGTGAACGGAAGGACTTGCATTTTACTTAGTGCCGGATTATATATGTGGGAGGTACTAGAAGTTTGGACCCAGCTTCCACAGTCGTAAGTCATATAGTCATAATTGATTTCAGGCAGCGGTATAGAAGTTATAAAGGCTTTAATTTCATCTAGGGTAGATACAATAGTGTGGAAGGTACTACACGGGGTGTGACTAAAGCATAAATATTTTTTAGGTTTAATGTGATTTTAAAAACATTTTCAAATATCAAATTGCAACTGATTTCGACTACCTGTACGGAAGTTATATCGGTTTTATTTTAACCAAGGCTTATGCCACTTTGTGTTTCTAGGTACTTGAAAGGGTGTGGGTGATTTGTGTGGGAGGTACCAGAAGGGGCGTGGCAAAACCCGCCATACCTCGCACGCGTAAAGTGCTTATAAAAACTTTGTCACATACCAAAATATAGCTACTTCCGACTGGACTGTGGAAGTTTCATTGGTTTTTATTTTATGTAGGAATATGGACAATTTAGTTGGGAGGTACCAGAAGGGGTGTAGCAATTTTGCCCATCTTCGAACTTAAACTAAGTTTGGGAAAAATATTACCATGTGCAAAGTTTGAATTGATTCCGTAACTCCTTTCGAGAGTTATCGTGTACACCAGCCAGTCAGACGATCGGTCGGACGGTCGGACGGACATGGTTCAAACATCTTAAAATGTTGCAAAACGGATTTTGTCCAAACATACTTAGGGTCTTAAGTCACTCCTTCAATGCGTTACACTTTTTTTCTGTCCCAAATGATATATACCCTCCTACACTGTAGTGAGGGTATACAAATTGTAAGTTTTGAAACAAAATCATATTCAGCGCTGGATCGCATTTGCTTGGCATCGTTAATCGTCACAATTTCCGCATTTGAGGTTCAACAAATAACCCTTGTTATTTTCCAAAACGTGTAAATGTTTTTACTTGTGACCTGTGAATCATGGGAATTAGTGGCCTTCCTAAACCACTGTGCCGTTGTAGTTTCACATCAAATTCTTCTCATAATTATCATCATCAGTTGACTTATTTTTCTGGGAGAAAATCACGTGAAAGGCGTTTTATTGGAATTCGCGTTCTGAACAAAAGTCTTTGTGAAAAAAACATGCCTTAATACGTGGCAGCGCCATTTGACTGGGAGGAGAGTAATTAATTGAATCTATTGATCGATTTGAATGATCGTTTCGCCGAGGAGCACGGGAGGGAAAAATATTGAGTAGCGAAATATTTTCATTTGTAACACAAATCTATGTATATCGATCGATGTTTATTGCTCTTGTTGTGCTGTTGTTGTTGTGTTGAATTGTATTTTATCGATGAATTAATTTAATTAATTGTCGTGTTTATTTTGCCAATTGGGCAAATGTCGCCTCAATACTTTTCTTGCAGATTTCCCTGGGCCCTGTTCCTCCTCCCCCCCCAAATGATTGTCACGCGAACCCCTTCATTTCCCGGGGGGATGGAAATGGTGAAAACGACAAATAACCGGGAAAATCGATCGCAGAACAAAGAAACGAATACCCAAATCGGATAAATAAGTGCCGATGCAGTGGTGATCAATACAAAGTTCTTCCGAAGAGTTGATAGTTTCAAGTATGGTTGGGGTGGGGATGGTGGAGGGTTAGGATATGTTGTTGTCTATTTAATTGTTGTTTTTGACAATGTGAACAACATAAAAGTTGTTTGTTTTTTTTTTTGTTGAATTTAGGTTTGGTTTTCATTTCAATACGTTTTTAGAATTTGCCAAGTTTTCATTTAAATTTCGAACATCGACTAAAATCAGAAATTGAATGTTTTTTGTTTTGTTCAATTTAATTAAATTCATTTCAAATTCTCTTCACGATGATGATGAATCATCAATGCTTTATTGGCGTTCATCTATTTGATGTTCGTTACCCGTTTCGTTTTATTTCGTTTCGTTTGCTGGGGTTCGTTTCGATTCGAATGCGTAGATTCCTTTGTATTCGGTCATCTGACCTTTGCATTTTGCTTTCGCTCTATTCGGCCACGTTAACACATTCAGATGACGTTTGGGGTTGGGGCCTGTGAACAATGCTTTCGATATATTATGGCCATTCATTATTCGGTTCATTACCGATCAGCGTTTTTGTCAGATCTAAATCTAAACAGTTGGAACACATTAAAATAATTAAAATAAAAACACACAGAATTAATTAAAAGCGAAGTGATGAATAAGCAAACCGCACCGCGATTTATACAAGATCCTAATAGTGTTTATGGTAAAAGATGAAGCAGTCAGAGATGACTAAATAGTAAACATTTGTTAATAGTACATTTGTTGTTGGTGTGGTTAGTGCTGCGGAGAGGCATATACAAATCACAAGAACTCAGATTTAATTTTATAAAATAAATCCATGTGGTTGAACCTGAAAAAATGTCGCGTCTAGTTATATTCAAAAATAGGTTCTGACAACGGATTCTAATAGAGAGGTTAAAAAAGAATATGCGTGTATCAGCGTTTTGAAAGTTTTGAAACGTATGGTAATTTTAGAGGGAGTGGATATTTCCGTCCTCAGTACATTCTTAAGATGAATTGGCATATGAAACCTTGTGATCCATACATTTTAAGTATAGGATGTGTTGAGCAATATTATTTACAACACTACATGGAAAATTTTTGTGGTACATTTTAACTTTCTATCTCCTCAATATAAGGACTTTTTTGGTTCCATTTTGTGAAACGGCATTTTAATTATACAGTCAGATTGTATACACCGAATTTCACGTTTTCTAAATACTTCAACGGTTAGGTTAGCACCGTTTTTATCACTCTTTTTCAATTATAATGTATGTCTATTTTACGTGTCTACACACCCAATTTTGATGATTCTGGCTGTTGTCGTATCATTTTTACCATTTTTTATAAATTTTTGTCCCATTTCGTCCGCTAAAACTTTTATATACTATTACTATTACCGTTGACCAGTTTTAAAGGCAAAAGGGAACAGCAGGCAGCTACACCTTTGAAATTTCGTACACATACTATTGGTGCTTAAAAAGTCGTCTATAAAAATTTCGAGTTGCCACGCCCACATTCATTGGGATGGTATTAGATTTTTTTTGAGGCAAACTATTTTAAGAAACAGATGCATCTTTTAAATATTTATGCTGCTTACAAAAGTTGTTTAAAAAAATAAAGTTTCACAACCTACGTCCACGCCCACTTACAGTGGGATGATAGTGGTTTTTTGAGACAAAGTGCATAAGGAAATAGATAGGCCTTTATATTCCGTACATGTACTTAAGATGGTTACCAAAGTTGTCGGCAAAATTTTAAGTTTATTAATCAATCTACTGCCACTCCCACTTATAGGTCGACCTCTGAAATGTATTGCAGTTATCTCGATGATTGATAATCCTTTCAAAAAAAAAAACGAGTTGCCACCTGGTTCCAATTTTCCATTTTTGGTCAAATGTTGGCCATTATTACTTTCTGAACCTGGACTGTATATATGGACTGACTATACTAACTATACCCACTGATATTAAAACACCCGTGTTTATTATAAACCACGTATATGGACAGGGAGTGGTGTAGGGTATCACACAGTCGGCCATGTCCAACTTTAGCCTTTTTACTTGTTAATTAATGTTATACATTAATTACAAACACTTCGGTGAAATTTCGCGGATACTAATGTCATTCCACCATTTTCTAACCGACATTTTACAATATCTGTAGTTTTAACTTTAATACAATTTAAATCAGACATGTTCATAATTTATGGCAGTTTGCTGCAGGTCATTCTACCGGCCTTTTAACCTTTTAACGGATAAACAAAGTTCTATTCCAAGAAATGCGGGGATGACACTTTATCATATTACATTGCATTTAATAATAACATAATTAATTTTTTTTAATTTTTGATTAATTTACGTATCTGTGTTAGTATTTGTTAATTTACAAAAAATAAATAGTAGCTTGTGCCTGTGTTTTCGATATTACTTTTGGTTGAAGTATCAAAAATGAAACAAGATAAAAAATAGTAACTTTGTCAGCATGGCGTGCAAAACGAGTTGCCACCAAATTTTTATATTTTGCCAATTTAAAGTCTTGGCAACAAACTGGCATTATTACTTTCGGACAATACGTTACTTCAAAAATGGCCTTTTTGCCTCTCAAATTTGTCGATTTCGCCCACTCTCAATCCCAACCATAAGACACATTTAGGGAAAACTTGAACCTCCTGCTTTCAACAGACAGACAAATGGACAGACAGGCAGACGTACATGGCTAGATGGTCATAGAATTTTACATTGACCCAGAATATATATACTTTATGGAGTCTCCAATGAATATTTCATAGAGAAAGATAATTACTTATTAATACTATTTTTTCCTGTAGCTTCGAAAACTTAAAAATTCTAAAATTACATTATCTCCAAATATTACTAATAGCCTTTTCAGACTGCATGAGACCGCATTCATTTTTCCTAAGAGAATAAAACATCTTCATATATTAACTGTCATTGGTCGAATCGTTAATGAAAGCCGAACTTTCACAAAGCTCCCCTAGCAGAAGCCCAACGAGTTTTTATTTAATTTTTCAAAGGCACAGTTTTACTGAAAACGGCCGATGTTTGATATCTCTAATACTGTGTTCAATAAAATCAACACCTAAAATTTTGTATGTATATTTTATTATAATTTTTATTAAAATTCGAATTTTCGCAAAAATTTATGCTATAATTTTGAGTTCAAACACACCCGGTTATATGCTCATTTAAATGAATTTATAAGGACTACAACTTTTCCTTTTACATTTATTCGTAGAGTTCCTTCAAAATGATCTTGTTTTCTTTGTTAGAAAGAAAATTTTATACTTTTTTACATAAACAAGCATGATTTGTCTACCCTCCACATCCAGGATGGGGGTTTACTAACTGTGTCATTCCGTCTGTAACACCTTGAAATATTGACCTGAGATCCTATAAAGTAAATATATATTCATGATCGTCATAAAATTCTAAGACGATCTAGCCACGTCCGTCCGTCTATCAGTCTGTTGAACGCACGCTAGCATCTAAACGAAAGGAGTTAGGGGGTCCAAATTGTACATAAAATATAAAATTGTACATAATATAGTCGTAGATCGGGTGGGATTAAAACTGGACGAAATCGGCCCGAAGGGAAAATTTTTTCCCTCACAAGGACTAGGGGAATATTATCCCTAATATTTTGCAGTATTTAGGCAATTTTTTTCAATATGTCTGCTTGTACTTAGTTGATATTGGGTATGCGCATTCCTCCTATAACAAAAACGTGCAACATAAAGTAAGTTTTATTCGTAGGGGGTGAAATGGGACAAAAAGGGATAAAAATGATACATATCAAACGACAACAGATAGAAACACGAAATTCGGTGTGTACATTCCTCTAATTGAGTAGATACATAATATAAAAGCATTTTTTCCAAATTCGTATTTTTAAGGGGTAAAATGGGAATAGAGAGATAAAAATGGTACCAACCAAACGGCTGCACCTGGAATAATGAAATTCGTTGACTACATTCCTCTGATTGCGAAGGCACGTAAAATAAACGGAGTTTTTGAAATTAGTACTTTTTGGGGTGAAAATGGAAAAGGGGATACAAATAGTACCATCCAAATGACCGCAGCTAGAGTCATGAAATTCGGAGAATACATTCCTCTGACTGCGTAGACACGAAAAATAAAAAGGTTTTTACAAATTCGTACATTCTAGGGATACAATTGGAACAGAGGGATAAAATTGGTAACAACTCAACGGCTACAGAAATTCGGCGTGTACATCCCTCTAATTGCGTAAACACGTAAAAAAAGAGATTTTATAAAGTTGTACTCTTATGGTGGTAAAATGGAAAAAGGGGATAAAAATGGTACCAACCACGCCACTACTAACAAGTAAGGAAAGGCTAAAGTCGGGCGGCGCCGACTGTATAATACACTTCACTTTCTATCCGAATACAATTCAACTCGGTAAAAAAGTGAAAACGGGAAAAATTTTTGTATGTTTCCTAATCATAGGCTAATATTATTATCTGGTCCAATTTGTCAAATCGGAAATATTTATATCGGTGCTATATCCAAACATGGAATATAGTGACTCACTTTCACAATAAGTTCATCCAATTCAAATATAACGTGTTAAGTTCATTTTGTGCAAATTCGTGCTTTCTGGTGTGGAAAAAAGTCTATCCGAAATTTGAATGAAAATTTTTGGGGCGAAATTTGTATAGGAGATATATGTAAATTTGAACCGATGACCCATTTTCACCATGGGTGTTTCCAGTTGAAATATGTGATATTTTGAAAGATTTGAAGAAGATCTTAAAATATGTGGTTTAAAAGTGAAATTGAGAGTGAAATTTTGTGGGAGCTACATATAAATCTGTACCGATCTAACACATTTTTACCACAGGTGTTTATAATTCAAATATAAGATGTTTTGCCAATTTTAAAGAAAATCGGTTGTAATATGTGGTATCTAGAGTGGGGGCTATATCTAAATCTGAACCGATTTTCTTCAAATTAAATAGCGTTCGTCCTGATTTCGTTGTACAAAGTTTCATTTGGTTCTGTCTACAATTGCGACCTGTATCGTGATTACAAGAATAGATGGACAGACAGACAGACAGACGGACATTGCTAAATCAATTCAAAAAGTGATTCTAAGTCGATCGGTATAATTAACAATGGGTCTATTTCCCTTCCTTTTTGGTGTTACAAACAAATGCACAAAGACATAATACTCTCGTGGAGTGTATAAAAACGGAACGCAACGTAAATTATGAAAATTCATAAATGAAAATGATCCGGAATTCCATCGAAAAATCATCTTGACTGATGAGGCCCATTTCCACAACAACAAGCAAAATTGTCGCATCTGGGGCTCGGAAAATCCAAGAGTTATTGCTGAGAAGCCTTGCCATCCTCGTCGTGTGACTGTTTTGTGTGGTTTATGGTCCGGCGGGGTCATTTGACCTTATTTTTTCGAAAATGAGGTTGGATCAGCAGTTACGGTGAATGGATTGCGGTATCGAGAGATGATTAATAATTTTTTATGGTCGGAGTTGGATGGTATTGATCTGGACAACGTTTACTTTCAACAAGACGGCGCTACGTCCCACACAAGCAACGAAACCATTGCTCTTTTACGGAAAAAGTTTCCGAACCGTGTTATCTCTCGAAGAGGTGATCACAATTGGCCACCGAGATCTTGCGACTTCTTCCTTTGGGGCCACGTGAAGGTCTACGCCAACTAGGGTTTGGGGTTTCCCGGACTTTTTTCATTTCCCGGGAAAACGGGAATGAAAAATGTCATTCCCGGGAATCCCGGGAAAAAGTAATTTATTTATAGGTATGTCCAATATGGTTTAAAATATCATCATTTAATAACTGGTGTGTTCTTTTTTTTTCAATACTGTCATATTACAAATTAAAAACGAATGTTATTGTCAAAATATTTTACAAATTATTTTTCATTTTACAAATATTTTACTCTACACCTTTTCAAGGTTATATTCGGAATATACAAATTTATATTGAGAAATGTAAACTCATATTAGGAACATATAAATTCATATTGGGTAATGTAAATTTATAATAGGAACATGTTAATTCATAATAGGAAATATAAATTCATAATGAGAATTGTTAATTTATATTGAGAACAATTAATTCATAATAGGAACATACCATTTCATAATGAAATATACAAGTTTGTAATCAGAAAATCCAAATTCATAATCAGAAAATACGTTTTCATATTCAGAAAATATGAATTCAATATTTGATTTGAACTGGGATATTGTCCTGGCTCAAGACCATTTTGCATCTATATTTAATAGAATGCAAATTTATTTACAAATGGCATGGTGACATTTATTACTTGGCTGCAGACTACCACTATCATGATTTCCACCCTGTCTAAAGGTTTCATTCAGGTGGCTTCACAGCGACTTTTCAACATCAAACCCGGCCTCTATAAGGAGATGATTCTCACAAACGAACGAGAATCACAACTCACTTGCCGAATGTGCGTTTAAAAAATCGCACCAAGTAATAAAGCACACATGCCATCTTACAAGCATCTCATTGAGTTGCATATGTAAGTATGTGTATATGCAGGTATAGTTACCCAGCAATACTTCTGCCGTGCCAACGCTCATTTGTTTTAGTTTTTTCGTTTGTATTTTTTTTTTTTGGTCTGTAATCAATATTTGATTTGAACTGGGATATTGTCCTGGCTCAAGACCATTTTGCATCTATATTTAATAGAATGCAAATTTATTTACAAATGGCATGGTGACATTTATTACTTGGCTGCAGACTACCACTATCATGATTTCCACCCTGTCTAAAGGTTTCATTCAGGTGGCTTCGCAGTGACTTTTCAACATCAAACCCGGCCTCTATAAGGAGATGATTCTCACAAACGAGAATCACAACTCACTTGCCGAATGTGCGTTTAAAAAATCGCACCAAGTAATAAAGCACACATGCCATCTTACAAGCATCTCATTGAGTTGCATATGTAAGTATGTGTATATGCAGGTATAGTTACCCAGCAATACTTCTGCCGTGCCAACGCTCATTTGTTTTAGTTTTTTCGTTTGTATTTTTTTTTTGTCTGTAATCAATATTTGATTTGAACTGGGATATTGTATATATTTCATTATCAATTTGTATGTTCTTGTTATGATTTTATATTTCTCAATATGAATTTACATTTCACATTACGAATTTACAGTGCTGATTGTGAATTATCATGCTCCTATTATGAATTTACATTTCTCATCATGAACTTACATATTCTGATTATAAATTACATTTTCTCATTATAAACTTGAAAATATGTAGACTAGTCGTTCAGAATTGGACATTTATATCGCAGGAAGAAGTGACTGACACATACACTAGATTCAAAATTGAAAACGATTAAGGAAGCAAATAACTCATATGACGGAGAATGTTATGACACATTTAATTTAGAATATTCATTCGTCTGGAGACAAAAATATTTTATAGTAACAGGGGGGAATATTCTAAACTGTAAAAACAATAGAAACATAAAAAATAATATTAATTTAATAAGTTCATCAAAAATAAAAATATTGAAATAGTCCAGTCATTAATTCTTACAAATGGCCATTGAAATACACCGTAGCATATATTTAAAGGGTGATTTTTTAAGAGCTTGATAACTTTTTTTAAAAAAAAAACGCATAAAATTTGCAAAATCTCATCGGTTCTTTATTTGAAACGTTAGATTGGTCCATGACATTTACTTTTTGAAGATAATTTCATTTAAATGTTGACCGCGGCTGCGTCTTAGGTGGTCCATCCGCTTAGTCCAATTTTGGCATTTCCACGTTTTTGAGTAACAGAGACCCAATTGGTGCGAACGGCGACGAATCGAAAATTGGTGGTCATCATTAACACTGGCCGATACAGCTGCGATATTTTCTTCAGTTCGCACTCTACGTAAGCGTGTTGGTGGTTTAATGTCCAACAATGTAAATTTGGTGCGAAATTTAGTCACAATAGCCCGAATAGCCGCTTCAGTGGGTCGATTAAACTGACCATAAAATGGAAGCGCGCAATGAACTTTCTTAACAGAGCACGCATTTTGATAATAAAATTCAATAATTTGCAAGCGTTGTTCGTTTGTAAGACAATTCATGATGAAATGTCAAAGCATACTGAGCATCTTTCTCTTTGACACCATGTCTGAAATCCCACGTGATCTGTCAAATACTAATGCATGAAAATCCTAACCTCAAAAAAATCACTCTTTATATTCCTATTAGATTTCTCTTGAAAATTTCCAGGCGAACAATTTTTATTGTATTCCTATTTTTCGACCATTTCTTTCTGCCTACATGTGTAAAGTAAATTGTTCTTGAAGAATATGTTCACCTCGATTCTTCTAGAAAAACAAGAAAATTTATTTCATGTAAGCCATAGTATTGTCGGCATGATATTTTTATGTCACAATAAAGATCCTGCAAATAGCCTCAAAAAAAGTTTTTATTCCCCTAGCTGGGTTTCAGGAATTCCCGGACCCCAAACCCTAACGCCAACAGCCCAGCGTCGATTCAAGACCTCAAAGATATAATTCGTGAGGCTATCGAGGACATAGGGCAGCCACTTTGCGATTTGATTATGGAAAATTTCATGAAAAGGATATGGTCCTGTAAGCGTGGTCGTGGTGGCCATTTGGCTGATGTTGTTATACCCTCCACCTCCAGGATGGGGGTATACTAACTTTGTCATTCCGTTTGTAACACCTTGAAATATCGACCTGAGACCCTATAAAGTATATATATTCTTGATCGTCACAAAATTCTAAGACGATCTAGCCATGTCCGTCCGTCCGTTCGTCTGTCCGTCTGTTGAAATCACGCTAGCATCTAAACCAAAGGAGCTAGAACGTTCAAATTTTCCATAAATGCGTCTTATAGTCGTAGATCGGTTGGGATTGAAAAGGGGCGAAATCGGCCCAAAGGGAAAAATTTTTCCCTCACAAGGACTAAAAGTACACATAATAATCCCTAATATTTTACCGTATTTAAGCATGTTTTTTGAATATATCTGTTTATATTTGCTTGATATTTGGCATGCGCATTCCCCTTATAGAAAAAACGTGCACCATAAAGTGATTCTTATTTGTAGGGGGTGAAATGAGGCAAAAAAGGGATAAAAATGGTACATATTAAACGACAACAGATAGAAACACGAAATTCGGTGTGTACATTCCTCTAATTGAGTAGATACATAATATAAAAGTATTTTTTCCAAATTCGTACTTTTAAGGGGAAAAAATGGGAATAGAGGGATAAAAATGTTACCAACCAAACGGCTGTACCTAGAATAATGAAATTCGGTGTATACATTCCTCCGATTGCATAGATAAGTAAAATACACGGATTTTTCAAAATTCGTACTTTTTGGGGTTAAAATAAAAAAGGGGATAAAAATAGTACCAATCTAATGACCGCAGCTAGAGTCATGAAATTCGTAGTATACATTCCTCTGAGTGTGTAGACACGGAAAATAAACTGATTTTTCGAAATTCGTACTTTTTGGGGTTTAAATGAAAAAAGGAGATAAAAATAGTACCAATCAAATGACCGCAGCTAGAGTCATGAAATTCGGAGTATACATTCCTCTGACTGCGTAGACACGGAAAATAGACGAATTTTTCGAAATTAGTACTTTCAAGGGATACAATGGTACAGAGGGATAAAAATAGTACCAACTAAACGACTACAGCTAGAATGATAAAATTCTAATTGCGTAGAAACGTCAAGGGGGTAAAAATGGTACCAACCAAATGGACGCAGCTGGAGTCATGGACTTCGGTGTATACATTCCTCTGACTGTATAGACACGCAAAATATTTTTTTTTTTCAAATTCGTAATTTTTCTAGGTTATTTTGCACTATGTACGTCTGATAATGGATTTTCAAAATTTGTACTTTTGGAATTCAAATAGAATGGAAATACAATCAACTGTAGCACCCACTATCTACCAATATTTATGGCCTTGAAAATATTTTTGAAAATATAAATATAAGAATATTTATTTTTTGAATTGACGTATTGGTAGCATTACCTTATAAGCGTGGTTTGAAATAATTAAAATATTATATTTATTTATAAAATTAATTTTTCAATATTTGTATTCGTTTTGGTTTGGCTATATTAAAAAAATTAAATTTTCCTGCAATATTACGGCACTTCTACGAAAACCGACAACCTCTGCGGAATGCAATCCATGGTGGAGGGTATATAAAGTTCGGCCTTAAATATATAAAGTTCGAACTTAACGCCGTTTTTACTTGTTTTTCATTATCAACGGCATACCTTCTTCTTTATTATGAAATAAACATCCGATCATTTATCTCAAAAAATTGCATTTTTCTTTGAATACCAAAATAACACCTCTTTTTGGAAATCCTGTATATTTATCCATAGATATTTTTCAAAAAGGTAATATTTTCTTCGTTAGAATGTTAGCTTTTAAATGAAACTAAATAATGTAAGTTTATATCGGTGCTTGTTAAAAGAAAATAACGATGAAACATGGAGAACAAAGTATTTTTTTACAAACAATATAAGGTTGAAATATTTTAATAACAATAAAAACAAATATAAAAATAGACTTGAATAATAAAAAATACTGAAAACAATATTTCGTTCTTTTATTTTTATGGCTTTTTTGTACCAATTTTTTATTTTCAAAAAGTATTATTATTCCAAAAACATAAATTTAATGTTTCCTAGATGTAATCGGACGTATATTTCCACAGTTATAGTACAAACATTAAAAATGCCTTCATCGAAAATTTAAATTTTAGTAAAAAAATTAAAAAAAGCATATCCATAAAAATTATTAATAACATGTTGGCAAAATGGTTGTGAACTAGTGTTATCACCAACAATTTCGAATGCCCGAAATCACAAAAGAAATGCAGTATTTAAAAGGCGGGTTTTTATTTCAAAATCCTCCTCCGGCATATTACGGCATTGTACTTTCATCTGTCTGGCCGTGCCACACAAACCACTATCCCGGCAAATTGCTCTACCTAAACATCACAACATCATCACGAAAACCGATAACGAGAAAAAACGATGCCAATTGTCAAAGTACCGCCACAACATGAATGGCAAATGAACTTAATCACTTTTGACTAAAGCAAACTAAAAAATCTTTTCTTGTGATTGTGTCTCCACCTAGCCACAAAAGCAAATGAAATTTTTGCCAACTGTACCTGAGAAGACCAGCAAAAAAAATAATGTCTTTGCTTAACTTGCCCGAAAAAATGCTCGAAGCATCAGCGTCTATTTATTCATCATAAGTAAGGCAATTTCTGCAATCATCATCAGAAGACGGAGCAGAAGAAGAAGAAAACCTCAGCCACCAACATGAATGAATTTGTGGAGCACAAGACAAACCCAAAGTGAATTTTAAAGGAGGATGGGTGAAATGGGTGGAATGGTGCTAAAAATACAACAAATCTATGACTACGAGTCGTCTCTGAACATTTGTTAGATTCAACATCAAAAGTAAATTATTACAAATGAAGCAAAGAAATATTTTTGACAAAATCATATCCATATTGGCTGCAACATTATGTCTCTCGCCGCCTTCCACATATTTTTCTTTCTTTCTTTCTTTGCCTACCTTACACCAGGCACCATGTGGTGCAGAAAAATGATTACTCTGTGGCTGATGATTGCAAGAATATTTTTCATTATTGTCATGTCAAAATGATGGTCTCATGAATCAAATCAATATTAAAATTTATTTTAAAAATCTAAATTTTCAAAAGCTTCTTTCTCGGATAGTTTTCAGGGCTGTGGAGTCGAGCCGAAATTACTCGACACCGACTCGACTTCAGCTCCAGCATTTATGTAGCCAATAATTCAGTCGACTATGGCCGATTTTAGCCTATCCTTGCTTACTGCTTTCATCGGCAACTGTTTGTTGTGTTGCTAATGTTGGTGTCGGTCTTTTTGGTCGATAGCTTTGCGAATTTGTTTTCGTGTTTCTTTTTACCTTTCGCTCTAACGAGATATCGACACAAAGAAAGATAAATGCAACATGTTGCCTCAACATGTCTGCACATATGCAATTACTAATTTGTTGTTATTGCAAACACCTTTCGCCAGTGTGACTTCATACTGGGGTAGATCGAAAAATTCGTTCCAGAAACAGAAACACATGATTTTGGATATTATATCAAATTTACTTTTATTACATTTACGAATGATTTTATTATTTCTCCTAATTTAGATATAGCTTATGGAAATTCTGATTTATATTTTTGCTGTTCCAAATTGAATGACAAAATTCTCTTCTGTGGACAAAATGCTGTGGAAAATATAATGTAAAGTTACAGACTTAACAACAATAGTTTTTCAGCAAAAAGAAAAACATTAAATACGTCATATTTGTTCGTAACTTAACTATAATCCACTTTTCCTATGGTGCCCTCATATAGCAAACACATTATTAGCAATGTTTTTTTTTTTCAAATTCACTTCAAAAGCAACTTCGTTCCACCCTAACATACACCGTTCCATTTAGATATGCTGTTGTGTTGATAAATTGTCCTCATCTTCAATGTGTTATAACATTTGTGCATTTGCAACGTGTAAACATGTCACCTGTAATAAATTTGGGAGCAAAGCGGAGCCAATGCTTGAAACAAACAACGGAAAAAGTAAAGAAAAATAACGGAGAAAAATTGGCCACAAGAGCCATGCAAATGAAGAAAAACTCGCGTTTTGATCGCTTCTAGGAACTCTTGCAACATACATTGGTACAGAAATCTAAAAGTATTTAATGTAAGAGGCATAACATAAGGATAGGTCATACATTTCTGAAGCAACAAACACCATATACAAATGTGCTATGCAACAAGGAAGGTGAAATTTGAATAATTCAAGTTTAAATTTTTAATTAAATCACAATTGCCCATGTTTTGATATAGCCTCCAAAAAACCTTCTCAATTTTACTTTTTCCGCTCGAGAATCATTTTTTATCGATTTTTTAAAATATCCGATATGAAACATTGGAAGTAAAACTGAAGAACGTCTGTCCATGTCCTATCCCTATCGGACTTAGAATTTGCCAATGATGAACGTAAAGTGCTATGGCCCATAAATAGTCGCCTCAAAGGGTTTACCAGCCTTCCCCTTTTGCGATTTCCCTGCGGATTCCAGTTGAAAGAACTGCGAGACTTTCCATTCTTGATTTTTAATATATAACAAGTAAAAACGGCGTTAAGTTCGGCCGAGCCGAACATTTTATATCTTCCACCATGGATTGCTGCTGTTCATTTTCGTAGAAGTGCAGTAACATTACAGGAAAATGTTAAATATATATATATATACTAGCTGAACCCCCGCCCGTTTCGCCAGGCAAACGGTAAAATTAAACTCTGCTTTCTTATTAATTGTTGTCCTGATCGGTAATATATGGGAAAATCTACAAAATAGTCCGATTTCAATTTTGAAAAATTAAAAATTTCAAATTAGAGGCACACGTTTTATTTTAGCGTCAACTTGTTAAAAATACATTAAATATAAATAATGTGCTCGCGTGCATCATTTTTTTCAAGTGCTGAAATAGTTATAATCGGATTGTCCCTTTTGGTTCTATTGCAAGTTAAGCCTGAAAACCCTATGAAAATCAACAAAATTTAACCTAAAATGGCTCTCGGTACCAAAATAATAATTCGATCTATTTAGCACTTACACACATTATTAGTAGTACCCATATTCACCGATCACACAGGGTTGCCACCAGTTATTTTTCAAACTGCGGATGTGCTCTTCAAAAAATATGAAATTTCATGATCTGCACGCATCGACCTGCTGATGTTTGTACTGTCATAATCTCCTTGTCGCTGAAGGCACACCAAATCGTCCGGTCGCCTTTTGTTAGTATCTCTGTCGTTTATAATCCAATATTAAAAAATTTGCAACTACGTTCACGCTGAAAGCGCAAGAAAGAAAATTGTATCAATTTTCGTTTTATGCAAAAACAGAGTGACAGATTTTGAAGAGCTACCATTTATTCCTCAGTGATGGCACACGCCCTTTTCAACATATAGAAGATTCCGCAACATCATTACTATCATCCACAAAAATATCAGAATGATTTTCTCTTATGCTGAAAAAGTTTTAGCCAAAAGAGTTGAACAACTCCCGAAAGTTACAAGCAAAAATAGGGTAAATTAGGGTAGACCTTAGCTCAGTAGACTACATTAACAGCATAATTTTAAAACTTTAGGATGTTGGCGAGGTTAAACTCGTCGTTTTGAAAATTATGACACTCTCAGAAATATTATATATTGCTCTTAAAGCGGTTAGAAGCCTGAGTGACATGGAATCGTACTATACCGTAGATTTGCCCATATGTACCAATTATAATCAATGTTCTTCCCTGAGATAATAAAGAAATGGATGTGTGGATATGTGTCCATGGAGAACGTTAGTTTACGGTGAATAGTTGAAAAAATGTCAAAATCAAATTGAGTTTTTGTTAAGTGTGATTCTCCTCCTTTCCATTACCTAAACAAAAAACTTCATTCGTAAGATGAAATTACATTACATTCAAAACACATAGAAAATCAATCAAATTGTTCACTAATCAAACAACACAAAAACTTAAAAAATTAATATAATTTCCGTTTTCTTGACTTAAGTTTGCTGTTGGCGAATGAATATTTTTTTTTTATAACCTTTCTTTACTGTTGTGCTAAGAAAACGTGTAATTTTACAAAATTCAAATCAAAAATGCGTCTATCAAATCCCGCCCATTTGCATATTGTCTAAGCAGGTTACAACTAAATAAACTCACACAACAATATAGGAATATCGTTGTAGAATATACTCAAAAAACTGGTTTTAATTTGATATGGGAAGGGTCACGGCCACTTTCCGCCCATCTCGGTGTCGAAATACTCTAAAACTGGTTTTAATTTCAGATGGGAAGTGTCACGTCCACTTTTCGCCCATCTTTGCACAACTATTTACACTGGATCAACTCACACAAAATTTCAGCACTCTAGGTCTATGACACCTACTGACCATATATGTTTTAACTTCGTATGTGAGGTACCACGCCCACTTTCCCAATACCGCCCATTTTTGTCACAACTACGCAGGTTTATGCTAGATGCACTCACACAAAAGATAAGTGTTGTAGCTGTCATTGAACTGAATATATTCGATAATAGGCTTTAACTTCGTATGGAAGGTACCACGCCTATTTTCCCAATATCGCCCATTTTTTGGACACAGTTATGCACATTGATGCTAGATGCACTTACACAAAATTTCAGATTTTTATCTGCCATAGAACGGCATATATTCGAAAATGGGGTTTAACTTCGTATGGGAGGTGCCACGCCCACATTTCCATTACCGCCCATTTTTGTCACAACTACGCACATTGATGCTAGATGCACTTACACAAAATTACAACACAATAGGTGTAATTTTGGTTTTAACTTCATATGGGAGGTGCCACGCCCACTTTTGCATTACCGCCCATTTTAGGCACAACTACGCACGTTTATGCTAGATGCATTGACACAAAATTTCAGCACTCTAGGTGTCATAGAACTGACAATATTCAATAATAGGTTTTAACTTCGTATGGGAGGTGCCACGCCCACTTTTCCAATACCGCCCATTTTTGGCACAACTATGCACATTGATGCTGGATGTACTTACACAAAATTTCAGCACTCTAGGTGTCATAGAACTAACAATATTCAATAATAGGTTTTAACTTTGTATGGGATGTGCCACGCCCACTTTTCCAATACCGCCCCTTTTTGACACAACTATGCACATTGATGCTAGATGCACTTACACAAAATTTCAGCACTCTAGGTGTCATAGAACTGACAATATTCAATAACAGGTTTTAACTTCGTATGGGAGGTGCCACGCCCACTTTTCCAATACCGCCCATTTTTGGCACAACTATGCACATTGATGCTGGATGTACTTACACAAAATTTCAGCACTCTAGGTGTCATAGAACTAACAATATTCAATAATAGGTTTTAACTTTGTATGGGATGTGCCACGCCCACTTTTCCAATACCGCCCATTTTTGGCACAACTATGCACATTGATGCTGGATGCACTTACACAAAATTTCAGCACTCTAGGTGTCATAGAACTGACAATATTCAATAACAGGTTTTAACTTCGTATGGGAGGTGCCACGCCCACTTTTACAATACCGCCCATTTTTGGCACAACTATGCACATTGATGCTAGATGCACTTACACAAAATTTCAGCACTCTAGGTGTCATAGAACTGACAATATTCAATAACAGGTTTTAACTTCGTATGGGAGGTGCCACGCCCACTTTTACAATACCGTCATTTTTGGCACAACTACCCACATTGACGCTAGATGCACTTACATAAAATTTCAGCACTCTAGGTGTCCTAGAACTGACAATATTCAATAATAGGTTTTAACTTCGTATGGGAGGTGCCACGCCCACTTTTCCAATACCGCCCATTTTTGGCACAACCGTGCAGACTAACAATTAGTGAACTTTCACAAAACTTCAAGGCTCTAGCTGCAACAGTACTCCAAATATGCTAATTTATAAAAAAAACGAATAAAACCCCAATTTGTGTGGGAGGTGCCACGCCCACTGAAAATATCAACAAATTATATAGCCTATTTTCACCACCAGTTCAGCATGAACATACTGTGAAAATTTCAAGAAGATCGGTCCAGTAGTTTAGGCTTCTATAAAGAACAAACAAACAAACACAGATTCATTTATATATATATATAGATTAACCCACACATGTAAGGCAAGACTGCCAATATGTTTATACTATGTATCGAAATAATACTTCAAGTCAATTGAAAAAATAAATATAAGACAGCAATCTTCAAAAAAGCTTAAATAATCTAAATATTGGGAGATAGTGGGTGCATTTTAAACAACAGCCGTTTGGTTGGTAGTATTTCTATTCTATTTTAATTCCAACAAGTAAAAAAGGCGTTAAGTTCGGCCGGGCCGAACTTTATCCATTTATTGCATTCCAAAGAGGCTGTCGATTTTCGTAGAAGTGCAATGACATTACAGGAAATATTTTATTTTTTTAATATAGCCAAACCAAAACATATAAAAATATTGAAAAAATAATTCTATAAATAAATATAAAATTTAAAAAATGTTAAACCAATCTTATAAGACAAGGCTAACAATATATTTATACTATATATATCAAAATTAATTTAAGGGGGATAGTTTGATTTCAATTCAATTTATTCTTCCCAGATTTCCTTTTTATACAGTGTACGTACAATCATGATATGTGATTTATCTATAAGATATTACAACAAGTTATACTTATATCTAATAAGATTAACAGCAGAGTATTTATATAACAATATTATTTAAATTAAAGGCATTATGTGATATTAAAGGCAAAAATGGGATAAAAACCCTTTATTTGAGTTAAACAAAAATTCAAATATTGTTTGAAAATGTAAACGCATATAGTTAGATTATTTTGAAGAAATAATCGACCATATAGCGTAAACTTTTCAATTTGATAAATTTTAGAGTTAAGTATTTACATAGTTATGTTAATTCTAAACAATCTCTTATTATAGCATAAGAAGAGTTTCTAATTTTAGTAAAATAATTAAAATTTTGTCTTTTAATGAATTCTTTATACATTTCATATCCTGTTTCATTATGTAGAGCTTGAGTTGAATATCTCCATTTCTTATTGTATATCATCTTTAAACATTTGTTTTGTATAATTTGCATTTCATTTAAATGACATTTGACAGCCTTATAGCAGACAGGATAATAATAGATTTTTGTTTTTAACATTGAGTTTTGAGCGTCTATTTAGGAGGACCATAAAGCTTGTTTTTGATCAAATATAACCCCTAGACATTTGATTTGGTTTTGTGTATCTATATGGTTTCCATTGATAACAATCTGTCTACTTGGTGTCCTCTTGAGCGATTTATTATATGGAAAGATTATGGCCTGTGTTTTATTGTTATTGATTTTTATTTTCCATTTCGTGAAATATCTATTGCAAGCCAAAAGACTTTTCGCCATTTTTTTTAAAGAGCGCTTGTAAGTTTGCTTTTTGTTATCAATGCCGTGTCATCCGCGTAAATGGCTACATCAATAAATTCTGATGTATAAAGGACATACAATAGGGGAGAAAGTACTGAGCCTTGTGGTAAACCAGCTGGAATATTTTTGGTAGAGGAAATAGAATTGTTTACTGACACAGAGAAAGTCCGGTTATCAAGGAAATTTGAAATGATTTTGCATAGGTACTTGGGAAGATTCATGGAGATTAGCTTAAAAATTAATCCTTGGTGCCAAATGGTGTCAAATGCCTTCCCGATGTCTAGAAGTATAACACCAGTCGATCTTTTGTTGTGTTTGTTAGACATAATTTTATTTTTTATTCTGCTCATTTGGTGAATTGTACTATGGTCTTTTTTGAAGCCGAATTGTTCTTTAGCTAATAAATCGTGAGAAGAAACAAATTCAGTGATCCGATAATGGAGGAGTTTTTCGAATAGCTTCCCTAGATTACTCAAAAGGCTAATTGGTCTGTAGCTGCTCGCACTGTTTCTAGGTTTTAAAGGCTTATGTACTGGCTTTTCTAAAAGCTGTTGGGAAATAATTTAGTCTTATGCAGCTATTAAATATAGACGTAAGTACAAGATAAACTAACTTCATGATTCAACCAATTTTTGCCGTAAAAGTAAAAAGTACGATTTTGAAAAAACTTTTTATTTTGCATGTCTATGCAGTCAGAAGTATGTATACACCGAATTCCATGATTCTAGCTGCGGCCATTTGGTTAGTACCATTTTTATCCCCTTAAAAGTACACTTTCTAAAATCTGTTTATTTTACGTGTCTACGCAATTATATTATGTATCTACTCAATTACAGGAATGTACACACCGAATTTCGTGTTTCTAGCTGTTGAAAGGTAATAAGAAGCACTTTATGGTCCACGTTTTTTTATAGGGGGAATCCACATACCCAATATCAAGTGTAAGAGCAGACATATTGAAAAAACATACTTAAATACTCTAAAATATTAGGGGTTATTATGGGTATTTTCAGTCCTTGTGAGGGAAAAAATTCCCTTTGGACCGATTTCGCCAAGTTGCAATCTCTGCTGATCAACGACTATAATACACATGTATGGAAAATGTGGACGTCCTAGCTCCTTTCGTCCTAGCTACTTTCAACAGAGGGACATACGGAATTGGCTAGATCGTCTTAGAATTTTGTGACAATCAAGAATATATATTCTTTATGGGTCAGGTCGATTATTCAAGGTGTTACAAACGGAATTAAAAACTTAGTATACCCTCACCCTTTGCTGAATGGTATAAACATGTAAAATTATTTTGCGACCAAGAAAAAAATAATTTTTGTATCAGAATCATATTTAGTTTAAAAAATTATTTTTCCAATATGCAGATGCAAGTCAATTAAGAATTCCACAATGCAGGACATTCCTGGAAGGCAACATCAGATCCTTATATTTCCACTGGAAGTCTTCCATCGTGACTAGATTAGAATTCCAAAATTCAACTTCCGTCTACTGTAATTGACCATCTTGGAGAGTCTGAAATACTTGGACAAAACTTTGAGATAGATAATGAGAACTATATTTTGAAAATTCTGATCTCGAGATAATTTTAAACTAGGTACTGGTTGTTTTTTCATTGAATAAATATAATAAAGTAATATGTATAGAAAAAACCATAATAAACGTTAAATATAAAATTCACAAAATAAAACAAGTAAGGAAAGGCTAAAGTCGGTCGGAGTCGACTATAAGATACACTCCACTTTCTTTCCTATTACAATTCAATTCAGTAAAAAAGTGAAATCAGGAAGGATTTTTATACACTCCACGAGAGTATTATGTCTTTGTGCATTTGTTTGTAACACCCAAAAGGAAGAGAGATAGACCCATTGTTAATTATACCGATCGACTTAGAATCACTTTTTGAATCGATTTAGCGATGTCCGTCCGTCTGTCTGTCTGTCCATCTATTCTTGTAATCACGATACAGGTCGCAATTGTACACAGAACCAAGTGAAACTTTGCACAACTAAGTTTTTCGGGATAAGAACGAACGCTATTTAATTTGAAGAAAATCGGTTCAGATTTAGATATAGCCCCCATACGAATTTCACTCCCGATTTGACTTTTTCACTCTAGATACCACATATTTTAACAGATTTTCTTCAAAATTGGCAAAACATCTTATAGTTCAACTAGAAACATCTGTGGTAAAAATGGGTCAGATCGGTTCAGATTTATATATAGCTCCCATACAAATTTCGCTCCCGATTTGATTTTTTCCGCTCTAGAAACCACATATTGTATCAGATTGTCTTCAAATTTGGCAAACTATCTTATATTTCAACTAGAAACGTCCATGATGAAAATGGGTCAAATCGGTTCAGATTTTTATATAGCTCCCATACAAATTTCGCTCCAACACCCATAGTGAAAATGGGTCAGATCGGTTCAGATTTACATATAGATCCAATACAAATTTCGCTCCCGGATAGACTTTTTCCGCCCCAGAAACCACAAATTTTCTCCGAATTTCTTTGAAGTGACCACCAAACGTTATATTTGAACTGGAAGAACTTATTTTGAAAGTTAGTCACTTTATTCCATGTTGGGATATAGCCCCGATACTAATATTCTTTTCGATTTGACAAATTGGACCAGGTCAGCCTATGATAAGGAAACATACAAAAATTCTTCCCGTTTTCACTTTTTACCGAGTTGAATTGTATTCGGATAGAAAGTGGAGTGTATCGTATAGTCGGCCTCGCCCGACTTTAGCCTTTCCTTACTGGTTTATCCTGTAAATGTCTGTGTTTGATAAAAAAAATGTTAAATCGGAAAGGACATATGTATGGGGGTATATTGAAATATGGAACGATGTGACCCGCTTTCACCATGTATGTTTATTGGTGAAATATAATATGTAAAATTTGACCAAAATCGGTTAAACATTTGGGAGCAACATTTGTATGTATATAAATAAATTTTTATCTAAATCTGAACCGATCTTACCCACTTTCTGCATAGGTGTTTCTAGTTCAATTATAAAACGTTGTGCCAATTTTAAAGAAAATCGGGTGCTATGTGTGGTTTCTAGAGCGGAAAATGTCAAATCGGGACCGACATTTGTATGGGGGCTATATATAAATCGGAACCAATATGCTTCAAATTAAATAGCGTTCGTCCTTGATCCACAAAACTTACTTGTGCCAATTTTTGTTAAGATTGGACTATAATTGCGACCTGTAATTTTACAACAATGGCTAAATCGATTCAAAAAGTCATTCTAAGTCGATTGGTATTATTAACAATCGGTCTATCTCGCTTCCTTTTGGGTGTTACAAACAAATGCACAAAGACATAATGCTCTCGTGGAGTGTATAAAAATAATAAATTTAATTGATATGCATATTGTACCCTCCTCATTTTCTCATATTCTTACCAAATTTATATGCAGGGGGCGTCAATAGGTCCTAAGGGACATATGCGTCCAGACCACAGTATTTTCATTCGATTGAGTACACATGTAAGTGGGCGGGTCAATTTAGGGTCCCTGAAGTCCCAATTTTAAATGGGGACGTACACATTCCGCCTATATTGTTTTCTTTCATATTTGAAAGCCTTGCACAATTTACTTTCGTTTAAGTACCCACATTAACATGATGGGGGGTGTGTCCAATAAGTCAAAGACCAAATTTTACGTCATGTATGGACTAGAATGTGTTTACGATGCAAATGGTCCCATATTTCAGTTTTTACTTCACAGGACAAACAGTTTGAAAAAAATGTGCGGCCCTCAATGGGTTAAGAAGTTCAACCAACGAACTGAAAATGTGGAAGATATTTCGAATTTCATAAAATTACACTAACATAAATAAAAATCATCGCGAACATCTACAACAATTTTTTTTCTTCCTCGCAAAAGAAGCCACTCTAATATACAGGTGTTTCCAACAAGAGGTGTTATTTTGGTATTCAAAGAAAAATTCCATCTTTTGAGATAAATGATCGGATGTTTATTTCATAATAAAGAGAAGCAACATCAGCCAAATGGCCACCACGACCACGCTTACAGGACCATATCTTGATTCGTTGCTGGGCTGTTGGCGTAGACCTTATCTTTCACGTGGCACACAAAGGAAGAAGTAGCAAGGTGTTAAATCACAAGGTCTCGGTGGCCAATTGTGATCACCTCTTCGAGAGATAACACGGTCCGGAAACTTTTCCCGTAAAAGAGCAATGGTTTCGTTGCTTGTGTGACACGTAGCGCCGTCTTGTTGAAAGTAAACGTTATCGAGATCAATACCATCCAACTCCGACCATAAAAAATCATGAATCATCTCTTGATAGCGCAATCCATTCACGGTATCTGTTGATCCAACCTCATTTTCGAAAAAGTAAGGTCCAATTACCCCTCCGGACCATAAACCCCACCAAACAGTCACACAATAAGAATGGTTTGGGTTTTCCGAGACCCAGATGCGACAATTTTGCTTGTTGACGTAGCAACCGAGGTGGAAATGGGCCTCATCAGTCGAGATAATTTATTTGATTTATTTTGGTATTTTGAAGCGTGTATTGTTCCATTTTTAGTAATGGCGTAGTTTCTACTTGTTAAATGTCAAAGAATAAAAGCTTCAAAAGTGACAGCTACCGAAATACCGGGTGATTCAAAATAACACCTCTTGTTGGAAAACCCTATATGTATGTAATAATGCTTCAATACAGCAAAAAATATATTTGAATACATCAAATATTATAGTTATGGACCGATTTCGCTCATTCCACACAGTCAAAGAAGTATGCAACTCGAATTTCGTGGTTACAGCTACAATGAACTCGTACTATTTGTATCCTAAAAGTACGACTTTGGCAATCCATTATCTTTTGAGTTCACAGTGGAATATGCACACACGTTCACGTAGCTAAAGCCGTATTCTGGGTCTCAGTTTTGTCCCTTTTACACCATTTTGTCACTAAAAGTGCGAATTTTGCTTGATTGATTGATTTGTTGTCCCTTTTCTCCCTAAAAGTATAAAATTCGTCCACGCAGTCAGCGGAATGTATACAATATTATCCATTTTCTGTCCACGTTGGCCTAAAAGTGCATATATCGACAGATCCCTTTACTTTTTTGCGTCTATGCTGTCAGAGTGAAGTACACATCGATTTTCATAATTCTAGCTGCATCCGTCTGAAGGGTACTAGTTTTATTCCCATTCGCACCCTAAAAGTTTCGAAAAAATCCATTATGTTGGACGTCTACACATTCAGAAAAATGTATACACCGAATTTTATGATTCTAGCTGCAGCCATTTGGTCGGTGCCAATTTTATCCATTTTTATACACTCCACGAGAGTATTATGTCTTTGTGCATTTGTTTGTAACACCCTAAAGGAAGAGAGATAGACCCATTGTTAATTATACCGATCGACTTAGAATCACTTTTTGAATCGATTTAGCAATGTCCGTCCGTCTGTCTGTCTGTCTGTCCATCTATTCTTGTAATCACGATACAGGTCGCAATTGTAGACAGAACCAAATGAAACTTTGCACAACGAAGTTTTTCGGGATCAGAACGAACGCTTTTTAATTTGAAGAAAACCGGTTCAGATTTAGATATAGCCCCCATACGAATTTCACTCCCGATTTGACACTTTTCACTCTAGATACCACATATTATAACAGATTTTCTTCAAAATTGGAAAAACATCTTATATTCCAACTAGA
This sequence comes from Polietes domitor, assembly GCA_947397865.1. Classification (NCBI taxonomy): domain Eukaryota; kingdom Metazoa; phylum Arthropoda; class Insecta; order Diptera; family Muscidae; genus Polietes; species Polietes domitor. Next base: position 63,282,962 of record OX377622.1, read on the forward strand.
AACACTTGTGGTAAAAATGGGTCAGATCGGTTCAGATTTATATATAGCTCCCATACAAATTTCGCTCCCGATTTGACTTTTTCCGCTCTAGAAACCACATATTGTATCAGATTGTCTTCAGATTTGGCAAAACATCTTATATTTCAACTAGAAACACCTGTGCTAAAAATGGGTCAGATCGGTTCAGATTTATATATAGCTCCCATACAAATTTCGCTCCCGATTTGACTTTTTCCGCTCTAGAAACCACATATTGTATCAGATTGTCTTCAGATTTGGCAAAACATCTTATATTTCAACTAGAAACACCTGTGGTAAAAAAGGGGCAGATCGGTTCTGATTTATATATAGCTCCCATACAAATTTCGCTCCCGATTTGACTTTTTCCGCTCTAGAAACCACATATTGTATCAGATTGTCTTCAGATTTGGCAAAACATTTTATATTTCAACTAGAAACACCTGTGGTAAAAATGGGGCAGATCAGTTCAGATTTATATATAGCTCCCATACAAATTTCGCTCCCGATTTGACTTTTTTCGCTCTAGAAACCGCATATTATAACAGATCCTTTTCAAATTAGGCGAAATATATTATATTTGTCCTAGAAATACCTATAGTGAAAATGGGTCAGATCGGTTCAGATTTAGATATAGCCCCCATACGAATTTCACTCTCGATTTGACACTTTTCACTCTATATACCACATTTTATAACAGATTATCTTCAAAATTGGAAAAACATCTTATATTTCAACTAGAAACACCTGTGGTAAAAATGTGTTAGATCGGTTCAGATTTATATATACCTCCCATACAAATTTCGCTCCCGATTTAACTTTTTCCGCCCCAGAAACCACGAATTTTCACCGAAAGTGAGCATAACACCATACATTTGAAATGGAAGAACTTATTGTGAAAGTTAGTTACATTTTTTCATGTTTGGATATAGCCCCGATACAATATTTTTATCGATGTGACAAATCGAACCAGGTCGTATTAGCCTATGATTAGGAAACATACAAAAATTCTTCCCGTTTTCACTTTTTTACCGAGTTGGACTGTATTCGGTTGGAAAATGGAGTGTATCATATAGTCGGCCCCGCCCGACTTTAGCCTTTCCTTACTTGTTTCACATAAAAGTATGAATTTAAAACAATGTATTTAAAAACTCTCAATATTAGGAATTGTTGGGGGTATCCGTGGAAAATTTGGACCTCCTAGCTCCTTTTGTTTAGCTTACAACAGAGGCGTCTTATACGCTTGCCGCCGACATCGAAAAAATTGTTTGCACGTGTTCTTATGACAGCTTTCCTGAAGTTATGGAGTGAAAGCTACCATAGGAACATTTATGCCAATTCTAAGACAAATAATTCTTTTTTTATACACTCCACGAGAGTATTATGTCTTTGTGCATTTGTTTGTAACACCCAAAAGGAAGCGAGATACACCCATTGTTAATTATACCGATCAACTTAGAATCACTTTCTGAGTCGATTTAGCAACGTCCGTCTGTCCATCTATTGTTGTAATCAAGACACAAGTCGCAATTGTAGCCAGAACCAAACGAAACTTTGCACAACGAAGTTTTTCGGTACAAGAACGAACGCTATTTAATTTGAAAAACAAAATCGGTACAGATTTAGATATAGCCCCCATACGAATTTCACTCTCGATTTGAACCTTTTCACTCTAGATACCACATATTTCAACAGATTTTCTTCAAAATCGGCAAAACACCTTATACCTCAAGTGGAAACACCTGTGGTAAAAATGTGTTAGATCGGTTCAGATTTATATATAGCTACCATACAAATTTCGCTCCCAATTTGAATTTTTCCGCTCTAGAATCCACATATTTTCTTATAAATTCGCAAAAAACCTTATATTTCAACTGGAAACACTTGTGGTAAAAATGTGTTAGATCGGTTCAGATTTATATTTATTTTTATTTTATTTTATATTTACTTATTGTGAAAGTTAGTCACTTGTTTGGATATAGCCCCGATACAAATATTATTCTCGATTTGACAAATTGGACCAGGTCATGTTAGCCAGTGATTAGGAAACATACAAAAAAATTTCCCGTTTCACTTTTTTACTGAATTGAATTGTATTCCGATCGAAAGTGGAGTGTATCATATAGTCGGCCCCGTCCGACTTTAGCCTTTCCTTACTTGTTTATTATTTGATATTTTCTTTTCATAGTTTTTGTTGTAACTCGTACGAACCAAATAAATGTCACACACTTCTTTTTAAAATACTTTGTTTTCTGTTTAAGAAAACAAAAACAAATGATCTCGAACCTGAGCAAGAGTTACAACGAAAACAATTTTCAATTTTAGTATAAATATACAACCAGTTTTACGGGTTTTAATATGTCTTTAAAAATACACTTTCTCGCGCATCATATTGAATTTTTCCCCGATAATTTGAGTGATTTTAGCGATGAACATGGTGAGCGATTTCACAAAGACATCGCCAATATTGAAAATCGCTTTAATGGGAAAAGTACAATTCATATGCTGGGGAATACTGCTGGTCTATTTGTCGAAACACACAAGTTAAACATAAGCGCCAAAATAACCGTATTCAATTTTCTTAGCATAATTTAGTACAATATTTAAACAATAATACCAAATTAATAACCACCAATACACTACTAAAAACAAGTAAGGAATGGCTAAAGTCGGGCGGGGCCGACTATATAATACCCTATACCACTCCCTGCGTATGTACCTCGCTTTGATTACTAAACCCAGTTATTTCATGGGAGCAATTTTATGTAGTTCATATAAATTATAAAGTTACTATAAATTCATCTTTAGTCATATTTAAAGAATATGGTTAATAATATGGTAATTGATCCAATTATCCGACAGACAAATACAAATTATACAGTAGTAATATGACCGACATTTCAAAAAGGAACCTATAACAACATTCTGGGCCTGGTCTAAAACATGGATTGAAAAATATCATGATCTGCACAATTTGATTAAGATCCGATGTAAGATGAAGTTTCTAGAGCTGTAATAGATCAGAATGGGGCCCATTTGGATTATACCAAAGTATGGACATATGGACATCACCCAAACAATTCTCATTGCAATTCAATTCGGTAAAAAAGTGAAATCGGGAAGGATTTTTGCATCCTGTAAATGTATGTGTTTGACAAAAAATGGTAAATCGGAAAGGACATTTGTATGGGGGTATATTCAAACCTGGAACGATGTGACCCGCTTTCACCATGTCTGTTTATTGGTGAAATATAATATGTAAAATTTGGCCAAAATCGGTTAAACATTCGGGAGCAACATTTGTATGAGGGCTATATCTAAATCTGAAACGATCTTACCCACTTTCACCATAGGGTTTTAGTTGGAATATAAGATGTTGTGCCAATTTTAAAGAAAATCGGGTACAATGTGTGGTTTCTAAAGCGGAAAGAGTGAAATAGGGAGCGACATTTATATGGTGGCTATATCTAAATCTGAACCGATCTTACCCAATTTCTGCATAGGTATTTCTAGTTGGATAATAAGATGTTGTACCAAATTTAAAGAAAATGGGGTACAATATGTGGTTTCTAGAGCGGAAAATGTCAAATCGGGATCTTACCCACTTTCTGCATAGGTATTTATAGTTGGATTATAAGATGTTGTGCCAAATTTAAAGAAAATCGGGTACAAGATGTGGTTTTTAGAGCGGAAAATGTCAAATCGGGAGCGACATTTGTATGGGGGCTATATCTAAATGTGAACCGATCTTACCCAATTTCTGCATAGGTGTTTCCAGTTGGATTATAAGATGTTGTGCCAAATTTAAAGAAAATCGGGTACAAGATGTGGTTTTTAGAGCGGAAAATGTCAAATCGGGAGCGACATTTGTATGGGGGCTACATCTAAATCTGAACCGATCTTACCCAATTTCTGCATAGGTGTTTCTAGTTGGATTATAAGATGTTGTGCCAAATTTAAAGAAAATCGGGTACAAGATGTGGTTTCTAGAGCGAAAAAAGTCAAATCTGGAGCGGCATTTGTATGGTAGCTATATCTAAATCTGAACCGATTTCCTCCAAATTCAATACCGATGGCCCGTGGGCAGAAAAAATAACTTCTGCCAAGTTTCATGACAATCGGACAACAATTGCGACCTGTAGAGTGCGAACAAGCTTAGATGGACAGCAGACGGACGGACAGACAGACATCGCTAAATCGACTCAGCTGGTGATTCTAAGCCGATCCGTATACTTAAAGGTGGGTCTAGCTCAATTATTTCTTGGTGTTACAAACATTTGTGGCGAAACTAACTTATAATACCCTAGTCCACGAAGTGGTGTAGGGTATACAAAAATCGGTTACAATATGTCGTTTCTAAAGCGGAAAAAGTGAAATCGGGAGCGACATTTGTATGGGAGCTATATCTAAATCTGAACCGATCTTACCCAATTTTTGTACAGGTGTTTCTAGTTCGATTATAAGATGTTGTACCAAATTTAAAGAAAATCGGGTACAATATGTCGTTTCTAGAGCGGAAAATGTCAAATCGGGAGCGACATTTGTATGGGGGCTATATCTAAATCTGAACCGATCTTACCCAATTTTTGTACAGGTGTTTCTAGTTCGATTATAAGATGTTGTACCAAATTTAAAGAAAATCGGGTACAATATGTGGTTTCTAGAGCGGAAAATGTCAAATCGGGACCGACATTTGTATGAGGGCTATATCTAAATCTGAACCGATCTTCATGGGGGCTATATTTAAATGGGGGCTATATCTAAATGTGAACCGATCTTACCCAATTTCTGCATAGGTGTTTCCAGTTGGATTATAAGATGTTGTGCCAAATTTAAAGAAAATCGGGTACAAGATGTGGTTTTTAGAGCGGAAAATGTCAAATCGGGAGCGACATTTGTATGGGGGCTATATCTAAATCTGAACCGATCTTACCCAATTTCTGCATAGGTGTTTCTAGTTGGATTATAAGATGTTGTGCCAAATTTAAAGAAAATCGGGTACAAGATGTGGTTTCTAGAGCGAAAAAAGTAAAATCTGGAGCGACATTTGTATGGTAGCTATATCTAAATCTGAACCGATTTGCTCCAAATTCAATACCGATGGCCCGTGGCCAGAAAAAATAACTTCTGCCAAGTTTCATGACAATCGGACAACAATTGCGACCTGTAGAGTGCGAACAAGCTTAGGTGGACAGCAGACGGACGGACGGACGGACAGACAGACATCGCTAAATCGACTCAGCTGGTGATTCTAAGCCGATCCGTATACTTAAAGGTGGGTCTAGCTCAATTATTTCTTGGTGTTACAAACATTTGGGGCGAAACTAACTTATAATACCCTAGTCCACGAAGTGGTGTAGGGTATACAAAAATCGGTTACAATATGTCGTTTCTAAAGCGGAAAAAGTGAAATCGGGAGCGACATTTGTATGGGAGCTATATCTAAATCTGAACCGATTTTACCCAATTTTTGCATACGTGTTTCTAGTTGGATTATAAGATGTTCTGAAAAATTTAAAGAAAATCGGGTACAATATGTCGTTTCTAGAGCGGAAAATGTCAAATCGGGAGCGACATTTGTATGGGGGCTATATCTAAATCTGAACCGATCTTACCCAATTTTTGCACAGGTGTTTCTAGTTGGATTATAAGATGCTGTGCCAATTTTAAAGAAAATCGGGTACAATATGTGGTATCTAAAGCGGAAAAAGTGAAATAGGGAGCGACATTTGTATGGGGGCTATATCTAAATCTGAACCGATCTTACCCAATTTTGGCACAGGTGTTTCTAGTTGCATTATAAGATGTTGTGCCAAATTTAAAGAAAATCGGGTACTATATGTGCTTTATAGGGCGGAAAAAGTCAAATCGAGAGCGACATTTGTATGAGGGCTATATCTAAATCTGAACCGATTTCCTCCAAATTCAATACCGATGGTCATTGGCCAGAAAAAATAACTTCTGCCAAGTTTCATGACAATTGGACAACAAATGCGACCTGTAGAGTGCGAACAATCTTAGATGGACAGCAGACGGGCAGACGGACGGACAGACAGACATCGTTAAATCGACTCAGCTGGTGATTCTAAGCCGATCGGTATACTTAAAGGTGGGTCTAGCTCGATTATTTCTTGGTGTTACAAACATTTGACGAGAAACTAACTAACTAATTTGGAGGAAATCGGTTCAGATTTAGATATAGCCCCCATACAAATGTCGGTCCCGATTTGACATTTTCCGCTCTAGAAACCACATATTGTACCCGATTTTCTTTAAAATTGGTACAACATCTTATAATCCAACTTGAAAAACCTATGCAAAAATTGGGTAAGATCGGTTCAGATTTAGATATAGCCCTCATACAAATGTCGGTCCCGATTTGACATTTTCCGCTCTAGAAACCACATATTTTACCCGATTTTGTTTAAATTTGGTACAACATCTTATAATCCAACTTGAAACACCTATGCAAAAATGGGGTAAGATCGGTTCAGATTTAGATATAGCCCCCATACAAATGTCGGTCCCGATTTGACATTTTCCGCTCTAGAAACCACATATTGTACCCGATTTTCTTTAAATTTGGTACAACATCTTATAATCCCCAACTTGAAAAACCTATGCAAAAATTGGGTAAGATCGGTTCAGATTTAGATATAGCCCTCATACAAATGTCGGTCCCGATTTGACATTTTCCGCTCTAGAAACCACATATTTTACCCGATTTTGTTTAAATTTGGTACAACATCTTATAATCTAACTTGAAACACCTATGCAAAAATGGGGTAAGATCGGTTCAGATTTAGATATAGCCCTCATACAAATGTCGGTCCCGATTTGACATTTTCCGCTCTAGAAACCACATATTGTACCCGATTTTCTTTAAATTTGGTACAACATCTTATAATCCCCAACTTGAAACACCTATGCCGAAATTGGGTACGATCGGTTCAGATTTAGATATAGCCCCCATACAAATGTCGCTCCCGATTTGACATTTTCCGCTCTAGAAACGACATATTGTACCCGATTTTCTTTAAATTTTGCAGAACATCTTATAATCGAACTAGAAACACGTATGCAAAAATTGGGTAAGATCGGTTCAGATTTAGATATAGCCCCCATACAAATGTCGCTCCCGATTTGACATTTTCCGCTCCAGAAACGACATATTGTACCCGATTTTCTTTAAATTTTGCAGAACATCTTATAATCGAACTAGAAACACGTATGCAAAAATTGGGTAAGATCGGTTCAGAGTTACATATAGCCCCCATACAAATGTCGCTCCCGATTTGACATTTTCCGCTCTAGAAAAGACATACTGTACCCGATTTTCTTTACATTTTGCAGAACATCTTATAATGCAACTAGAAACACGTATGCAAAAATTGGGTAAGATCGGTTCAGATTTAGATATAGCCCCCATACAAATGTCGCTTCCGATTTGACATTTTCCGCTCTAGAAAAGATATATTGTACCCGATTTTCTTTACATTTTGCAGAACATCTTATAATGCAACTAGAAACACGTATGCAAAAATTGGGTAAGATCGGTTCAGATTTAGATATAGTCCCCATACAAATGTCGCTCACGAATTCACTTTTCCCGCTTTAGAAACCACATATTCTACCCGATTTTCTTTAAAATTGGCACAACAGTTTATAATCGAACTAGAAACACCTATGCTGAAAGTGGGTATGATGGTTCAGATTTAGATATAGCCCTCATACAAATGTTGCTCTCGAATGTTTAACCGATTTTGGCCAAATTTTACATATTATATTTCACCAATAAACAGACATGGTGAAAGCGCGTCACATCGTTCCTGGTTTCAATATACCCCCATACAAATGTCCTTTCCGATTTAACATTTTTTGTCAAACACATACATTTACAGGATGCAAAAATTCTTCCCGATTTCAATTTTTTACCGAATTGAATTGCAGTGAGAATTGTGTGGGTGATGCCCATATGTCCATACTTTGGTATGACTTTGGTATACTACTGTATAATTTGTATTTGTCTGTCGAACAATTGGATCAATTACCATATTATTTACCATATTCGTTAAATTTGACTAAAGATGAATTTATAGCATATACATTATATGAATATAATTTATATAATTTGTATGAACTACATAAAATTGTTCCCATGAAATACCTGTGTTTAGTAATCAAAGAGAGGTACATACGCAGGGAGTGGTGTAGGGTATTATATAGTCGGCCCCGCCCGACTTTAGCCTTTCCTTACTTGTTTCTCTGTGTGTTAGCTTTCAGCTTGTCATGATTTGCTGATATATCAATTATATCATTTATCGATTCCTTACGAAGAATAGCCATATCAATAGTCCACCCCTATACTTCATATGAAATCACGCAGTCACGGCATACACCTGGACAGATTTTCGCAGTTCAATAGAGAAAACAGTGCCTATATATTTTTTGACAACTTCCAATATATGTATGTACCCGATCTCAGTTCTCCGTTCAGGTTACAATTTGTACCAGTAAATTGCTCTAGAGTTTATGAATCAGTGAAGTCAGTAATGTTAAACTGTATCGAGTTCTATTCAGTAAAGGACATATTACTGGAGACTGATCAGTCATTTACAGTATGAGAAAAATATAAATGTAGGACTATTTATTTTGAATAGTGCTATAGATGAATGATATAATATAGACAATTTTAGTAGAAATGAACGACTACTGCTTCTCCTCGCTCGGTACTTATAATTTCAGTCTTAGTTTTGGCAATTCGAAGAGTTTATAGAACTGAGAACACGAACTGAATCGTTTTCAGTAGTTTAACTAATATATTAAAGCAAAAAAAAAATAAAAAATCGCTGAAATATTTTATGAAATTCCCATGAAAATTCCTTGACTAAATTAATTTATTTTTTTTTTTGCCTTTTGATTTTCATAAAATCCCCAAGTAAGGTGCCTATTACTTGATACAGACCAGTTATTTACAACATGAGAAGGTTTGTCCTACCTACGACAATTATCCGTACTGGGAAAGACAAATGTTCGATTTCCTCTGAATTGTTCTACAGATAAATGAATATATATTCAGTGTTAGTTTTGGAAATCGAAGAGTTTAAAAAAACTGAGAACATGAGTATAATTAACATTTGTATTAATATACAAATCTTTTTATATATAATGATATTAAATATTAAATTATATTAAAAAGGAATCTTTAAATATCCCCAAGAAATATACAAAATATTCGTAAACTCGCCAGTGACGGTGATAAATCCCCACAGCTCAACTTAGATTAATTCATAATAAAATATTTCAGACGATTTTGACTGAGTAACCTCTATATCCAAATAAAACCACATCACGAGCATTTGTTTCGACCTCATCCGGCTTAGTTTGTTAACGATATTTATTTTATTCAACATTAATTTCAATTTTGTCCTACTTCCATCCTCCCGCTATTCTTGCTAGCTTTAATTACATATCACTAAAATTGTATCAATAACGTTAATGAATAGTATATATATATATAAAAAACACAATTCAGATTTTTTTCTGCTACAAACAAAACAAAAGAAGAATTCAAATATTGTTGGTTTGTTTTTAAATAATTTTAAATTGTTCTGTTGAAAGCTATTCAACAATTAAATTCAATTCAAATCGATTAAATGAAACATAAATACGGAAATTCAAATTCAAATTCAATCATTTACGAAATGAACAAACGAAAGAATTAACATTCAAAAGATGACTGCCAATCTCTCTGATTGGGGGAGGGAAAAGAATAACAAAAATCGGTTAAGAACGAATTGACAGTTAACACATGTTCGGATAACCAACAAAGAAAGAATTAAAGAATAATAACAACATAATTATGACACTTGGTTCGAAGTGTGATGGTGTTGTTGGGTTGGGTTTGTCATTAAATGTCAGTTCTGGTGGCAGGGGCGGGGATAGAACGGCAAAGTGCCAGTCTGACAGTTGGACAAATCCCACAATCCGCCCAAACTGCAGAAGTGAATGTGGTCCAAGCCTTTCTGTTTTTTGTGTGCCTTATTTTTGAAATGATTGATTTTGAATTTGTTGTTGTGTTCTAGTTGAGTTGTTGGTGGGCTGTTTGTTGTTTGTTTTTTTTTTTTTGATTGGTTTTATTATTATTATTATTGTATTAACATTATTATAATTATTATTTGTATTTGTATTATAATTATTAATTAAAGTAAATGTTGAGTGTGTGTGTGTGTTTTGTATGTATATGTATGCATGTAGTAACTATAATTTTGATAAATCGTATACATGTGTGTGTGTGTGTTACAAAGACTGGGTGGGGGTGGGCATGCCAAGCGTTGTTGTTGTGTTGTTCAGCAGCAGCAGACCGCTGCCAAAATCTAATCATCACCACCAGTCATGACTTCCATGAATTCTGTGGAAGAGAAACATCATTAACTTCCCCTTCTTTTCCAAAAAAAAACTCATTTCACTCACCATCAAAATCAACGGTACCCGAACCATCCGAATCGATTTCCTCAATCATCATGTCCAAATCGTCATTGGTCAGCTTGTCGTCCAGTTCACGCAAGATTTCGCGCAACACACCGGTGGTAATGTAGCCGTTGCCCTCTTTGTCGTACAGACGGAAGGCCTCCTTGAGTTCTTGCAGCATGGCCTCGGCATCCTCTTCAACCAGGAAACGGGCAGCCAGTGTGGTGAATTCCTCGAATTCAATTTGTCCGGAGCCATCCTCATCGACCTCGGCGATAATTTCGGCTAATGTGGCCTCGTCCAGCTGATGGCCCAACATGCTGAGGATGGTGCCCACCATCTGGGTGTTGATGTAGCCATTCTTCTCCGGATCGAAGGCGTTGAAGGCATTGCGGAGAACTGTGCGGAGAAAAGAAGAGAAAAGGGGAAAATCAAAAAGTTGTTTTTTAAGCCAAAAAACCTCTCACTTGCATTCGTTTAAATACGTCTTAAGTTCATGGCATGTGTGTGTGAAGTTGTGTTAGTTCATTTGTAGTCGTTTGTCGTCAGTCATAATCCCGACAAGAGATCTCATTTGTTATGAAACCTTTTAAGCCATAGTTGCTCCACTCCAAACTGGATTCAAACTATCACTTTGGAATGTGGACAGTGGGTGCGAGTAGCACAAACATGCAAATACATTATTGCACTGCAAACATTTCTGACATTAAACATAAAATGTTTTAAGATTTTTTAAATATTAATATCATCCATTAGCTTATATTATGTATATGAATGTCATAAAGACGTTAAGTTCGGTGGGTGCCGAATCTTAAATACCTTCCACCACTCAGTCCACAGTATTATTATATTAAAAGTCCTCTACTGTATATAAATCTATAACCTCAAGTGTAATCGAAAAGTGCACATTAGGCAGCAATCTTCAGAAATGTGTCCTAAATTTTACTAGGTACAAACAATTTCCCACAAGCACGATTTTCCCCATTTACAGTTTCTTCGCTCCAGGTACAGCCTAGGAAAGGTTCTAGGCTTTCAATATTTCCCACTTGAAATTATAATATGAATAAACTAAATAAACTTGAACTTTTTAAGGGGGGAAACTTGAAATGTTGTTAATCCTAAACAAACACAGCTAGGCATATGTAATTTGAAGTATATTTAAAAGATATTCTGGTCTTTAATTTATTATCCATATTGTGGTAATATGATTTGTATAAAAACGTGGAAATTCATGGAAAGGGACATGCCTTTGCAACTTGGCTTTCAGTTACAATAAATGTAATGATGAAATATTGCGCCGACAATATTAATATATAATGCAAGATTTACAATTCATCTAATTCTGATTGAATAAAGTTATATATTGAATACACCTGATAAAAATTAATTTGATAGTCTGCAACAATCGAAGCAAAACCATCGCAAGCGATTCGAAAATAATAGAAGGGCATTCACTCAGAATGTTTGTGAATAAGGAATAATAATAAAGTAATTCTCACTTTATTATTAAACATCAGAATTTGTTCAATTTAGATCAGGAAACTTTAATACAAATTTGAAGATAATTGAATAAAAAAGTAAAAAGATGTTTTAAAGAATTTCAGCTATTTGCTGTAAAAAATATATTTTTATTTCGTGGACTAGGGTCCGTCAGTCCATCTGCTGTCCATCTAAGCTTGTTCACACTATACAGGTTGTCCGATTATCGTGAAGTTTGGCAAAAGTTATTTTTTGGTCCAAGGACGATTGGTATTGAGTTTGGAGGAAATCGGTTCAGATTGCCTGCATACAAATATCCCTATAATTTACACTATTACTGCTCTAGAATACACATTTTACATGGCATCATGACAAAATTTTCAGGATCGTGTTATATTTGAACTAAGAACACCTCAAGGGAAAGTGGACCACATGGGTCCATGGTTTGATACAGCTCCCATACAATGTACCTCCGTCTTACAATATTACTGCCCTAAAATGAAATGATCGTTTCCTATACAATGTTACATTTAACTATAAACACCTATTTTGAAAGCCAACTATATAGGTCAATGTTTTGGTATAGCCCCCATACAAATGGGACCCCAGTTCACACTATTATCGCTCTAGAACCCACATCTTACATTGGATCGTGATAAAATTTTGCAGATCATATTATATTTCAATAAAGAATACCTACTTTGAATGTGATCTAAAAGGGCCAAATTTTTAATGTGGCGCCCTTACAAAATGGCCCCATTTATATTATTACCACTCTAGGACACACAGTTTACATCGGAAGTTTATCAAATTTTATAGATTATATTTTAACTAAGAATACATACTATGAAAGTCTAATATATGGGTCCATATTTTGGTATAACCCCCATACAAATTGGGGCCCCATTCTACTCTATTGCAACTCTAGAACCCTCATCGTGCGTTGGATCTCGATACAATTTTGCAGATCATGTTATATTAGAATACCTATATGTGTCCATATTTTGGCGCAATCCCCGTTCTAAGTCGGCAGTTATATTTTCTTTCGTAATTTTCGACTTTTGTAAATTTCGTCTTCAACCACGGCGGCGTGGTAGAAGTCGATGTGAGCCGATGAAATCGGCGGCGGCGCGGCTCGTGCAGAAACATGCGGCGTCCAATTTATCCTATTACCGCTGTAAAATCTGCATTTGCCATCGGATCTGGGTCAAATTTTCCTGATCATATTATAGTTACTCTCGGAATACCTACACGAAAATTAGACCATATGGGTGCGAATACTCCTCAATATTGCGGTCTTTTTGGTCCCATTTGTGCAAAAAGCTTAAAATCACACCTAAGACAGAGGTTTGACGGATCAAAATATTCTAGAAAAATATTTCTCGTAAAATTCTACTGTAAGTCTCTGAACACACCGATACTCAAAACGCAACTTAAATGCCAGAAATAAGTTAAAACTTAAAATTCATTTTAGGGAGAATATATCCGCTTTTGCACATTCTTATAATGAATCGGCACAGGAAACCTTGTGCTCCTTTAATTTTAGGTATAGGATGTGTTCAGCAATATTACTGAAAACACGATGAGGAACATTTTTGTGAAACAATTTAACCCTCTAACTCCTCAGTATAGGGGTCTTTTTGGTCCTCTTTGTGGAAAAGGGTAAAAATAACCCCTAAAAAGGGTATAGCGGGTGAAAGTGTTCTACAAAAATATTTGCCATAAAATTCTACTACAAGTCTCTGAATAGTCAAAACTCAACCTAAATACCAGAAATATGACAAAACTTAAAATTCATTTTAGGGTTAATTTTGTAATTTTTCCGAATTATTGCTAAACCCTCTGATCCTTACATTTTACGTATAAGATGTGTTCAGCAATATAATTTAAAACCGTACGAGGAAGATTTTTTAACCCCCTAGCTCCTCAATATTGGGGTCTTTTTGGTCCCTTTTGTGTAAAAGGCTAAAAAACATCCCTAAAACAGGGCTGTAATGGGTCGAAATGTTCTACAAAAATATTCCTCATAAAAATATACTATAAGTCTCTGAATACATTAAAACTCGAAACTCTACATAAATGCCACAAATATAACAAAACTTAAAATTAATTTTTAGGGTTAATTTGGTATTTTGATATTTATGAATACCCCTAATATTTTCTTTTCCCAGCTTTAACAAATTAAGCAGAGAACCTTGTTTACTGTCTTTTTGAACTCGCCTTTTTTGCTTCGTTGTTGCTGTTGTATTAAGGAAATCAAACACTCTCGAAAATAAATAAATATCAAGGGCAAGAAAATTGTAGACTGCGCATAAATATTGAACAATACAATAAAAATCCAATACGCTCTTTGTAGGTCTTTTAATATTATTCAAATGGGATCTTGGTTTGGCGAGTATTAAAATTTGTTTCCGACCAAGGTGACCAAAGTTGCAAAGTAACTGAAAGCCTATTGAGGCTAGATGGCCAAGATAAATTCAAAAACAGTATATGAAACTGTATCAAATGGAGGTTACAGAATAGTTTCTAAAATAATCATCATTTCATACTATTTACCATTTGAGGAAGACATATCGTGAGAAATGAGCCATTATTTTTGAAAGTGGCACAAGCTCGCTTTTAGAAAGACATTATGAATCGAATCATATTATTAAAATATTTTATTAAATTTATCATTATAGATTTTTTTCGAAAAAGTGCACTTGTACCACATTCAAATAAAATGCCGCATATTTCACTGTCACATTCCCACTGTCCACTCAAAATGTCCATTATGTCTTGACATCACTTAGCCATTTGGGGGTCCATGTCATGCGTAATTCCTCGAATCTTTATCTTTATAGTCTCGCTCCTTACGTTTGCATTTGTACGTCTCGTTTATGTCCGCTGTAGTTGTTGGCATTTTTTATTCATACTAAGTATGTGCTTGTTGTTGTTGTTGACGATACAAATGCCTGGGTTTAGATGAGATGAGGTGTGTGTGAGTGTGTGCTTGTCTAGCAAATCCAGCTGTGGCCGTCTGTCTATCCATCCTCATCCAAAACGATCGGTCTGTTGTCCGCCACAATTACGTGGGCGCTTTTTAGATGTTTTCGGGCACTTTTATTTTGCCGTTCCGTGGTTCCTGCATTTTATGCGAGTCTCTTAATTTCACATTAATCGCTTAGTGTCAAGCGATTATGAATTGCTTGAATACTTAAGACTTTCGACTTGTGTATAGTTTAACTGGGAGCTGTCGGCCCTTGTCTGTCCAAATGTCCGTCCAGCCAACCGTCCGTCCGTCTGCCTGTAGCCATTTCTTGTTTACTTTGATCTTTGTCATAATTTGTTAATTTCAAATGTTTCTAAATGTTTTTATGTAATCTTTAATTGAGCGCTTAGCTGTTCGTTGTCAAATACTTACGGACAATTTGTTCTTTGTTTAAATCATCCTGGAAGAGAGAAAGAAAACAGAAAATTGTTTAATTAATTTCAGATTTTACGACAAAACAAAAAATGTAAATTTAAAATGTTCATGAAATGATTTTGTGACAAAGGAATTATCTTTTTCAATTTTAAAGAGAAGAGATCGATTTAAGATAAGAGATTGATTGTATAGCATTTGGTTTATTGTATATAAATTTGTCATATGCATTGGCAAATCCATTTAAACTAAATTTGGAATTTTTCAAATTTGCCAGGGAATATATGACAACAAGGGGAACATTATAACGAAAAATGAACATGCTTGAAGCATGTATATTAGGGCGTACCTCAAAAAAAAAAGTTCGCCGTACACCTTCGAATATGAAGTATTATTGAAAGGTAGTTTCAAAAAAAAAATTTTTATTTTTTTATGCCGAACGTAGGGGTCGCGCTTTTACATTTTTCTATATAACTTGTATTTATAAACGGATTTTAAAGTGTGATACATCGATGTTTTTGTCTCGACGAGGCCGATTTTTTTGTCTTTGAAGTCATTGAGCTCAAGCACCCCCTTCTGGTACTTACCCATCATTTCTCAGTTGCTACTACCCTAATGTACCACTCTAATAATCGAAAATTAAAGCTCGCATAAAATCATGAATCATGTTTGAGCTCAATGACTTCAAAGACAAAAAAATCGGACAAAAACATCGATGTATCACACTTTAAAATCCGTTTATAAATGCAGAAGTTATATAGAAAAATGTAAAAGCGCGACCCCTACGTTCGGCATAAAAAAATAAAAAAAAAATTTTTTGAAACTACCTTTCAATAATACTTCATATTCGAAGGTGTACGGCGAACTTTTTTTTTTTTACTTGTAACCTGGTACGCTCTAATGTATATGGCTGATTTCTTGATCATAATTCATATCCTAAACAAAAATTTCTATTTGGATTAAATAGAATAGATTAAAATTTTGTAATCTAAAAATATTTGATTTCCACTACGTTCTGAAAATGGTAACTAGCTCAACTTAAGTCAAAAACTTTTAAAACCATAATCTTTTAAGACATTCATATAGATATGGCCGCTGTCTCGACAAGCTTTCACACGCAACTCATATCCCTTCGTAGAGGGGTTACGAAAAGAGACAAAATGGTTATTTTTCATAATTAGTTGGAAATATTTCATATTTAGTATTTGAAATATCAACATCGGTTATCTTTGTCTGAAGGCCTTTACTCTGTGTAGCCAGTTTTAGACAAACTCAAGAGCGGCCTTTTTTGACTCATTTCTTGACTTCGGGCGATTTTTAATATTTTTTTACGATCTTTTATGGAGTCCTACTTAGGATTTTAAAGTGAAAGCAGACGCTTTTGCTGATTTATTTGAGCACAATAGGCAACAACTTCTAATACCTGAATGTTCTAAATGCATTGCATCTGCTCACGGACAATTGAGAATAAGAAAGAAAAAACGGGATATAATTAAGACACCCTGAAACGAAATAACCAATACTGATGAAATTTCTCACAGACATAGCTGAATCTTAGCTTAGCCTTTGTTCTGATGTGGTGCCCTCTAGCTGCAATGGGAATCTAAAGGGATCTGTCTCGGAAACAATTCGTAACCATATTACCAACATTAGCATATTGAGCTTGTCTTCGAAATAACCATCAAAAAGGCAATCTTACATTTATAGATAATCTTTTAAAATTTGGAAAATACGCGCTTTAGAAAATTTCTTAATAGTATTTGTTTAATAATTTTTTAGGATTTTGGAATTTTCAATTAATGATTTTGATTTTCAAATAAGAAAAAATGTTATTCAAATGAAACATTAAGCGAGTTGGTGTGCTAAAAATGTTACTATAATTATTATTTTATTTTTCTGTTGTACAATGACACAATCACGATGTTTAAACTCTAATGAAATTCAAACATGTTAAGTGACCCGCCCTGCAAGGGGCGGGGCCATCGAAAGTAATTAAAAAATCTCACTGTTTGACTACAAAAGCATAATAATCTCTACCAACTCATATTGCAAGTAGGTTTTAACGACACCCTTCTCGTCGTACCTTAAAATGCTAAGGGATAAATCTCTAATACAACACCGTCAAAATTATCGACGATAAGAGTATTCCATAATATAGAGAGTTTTTGTAGCTGCTCAACCGAAACCGGTTAACCGGTTTGATATTAAAACAAAGCTGCTCATTTACAATTCATTAGTCCAAAGTCATCTCAATTATATACCAATGGTGTATGCTTATAAGAAAAGTGTACAACTGAGGTCTTTGCAAAGAATCCAAAACAAGGCACTTTAAATCGTCTATAACCTCCCTCGTACTTATTCAACTCTTGCGTTGTATGGATATGTCTCCAAAATTTTACCGGTACATGGATTATATAAAATGCAACTGCTCATGTATATGTTTAAATCAGTTAGAAACCTTGGTCCGCGTGCGATTGCATTTCATACTAACCAAACCGTATTCCGGACGAGAAATAGAACAAATTTGAGAATTAAAAGATGTCGTCTTGAAATAACTAAACAAAGAATAGAACACAATGTTTGCTCTGAATACAATGATCTTCCCCAAGCGTTAAAGAATGTATCCAGAATTTCATTATTTAAGACAAATCTTAAATCACATTTATTGCGTGAATTGAGAATGCTTCTCTTGTAATTTTGATTGCTGTATACTTTGTGAATATTATTGTACATACATAAATATGTAAATTTAATGAATTTATCTTGTCAACTCGCCCCAATAAAGTCTGTAAGGCGCTGGGGCAAAACATTTTATTGTAAATATATCTAATGAATAAATTGAATTACTAATTAAAAAAACACTACCATTTTACGTAAATTGTGACACATAGCAACACTCATAGAAGCTGAAACAATACAAAAAATTTTATTCAACAATTTAAAAAACAAATGATAGAAGACACATACGCCCAGGATTTGTGCCAAAGGTTGATGGCGAGACTGGAAGAAAGAAGAGTAAAAACATTGAATACACTTTTGCTGTTTTAAGGTTCCGGAAAATTTCCGCTAAACGATGGCGTATTGGAATACTCATCAAAATCGACCACAAAGCAATTTGCAAATGAATTATACAAACGTCTTTTCCCCGAAATTTCTGAAGAACCAGATTTAGAAAACAGTTCAGATTCGGATGTAAGTTGTGACATCGAAGAGTCTTGTAATTTAATGTTGGATTTAAACCAAACAATAAACTACATCCAAAACCCCAAAATTGCTCGAAAAGGCGAAAGACAGGCGACTTTATATGACAATTTCGCATTTTTTGACAAAACAAAAAAAAAACGGAAAAGCTGAGTTACTTATATGATGCCTTGATGACTGTTAGCCCTACATCAACATTTAGCGAGCGTGTTTTTCCACGTCAAGATTTATCAAACACAGACAAAAAAAATCACTTACAAAATTATCACTTGAATTGTATACTGGTATTGCGATATTATTATAAGAAGGATTCTACGTACACTTTTTATTTAAATTTTTGGACATAAAAATATGAATTATTTTATAAAATTGACTTTATTTTAAAATCATCTCAAACAAAAAATGCTACTGAAGTTCCTTATTTAATGTACCTTTACTAAAAATGAACTGTTCGTACTTTGATTTAAAAAAAACCGGTTATAACCGGTTTTGTAAAAAACTATAACCGAAAACCGGTTTTTAAAAAATTGAATTTTTGGTTAAACCGAAAATTGTCTTTCTAAAATAACCGGTTTTTTGGACACCCTAATTTTCTAGTCACAAATTGGTTAGATCTGGCAACGCTTTTATCAATTTGATCATGTACAGACCGAATGACCATCATATGGGTCTGTGTGGTCAACACTGAATTGCAATATATGGATATGCCAATAATCAAAATTGCCGCATTTGGAAAGAGGATAATCCGCAATATATTCACAGAGCACTGTTATATCCTCAAAAATTCACTGTTTGTTGTGCTTTGTGGACTGGTGGTCCTTATTTCTTTCAGAATGAGAACGTAGAGAATGCACCTCTTATTTCGTGTCTCCATTGAATGGAATGTTTACTGAAGACATGAACGGCACCATATGTGGGTCAAGCAAAAACGACCTATTGAAAGGCCAATTTGGTGAACGCATTTTTCTGTAAATGGACCAGTCAATTGATAGTGTGATTTGAAAATAGAATAAAGTGTACGAACTGATATGGATATAATTGGGCCTCCAGAATGCGCCACAACTGAGCCAACTGCTCTGTCAACGTCCCGCAAATTATATTCTAATCAAATTATATTTTCACTAAAATCAACTTTCAGTTTGAAATCTTGTAATCCAATATATATTTGAATATATTGAATATTGGCATATTTGAATTTATTTTTTATGACACCGTGGAACACTATCCATGGTGGAGGATATATACGAGTCGATGTTGTCGATTTTACTTGTTATTTGGTTATTTTTTGTACTTGGTCATTTCTCCGATTTTGCGAACGGCAAACTTTTGAACGCATAACTTCTTTCGAATTGTATAGACGGACGGTCATCATGAGTCGCTAATCGTAGAACGTTACAATGAGAACAATTTGACGGGGCAAATAATTGTATGGCCTCAAGCCGCCTATATTTTATATAAAATGACATTGGATGGTGGGAGATATCCGTCTACAAATTGTCTTGCAAATCTGAATTGGCAGTTCTTTTTGCCGCGTGAATTTTTAAACTTTCCGAATGATCTATACTGCATTCTGGCAAATGCAACCGGAAACGGAAATTTATTCTATAAATTTGTTTCTTTTAAAAACTTAAAGCACTGGGGAGTTTTTGTGGCCATATTTGGGAAAATTCTTAAATTTACAACCCCTGACTAACTATTCACATGTGATCACCTTGGTAGGACGATAGCGTTCGTGGTTTCGAGGTTTCCTCAGAGTTTTCACCCACACATATAAACCACGGAAGTAGTTCGAGCTGATGGCACTCGCAGGCGATGAAATGCGATTTAAAGACCTAAAACTAAACTCTCGATAATCAATTTAATCCTTTCGCAAACACACTTCGCATGTCTCTGTATTTTTATTTACCCCGAGTTGCCAACGGACACATGTAATTGAAAATATTTCCAAATTTTTTGCACGAATTTCAAATAATCCTAAAAATGCTACATATACACTTTGAGGGTATTGGTGGCAACATTAATAAAAATGTTCACAGAGGCAAACAAATGAAATGAATGAACACAAATCAAAACGCCAGGCCAGACCAATAAAAATAGCTGGGGGCTGCTGTGTTAATGGGATCATAAATTTCACTAGCAATGGAATTTTACGATTTATTTGAAAAATCGAAATTATGAAATTGGCGAAAAAATGTTGTGTGATGCGAGGCCAATGATGATGATGATCGTTGGTGCTGGGAACCACACTCTCCTCGCGATGATCATTTATTTTTTTTGGGGGGGATAAGGATAGTTGAAAGGATTACACTTGTAAAAAACCAACCATATTTGCAATTAATTCACAATAATTTCAGTTCAAGTGGGCAGTTATTGAGGTAGCGCAGAGACGGAAGGTGTTAACCACACTCGCGTTTGAATTGAAAATCAACAACGTTTGAATAGAGTTAAACGCGCTTTTGTTTTCGCTCGTCGTCGTCCGCCTTTTGTTGCCGTGGCTGTGGCTGTGCCTGAGACTCTGTGTGTGCTGGCTGGGCTGGGCTGGCTGGCTGTGGTGGGTGCACAGTTGTTGTTACGCTGAGAAATGATTTAGAAGAACTAAATCAATTACAAAATCTAAAGGCTTAGAAGTTTTTTTCCTCGGCCGAAGAAGACCCAGCGCACCAACACCGCCAATTTCGCCAAAAAGAAAGAAGAAGAAAACACCTCGACAGTAGTAAAAGGAGACGGCTTCGGCGGCGACGACGAAGGCGGCAGTCGCAACCGCACAAAACGCAACAACAAATTTGAATGAATATGAAAAGATGTGCAGAAAAAAGGTGTAAAGAACTACAAATAAACACCAAAAACTATAAAAATATAAATATAAAAACACAGAAATGGCAACAAAAACAACAACTACACGAACCAAAAACACCTTAAAAATTTGCTTTCACGATAGCCGCGTTCGTCGACGTTAGCGAAGCACATTTCTAATGTTGCAAGCAGAATGTTGTTGGCAAAATTTGTTTAGTTCACCACAACATCGTTTCTATACCCTCCATCATGGTGTGGAGTATATAGTCATTTTGTCAGTGCATTTGTAACATTTGAAAACACTCATTGAAGACCCTTCGTAAAGGAAATAGCACTATGCAACGAAAAAAATTGTCTGAGAGCCAAAAATATATTTTCTCTGTTTGCATTAAGAGCATACTAATTCATAAAATCAACAAAAATATTTTTCTGGATAAATTAAAAAAAGTGTTTTACTAAAATTCCAATTTTAGGTAACTTAAATATCCAATTACAGCCTACACAGCTGCATATTTCACATAGAAACAATGGTTTAGAAATAGTTGCAACAAATTAGAATAAATGTGTTTTTTAATCTTTATATCTGGCAGGCAGAAACCCATAAAAAATATCTAAAGAATTATTTTTTTAGTATGCAAAAACAGATACTATTCTTGAGCCAAATGAACTCCGATTGGAATACAATTTAAAGGAAATTTACTCATATTTAGCTGCACATCTCCCACTTTTCAAAAGTTAATAAGAAACAAGTAAAAAGACGTTAAGTTCGGCCGGGCCGCATATTGGTATATGAGTGCATTCCACAGTATTACAGGTAGATTGGAGGACTTTACATAAAAGTCAGTGCCATATTAATATTAACATTTTTTTACTATTTCAAACTATATGTCATACTTATGCGCACTATTTTAAATAAATTGTATTGCTTCATTATTATAATATTTATAGTCCACTACTATATAAATATAATTCTGCAATTGTAATCTAAAACTGAACAATCTTCAAAAATGTGCTCTAAATATTTGGATTTATTGGGGAGAAACATTTACCCACAGGACTGATTTCCCCCATTTGTAATTTCTTGATTCAGTTACAGACAAAGTGACTGTATCATTCTAATAAGAAAAGTAGAATTTTCAAAGATCCGTTTCGCGTCCACATTGGAATGTACACTCCTAGTTTCATAATTCTTGTTACATCCGTTTGCTTGATACCAGTTTTATTCTTTTTTTATCATGTTGACCCAAAAAATACGAATTTGGAGAAATACTCATATTTTGCGCGTCTACGAAGACAGACGAGTGTACACACTGAATTTCACGATTCAGTCTTTTGCTTGGTATCATTTTTATCCCGTTTTGATCCTAAAGGTACGAATATCGAAATACGTATTTGTATTATTTTTCGCATCTGCAGAGTCAGAGCAATGTACACACCGAATTTCACTATTCTAACTGCAGCCGTTTGATTTGTACCATTTTTATCCCCTTTCGCCCCAATTTCCGCCCAAAAGTAATAATTTTGCAAAATATCTATTTCATTCTTTGAAGGAAAAAGTTAGGATAGTCAAAAAGCTAATATTTTTTATTAAAGGATATTCGCTTAAATATTTATTTGGCACAAACACAATTTCCAATACATAAGCCCTTCGGCAAGTTCGAATAAAGAAATTACTTTTTTCGCTTTTCAAAGTCTATCAATACTGAAATCAACATACGCAACGTACGTACATATTGCACATAATTGGCCAGACCACCTTCGCTATTCTGCTCATTGTTTTCTTCGTTAGAATGCTCTTAAAAATAAAGAAAAATATATTTTTCGAGTTTTCTCTACTTAACACATATGAAGTATGATAGGACTTATATTAGTGTACCTTTGAAATTTAAGCATATTTTTTTTAGAATTTAACCATACAAAACTGTTTTAATATTGATTTCGAGTTTAGAAAGCCAATAAAGTAAAAGTTAGGTTTGTTGTATACGTTCTCCTAATATATTTCACATTTTTTATTGTCCTTCGTGAGCTGGACGCGTCTAAAATAACCTCTAAAAATCAAGTTTTTCTTAAAAAGAATTCAGAAATTACAATCTGGCCCAGTCCTATCAAACCATATAAAAAACTTGCAATATTTCCCAGTATAAAGGTCACATTTTTTACAATTGTATTGCCATTTTTGATGCTTTTTATAACTTCCACATTTTTATTACCATTTGAGTTTTGAGAGGCTCTTTGGAGTGGTATTGATTAGCAGTAGAATTTTTTAAAACTTCTTAGCCCATTGAGGTCAGAATAATTTTTTCAGTTGGTCCTGAATGGGTTACATGTGAAATAAAAACTGAAATATGGGGTTATGTCTTATGCAAAGCTATTTTTTGGAGAAAAAATCGTACATTTTAGTCTTTCGCTAATGGAAGAACTGCAAACTAAATTTTTTATTTCGTGGTCGTTTGTCCTTTTTACAGGACATTTCATTTCCAAAGGATATAGATGTCTTAATAATTTATTTTCGTACTTTTGCGCATCATGGAATGTTGATATTTCAAATGAGAGAGAAGAATATCTGTTAAATATACTTCAGATGTTATGATTATGTCTGTATTAGTTTAGCATTAACAGCCATTTCAAATGTTCCCCATTAACAATTTTATTTTAATTATTGATGTTTTAGTTTTTAAAGGGGGGAAATTAAAATTGTGTGGTAACATTTTGCAAATACTCCTCAAAATTTGCTAAAATATTCACAGATTTTGTATAATTGTTAAGAGAAGATATACTCAGTAAAATAAAGGGTGTTTTTTATTGGGGTATAGAACTTTAAGTTGGCATCACTTTTTTAACTGGCGGCCATTTTGTCAGCTGTCAAGTGATTAATATTTAGTTTGGTTTGCCATTTCATCATGAACAGGTTGACAAAAGAACAACGCTTGCAAATCGTGCAAATTTATTTCGAAAGTAATGGTTCAGTTCGCGAAGTTCACCGCCACACAGCGCACGTCACAATCGAATTATTGAAGGAAACATTCGATGAGCGCATAATTTCGCGGAATGGACCTGTCAATTGGCCACCAAGATCGTGTGATTTGACACCATTGGATTATTTTCTTTGGGGATATGTGAAGTCGCTCGTCTGCGCCAACAAACCAGAAACGTTAGGGCACTTGGAAGCCAACATTCGTGGCGTTATTGCCAACATACGGCCCCATATGCTCGAAAAAGTGGTTGAAAATTGGACCTGTAGAATTGGCTATATTCGAGACAGCCGCGGCGGCCACATGCCCGAAATCATATTTAAACATTAATGGCATAAAATTATCCTTCCAATAAAGCCAAATTGATGGACATTAAAACGAGTTTCTTGTGTTTTATTTCAATTCGAAGTTCTATACCTCAATAAAAAACACCCTTTAGAAACACTTAGCTTTAGGATTTTAGTGTTTGTTGTTCACAGTGAGAATGGAGAATAGATAAGAAAATGCACAGTGATTCCAAATAGATTTATCAATTAATTATATAACTATTGAATCGGAATATATGATTCTCAAAGTTTTGATTTCCTAGTGGATAAGGGGACTAGTGGGAATCCATACAATGTTAGTTACCTCAGTCATGTACTGACATGTGTGTGCGCCTCAATTAGTTTAAGAGATATTTGATTTACAAGAAAAATACATATTATTTGACGAGGTTTTTTGTATTTTTAATGTTGGAATGTCATTATTAGCCTTGTTATTTATATTGTTAGATAGCTTTTAGAATTCTAAATAAACAAGTGAAATGACTTGTTCATATATGTTACTCCAAATAGAAGTTATAACCTTCTAAAAGCAAAACTTCCGAAAATGGTCCAGTTTTTATCGTTTTTTTTTTTTGTCAAAAAGTCTACAACATTGCATTTTTTCCTGTAGAATTGCACCTGCTTCTTTAAGTTAAATTCAATGTACGCCCTGATAGGTCATCAGCAAAGTTGTCAATTGTTCAATACAAGCAAATATAATTTGCTAAAACGGAGTATGCAGTTTGGCTACTGGTGACCCAGAGTTTCACTTTAATATAGTTTCAATCTTAGGATGATTTTCGATTTAGAGGGATTTAGAGAGTTCAATAATTTACACTTACACAACAAAGTGTAGAGTCAATGTTTCTGCGGAAAACCTTACAATGTGTAGGGTATATACGATTCGTTAAAGCGAACGAATCTTGCTTCATCTTTGGCGGATTCTGTCTCAGTTCCTACCCAGCCAACATCATATGCATCAGCGAATTATGAGATCTTTGGTGCTGCCGCAGTTACTGTTTTGATGTTTGCGCCGCTGGCGCTACTGCACCAGCAACAACTCTTATGTTGTTTGGTTTTTTCGTCGTCCATCGAGTGCCAAATTTTGTTACACTTCAACACACATTATGAAGATGAAGATGGTGGTGGTGGCGATTCGTGATGATGATGATTCAAAATTTCGAATATTTAGCATAGCGTCGACTCATGTCCACCAAAGGTGATGGCTGGCGGTCCATCTCTCTCTCTGTCTTCGGATTTTCTCTCGCGGTCGCTCGATCTTTCGCTCTCTGTTGTTGGTGACAACGAACGAACGAGCGCAGCGTCATCGCGATCTGTATCCGCCACAACAACAACAGCAGCAGCATATGAAGAATGAAATGAAAAAAGCCAGGGTAGGTACTTCAATGCAAATATGTTTAATAATAAATTACACATTTTGTTAAACACTATAATCCAACTATTGCTACTTATGCGGCAATGTGCCATGTGCAACGGGCAACGGGCAACGAGTGCATCCACCATACCCACTGCCAGCAACAACTTTGAGTCAGGCAGACAGACAGACCGACAAGAATTGCCTTTGGCGTTATTGTTGCTGTGCTTGTATTACGTGGAGGCATTGGGAAGTAGGAATTCGTACATGTGTTGCCCCCGGGGGAAGGTATGCCATAGGACTACATTTTCCTTGCTTTATATTTGATAAAAAGTATCTTTGAAAGCAAGCAATATTCAAAGAATGGTGAGGATTTAGATTGTGTAGAGCAACAAACACTCGATTTCGATGTTCAATTAAATAGAGAGCCAACGACTTTTCCCGACCTTGAGTTCATAGACTTAATCTTATTACAAAATCTTGCTTTTATTAACTGGATAGTGAATTTCTAGAGCCAGGCAGCAGCTATCATTTAAACCACACAAGCTAAGAAAATGTTCAAAAACGAGATTTATGGTCTTCTAAACGGCCCCTTCAGGAATAAATAAAGGCATGGATATTTTTGCTCATTTGGTCAAGATATCAGACAGATCGACCACTTTTTTCAATGACAATCTACTGAAGTGGTCGAAAAAATACTACATAGAAGATGATTTGGACCGGGGGTACCTTCCCCGCCAGTTCTTATTTTACATTTTAATAAATACTTTGAAGTTTAAATTTAGTTTTGACAAAAAGGGGGATTGTGCTAGACGCCTCATAAAAAATTGTTGCAGAGCAAAAAATATGGAAACTTTTATGCATTTGGAGCGCATTAAAAATCTGTCTTTCAAATGACATTAGACACTGCCTCCGTCGTAATGAGACAACCTGTTGAGGGAGCCACTATAACTTCCTCGTAGAAAATAAGACTAACAGCCCAGAAGTGTTCTAGAGATTCGATGAACCATTAACGGCATCAATTTGGCTTATTCCTTTTTGAATATGTTATCCGAAATACCTCGTGATCGAAGAAAGAATTTGAAAGTATTAGATGATTAGATGGAGCACTACACGGAAGAACAATATTTTTTTAAATGACGATTTTTCGAATAAAATTAAGCTTGAAGGCTTCGTTAATTGTCAAAATTGTGTTTGGAGATTCCACTGGACAGTTTCGAAATATAAATTCATTCACATCGTTATACTGCCCGGTTCAGATTTTGGGCTGGGATTGCCATCTGGGCATACTTTTTTGAAATGAAGACTGGTCAAGCAGTTACTCTTAATCGAGCTAGATATCGCTACTGATAACAGAAATATTTTTGCCTAATTTAAATGATATTGATGATTGGTGAAATATGGTTTCAAGAAATCGTTGCTCATGAAACAATACAATTACTGCATGAGACATTTCAGGATTGGATTTATTTCTATGTGATCATTTGATGTCAATGGGGTATATCCACCCATGAATTGCAGGAGGAGATTCGACAATTCAGCAGTGATTGCTGCCACAATTATAGAAAATTATAATGGAAATTAAAAAAAGAAAACGGGAACTTATTTGCCAACAAAGCATCAATTAATTTGTTTCTGATGTATATAGCAGAAGTGTAAGTAAGTAAGTAACAATCGTGGCAGTTGCAGAAGCCAGCCAATTGCCTTGAACCAACACACAACTCAAGAGAATTTTATAATGCACCTGTACCTAGACCGAGCCAATTTCATGTGGAAAAACAAATATTCAGACAAACCTGTCCTCAGTATAACAAAAAAAAATCGTACCAGAGACCTTCTAAGCCAGAGTAGAGGAAACATATCAAGAGGGATATCAGTGTTGACGGGCCATGGCGCGTCAATTGATCAGAGAAAGATACAGTCGAGCAGTTTTTATGCGACCGCACAGCTCTAATTAACCCAAGAAACAGGGCCTTTGGCAAGCACTTCATTGATAAATTTCAAAAAAAGGTTTTTTTTTTTTAAATTCCACTTTTCGTCTAAGATACATTTAATACTTTTACTATATAATTTTAAATTTATAAGTCCGATCACTTTCGAGGGCTGGAATGAATGCCTATTTGAAGAAAATCTATAGATAATAAGTTGTAACCCATCTTATAGATGTAGGATAATTTTAAACAAACCTGTTTCACATTTTTCGTATTAATACATTTTTTATAAATATATTTACATATATTTCCTCTATTTATAAATGTTTCAAATAAATATAAAAGAAATAATAAATATTCGTGAAGAACAAAGGGCTTAAATTATTTTTGCCATACATAAATCTTCATAACTTCTACATATATTCATAGATTTTATTCAAGTATGACTTGTTTCCGTTGTATGGATGCCAGCTAATAGTAAGTAAAATAAACTATTTTTTCCTAATTTGAAGGGTTTACGTGTCAGTCAAAATAGATATTTAAATAATTTAAAAAACATGATTTCATAAAATTCTCCTATGTCTACAAAGAGGATCATAATTTCTGCATTTATCATCAGAAACTTTTTATACCCTCCACCTCCAGGATGGGGGTCATTCCGTTTGTAACACCTTGCGACCCTATCAAATATATATATTATTGATCGTTATAATATTCTAAGGCGATCTAGCCATGTCCGTCCGTTTGTTGAAAACACGCTAACTTCTAAACGAAAAGAGCTAGGACGTCCAAATTTTCCACAAATGCGTATATAGTCGTAGGTCGGTTGGGATTGAAACTGGGCGAAATCGGCCGAAAGGGGAAAAATTTTCCCTCACAAGGACTAAAAATACCCATAATAAACCCTAATATTTTAGATTATTTAAGCATTTTTTCAACATATATGCTTGTACTTACTTGATATTGGGTATGCGCATTAGAGCGTACCAGGTTACAAGTAAAAAAAAAAAAGTTCGCCGTACACCTTCGAATATGAAGTATTATTGAAAGGTAGTTTCAAAAAATTTTTTTTTTATTTTTTTATGCCGAACGTAGGGGTCGCGCTTTTACATTTTTCTATATAACTTCTGCATTTATAAACGGATTTTAAAGTGTGATACATCGATGTTTTTGTCCGATTTTTTTGTCTTTGAAGTCATTGAGCTCAAACATGATTCATGATTTTATGCGAGCTTTAATTTTCGATTATTAGAGTGGTACATTAGGGTAGTAGCAACTGAGAAATGATGGGTAAGTACCAGAAGGGGGTGCTTGAGCTCAATGACTTCAAAGACAAAAAAATCGGCCTCGTCGAGACAAAAACATCGATGTATCACACTTTAAAATCCGTTTATAAATACAAGTTATATAGAAAAATGTAAAAGCGCGACCCCTACGTTCGGCATAAAAAAATAAAAATTTTTTTTTGAAACTACCTTTCAATAATACTTCATATTCGAAGGTGTACGGCGAACTTTTTTTTTGAGGTACGCCCTAATGCGCATTCCCCCTATAACAAAAACGTGCTCCATAAAGTGATTTTTTCCTAGGGGGTGAAATGGGGCTAAAAGGGATAAAAGTGGCACATATCAACATTCCTCTAATTGAGAGGATACATAATATAAAAGTATTTTTTCCAAAT
The DNA here is from genome assembly GCA_947397865.1 of Polietes domitor. Classification (NCBI taxonomy): domain Eukaryota; kingdom Metazoa; phylum Arthropoda; class Insecta; order Diptera; family Muscidae; genus Polietes; species Polietes domitor. Next base: position 63,312,590 of record OX377622.1, read on the forward strand.
TCGTACTTTTAAGAGGTTAAATGGGAATAGAGGGATAAAAATGGTACCAACAAAACGGCTGCACCTAGAATAATGAAATTCGGTGTATAAAGTATTCTGATTGCGTAGACACGCAAAATAACTGTATTTTACGAAATTCGTACTTTTTGGGGCTAAAATATAAAAAGGGGATAAAAATAGTACCAACCAAATGATCACAGCTATAGTCGTGAAATGGGGAGTATACATTCCTCAAACTGCGTAGACACGAAACATAAAAGATTTTTTCTAACTTTCAAGTGGTACAATGGGTACATAGGGATAAAAATAGTACCAACTAAACGACTACAGCTAGAATGATGAAATTCGGTGTGCACAACCCTCTCATTGTGTAGATATGTAAATTAAAGAGATTTTAGAATGTCATACTCTTATGGGTGTAAAATAGGAAAAAGGTCATATAAATGGTACCAACCAAATGGAATTCGGTGTATACATTCCTTTGACAGCATAGACACGCAAAATAAAAAGATTTTTCCAAATTCGTACTTTTTGGGGCCAAAATGAAAAAGGGGATAAAAATAGTACCAACCAAATGACCACAAATATAGTCATGAATTGCGGAGTATACATTCCTCAGACTGCGTAGACACGAAAAATAAAAGATTTTTTCCAAATTCGTACTTTTAAGTGATACAATGGGTACAGAGGGATAAAAAATAGTACCAACTAAACGACTACAGCTAGATTGATGAAATTCGGTGTGTACAACCCTCTTATTGTGTAGATACGTAAAATAAAGAGATTTTAGAAAGTCGTACTCTTTTGGGGGTAACATAGGAAAAAGGGGATAAAAATAGTACCTAACAAATGAAATTCGGTGTATACATTCCTCTGATTGCGTAGACACGTAAAATAAATGGATTTTTCAAAATTCGTACTTTTTGGGGCTAAAATAAAAAGGGGATAAAAATAGTACCAACCAAATGACCACAACTATGGTCATGAAATGCGGAGTATACATTCCCCGTAGACACGAAAAATAATAGTTTGTTTCCAAATTCGTACTTTTAAGTGGTACAATGGGTACATAGGGATAAAAATAGTACCAACTAAACGACTACAGCTAGAATGATGAAATTCGGTGTGTACAACCCTCTCATGGTGTAGATACGTAAATTAAAGAGATTTTAGAAAGCCATACTCTTATGGGGGTAAAATAGGAAAAATGGGATAAAAATGGTACCAACCAAATGGAATTCGGTGTATACATTCCTTTGACAGCATAGACACTCAAAATAAAAAGATTTTTCCAAATTCGTACAGGTCGCAATTATTGTCCGATCGCAACAAAAATTGGCACAAGAAAATTTTGTGGATTAAGGAGAAATGCTATTAAATTTGAAGCAAATCGGTTCGGATTTAGATATAGCCCCCATACAAATGTTACCCCGATTTGACTGTTTCTGCTCTATAAAGCACACATTTTAATCGCTTTTGTTCAAATGTGGCACAACACCTTATATTACAACTAAAATCATCTGTGGTGAAAATGGGTTAGATCGGTTCAGATTTAGGTATAGCCCCCATACAAATTTTGCTCCCGATTTGACTTTTTCTGTTCTAGAAACCACATAATTTTAATCGATTTTGAGAATTTGGCACAATGTATTGTATTGCAACTAGAAACAGCTATGGTGGAAGCGGGTCTGATCGGTTTAGATTTATATAGGGTCCGCCATCTAACGTTTTTTTTTTTCAACTATTCAACCTTTGGACTATTATTTGTGGGGTGTCCTCAGCAGCCATTTGAATGAAATTATTTTCCATTATTAACCGGAAGGATTGTACTTTCAAATAAAAAAAGAAATTTGAGAAAATATTTAGTTGTTTTTTATAGAATTTTCAAAAAAAGTTATTTGGCGGATCCTATATATAGCTCCTACAAATATTTCTCTCCCTATTTGACACTTTTCGCTCAGATTTTTATATAGGTTCCATACAAATGTCGCCGATTTCACTTTTTCTGCTCTAAAAATCGCATATTTTATCAGAACAGAACTGGAAATATACATTTTGAAAGAGTGCATCATCTGTTCATGATATAGGCCACTTTTATCAATTGAAAGAGAAGAATATCTGCTAAAAAATACATTCAAAGTTCATGCTTATATCTGTATTAGTTTAACTTAAATAACCATTTCAAGTTATTTTAAGTAAATCATGAATAAACTAAATAAATTAAAGGGAGGATTGTTAGGAGGAGGTTTTTAATGCTAAACTCGAAACTCAAATAAGAATTATTGTTATAGATAATTGTCTCATGTTGTTGTAAACTAGCGCAAAAATTATGAAATTTGTTTATTTTCTACAGAGCTAATATCTACCATATTTTCAATATTTTAAGTTGTATGTGTTCTTTTGTTTATATGTTGTACCGCAACAAGGTTCTAGAGACATTTCAAATCATAACTCTGATACAAGGCTTCTATAGCCTCTACTGCCTTTTAATCGTGGCGTATGAGTAACATTTTGCTAGCGCGAAATTAATATTATTCATACGCCTGAAAGACGATATAAACCTAAGACTTCACATTCATTTACCAACAGCAAACACTGTCGACCCTTAACAGGAAGTTGCCATTCGACACTTCATAGCATTTGAGCACAAGTTTCCTGAAATATTAGACATGCGTTCGCATGAACGTGAACCTAAGCGAACACCACTCAAGATGTTCACAAAAAATATTGTTTCAAGAGCCTCTTTGTCACTGACCGGCATTGAAATTTATTTGGACGGGTATGTTGTTGCTATTTTCCGGCTGTTGTTCCTCATGTCTATAGAGCTAAAACATATGTATGTACTCGTACTACGCACATATGCACGTATATATTTCAAAGTACATGTTTTTAGTTGTTTTTGTCATGTTTAGTTGTTGCTTCTTCAAATTTTATAGTTGTTTAATATTTTCCCTAGGTCTCTGCTCATGTTAGTCGATTTGTTGCTTTCCGCCGAAATAGACAATAAATATTGTGTCATGGCACTTATGCCGCACTTAGAATTTCCCTTCATTCCCCAAACGGCCATTCATCCGCTCATCCTATATTTATTCATTTATTTTGTATCTGCGAGTAGCATGAGCATATGTATGTATGTATGTATGTATGTCTGCGAGCATGTTTACATATGAATTTAAATACAAAATTTATTGCCGTTTGCTGTCGATAGCAACAGCAACATTTTCTAAAACAATTTTTGAAATATACAGTACAAATTTGACGGTCATCAGAATGTTTTCTAGATGATTGGACCAGAAATGCTATAATAAACAGTGCAACAGGTTTGTGCAGCACAAATAATAATAGGATACTCATTTTGATTATGATAAATGGCAAACTTTTGGCATACTTTTGCCAAAGTAGCTGAACAATATTAGAAATGGATAATATGTTTTTAGACAAAAATCCCAAGAAAATTCGAAAAGAAATACATATTAAATTTCGATAAAAAAACTACAAATATGAAGAAGAAGGAGAATATTTATCAGCTAATATTGTTCGTCATGACTGATTACGCTAAACAGCCATATATTTTTCCTATCGGTCAATGTTAAACAGCCATGGGTTGGCTAAACCATAATAAATTCGAAAGTGTAAAGTCTAGAAGTAAAATGCCTCACAAAAATTTCAATTGTAAGTCTCTTTAAAGCACTATTAACATGTCATTAAATTCGAGAAGCTCTTCTTTGGTCTGTCCGGAATATTTGTGGTAATTATTTTTATAAAATGAATGTGCAACACAATAGAAAATATTTTGTTGCTGAAATCATAATTTTTTGTGTATATTCAAGCTAAAATTCCACAAAAATTAATATTAAAATGTTTTAGGTGCAATTCACTTTTTCAATTTATATTAATATTCCAATTTTCGTCACAAGTATCTCCAATGTTTGAATATAATTATGGGTGTATAAGTCATATTCTTGTTCCGAAATTCACTTTCAGAAAGAGACATTGCAATTCAACATGCTATTAATTTTTATTCAAGACACATACGCCCTGGATTTGTTCCAAATGCTGATGGCGAGACTGGAAGAAGGAAGAGTAAAAACATTGAATACACATTTGCTGTTTTTAAGTTCCGGAAATTTTCCGTTAAACGATGGCGTATTGAAATACTCATCAAAATCGGATACAAATGAATTATAAAACCCCCAAAATTGCTCGCAATGGCGAAAGACAGGTGACTTTATATGACGATTTCCCATTTTTGACAAATCAAAGAAAAAACTGAAAAGCTAAGTTACTTATATGATGCCTTGATGGCTGTTAGCCCTATTAATTAATAATATTATTTTTTTACGTTAGTTATAGTTATAAAATATAATATTTTAATATATATTATTTTATATTTTTACTATAATTTTGGTAGTATAAGTCCTATAATTAAACTAAAGAAGTGCTACACAATAAACCCATACAAATAAGAAATATTTTCGTTTATTTTTTATTAGCTAGCATTCTAGCGAAGAAAACAATGAGTATCTATGGATAAATGTAGAAGTTATGAAGTTATTATATCTATCTAGATGAAAAGGTATTTTCAAAAATCATTTGTTTAAATTATTGTCTATAAATCGTTTTGTTTGTACTCGCCGAAAATCCGAAAAAACCTTAGTTATTTATTCTGAAAATCGTATGAAAATTTCATTTATAAAAAATATTTTATACGTGTCTTAGCATCTTCAGATTTTGTTGGCAATTTCCACAAAAATATAAAATGCTGAAACCAAGGCGTATTAATAAAGGTGATAGCACAAGCCCAGCTGACTGAAATTTTTTTCATTCAAAAGTAACCGAAACTGTCAAATCCCATATATTTTGCTTTGACAGTATGGCTCACCTTTCAAAAAATTACTTGTATTTTGTTGTTGCCGAAATTGTTGTTGTTCTAGTACTATCACCTGTATAAATACGCCATATTTATAACCATATTTAATTTCAAAGGCCTTCAGATATACTTCAAAAAAATATTTTGGTATTCTCTTTTCACATTTTTTCACTTTTCAACCAACATTCATCCTATTTCAACCTCAATTTGTATGCTCTACACCATTTCATGGAATATTATATTGCACCGTTCCACAGTCCATATTACACTTGATCCGGTTGATGTACGTCTGAAACTATAGGCAAATGCAGTTAATTGGCGTTTTTAGTTTCCTCATCCTGTTGCCCATTAAAATGACTTAAACTAGATTGCTACCGGCAGACAACCGCATCGGGAAGATTAATAAACTATCATTCTAAACAACCAAGGAGGACGATCACATTATTTAGCAGGACAAAATCACTAGTGATGAAAGAAGATAAATCCAATCTAGTACATGAAATGGAGTGTGACATATGACGATATGGTATATGTCGGTACAACGAAAAAAAATTAAAAACTAGACATTCCTCACACAAATCTGACCATAAAACCATCGTCATACCTCTAGAACAAAAACATCATTTACAGCCCACTGTACACTGGCTGAACATAAAAAAAGTTGACGATGTAAATGTGTTATTGGCAGAGTAAAATTACTTCAAACGTTGTACACTACACCATTTTCAAGTGTAAATCAAAAGACACCATTAGAAATTCAAAAATTCCATTTGAAATTAAAAAATGTCAATTGAAATTCTAAAATTCCATTTGATATTCAAAAAATATCAATTTAAATTCAAAAACTATCATTTGAAATTTTTTGAATTTCAAATGGAATTTTTGAATTTCAAGTGATATTTTTTGAATTGCAAATGGAATTTTTGAATTTCAACTGGTGTCTTTTGAATTTCAAGTGATGTCTTTTAAATTACAATTAAAACAAGTAAGGAAAGGCTAAAGTCGGGCGGGGCCGACTATATGATACACTCCACTTTCCAACCGAATACAGTCCAACTCGGTAAAAAACTGAAAACGGAAAGAATTTTTGTATGTTTCCTAATCATAGGCTAATACGACCTGGTTCGATTTGTCAAATCGATAAGTATATTTGTATCGGGGCTATATCCAAATATGGAGTAAAGTGACTAACTTTCACAATAAGTTCTTCCAATTCATATATAGCTTCTTATGCTCACTTTGAAGAAATTCGGTGAAAAATCGTGGTGTCTGGGGCGGAAAAAGTCTATCCGGGAGCGAAATTTGTATGGGAGCTATATATAAATCTGAACCGATCTGCCCCATTTTTACCACAGGTGTTTCTAGTTGAAATATAAGATGTTTTGCCAAATCTGAAGACAATATGATACAATATGTGGTTTCTAGAGCGGAAAACGTCAAATCGGGAGCGAAATATGTATGGGAGCTATATATAAATCTGAACCGATCTAACACATTTTTACCACAGGTGTTTCTAGTTGAAATATAAGATGTTTTGCCAATTTTGAAAGAAATTTTTTGTAATATATGGTATCTAGAGTGAAAAGATTAAAATCGGGAGTGAAATTCGTATGGGAGCTATATGTAAATCTGAACCGATCTGACCCATTTTCACTATGGGTGTTTCTAGGACAAATATAATATATTTCGCCTAATTTGAAGAGGATCTGTTAAAATATGTGGTTTCTAGAGCGGAAAAAGTCAAATCGGGAGCGAAATTTGTATGGGAGCTATATATAAATCTGAACCGATCTAACACATTTTTACCACAGGTGTTTCTAGTTGGAATATAAATGTTTTGCCAATTTTGAAGAAAATCTGTTGTAATATGTGGTCTCCAGAGTGAAAAGTGTCAAATCGGGAGTGAAATTCGTATGGGGGCTATATCTAAATCTGAACCGATTTTCTTCAAATTAAATAGCGTTCGTTCTTATCCCGAAAAACTTCGTTATGCAAAGTTTCATTTGGTTCTGTCTACAGTTGCGACCTGTATCGTGATTACAAGAATAGACGTGAAAAGTTTCTGTACGAACAACGTCTTCGTGCCAAAGTTCTTGCTTCTCCCAGGGGAAGTAAGAGCTTTTGGTCATTTGTGAGAAGAGTAAAGGATAACTCCTCATCTATCCCAACTCTTGTCAAAGATGACCAGATATTCACTAACCCGGTTGACAAAGCTAACCTATTGGCTGAAATGTTTGCAAGGAATTCATCCTTGCCGGAAAGCAATCAACCACTCCCCGTGATCGAAAATGTATCTAGTTCCATGCCTCAGATATTTTTTCGAACACGTGGAGTTAAAAGGGTTCTTGCAAATCTCGACGTAAATAAATCTCCAGGCCCGGATGGCATTTCAACACTTGTCCTATGTAAGTGCTCTTCGACGCTTGCCCGTCCCCTTCGTAATCTTTTCAACCTTGCATACCGTGCAGGGGTTTTCCCAGCGCGTTGGAAGATTGCGAACATCCAGCCCATCCCTAAAAAAGGTGAGGCTAACAATCCTGCTAACTATCGACCGATCGCGATTTGCTCAGCGCTTTCGAAGGTTATGGAGAGTATGGTTAACAACCATCTTGTGAGGTATTTAGAAACTAATGACTTACTTAATGATCGACAGTATGGCTTCCGTAGGAATCGATCTACGGGAGACCTGATGACACTGCTATCCGAAAAGTGGAATCGATCTATTCACAAGCTTGGTGAGAGTAAGGTCGTTGCTCTAGATATCTCCAAGGCCTTTGATAGAGTTTGGCACGGCGCACTCATATCAAAGCTTATCGCTTTTGGTGTTGGTAGTGACTTCTCTCGATTTATATCGAGCTTTCTCAGAGATCGCACTATACGTGTTGTTGTAGATGGGTTCTCATCCGACGAGCATAGGTTAACCGCAGGAGTACCACAGGGCTCTGTCCTTTCCCCCTCCCTTTTTCTTATTTTCATCGACGACCTCTTGGATCGGACTGTGAATCCAATATACTCATTCGCGGATGACAGCAACCTCTGTCATTCATACTCATTCGATCATAGACCAAGTCGTCAAGAAATTGAGGATAAAAGGCGATTGATGGATGAGTCACTTAGCCAGGATTTGATGGCCATTTCTGAATGGGGTCGAGAGAATAGAGTAGATTTTAATGCACGTAAGACCCAGTGCTCCTTGTTGTCTCACAAGCGATTCACTGATCCAACGGTGTCGTCGATTTTAATGAACGGTGTAGATATTGAGCAATCAGATGATCTAGTTGTTCTTGGCATAAAAAAACAATGTGATGTTCGTTGGACAAAACATGTATTTGATGTGTCGAAAGATGCCTTCAAATGTTTAGGCTTTTTAAAAAGATGTAAGAAATATTTCACACCCTCTGATCTTCTCAATATCTACACTACCTACATCAGACCAAAGATGGAATACAACTCCCATATATGGTCGGGTGCTCCAGCTTCATCACTGGAGCTACTTGACCGTGTCCAGAGGAGGGCGATGGTGTTGATAGGTGATGGTAGGATATCCAATTCTATTGTCTCCCTTGAACACCGTCGTAATGTTGGTTGTGTGTCATTGTTCTATCGATACTTTCATGGTGTTTGTTCTTCGGAAATCCGTGATCTTATACCGCCCGTGAGAACGTTCGGTAGAGATACGCGACTCTCCAGGAACGCTCACCCATTTGTTGTCGATTGGACAACCGACCGCACTACACATTACAGAATAAATTCGTTCTTCGCCCGTACTATCCGTATGTGGAATCGACTTCCGGCAAATATCTTTCCCTCCAATTACGACATTCAGAAATTCAAAACTGACGTCAACAGACACTACTCCCTCTTTCCTCCTTCCAATACCTTATCTTCCTTCTACCAACGCAATGCACTGCATTTATAGGGGGCATCCCCTGAGTGTTGGTTCAGTGAAAAAAAAAAAAAAAAAAGATGAACGGACAGACAAACAGACAGACGGACGGACATTGCTAAATCGATTCAAAAAGTGATTCTAAGTCGATCGGTATAATTAACAATGGGTCTATCTCTCTTCCTTTTGGGTATTACAAGACATAATACTCTCGTGGAGTGTATAAAAAGTGCAGAGATGCGTTACATTACTGATGAGTCGATACATTATCAAAAAACACGGACGAAATAAGAGCTAGTTGGTAATAAACTTTCACAATGGACAGCAGTAGTAGTTTGTATTTAAAAAGGAGAATATCTGTTAATAATACTTTGAATTTCATTATTCCCTCTTAAAAACTGAAATATGAAAAAAAAAAAACAAAATAAATTAAGGTGGAAAACTTGAATTGATTGCTAATGTTCAACTGCACTCCATTAATGCTATAGAATACACATTTTACATTGGATCTTGATCATGTTATATTTGAACTAGAAACATGGTTTATTTTAATTAATTAACTAGAAAATCCTGTTACTCTATCACCGTACCACTTCATATATCAGATCTTGATTGCAGTTAGCGTATATATTGTATTTCACCTCTTGGGTCCATCCACAATAATTTCAGGGAACTAAAGGGGAATAGTTCACTTGATTTTATACCCACACTCTGCAGAGTGTAGCGCATTGAAGAAGTGACCTAAGACCCTAAGTATGTTTGGACCAAATCCGTTTCACAACATTTTAAGATGTTTGAACCATGTCCGTCCGTCTGTCTGGCTGGTATACACGATAACTGTCGAAAGGAGTTAAGGAATTTATTCAAACTTTGCACATGGTAATATTTTTCCCAAACTTAGTTTAAGTTCAAAGACGGGCGAAATTTCCATGGCCCTTCTAATACCTCATACACAAATCACTCTAATATTCTTAAAATTAATGCTGTACACTGAAATTATATCAATACTTTTATGGACGTTTCATACACTTGGAATATGGGCGATATTTGCACACACCTTCTGGTACCACCCACACGGAGTGGCATTAGCTTTGGTTAAAATAAAACCGATATAACTTCCATACGGGTAGACAAAATCAGTTGTAATTTGATATTTGAAAATGTTTTTATTTATTTATTTATTATGAATTAGAATACAAAGTAAATGTATATTCTAATTTTGGGTCCAGGGATTGAGCCGAGTTTACACGATCATTGTAGCTAGTTGTTGCAGCGACCAACCAGAGCCTCTGGTGGGAATGGAACCCACAACCTACATGCTGATAGCCGAGCACGCTACCAACCATATTAAACCTAAAAAATATTTGTGATTTAGCCACACCCCTTCTAGTACCTCCCACTTAACACTCTCTATCTTAGGTAAAATTAAGTACATTATATGCCTGAAACCCATTATGACTTCATATTTGATCATGTTTTAAGAATTATTTACAAATGTGGAAGCTGGGTCCAATTGCCACAAACTTCTAGTACCTCCCTCCCAAAATGTAAATCCTTCCTTAGACACTTTCTCTGTGAGTGAGGCTGTATATAAGTCGGTTTAGCCGACTGACGTTTTCTTACTGGTTTTACTTAGGGTGGGTACACTTGTATTTGAGGTACTAGAAGGGGCGTGGCAAAAGCATAACTATTTAGTTGGATTATTGTGATTATACGAACATTATATAAAATTGTTTCGGAGTACCCGAGTGAAAGATAAGTTTGTTATTCAGTTTGTAACACCTTGAAATATCGACGTGAGACCCTATAATATATTCTTGATCGCCATAAACTTATAAGATAATAAGATAATATTCATCATACGCCACACAACTCCTTTCGCCAGATTTCGCAACAAACATTCTACAAAGGCTTGGGTGTATTATTAATTTTTATTGGCAATAGATGAAGAATATTTATCATACGCCACAAGTTTATTTTCTTTCACAGCCATCCATTTGTGCTGCCAGACACTAAGTAGACTTATAAGTATTCCTTGTGAGCTGATGAAATCAATGACTATTTTTGTTGTCTTTGGTTTCTGGAGCACTCTAATGTACATACATATATTCCAAAACGTTTATATTATTGTTAAATGATTTCATTAACACTTTGTCACAATCTAATCGTACGCACACACACACACACACACATGGACAAATACCCTGCTTTGCCAACGTTTAACAACAATTCTTGGCATCTTGGATTATGGACACAATTTATCAATGAATGATGAATTTATTGGCAGTAAAGTGTATAGCTTTCTTTCATTACCATAATACTTGAGCTGGCCATGATGAATAGATTTTTGTTTTACTCTCGAGGGGACGGACACAAATAATATTCCACGCGAAACAACGCAAAGTCGTTTGATCCTTGACAACAGCCGGAATTGAATGCGGCACCAAAGCAATTACTCTTGGAGGGTATTTCCCGTTCCGAATTAGTGACAAAACTGAACTGGCTGGATGGTGGCTGATGGAGGTAAAACAACGACACCACCGACACGGACAGAAACACAAAAGATTAAAGCGCACAGACACACACATGGAAACAAAATCATATATGCATATCCATGACAAGGCATACCCAGACATATGTATGAATAAGTCCATGAGAAAATCATATAGATTTCAGAACAGTGTGCCAGTGTGTGTGTGTGTTTGTATATACGAGTACGTGTATCAGTACCAGTACCAGCAGTGTGATCAGTGTGTATATTTTCATATCCATTATGACGTATTTATCCACGACGAAAATATTTATTTCTACTTGGGATGACTGACACATCTTCAGAGCATCACAGAAGAGCCCCGAAAATAAAACAACAGAAACAATAAACACTGCACATAGCAAACAATAAATCTGGGCAAGCAAGCAGGCTGGCTAGCTGGCTACCAACACGACAGACAGATGGGCGAACGGACGGACAGACAGAATGGGAGGGCAGGCAGGCGTTCCCGCCACAATGTTTACTTTGGAAATCCACTATAATAATTCCTAAAAGTCCACCGAAAGTCATAACGCTCAAGCGGACCACATACTAATCACAAATCACAAGACGTCTACGTACCTCCACCACTCAGCACCACCACCGCCACTGACATTTGGAAATATTGCTTTGATTTGGGGAAACAAACGTAAAACTACACTCGAGAACAAATGCCCAGGCGTACATTAAGTGTGTGTGAGCTATTTGGCCTATGATTTATTGCCCAACAAGTGACCAAGTGACTCTACGGAATGCTGGCAACTGCCAAATGCCCGTGGGAAGCATGGGTCCCAATTGATTTGTGCGAAAAAATACAAAGAGAGGAAAGCGTTCCATTGATAATTGTTAAAATCAATGTTGATGTAGCCCGGAATTTCCGTTTGTTATCATCGTTACAGCAGTGGCAGGAATTTTGCAGGCATTTATCAGTTTATTGGGATTTTCAGTTAAAACAGACAAGATGTATAGCGCCACCGAACAGAGACTTAAGACACTATTTATGTTTTAGGGTGTCCCCTATGAATTCTTTTTTGTATAGTGCTGAAACAATCGAAAATAAAGTTGCCGGGAAAGGAGAGGAATTTTTGAAGTTCTTACGATTTAGAAAACTTTGGTGAACGTGTTTGTTATGGCAAGATATATGTTTGATAATTTCTTTTGAAAAAATTAAAACTATGGCAATCATGTAGCATTAAAGTTTTGTATATTTGTTTTTTTTTTTATACACTCCATGAGAGTATAATGTCTTTGTGCATTTGTTTGTAACAACTAAAAGGAAACGAGGTAGACCCATCGTTTATTATACAGATCGGCTTAGAATCACTTTCTGAGTCGATTTAGATATTGTGGTAATCAAATTACAGGTTGCAATTGTAGTCCGATCTTAACGCAAATTGGCACAATTAAGTTTTCTGGATCAAGGACGAACTCTATTTAATTTAAGGAAAATCGTTTCAGATTTGGATATAGCCCCCATACAAATGTCGCTCCCGATTTGACTTTTTCCGCTCTAGAAACCACATATTGTATCCGATTTTCTTTAAATTTGGCACAACATCTTATAATCCAACTAGATACACCTATGGTGAAAGTGGGTTAGATCGGTTCAGATTTAGATATATTTTAATTTATATATATACAAATGTTGCTCCCAAATGTTTAACCGAATTTGGCCAAACTTTACATATTATATTTCATCTATAACAATACACGTGGGTCACATCGTTCCATGTTTCAATATACCCCCATACAGATGTCCTATCCGATTTATCATTTTTGTCAAACATATACATTTAAAGGAAATAAAAATCCTTCCCGATTTCACATTTTTACCGAATTGAATAATAATAAAGGGTGATTTTTTAAAAGCTATAGGAAAGTTTTTCAAAAAAACACATAAAATTCAGAAAAATGCATGAAATCTTTATTTGAATCGATAGTACGGTCCATATAATTTAATGTTTGAAGATTATTTCATGCAAATGTTGACCTTGACTGTGCCTCAAATGGTCCATCCGCTTAGTGCACTTTTGTCATTTCCACGTTTTTGAGTAACAGAGGCCCAATGGCTGTGAACGGCGACGAATCGATAATTAATGGTCATCATTAACACTGGCCGATACAGCTGCGATATTTTCTTCACTTCGCACTCTACGTAAGCGTGTTGGTGGTTTAATGTCCAACAATGTAAATTTGGTTCGAAATTTAGTCACAATAGCCCGAATAGCCGCTTCAGTGGGTCGATTAAACTGACCATAAAATGGAAGCGTGCGATGAACTTTCTTAACAGAGCACGCATTTTCATAATAAAATTCAATCATGTGCAAGCGTTGTTCGTTTGTAAGACGATTCATGGTTAAATTATAGACCAAACTGAAGATGTTTGACAGTGAAACAAAACACGAAACGTGCGTCAGCTGTTTAAACCAGTGTTGCCAAAAAGATAATAGCTAAAATATCACCCTTTAGAATAGAAAGTGGAGTGTATTGTAGAGTCAGCTCCGCCCGACTTTAGCTTTTCCTTACTTGTTTTTTTTTTGTGAAAGATATTGATACAATATTGTGGGATTATGATCTAACCACAAATTTTGATAGAGCACCTAAAAATAAGAAAAAAGTTTATCAGCATTTTATCGATATCTTGTTTAGTTATCGGACGTTAAAGTTAGGAAAAATCGATTTTGGGTTTCGTTCCAATGGACTCTAAATCGAAAGTTTGAATAAAAAACCGATAACATTTTTAGTTAACGATAACGGCCTTAGTAATCAATAATTTCCGTAGTTATCGATTGTGGAAATTCTATAAAAATGTGTATATTTATTTAAAGTAAAGAAATTCAATAACAAAAATAATTACTACAAAACTAAAAAAGAAAAATTATTATTTTTATTTTTTTTTTAATTATTTTTCCGCCGCGTCGCTCTTTTGAGGTTTCAAAAATATCCTACAAAAACTACTTTTAAAAAGTCGCGCAATTTTTTAAGTAATTTTTCAACAGCGGCCCTCTTTTTGTAAAATAATTAAAATATAGAAAGTTTTTTTTTTTGTAAATTGGATGTATTCGAACATATATTTTTTTTCTACAAAAACAGCAATAGCGATTTTAATCCAATTACTTGGCCTACTGAATTGTGTCTCGTGCTAATCATTTCAAATTTTAATTTTTTTCCACAAATTGTTGCAACAATAGCAATGTTACTCCAATTGCATGGCCTGCTGAATACAGAATTGCGCTTTTAGACTAATAATTTCAAAATTCATCACATGGCGCTGCCTTTTTCAGGGACATTGTACAATATCTCGAATAACTATTTATCGAAACATTTTACTTTAATTTTTATACCCTACACCACTTCGTGGTCTAGGGTATTATAAGTTAGTTTCGCTCCAACTGTTTGTAACACCAAGAAATAATTGAGCTAGACCCACCTTTAAGTATACGGATCGGATTAGAATCACCAGCTGATTCGATTAAACGATGTCCGTCCGTCCGTCTGCTGTCCATCTAAGCTTGTTCGCACTCTACAGGTCGCAATTGTTGTCCGCTTGTCATCAAACTTGGCAGAAGTTATTTTTTCTGGCCAAGGACCATCGGTATTGAATTTGGAGGAAATCGGTTCAGATTTAGATATAGCCCCCATACAAATGTCGCTCCCGATTTGACATTTTCCGCTCTAGAAACAACATATTGTACCCGATTTTCTTTAAATTTGGCAGAACATCTTATAATCCAACTAGAAACACGTATGCAAAAATTGGGTAAGATCGGTTCAGATGTAGATATAGCCCCCATACAAATGTCGCTCCCGATTTGACATTTTCCGCTCTAGAAACGACATATTGTACCTGATTTTCTTTAAATTTTGCAGAACATCTTATAATCGAACTAGAAACACGTATGCAAAAATTGGGTAAGATCGGTTCAGATTTAGATATAGCCCCATACAAATGTCGCTCCCGATTTCACTTTTTCCGCTTTAGAAACCACATATTGTACCCGATTTTCTTTAAAATTGGCACAACATTTTATAATCGAACTAGAAACATCTATGCTGAAAGTGGGTATGATCGGTTCAGATTTAGATATAGCCCCCGTACAAATGTCGCTCCAGATTTGACTTTTTCAGCTCTAAAATCCACATATTGTACCCGTTTTTCTTTAAAATTGGCACAACATCTTATAATCCAACTAAAAAACCTATGGTGAAAGTGGGTAAGATCGGTTCAGATTTAGATATAGCCCCAATACAAATGTCGCTCCCGAATCTTTAACCGATTTTGGCCAAACTTTACATATTATATTTCACCAATAAACATACATGGTGAAAGCGGGTCACATCGTTCCAGGTTTCAATATACCACCATACAAATGTCCTTTCCGATTTAACATTTTTTGTCAAACACATACATTTACAGGATGCAAAAATCCTTCCCGATTTCACTTTTTTACCGAATTGAATTGCAATGAGAATTGCTTGGTGATGCCCATATGTCCTTACTTTGGTAGACTACTGTATAATTTGTATTTGTCTTTCGGACAATTGGATCAATTACCATATTATTTACCATATTCGTTAAATTTGACTAAAGATGAATTTATAGCATATAAATTATATGACTATAATTTATATAATTTGTATAAACTAAATAAAATTGCTCCCATGAAATACCTGGGTTTAGTAATGAAAGCGAGGTACAAACGCAGGGAGTGGTGTAGGGTATTATATAGTCGGCCCCGCCCGACTTTAGCCTTTCCTTACTTGTTTTTTAGATAAATGATCGGATGTTTATTTCATAATAAAGAGGAATGTATGCCGTTAATAATGAAAAACAACATCAGCCAAATGGCCACCACGACAATGCTTACAGGACCATTTCCTTTTCATGAAATGTTCATTACCAAATCGCAAAGTGGCTGCCCTATGTCCTCGCTAGCCTCACGAATTCTATCTTTCAGGTCTTGAATCGACGCTGGGCTGTTGACGTAGACATTATCTTTCACGTGGCCCCAAAGGAAGAAGTCGCAAGGTGTTAAATCACAAGATCTCGGTGACCCATTGTGATCATCTCTTGCAGAGATAACACAGTCCGGAAACTTTTCCCGTAGAAGAGCAATGGTTTAGTTGCTTGTGTGGCACGTAGAACCGTCTTGTTGAAAGTAAACGTTGTCCAGATCAATGCCATCCAACTCCGACCATAAAAAATCAATTATCATCTCTCGATAGCGCAAGCCATTCACGGAAACTGTTGATCCAACCTCATTTTCCAAAAAGTAAGGTCCAATGACCACGCCGGACCATAAACCGCACCAAACAGTTACACGATTAGGATGGATAGGTTTCTCAACAATATCTTTGGGTTTTCCTAGCCCCAGATGCGACAATTTTGCTTGTTGACGTAGCCACCGAGGTGAAAATGGGCCTCATCAGTCAAGATGATTTTTCGATGGAATTCCGGATGGTTTTCATTCATGAACTTTAATAATTTCAATGTGTTGAAGCGTGTATCGTTTCAGTTTTAGTAATGGCATAGTTTCTTCTTCACAAATGTCAAAGAATAAAAGCTTCAGCTACCGAAATACCGGGTGATTCAAAATATAGTTCCTCTTGTTGGAAACCCCTGTATAAAAATGGTACTAACTAAAAGACTACATGTCAAATCATGATACTTTCCTCTGACGTGTTGACGCACAACACAAAGAATTTAATTGAAATTTAATTTAATAAAAATAAAAATGCTATCATCCAAACGGATGCAGCTAGAATATACATCGCACTGACAACGTAGCCGAGAAAAAAAAGATCTTTCGCCATTCGCAAATTTAGCGCTGGAGTTGTCTGAATACAATGAAACTTCATTTCTAAATGACTGAATTCAAAAATATTTTTGAAAAAAAAAAACAACAAAAAAGTAATTTATATTTGAGTACTGAGTTAAAATTTAACTTTAGACACTTTTTAAAATATTAATATAATTAAAGTATTAACATAATCTACAAAGAATAAATATATAAACGTCCAATAATACGACCAATGAGTTATTCTAAGATAATAATAACAACATTTATTTAAAGTCCTTCCAAGGGTATATTAATCCATCAAAAAATTTGGACATCACATAGTTACATTTTTAGCAAACAACTTATGTTTCCGATTTGTTGTCAAAACTTCCATTATAAATCAACTCTTGTATTACAACAACAAATGTGACTCATTAGAGATGGAGGCAGCTGATACTTTCTGTCTGCAGCGTTCAAATAAAAAAATTGTAGGAGAAACAAGTGGTTGATTCATATGCGACTCACTGCGCACTCTAGGGTTAAAGCACAAACTAATGTAATTTTCAAAAGTTGTGATATAAATGATTATGCTTATATATATTTTTATATTCATGGGTAATTCTAGTGAAATTTCCGGGGAATGTTCACATAATTTCCGTTTTATTTGAAATTCCTTTTGTCTGGGAAAAACAGAAAAGTGATCAAAAAACACGTGGTCAATATCTCATACGCTACTCTACTTATTATTTTTTAAAATTTCGATTTATTTCCGGAAAAATAGGTAAAAACAATAAAACAATTCAATTGGAATTTTAGCATTTATAATTGCTCATCCACGAGCATGAATTTGCAGTCAAAAAATAGCCACCCGCTATTTGGGGAATCATCATAAAACATTAAAAATATAATTTTTATGGGTTAACCAGCAGCTACACACAAATATATATGTCGTGACTCACTCACATATTTTTAGTGATTCACTCTAGTACATAGATCAGGAATGAACGTATAATTTTATTTTATATTTTTTAGTCAATTCAAAACATATCTCTCCCGCGCATACTCATTGAAAGTTTCAAAATATGCGGAAGTTAGTGATGCACATGTTCTTTTCACATGTCAATGGTGTGACGCCCCGAAAATTTATCATTTGTTTCGCCTCACATCTGCTACATATTCTGTAGATGAAATTGATACAGACTACTAAAGTAAAAAATGCATTCTATAAACTGATATGCCTGCTAATAATATTTGTTTCTGATCCATCGAAGTGAAGGAATGACGACCATTATTCTAGAAAAAATCACATTTTGGAATTTATTTTCCCCATTTTAGAAATTGATTTATTTTCATAAAAGATATCTTAAAATTTTTGAAATACACTTTTGAGATGCCAGATATAAAAATTCCACAATTCCTAAAACGAGCATAATAAATTCCAAAAAATGAGATTTTTTTTAGAAAAAAATACCTTTATATGCACCACTCACAACAAAGGATAGCTGAGACGGTAAGAGCGCCGTAGAAGCAACAGAAGGTCCGCTGTTCTACCCCCGGAAGAGACAATTTTGTATATAAAAATAGAAACGAGGATCCCTACTTTCAGAACTTACGAATCACAAGAGAAGCATCTTATTCACTTCTTCAGATGTTTTCTTTTCGCTGGTTAGTTTAAATTATATTAAATTATATTATTATAGAGTGGACCATTAAAATTTTAAATTTGAACTACCGATTACTTTGACTACGTTTGACATATGCAAAATGGGACGCTTTACCCTCGAACAAAATTGGGAAATATTAAAATCTTACTTATTCACTTACAAAGTAGTGAGACTTTAACGCCAACTGTAAGAAATTTACGTGGAAATTTTCGAGAAGAAATCGGCCTTCGGTTCATCCTTCATGAAGCTCGTTTTCGTCTCGGTGACTATGTCAATAAGCAAAATTGCCGCATATGGGGTTCAGAGAACTCACACGTGACTATTGAGATGCCAATGCATAGACAACGAGTCACTGTTTGGTGTTTGGTCTGTACTGAAAAATTGGGTTTATCGGATGAGGTACTGCCGAGCCAGTCGTCGTAGTCAACCTCAAGGGTTCGAATAAATTCCCCCTGCACCCATGTAATGCCACTTGATCAGACATTTTCCTTTGAGTGTTCCCCCCGTGAATGATGTGCAATTAGGGTAGAATATTTCAAGTAAATAGACACACGGAATTCCAACACAACCTACATCAGTGTTCACAAAATAAAAATAAACAGAACAGCGTCTGATTATTTTCCATACAATTGTTTCTTTCCATCCACCCGCTGTATTTTCCTTAGTCAATAATGATAATCATAATAGAAATAAAAATAATAATGATAATGTGAATATTATTACTTATTTCCAAATATTGTCTAATTTCAGATACTCGAGGTAGAGGAACCTGGTGCTGACAGACAATTGGGTGGACAGACATATTCCTCCTCCCCACACAGCCATACAGATGTGCATTAAGAAAACATTGGAGGAAGGGGAAATGTGCCTGTCAACACATCATTGCCACCACCACCCACCGTCGGTATACCCGTCGTGCTGGGAGATGGGTGTAGGACCGCAAGAGAGGCAAAGTGTGAACAATTTCGGAGAAATAATGATCCCCATTTCATTGTTAGACAGTTTTCCAATCATTAGCGCATAATGACATCCATTTGATGTCAAAATTTGTCTAAGGTTGTTTGCTTCTGCCGAGCGATCGACAGTCATTCAGGTGTTTAAAGAGAAATTATTTTCTTTTGTCGATCGTATGATTTAAAGAATAAATATATGTAAAGATTTTGGTTTTTCGATTTTAAAATATGACTCAGTGAAGTTTATTGTTATAGTATTTAGGATATAGTATTTAAAAATGCAACAATTTATCATTATATTGACATTTTTTTAAAATATATTTTTATGACATTAGCTGGCTAAATATGAAATATTACTGAAAACAGAAAACGTACAAAAGAAAGAAAAAAAAAATTATGAAAAGTCCATTGAATCATCGCAATGCATATATACGTCTAATAGTTGTAGGTATGATGAGACCGCTAATGAGTGAAATTGTTTCATTTTCAGTTCAAATAAGGATAGATATAGGACCCTAATATTTAGAGTATCGAACTCATCTTTTGCAATTTATACTTACTTGAACATGCACCCCATAAGGGGCAAAAATGGTGCCAAGCAAACGATAACAGATATACTCCTTCGTTTACAAAGATCAGAAAACAGACATGCTTTGAATTTGTTTTTTTATACCCTCCACCTCCAGGATGGGGATATACTAACTTTGTCATTCCGTTTGTAACACCTTGAAATATAGACCTGAGACCCTATAAAGTATATATATTCTTGATCGTCATAAAATTCTAAGACGATCTAGCCATGTCCGTCCGTCTGTCCGTCTGTTGAAAGCACGCTAGCATCTAAACAAAAGGAGCTAGAATGTTCAAATTTTCCACAAATGCGTCTTATAGTCGTAGATCGGTTGGGGCGAAATCGGCCCAAAGGGAAAAAATTTTCCCTCACAAGGACTAAAAATACCCATAATAATCCCTAATATTTTAGCGTATTTAAACATGTTTATACACTCCACGAGAGTGTTATGGCTTTGTGCATTTGTTTGTAACACCCAAAAGGAAGCGAGATAGACCCATTGTTAAGTATACCGATCAACTTAGAATCACTTTTTGAGTCGATTTAGCAATGTCCGTCTGTCCGTCTGTCTGTCTGTCTGTCCATCTATTGTTGTAATCAAATTACAGGTCGATCTTAACAAAAATTGGCACAAATAAGTTTTGTGGATCAAGGACGAACGCTATTTAGTTTGAGGCAAATCGGTTCAGATTTCGATATAGCCCCCATACAAATGTCGCTCCCGATTTGACATTTTAAGCTCTAGAAACCACATATTATACCCAATTTTCTTTAAATTTGGCACAACATCTTATAATCCAACTACAAACACCTATGCAAAAATCGGATAAGATCGGTTCAGATTTAGACATAGCCCCCATACAAATGTCGCTCCCGATTTGACATTTTCCGCTCTAGAAACGACATATTATACCCGATTTTCTTTAAATTTGGCACAACATCTTATAATCCAACTAGAAACACCTATGGTGAAAGTGGGTAAGATCGGTTCAGATTTAGATATAGCCCCCATACAAATGTCGCTCCCGATTTGACATTTTAAGCTCTAGAAACCACATATTGTACCCAATTCTCTTTAAATTTGGCACAACATCTTATAATCCAACTACAAACACCTATGCAAAAATCGGATAAGATCGGTTCAGATTTAGACATAGGCCCCATACAAATGTCGCTCCCGATTTGACATTTTCCGCTCTAGAAACGACATATTATACCCGATTTTCTTTAAATTTGGCACAACATCTTATAATACAACTAGAAACACATATGGTGAAAGTGGGTAAGATCGGTTCAGATTTAGATATATGCCCCATACAAATGTCGCTCCCGATTTGACATTTTCCGCTCTAGAAACGACATATTACACCCGATTTTCTTTAAATTTGGCACAACATCTTATTATCCAACTAGAAACAGCTATGCAGAAATTGGGTAAGATCGGTTCAGATTTAGATATAGCCTCCGATTTGACATTTTCCGCTCTAGATACCACATATTCTACCCGATTTTCTTTAAATTTGGCAAAACATCTTATAATCCAACTAGAAACACCTATGCAGAAAGTGGGTAAGATCGGTTCAGATTTAGATATAGCGCAAATACAAATGTTGCTCCCAAATGTTTAACCGATTTTGGCCAAACTATACATATTATATTTCACCTTTCCGATTTAACATTTTTTGTCAAACACATACATTTACAGGATACAAAAATCCTTCCCGTTTTCACTTTTTCATCGAATTAAATTGTATTCGGATATAAAGTGGAGTGTATCATAGAGTCGGCCCCGCCCGACTTTAGCCTTTCCTTACTTGTTTTTGAATATGTCTGTTTATATTTGCTTGATATTTGGTACGCGCATTCCCCTTATAGCAAAAACGGGCACCATAAAGTGATTCTTATTTGTAGGGGGTGAAATGGGGCAAAAAAGGGATAAAAATGGTACATATTAAACGATAACAGCTAGAAACACGAAATTCGGTGTGTACATTCCTCTAATTGAGTAGATACATAATATAAAAGTATTTTTTCCAAATTCGTACTTTTAAGGGGTAAAATGGGAAAAGAGGGATAAAAATGGTACCAACCAAACGGCTGTACCTAGAATAATGAAATTCGGTGTATACATTCCTCTGATTGCATAGACAAGTAAAATACACGGATTTTTCAAAATTTTTACTTTTTGGGGATAAAATTAAAGAAAGGGATAAAAATAGTACCAATAAAATGACCGCAGCTAGAGTCATGCAATTCGGAGTATACATTCCTCTGACTGCTTAGACACGGAAAATAAACGGATTTTTGGAAATTTTTACTTTTTTACAAGAGGGTAATACTTTTGGAATTAAAATAGAATGGAAATACAACAAACTGTAGCACCCAATATTTATGGTATTTAAGCTTTTTGAAAATATAAATATAAGAATATTTATTTTTTGATTTGAAATAAATAATGGTTTGAAATAATTAAAATATTATATTTATTTATAAAATTATTTTTTCAATATTTGTATTTGTTTTGGTTTGCCTAGATTAAAAAATTTATATTTTCCTGTAATATTACTGCACTTCTACGAAAACCGACAACCTCTGTGGAAGGGTATGGTGGAGGGTATATAAAGTTCAGCCTGGCCGAACTTAACTCCGTTTTTACTTGTTTTTCTTTTTCACAGATATTCAGAGAAGGAATGGGCGATTTGTAAAATAAATTGATTTTGTAGTTTTGTTCGAAAATAGTTGAAGGTAAATATTATTCAAAAATAAATTTTTAGACGGAATTGGATATTTTTCTTCTGAATAGCTGAGGAATTGTACGAATTTTCATTTTATTCTAAATCTTAAAAATAATATTATACACTCCACGAGAGTATTATGTGCATTTGTTTGTAACATCCAAAAGGAAGCGAAATAGACCCATTGTTAATTATACCGATCGACTTAGAATCACTTTTTGAATCGATTTAGCCATATCCGTCCGTCTGTCTCTCTCTGTAATCAAAGTCCAGGTCACAAACTTTGCACAACGAAGTTTATCTGAATAAGGACGAACGCTATTTAATTTGAAGAAAACCGGTTCAGATTTAGATATAGTCCCATACGAATTTCGCTCCCAATTTGACTTTTTCCGCTCTAGAAGAAACATCTTATATTTTAACTAGAAACACTTGTGGTGAAAATGTGTTAAATCGGTTCAGATTTATATATAGCTCCAACACAAATTTCGCTCCTAATTTGACTTTTTCCGTTCTAGAAACCATATTTTTTAACAGATCTTCTTCAAATCTTTAAAAATATCTTATATTTTAATTAGAAACACCTATGATGAAAATGGGTCGGATCGGTTCAGATTTATTATAGCTCCGATACAAATTTCGCTCCCAATTTGACTTTTTCCGCTCTAGAAAGCACATATTTTAACAGATCTTCTTCGACTTTGGCAAAATATTTTATAATTCCACTAGAAACACCTATGGTGAAGTTCAAATATATATATATATATATATATATATTTATTTATATATATATATCTATATATATATTTATTTATATATATATATATATATATATATATATATATATATATTTATATATTTCTATATATTTGTCATTCACGGTAAGAATTCACAGTAGTGAATAAATCGATTCCGATTCTAACCGAGAACCGATTCTGAGGGCTCAAAAACGATTCTTTTGGAATCGATTACATGTGTCCAACTTTATACTGGAATCGATTATCGATGCTTGGGAATCGAAATGTTATTTAATGAAAAACACCCAAAAAGTATGTACTAACTTTGTACGTACTCTTTGTGGTAACAAGTTGTGAAATTTAAAAGCTGCAATTTTATTAATTAAACAAAAGGAAATGACACTAAGTGTGGAATTGATATAAAAAATTGACAGTGGTATAAAGGTTAGGAGCTTAATATGTACCAAACACTGGGGTTTTCGTACCTCCAAACAGTCCAAGCATTTGGAAAAATTAAATTATTGCGTAAAAAAACATCCCAATGCAAGATAGATCGCTTGCAATGGAAATATCGGATAAAGTAGTAGCCGATAATGATTTAAAATGCATAAATAAAACTGCCGATGGAAAAGTATTTTTAAGTGCTTATGGAAATATTATTTATACAGAATGGATCCATGTAGAAAGTTTTATTCAAAATGGTGAGAGAGGCCACGTAAACCAAGATAGATTTCTATTATAATATTAATATTTCGTGAAATAAAGTATTATATGTTAGATAAACACGAATTGTTAGTAACACCAATAAAAAATCTAACATATACTGAAAATACGGTGAATTAGTTCAGTCGATTTTTTTCTTTATCATTGCTCACTACCAACAATACAATTTCCTGAACTTTTCGATATCATTTACATTTTAATATCGAGATCTTCGAGAAATCTGATATATTCATAATCGCATTTGACTAATGAAACTATCATTAGAACAACTTTTTATAGTTGTTTTCATGTTAGTGTTAATTAGAAAGTGTTAGTTTTGATGAAATATTACACAAAACTTGATCGAATTCATCAGTACTTAAAAGACCTAAAAATAAATGACTAATTTCAAAACATAGTCTAGGCGAAAAAATGAGAAACCAACTTTAAAATTCAATATCTCAAAAACGAAGAAAAGCAATAGTTTGAAATTTGAAGTTCATATAAATTATACAGTTACTATAAATTCATCTTTAGTCATATTTAACGAATATGGTTAATAATATTAATTGATCCAATTATCCGACAGACAAATACAAATTATGCAGTAGTAATAGGATGAATCGGACCAACATTTCAAAAGGGGCCTATAACAACATTTTGGGCCTGGTCCAAAACATGGGCCTATATATTTCTCATTCACGGTAGGTATTCCAAGTTGAAAATACGATGTAAGATGTAGTTTCTAGAGCTGTAATAGATCAGAATGGGGCCCCATTTGGCTTATACCAAAGTATAGGCATATGGGCATCTCCCAAACAAGTAAGGAAATGTTAAAGACGGACGGACTATCTATCTCATTACAATTCAATTCGGTAAAAAGTGAAATCGGGAAGGATTGAACCCGGAACGATGTGACCCGCTTTCACCATGTATGTTTATTGGTGAAATATAATATGTAAAGTTTGGCCAAAATCGGATAAACATTCGGAAGCAACATTTGTATGAGGGCTATATCTAAATCTCTACCGATCTTACCCACTTTCACCATAGGTTGGATTATAAGATGTTGTGCCAATTTTAAAGAAAAACGGGTACAATATGTGGATTCTAGAGCGGAAAAAGTCAAAGCGGGAGCGACATTTGTATGGAGACTATCTAAATCTGAACCGATCTTACGAACTTCAGCATAGGTATTTTTAGTTCGATTATAAAATGTTGTGCCAATTTTAAAGAAAATCAGTTACAATATGTGGTTTCTAGAGCGGAAAAGGTCAAATCGGGAGCGACATTTGTATGGGGGCTATATCTAAATCTGAACCGATCTTACCCACTTTCATCATAGGTGTTTTTAGTCGGATTATAAGATGTTGTGCCAATTTTAAAGAAAATCGGGTACAATATGTGGTTTCATGAGCGGAAAAAGTCAAATTGGGAGCGACATTTGTATGGGGGCTATAACTAAATCTGAACCGATCTTACCCAAATTCTGCATAGGTGTTTCTAGTTGGATTATAAGCTGTTGTGCCAAATTTAAAGAAAATCGAGTACAATATGTGGTTTCTAAAGCGGCAAAAGTAAAACCGGGAGCCACATTTGTTTGGGAGATATATCTAAATCTGAACCGATCTTACCCAATTTTTGCACAGGTGTTTTTAGTCGGATTATAAGATGTTGTGCCAATTTTAAAGAAAATTGGGTACAATATGTGGTTTCTAGAGCGGAAAATGTCAAATCGGGAGCGACATTTGTATGGGGGCTATATCTAAATCTGAACCGATCTTATCCAATTTTTGCATAGGTGTTTCTAGTTGGATTATAAGATGTTGTGCCAAATTTAAAGAAAATTTGGTACAATATGTGGTTTCTAGAGCGGAAAATGTCAAATCGGGAGCGACATTTGTATGGGGGCTATATCTAAATCTGAACCGATCTTATCCAATTTTTGCATAGGTGTTTCTAGTTGGATTATAAGCTGTTGTGCCAAATTTAAAGAAAATCGAGTACAATATGTGGTTTCTAAAGCGGCAAAAGTAAAACCGGGAGCCACATTTGTTTGGGAGATATATCTAAATCTGAACCGATCTTACCCAATTTTTGCACAGGTGTTTTTAGTCGGATTATAAGATGTTGTGCCAATTTTAAAGAAAATTGGGTACAATATGTGGTTTCTAGAGCGGAAAATGTCAAACCGGGAGCCACATTTGTTTGGGAGATATATCTAAATCTGAACCGATCTTACCCAATTTTTGCACAGGTGTTTTTAGTCGGACTATAAGATGTTGTGCCAATTTTAAAGAAAATTGGGTACAATATGTGGTTTCTAGAGCGGAAAATGTCAAATCGGGAGCGACATTTGTATGGGGGCTATATCTAAATCTGAACCGATCTTATCCAATTTTTGCATAGGTGTTTCTAGTTGGATTATAAGACGTTGTGCCAAATTTAAGAAAATCTGGTACAATATGTGGTTTCTAGAGCGGAAAATGTCAAATCGGGAGCGACATTTGTATGGGGCTATATCTAAATCTGAACCGATCTTAACCACTTTCTGCATAGGTGTTTCTAGTTGGATTATAAGACGTTGTGCCAAATTTAAGAAAATCTGGTACAATATGTGGTTTCTAGAGCGGAAAATGTCAAATCGGGAGCGACATTTGTATGGGGGCTATATCTAAATCGGAACCGATATTACCCACTTTCAGCATAGGTGTTTCTAGTTGGATTGTAAGATGTTGTGCCAAATTTAAAGAAAATCGGGAACAATATGTCGTTTCTAGAGCGGAAAATGTAAAACCGGGAGCGACATTTGTATGCGGGCTATATCTAAATCTGAACCGATCTTATCAAATTTTTGCATAGGTGTTTCTAGTTGGATTATAAGATGTTGTGCCAAATTTAAAGAAAATTGGGTACAATATGTGGTTTCTAGAGCGGAAAATGTCAAAGCGGGAGCGACATTTGTATGGGGGCTATATCTAAATCGGAACCGATATTACCCACTTTCAGCATAGGTGTTTCTAGTTGGATTGTAAGATGTTGTGCCAAATTTAAAGAAAATCGGGAACAATATGTCGTTTCTAGAGCGGAAAATGTAAAACCGGGAGCGACATTTGTATGCGGGCTATATCTAAATCTGAACCGATCTTATCAAATTTTTGCATAGGTGTTTCTAGTTGGATTATAAGATGTTGTGCCAAATTTAAAGAAAATTGGGTACAATATGTGGTTTCTAGAGCGGAAAATGTCAAAGCGGGAGCGACATTTGTATGGGGGCTATATCTAAATCTGAACCGATATTACCCACTTTCAGCATAGGTGTTTCTAGTTGGATTGTAAGATGTTGTGCCAAATTTAAAGAAAATCGGGAACAATATGTCGTTTCTAGAGCGGAAAATGTTAAATCGGGAGCGACATTTGTATGCGGGCTATATCTAAATCTGAACCGATCTTATCAAATTTTTGCATAGGTGTTTCTAGTTGGATTATAAGATGTTGTGCCAAATTTAAAGAAAATTGGGTACAATATGTGGTTTCTAGAGCGGAAAATGTCAAAGCGGGAGCGACATTTGTATGGGGGCTATATCTAAATCTGAACCGATATTACCCACTTTCAGCATAGGTGTTTCTAGTTGGATTGTAAGATGTTGTGCCAAATTTAAAGAAAATCGGGAACAATATGTCGTTTCTAGAGCGGAAAATGTTAAATCGGGAGCGACATTTGTATGCGGGCTATATCTAAATCTGAAGCGATCTTATAAAATTTTTGCATAGGTGTTTCTAGTTGGATTATAAGATGTTGTGCCAAATTTAAAGAAAATTGGGTACAATATGTGGTTTCTAGAGCGGAAAATGTCAAAGCGGGAGCGACATTTGTATGGGGGCTATATCTAAATCTGAACCGATATTACCCACTTTCAGCATAGGTGTTTCTAGTTGGATTATAAGATGTTGTGCCAAATTTAACGAAAATTGGGTACAATATGTGGTTTCTAGTAAATGTCAAATCGGGAGCGATTTTTGTATGGGGGCTATATCTAAATCTGAACCGATTTGCCTCAAATTAAATAGCGTTCGTCCTTGATCCACAAAATTTACTTGTGCCAATTTTTGTTAAGATCGGACTGTAATTGCGACCTGTAGTTTGATTACAACAATAGATGGACAGACAGACGGACAGACGGACATTGCTAAATCGACTCAGAAAGTGATTCTAAGTCGATCGGTATACTTAACAATGGGTCTATATCGTTTCCTTTTGGGTGTTACAAACAAATGCACAAAGACATAATACTCTCGTGGAGTGTATAAACACAGCATATACCCCGATACCAGTTGTGTGTTTTTATACACTCCACGAGAGTATTATGTCTTTGTGCATTTGTTTGTAACACCCAAAAGGAAACGAGACAGACCCATTGTTAATTATACCGATCGTCTTATAATCACTTTCTGAGTCGATTTAGCAATGTCCGTCTGTCTGTCTGTCTGTCTGTCCGTCCGTCCGTCCGTCCATCTATTCTTGTAATCACGATACAGGTCGCAATTGTAGACAGAACCAAATGAAACTTTGCACAACGATGTTTTTCGGGATAAGGACGAACGCTATTTAATTTGAAGAAAATCGGTTCAGATTTAGATATAGCCCCCATACGAATTTCACTCCCGATTTGACTCTTTTCACTCTAGATACCACATATTACAACAGATTTTCTTTAAAATTGGCAAAACATCTTATATTGTAACTAGAAACACCTGTGGTAAAAATGTGTTAGATCGGTTCAGATTTATATATAGCTCCCATACAAATTTCTCTCCCGATTTGACTTTTTCCGCTCTAGAGACCACATAATGTATCAGATTGTCTTCAGATTTGGTAAAACATCTTATATTTCCACTAGAAACACCCATGGTGAATATCGGTCAGATCGGTTCAGATTTATATATAGCTCCCATACAAATTTCGCTCCCGATTTGACTTTTTCCGCTCTAGAAACCACATATTGTACCCAATTTTCTTTAAATTTGGCACAACATCTTATAATCCAACTAACAAACACATACATTTACAGGATACAAAAAACCTTCCCGTTTTCACTTTTTCACCGAATTGAATTGTATTCGGATTGAAAGTGGAGTATATCATAGAGTCGGCCCCGCCCGACTTTAGCCTTTCCTTACTGGTTTTAATTGAATTAACACTAATTGAGGTTTTCCATATAAATTCAGTGCTTAGTGTTGGTACAGGGAATGCTTACTTACATAATAGAAAAAATAGATATTATACCTACACTGAAGCACTCTGCTTTAGAAAAAAATATGTCTATGACTTTTTTAATGGAAAATTACACATTTTTAAACGAAATTAAAAGAAAATAAAAGAATTAATAAATATGTGCGACTAACGAAAAAAACACGTGATTCACGCAGAAATTAGACTCACGCACGAACATTTTTTCGTTCCTCACGTTCACACACGCTCACGTGAGTAAAATAAATTTTGCTCACGTTCACGCGTGAATCACGTGATTCACGTGAGTGGCACCCATCTCTAATGGGGACTATTCCAAAAAATTGAAAGCTGGCTTTCAAAATACGTGTTTCTAGTACAAATGTAACATTGTGTGGAAAATTTGATCAAAATCCGATGTGAAATATGCATTTTAGAGCATTAATATTGTAAATCGGATGTACATTTGTATGGTGGGCTATATCAAAACATAGACCCATGTGGTCCACTTTCACGTGAGCAGTTTCTAGTTCAAATATAACACGATCCTGAAAATTTGCTCATGATCCCATATAAAATGTGTATTTTAGAGCAGTAATAATGTAAATTATAGGGATATTTGTATGGAGGCTATATCTAAATCTGAACCTATTCTCTCCAAATTCAATACCAATCGTCCTTGGCCAAAAAAGTATCTTCTGCAAAATTGCATGATATCGGACCACAATTGCGACCCGTAGAGTGCGAACAAGCTTAGATGGACAGCAGACGGAAGGACGGATGGACAGACGGACAGACGGACAGACAGACAGACAGACAGACAGACAGACAGACAGACAGACAGACATCGTTAAATCTGGTGATTCTAAGCCGATCTGTATACTTAAAGGGTTTATCTCTATTATTTCTTGGTGTTACAAACATTTGGCGCGAAACTAACTTATAATACTCTAGTACTCGAAGTACTGTAGGGTATAACAAGTAAGGAAAGGCTAAAGTCGGGCGGGGCCGACTATATAATACCCTACACCACTCCCTGTGAGCAATTTTATGTAGTTCATATAAATTATACAGTTACTATAAATTCATCTTTAGTCAAATTTAATGAATATGGTAAATAATAAAGTAATTGATCCAATTTTCCAGCAGCTATTCCGAGTAAAGTAAATATAACATGATCTGGAAAAACTGATCAAGATCCAAAGACAAATACAGCGGTAATAGGATGAATCGGACGGACATTTGAAGGGGGTCCATAACAACACTTAAGGCCTGTGCCAAAACATGCGCCAAAAAATATTTCTCATTCAAGGTAGGTATTCCTAGTTGAAAAATAGAATGATCTGCAAAATTTGATGAAGATCCGATGTAAGATGTAGTTTCTAGAGCTGTAATGGAGCAGAATGGGCCCATTTATGTTATACCAAAGTATGGACATATGGGCATCTCCCCATCATCTCTAGACGGAGCCGACTATATATCTCAATTGAATTCGGTAAAAAAGTGAAATCAGGAAGGATTTTTGAATCATGTAAATGTATGTGTTTGACAAAAAATGTTAAATCGGAAAGGACATTCTTATGGGGGTATATTGAAACCTGGAACGATGTGACCCGCTTTCACCATGTCTGTTTATTGGTGAAATATAATATGTAAAGTTTGGCCAAAATCGGTTAAACTATCTGAACTATATCTAAATCTGAACCGATCTTACCCACTTTCAGCATTGGTGTTTCTAGTTCGATTATAAAATGTTGTGCCAATTTTAAAGAAAATCGGGTACAATATGTGGTTTCTAGAACGGAAAAAGTCAAATCGGGAGCGAAATTTTTATGGCGGCTATATCTAAATCTGAACTGATCTTACCCACCTTTAGCATAGGTGTTTCTAGTTCGATTTTAAAATGTTGTGCCAATTTTAAAGAAAATCGGGTACAATATGTGGTTTCTAGAGCGGAAAAAGTCAAATCGGGAGCGACATTTTTATGGCGGCTATATCTAAATCTGAACCGATCTTACCCACCTTTAGCATAGGTGTTTCTAGTTCGATTTTAAAATGTTGTGCCAATTTTAAAGAAAATCGGGTACAATATGTGGTTTCTAGAGCGGAAAAAGTCAAATCGGGAGCGACATTTGTATGGGGGCTATATCTAAATCTGAACCGATCTTACCCACCTTTAGCATAGGTGTTTCTAGTTCGATTTTAAAATGTTGTGCCAATTTTAAAGAAAATCGGGTACAATATGTGGTTTCTAGAGCAGAAAAAGTCAAATCGGGAGCGACATTTGTATGGGGCTATATCTAAATCTGAACCGATCTTACCCACTTTTAGCATAGGCGTTTCTAGTTCGATTATAAAATGTTGTGCCAATTTTAAAGAAAATCGGGTACAATATGTGGTTTCTAGAGCGGAAAAAGTCAAATCGGGAGTGACATTTGTATGGGGGCTATATCTAAATCTGAACCGACCTTACCCAATTTTTGCATAGGTGTTTCTAGTTGGATTATAAGATGTTGTGCCAATTTTAAAGAAAATCGGGTACAATATGTGGTTTCTAGAAAGGAAAAAGTCAAATCGGGAGCGACATTTGTATGGCGGCTATATCTAAATCTGACCCGATCTTACCCACCTTTAGCATAGGTGTTTCTAGTTCGATTTCAAAATGTTGTGCCAATTTTAAAGAAAATCGGGTACAATATGTGGTTTCTAGAGCGGAAAAAGTCAAATCGGGACCGACATTTGTATGGGGGCTATATCTAAATCTGAACCGATCTTACCCACTTTTAGCATAGGCGTTTCTAGTTCGATTATAAAATGTTGTGCCAATTTTAAAGAAAATCGGGTACAATATGTGGTTTGTAGAACGGAAAAAGTGAAATCGGGAGCGACATTTGTATGGGGGCTATATCTAAATCTGAACCGATCTTATCCACTTTTAGCATAGGTGTTTCTAGTTCGATTATAAAATGTTGTGCCAATTTTAAAGAAAATCTGGTACAATATGTGGTTTCTAAAGCGGAAAAAGTGAAATCGGGAGCGACATTTGTATGGGGACTATATCTAAATCTGGACCGATTTCCTCCAAATTCAATACCAATCGTCCTTAGCCAAAAAAAGTAACTTCTGCCAAATTTCATGATAATCGGACAGCAATTGCGACCTGTAGAGTGCGAACAAGCTTAGATGGACAGCAGACGGACAGACGGACAGACAGACATCGGTAAATCGATTCAGCTGGTGATTCTAAGCCGATCCGTATACTTAAAGGTGGGTCTAGCTCGATTATTTCTTGGTGTTACAAACATTTGGCGCGAAACTAACTTATAATACCCTATTCCACGAAGTGGTGTAGGGTATAAAAACTATATTCTTCGAAAATGTTAAGTCCTTTTAAACGCAAACTCAACCAGAAATTGAAAAATTGAGTATATTGATTGGGTATTTTTGGTCGCTACTTTCTGAATTTTATACTTCATAACCTAAATCTGCAAAATACCCAAGAATGTGATTATTTTCGGTAAATTTTATTAAATTGAAAAATTAGATCATACCGACCCAATTTTCTGAAAACCGTGTTGATCTTAAAAAAATTATTGAATACTCGAAATTTACAAATAAGATTTTTTGTGCAAATTGTAAAAAAGAAAAATTTTTGAAAAGTAGGTTAGTAATAATGTCACAAATCGATTCCAAAAGTCATGAGTTAAGTTCGGTGGTGGATATTCGGCCCGTTATACCCCTAAAAGAATAAATTTCTAAAAAAGCTTGCAGTTGATCATTTACACATTTCAAGGAATGTACACAAGGAATTTAATAATTATAGCTGCAGTCGGTACCAATTTTATCCCCCTTTCACCGTTTTGACCATCAAAGTACGAATATGGAAATACATAGCTCTTCATTTTTTGCGTCTACACAATCAGAGCGACCTAAGCATCGCATCTTCGCAGTCAGAGGAATGTGCACACCGAATATCAGGATTTTAATTTCTTAATCTTATTTTCCCCTTAAAAGTACAAATTTCGAAATAAACAAGTAAGAAAATACTAAAGTCGGGCGGGGCCGACTATATAATACCCTACACCTCTATATACCTCGTTCTGATTACTAAACCCAGGTAGCAATTTTATGTAGTTCAAAAAAATATGCAGTTACTATAAATTCATCTTTAGTCAAATTTAATGAATATGGTAAGTAATAAAGTAATTGATCCAACTTTCCAGCAGATATTCCGAGTAAAGTAAATATAACATGATCTGGAAAAATTGATCAAGATCCAATGATAAATACAGATTATACAGCGGTAATAGGATGAATCGGACGGGCATTTGAAGGCGGCCTTGAGGCCTGTGCATAGTTTTCATTCACGGTATGTATTCCAAGTTGAAACATATAATTTTCTACAAAATTTGATGAAGATCCGATAAGATAAAGTTTCTAGAGCTGCAATAGAGCAGAATGGGCCCCATTTGGGTTTTTGAATCATGTAAATGTATGTGTTTGACAAAAAATGTTAAATCGGAAAGGACATTTGTATGGTGGTATATTGAAACCTGGAATGATGTGACTCGCCATGTATGTTTATTGGTGAAATACAATATGTAAAGTTTTGCCAAAATCGGTTAAACATTGAGGAGCAACATTTGCGTTGGGGCTATATCAAAATCTGAACCGATCTTACCCACTTTCACCATAGATGTTTTGAGTTGGTTTATAAGATGTTGTGCTAATTTTAAATAAAATCGGGAACAATATGCGGTTTCTAAAGCGGAAAAAGTGAAATCGAGAGCGACATTTGTATGGGGGCTATATCTAAATCTGAACCGATCTCACCCACCTTTAGCATAGGTGTTTCTAGTTCGATTTTAAAATGTTGTGCCAATTTTAAAGAAAATCGGGTACAATATATGGTTTCTACAGCGGAAAAAGTGAAATCGGGAGCGATATTTGTATGGGGACTATATCAAAATCTGAACCAATCTAACACGCTTTAATCACAGGTATTTCAAGTTAGATTATAAGGTGTTATGCAAAATTTGATGAAAATCGGGTACTATTTGTGCTTCTTAGGGCGGAAAAAGTCAAATCGGGAGCAACATTTGTATTGGGGCTATATCTAACTCTGAACCGATCTTACCCACTTACACCATAGATGTTTTTAGTTGGATTATAAGATGTTGTGCCAATTTTAAAGAAAATCGGGTACAATATGTGGCTTTTAGGGCGGAAAAAGTCAAATCGGAAGCGACATTTGTATGGGGGCTATATCTAAATCTGAACCGATTTTACCCACTTTCAGCATAGGTGTTTCTAGTTCAATTATAAAATGTTATGCCAATTTTAGAGAAAATCGGACACAATATGTGGCTTCTATAGCGGAAAAGGTGAAATCGGCATTCGTATGGGGGCTATATCAAAATCTCCTTGGGCAAAAAAAGAAACTGCTGCCAAATTTCATGATAATCGGACAGCAATTGCGACATGTAGAGTGCGAACAAGGACGGACGGACAGACAGACATCGTTAAATCGATTCAGCTGGTGATTCTAAGCCGATCCGTATACTTAAAGGTGGGTCTAGCTTGATTATTTATTGATGTTACAAACATTTGGCGGAAAACTAACTTATAATACCCTAGTCCACGAATTGGTGTAGGGTATAAAAACGTATTAACATTTTTTGATTGCACCCATAGAAAAAATTCTTCATGATAATGACAATCAAGTGAATATACAAACTCAAATGACTCGACAATATAATGAATCTCTCACTGAGTGTTTATATTCATGTGCCTTCGGGTCAAGTTTAGAGAGAAAGTGAATTTGTGTCACCAGATGAGTGTGTTTTTTTGGTTGAAACACGTCAGCACTTGTC
Source organism: Polietes domitor (assembly GCA_947397865.1). Lineage (NCBI taxonomy): Eukaryota > Metazoa > Arthropoda > Insecta > Diptera > Muscidae > Polietes > Polietes domitor. The sequence goes on from OX377622.1 coordinate 63,348,121, forward strand.
TTTTGGCCACAAAACGATATTATGGCGGCTTTTATGTGGTACCTTTAACACGTGTTGTCACATAACGCAGCAATTTGTACAAATCACAACTAAAAGAAACTATTCATTCGCTCGCATTTGGCTGACAATGGATTATTCTAAGACACACAAAGTGTTGTACGAGTACTAAAAGTATTTAAAGTGTGTTGACAGCTTAATTAATTTTATACCAAAAATAAATAACAAAAAGAAAAAATGAAGGAAGTCACATGGTTCAAGGAAAATGAAAATGGCTATGATAGGCCATCACCTGTTGTTCTAAGTAATAGAAAATAAAAAAGTGGGCCGAATAACAACTATTCGCCATGGATGTAATATACATATTTCTGCGAAAAGAGGGATAAAAAATACCCAAAAAACTGAAATGATGAATATATATTTCAAAATATAAAATAATAAACATATAATAGATATATTTCTCGAAATTTTTACATATAAGGGATACAATGCAAAAAGAAGGATGAAAATGGTACCTGGCAAAACTAGAATTATGAAAAATTATAAATACATTCCTTTACTGTGTAGACATGCAAGATGAAGGGATTTTGGAAAATAGTAATTTTAGCGAGAAATGGGGAGAAAGGTGATGGAAATGATACCAACTAAACAAGCGGAATATAAACTTAGCAATCATCAATATTTGGAGTATTTAAGCAATTTATTGAAGGTTTTTTATTGTGAAATGGAAAAATTTTTTCCATTTTATATCGGAAAGGACATTTGTATGAGGATATATTGAAACCTGGAATGAAATAGGTGAAAGATAAAATGTATAGTTTGGCCAAAATCGGTTAAACTTATGGGAACAACATTTGAATTTGGGCTATATTTAAATCTGAACCGATCTTACCCACTTTCACCATAGTTTTGTTTAGTTAGATTATAAGATGTTGTTCGAAATTTAAAGAAAATCGAGCACAATATGTGGCTTTTAAAGCGGCAAAAGTCAAATCGGGAGCGAAATTTGTATGGGGGCAATATCTAAATCTGAACCGATCTTACCCAATTTATGCATAGTGTTTCTAGTTGGATTATAAGATGTTGTCCCAAATTAAAAGAAATCGGGTACAATATATGGTTTTTAGAGCGCAAAATTCAAATCTGGAGCGACATTTCTATGGGCCTATAACTAAATCTGAACCGATCTAGCCCGATTTAGCCACAGGTGTTTCTAGTAAGATTATAAGATGTTGTGCCAAATTTAAAGAAAATCGAGTACAATATGTGGTTTCTACAGAGGAAAATGTCAAATCGGGAACGACATTTGTATCGGGGCTATATCTAAATCTGAACCGATTTGACCTATTTTCACCATAGATGTTCTTAGTTTAAATATAAGATGTTTTACCAAATCTGAAGACAATCTGATACATTATGTGGTTTCTAGAGCGGAAAAAGTCAAATCGGGAGCGAAATTTGTATGGGAGCTATATATAAATCTGAACCGATCTGACCGATATTCACCATGGGTGTTTCTAGTGGAAATATAAGATGTTTTACCAAATCTGAAGACAATCTGATACATTATGTGGTATCTAGAGTGAAAAGAGTCAAATCGGGAGTGAAATTCGTATGGGGGCTATATCTAAATCTGAACCGATTTTCTTCAAATTAAATAGCGTTCGTCCTTATCCCGAAAAACATCGTTGTGCAAAGTTTCATTTGGTTCTGTCTACAATTGCGACCTGTATCGTGATTACAAGAATAGATGGACGGACGGACGGACAGACAGACGGACATTGCTAAATCGACTCAGAAAGTGATTCTAAGACGATCGGTATAAGTAACAATGGGTCTATCTCGTTTCCTTTTGGGTGTTACAAACAAATGCACAAAGACATAATACTCTCGTGGAGTGTATAAAGAGGGTTGAAAATGGTACCCACTAAAGCTGACATTATGAACAATTTTATATAGGAATCTCCTTTAACTATGTAGACATGCAAGATAAAGGGATTTTGGAAATGAGTACTTTTATGGAGAAATTTGCCGAAGGTTATAAAAATGATACTAACCAAGCGAATGGATTATAAACTTTTCAATTGTCAATATTTGGAGTATTAAAGCAATTTATTAAAGGTTTTATTTTATAAATGTGAAATAAAACAAGTAAAAACGGAGTTAAGTTCGGCCGGGCCGAACTTTTTATACCCTCCACCATGGATTGCATCCCACAGAAACTATCGATATTCGTAGGAGTGTAGTAACGTTAAAGGAAAGTGTTAAATTTTGTTGATATAGCCAAACAAAACAAATACAAATATTGAAAAAATAATTTTATAAACAAATATAATATTTTTATTATTTCAAACCACGCTTATAAAGCAAGGCAACCAATACGTTTACATTATCGAAATAATAGTCAATTCAAAAAATAAATATTCTTAAAAATTATAGCTTAAATACCATAAATATTGCTAGATAGTGGGTGCTACAGTTGGTTGTATTTCCATTCTGTTTTAATTCCAAAAATACAAATTTTGAAAATCCATTAACTCATCTACACAGTGCAAAATAACCTAACTTCATGATTCAACCAATTTTTGCCGTAAAAGTAAAAAGTACGAATTTGGAAAAATCTTTTTATTTTGCGTGTCTATGCAGTCAGAGGAATGTTTATACCGAATTCCATGATTCTAGCTGCGGCCATTAGGTTGGTACCATTTTTATCCCCTTTTTCCTATTTTAACCCCTTAAGAGTACGGCTTTCTAAAATCTCTTTATTGTACGTGTCTACGCAATGTACACACCGAATTTTATCATTCTAGTCTAGTCTCTAGTCCCTTGAAAGTACGAATTTGAAAAAAAAACTTTTATTTTTTGTGTCTACGCAATCAGAGGAATGTATACTCAGAATTTCATGACTCTAACTGCCGTCACTTGGTTGGTACTATTTTTATCCCCTTTTTCCATTTTAACCCTAAAAAGTACGAATTTCGAAAAATTCGTTTATTTTACGAGTCTACGTAATCAGAGGAATGCATACACCGAATTTCATTATTCTAAGTACAGCCGTTTGGTTAGTACCATTTTTATCTCTCTATTCCCATTTTACCCCTTAGAAGTGCGAATTTGGAAAAATACTTTTATATTATGTCCCTACTCAGTTAGAGGAATGTACACACCGAATTTTGTGTTTGTAGGTGCTGCCGTTTGATTTGTACCATTTTTATCCCTTTTTGCCCCATTTATAAATAAAAATTACTTTGTGGTGAACTTTTTTGTTATAGGGGGAATACGCATACCCAATATCAGGAAAGTACAAGTAGACATATTGAAAAATATGCTAAAATACTGTAAAATATTTATTATGGTTTTTATGGGTATTATGGGTATTTTTAGACCTTGTGAGAGAAAACTTTTTCCTTTAGGGCCGATTTCGAGCAGTTTCAATCCCATCCGATCTACGACTATAAGACGTATTTATGGAAAATTTGGACGTCCTAGCTACTTTCGTTTAGATGCAAGTGTGTTTTCAACAGACGGACGGACATGGTTATATCGTCTTAGAATTTTATCAAGAATATATATACTTTATAGGGTCGCAGGTCGATATTTCAAGGTGTTACAAACGGAATGACAAAGTTAATATATCGCCTGGAGGTGGAGGGCATAAAAGAGGGATAAAAATGGTACCAATCAAACGGCTGCCCCTCGAATATTAAATTCGGTGAGCAACTCCATCTAATTGCGAAGAACCATAAAATGTAGGTATTTCTTTACATTCGTTCTTTTAAGGAATAATATGGGGGAAAGGGATAAAAATTGTACCCACCGAAGCTGAAATTATGAAACTTTGTAGACATGCAACATAAAGCATTTTTTTAAATTAGTACTTTCAGGGGGGAATGTGATGAAAGGGGATAAAAATGGTACCAATCAAACGGCTGCAGCTAGAATAATGCAAGTTGGTGTATACGTTACTCTGACTGCGTAGACATACAAATTAAGTGAATTTTTCCAAATTCGGTGTAAATGGGAAAAAAGGATCAAAATGGTACCAAACAAACGGCTGCAGGTGGAATCATGAAATTCGATGTATAAGTCCCTCTAATTGCGTAGACCCATAAAGTAAATTCTATTCTATATTTCCCAAAATACGCACTTTTAAGGGGGCTATAAAAATGGTACGTAGCTGAAATCATAAAAATTGTTATACACATTCCACTAACTGTGTAAACATAGAAGATAAAGGGATTTTCGAAATTAGTACTTTTAGGGGCAAAAGGGGATATAAATGGTACACACTAAACGACTGCTCACTCACTCTGACTGCGTAGACATGTAAAATAAAATTTCTAAATGGAAAAAAGCGATAAAAATGGTAATACGAAAACGGATGTAGCTATAATCATGGAAGTCGGTGTGCCAAAATGGCACTTGTATCAAAGTGATACAAACATGCCACTTTAAACATAAAATTCCGTCTGTAGGCTCCTCTGGCGATATTTTTTCATTCTAGATACTATTTGAGTCAAAATGTAAAAAATAGAATACAAGAGACGAAAATGCTACCAGCAAATGCTAAAGATAGCAACTACACAAAAAATATAACAAGCCTGTGAACGTTTTTAATTCAACTTGAATAAATTTAATCTCAATTTAATTAATGTATATATTGCTATAGTTTCATTGGTGATTTTCCAACAAGTTTAGGATCTTTTTCACTTCTTCGGGTGCACTCTTTCTGCTGGGACTGTAAGAATCATAAACATTTTTAAAAATTTAGATTTGCAATTCCAATTAGAAAATAAAATGCAATTTTATTATAATAACCATATTATCCATCTAAAATGAAACAAAACGTCAACATACAGACCTCCAGACCTAGAAACCGCAATAAGGATTTGCTTGTTCTATTGCTTTGCACTGCACTCTGCACTTCAACGTCAGCAATCACAGTGACGCGCACGGTCGGACATGTACATAGTTCAGTTCTGAATATTTCCAATTATATTCTGAATGGTTTGGGAACTATTTTTAGCCATGTTTTTTTGCTCTGAAATTAAAGTATTTCCATTTTTGCATTCGGCGACTTTTTGCGATTATTTCGGTGAGAAACAGAACCCCATTTACTGCTGCTTGGCATGGCGGCATTTTTTTCATTGGCCAGTTCTTGGAGGCCTTTAGATGTCAGAATGCGTTTGAAGGCCTTTTTTCGAAACCTGTAAATACAAAATTTAAAAAAAAAAACAATTTTTTTAAAGGCAGCTACATTATTTCTATTATTTTTCCTAAAGAGTAAATAATTTAGATGCGTTAAATTTGAAAAAATAATTTTGTGTTAACAATTTTGGACTTAGACTGGATAATTATCCAAAATTATGGTTATGGAGGCTAAGTCTAAAAAAGTCAATGTAAAATATTTTTTTGGAAATTTGTTTTGATACAAATATATATATATTGTAGTTGGCGACAATGTGAAAAAATATTTTTTTATTTTGAAAAAGAAGAATAAATTTTTATTAACGTTTTTGTTATCGCAGCTTGTTTACCGGCTTAAAGAAAAACAGCCCTAATAACATGTAACAGATAATAAATAACGAATCAAATTTTGTGCTCAAAAACAAATTCACCCTGAACATTGCGTAAAATTTACAAAATGTAGATACCACAACAAATTTTTGGAATTATGTAGAAAAACTATCTTCGAAAATAATGGCTAAAAAGTTTTTCCAACAAAATATCAAAATTCCCAAAGTGAGGAAAATATATTCCAGCCATCCAGGATGGAGGTATACTAACTTTGTCATTCCGTTTGTAACACCTTGAAATACCGACCTGAGACTCTATAAAGTATATATATTCTTGATTGTCATAAAATTCTAAGACGATCTTGTCATGTCCGTCCATCTGTTGAGAACACGCTAGCATTTAAACGAAAGGATCTAGGATGTCCAAATTTTCCATAAATGCGTCTTATAGTCGTAGATCGGTTGGGATTGATACTGGGCGAAATCGGCCCAAAGGGAAAACTTTATCCCTCACAAGGACTAAAAATACCCTAATATTTTAGAGTATTTAAGCAAATTTTTTCAATATGTCTGTTTATACTTACTTGATATTGGGTGTGCGCATTCCCCTATAACAAAAACGTGCACCATTAAGTGATTTTTATTCGTAGGAGGTGAAATGGGGCAAAAAGGGATAAGAATGGTACATATTAAACGACAACAGCTAGAAACACGAAATTCTGTGTGTACATTCTTCTACTTGAGTAGATAAATAAAATAAAACTATTTTTTCCAAATTCGTACTTTTAAGGGCTAAAATGGGAATAGAGGGATACAAATGGTGCAAACCAAACGGCTGCATCTAGAATAATGAAATTCGGCGTATACAATCGTCTGATTGCGTAGACAGTAAAATAAGTAGATTTTTCGAATTTCGTATTTTTTGGGGTCAAAATGGAAAAAGGGGATAAAAATAGTACCAAACAAATGACCGCAGCTAGAGTCATGAAATTCGGAGTATGCATTCCTCTGACTGAGTAGACATGGAAAATAAACGGATTTTTCGCAATTCGTACTTTTTGGGGTTAAAATGGAAAAAGGGGATAAAAATAGTACCAACCACATGACCGCAGCTAGAATCATGAAATTCGGAGTATGCATTCCTTAGACTACGTAGACATGGAAAATAAAATGTTTTTTTTTCAAATTCGTACTTTCAAGGAATACAATGTGTACAAAGGGATAAAAATGGTACCAACCAAATGGCCGCAGCTGGAATCTTGGAATTCGGTATATACATTCCTCTGACTGCATAGACATGCAAAATAAAAGATTTATCCAATTGGTTGAATCATGAAGTTAGGTTATTTTGCAGTATGTACATTAGAGCGTACCAGGTTACAAGTTAAAAAAAAAAGTTCGCCGTACACCTTCGAATATGAAGTATTATTGAAAGGTAGTTTCAAAAAAATTTTTTTTATTTTTTTATGCCGAACGTAGGGGTCGCGCTTTTACATTTTTCTATATAACTTCTGCATTTATAAACGGATTTTAAAGTGTGATACATCGATGTTTTTGTCCGATTTTTTTGTCTTTGAAGTCATTGAGCTCAAACATGATTCATGATTTTATGCGAGCTTTAATTTTCGATTATTAGAGTGGTACATTAGGGTAGTAGCAACTGAGAAATGATGGGTAAGTACCAGAAGGGGGTGCTTGAGCTCAATGACTTCAAAGACAAAAAAATCGGCCTCGTCGAGACAAAAACATCGATGTATCACACTTTAAAATCCGTTTATAAATACAAGTTATATAGAAAAATGTAAAAGCGCGACCCCTACGTTCGGCATAAAAAAATAAAATTTTTTTTTTTGAAACTACCTTTCAATAATACTTCATATTCGAAGGTGTACGGCGAACTTTTTTTTTTGAGGTACGCCCTAATGTACATGAGATAATGGAGTTTCAAAATTTGTAATTTTGGAATTAAAATTGAATGGAAATACAACCAACTGTAGCACCCAATATCTACCAATATTTATGGTATTTAAGCTTTTTTTGAAAATATAAATATAAGATTATTTATTTTTACACACTCCACGAGAGTATTATGTCTTTGTGCATTTTGTTTGTCCGTCTGTCCATCTATTGTTGTGATTTTCTTTAAATTTAGCACAACAGCATATAATCTAACTAGAAACACTTGTGCAGAAATTGGATAAGATCGGTTCAGATTTAGATATAGCCCCCATACAAATCTCGCTCCCGATTTGACATTTTCCGCTCTAGAAACCACATATTGTACCCGATTTTCTTTAAATTTTGCACAATATCTCATAATCCAACTAGATATAGCCCAGATACAAATATTGCTGCCAAATGTTTAACCAATTTTGGCCAAACTCTATATATTATAGTTCACCTAGTTCGTTCCATGTTTCAATATAACATCATACAAATGTCCTTTCCGATTTAACATTTTTTGTCAAACACATATATTTACAGGATAAAAAAATCCTTCCCGCTTTCCCTTTTTTACCGAATTGAATTTTATTCGGATAGAAAGTGGAGTGTATAATAGAGTCGGCCCCGTCCGACTTTAGCCTTTCCTTACTTGTTTTGTTTTGTGTTTATACACTCCACGAGAGTATTATGTCTTTGTGCATTTGTTTGTAACACCCAAAAGGAAGGGAGAAAGATCCATTGTTAATTATACCGATCGACTTAGAATCACTTTTTGAATCGATTTAGCAATGTCCGTCTGTCCATCTGTCTATCTGTCCGTCCATCTATTCTTGTAATCACGATACAGGTCGCAATTGTTGACAGAACCAAATGAAACTTTGTACAACGCAGTTTTTCGGGACAAGAACGAACGCTATTTAATTTGAAGAAAATCGGTTCAGATTTAGATATAGCCACCATACGAATTTCACTCCCGATTTGACTCTTTTCTCTCTAGATACCACATACAACACCAGATTTTCTTCAAAATTTGCAAAACATCTTATATTTTAACTAGAAACACCTGTGGTAAAAATGGGTCAGATCGGTTGAGATTTATATATAGCTCCCATTCAAATTTCACCCCCGATTTGACTTTCTGTGCTCTAGATACCACATATTTTAACAGATCTTCTTCAAATTTGGCAACATATCGTATGTTTCCACTAGAATCACCAATGTGAAAATGGGTCAGATCGGTTCAGATTTATATATAGCTCCAATACAAATTTCTCTCCCAGCTGGACTTTTTCCGCTCCAGAAACCACGTATTTTCAGAGAATTTCTTCATATTTAGCATAACAAGTTATACTTGAACTGGAACCTATTGTGTAAGTGGGTCACATCATTCCATGTTTGGATATAGCCCCGATACAAACATTCATCTCGATTTGACAAATTGGGTCAAATAATATTAGCCTATGATTAGAAACATATTACATTTATTTATAAAATTGAAACGAATTTGGCCCAAACATACTAAGGGTCTTAAGTCACTCCTTCAATGCGTTACACTTTTTATACACTCCACGAGAGTATTATGTCTTTGTGCATTTGTTTGTAATACCCAAAAGGAAAGGAGATAGACCCACTGTTAATTATACCGATCGACTTAGAATCACTTTTTGGATCGATTTAGCAATGTCCGTCTGTCTGTCCATCTATTCTTGTAATCACGATACAGGTCGCAATTGTAGCCAGAACCAAACGAAACTTTGCACAACGAAGTTTTTCGGGATAAGGACAAAAGCTATTTAATTTGAAGAAAAACGGTTCAGATTTAGATATGCCCCCATACGAATTTCACTCCCGACTTTAGTTCAACTAGAAACACCTGTGGTAAAAATGTGTTAAATCGGTTCAGATTTATATATAGCTCCCATACAAATTTCGCTCCCAATTTGATTTTTTCCGCTCTAGAATCCACATATTTCAACAGATTTTCTTCAAAATTGGTAAAAATGTGTTCGATCGGGTCAGATTTATATATAGCTCCCATACAAATTTCGTTCCCAATTTGAATTTTTTCGCTCTAGAATACACATATTTTAATAGATTTTCTTCAAAATTGGCAAAACATCTAATAGTTCAGCTAGAAACACCTGTGGTAAAAGTGTGTTAGATCGCTTCAGATTTATATATAGCTCCCATACAAATTTCGCTCCCAATTTGATTTTTTCCGCTCTAGAATCCACATATTTTAACAGATTTTCTTCAAAATTGGAACACCTATTTTGAAAATGGGTCACATCGGTTCAGATTTACATATAGCTCTCATACAAATTTCGTTCCCCCAGAAACCGCGTATTTTCAGAGAATTTCTTAGAATTGAGCATAACACGTTATACCTCAACTAGAAGAACTTATTGTGAAAATTGGTCACTTGTTTGGATATAGCCCTGATACAAATATTATTCTCGATTTGACAAATTGGACCAGATCATATTAGTCTGTAATTAGGAAACATACACAAAATTTAGGAGAAGATATCGTTGCATGTCTACTTTGAGAAGCGAGATGGGAATGCTTACCGACATTTTCCTTTGGGAAGGAATATTTGAATGAGTAGTGATTCTTATATAAGGCGAGTTTCCAGGCCACTTTGGCGTAGGTCTCGCAATTGGGCATCTGCCTAAGCATGTGAAATTTCATCAATATATTCTACCTTTCAAAAGTTATAGGACTTATTTCCAAAATAAAATCGATTTTTTAATTTTCTCAAAAATTGGCCAAGTTGGTCCTTAGAGAGAAGAGAGTGTTAAGATTTTTCACAAAAATGCTTCTCATAAAATTCCACAATATAGTTCTGACAATACGAATTCTCTCAGACATTAACTTCGACAAAAAAATAAAACTTAGACCCTCTATAGAAAAAAACTCAGACCAGCTGGGCAATAATCTACCAAAATGATCTACTCAAAATGCTCTTTTTGAATTATAGGGTCGCTATTCTGTTCCAAAAATACTGTTGGACAGTGTTATGAAGAAGTCCTAATTTTTTCAGGAAAAAAGTTTGTGCGTTTTTAAGCCAGATCGTAAACGAATAGTAAATTTTGGAAAAATATGATATTTCTGCATTTGCTTTCTTTTTGGAAATTTATGTTGTTATGGGGCCCGAAGTAAATATCGGTTTAAAGGCCGGTAAATACTTAAACCGACTCTAGTGATCGATCGATGTTGGCGCAATTGCTGCTATTGCTGTTTCTGATGCTGCTGTTGATGAAGATGATGATCTGGTTAATAGTGAATGTTGCCGTCGTTGTTGCTGTTGTTGTTGCAGTTGTCATTGTCGTTGTAGTTGCCCTGGTCCTGCTTTGCTATTGTTTCTGATGACTTTTAAGTGGCAGCATCTATTGCCAAGAATTCAATTTGTCTTGGTTGTGGCCAAAACATTAGAAACTGTTTCTACTTTCTTGTTGTTGCTGCTGCTGTTGCTTTTTCTGTTTCTGTTTCAAGTTTTTCACTTTTTGCACAATTTTTGTTTGAAATTCTTGACGGTGTTGGTCGGTCGGTCGGTGTTGGTGTTGGTGGCGTTGGTCTGCTAAATGACGTTTTCCGCTTTTTCTAGCTGTTGTTCATATCATTGTAGTCATTTGCTGAAAAATTTCCCATTTATTTTTAAACGATTTTTCTATTTCCGTCCATATAGTTTTATGTACAGACATACATATGTACGTGAGTGTGTTTTATGTCTTTTTTGGCAATTAGTGCCCTTTTTCTCTGCACTCGCCATGAAGTCAAATTGGAAGAAAGAATTTCTTTTCGGGACGATCATCATGTCTGCAGACATGATTTAGTGCGCGCAAACAATTTTGTGAAATCAACAAGTGGATTCTTTTCACTTCATTTCTTCTATCTATTATTAATTGAGACAACAATTTGTAAACATGTTTTGATTTGACTGCGGCCAAAAGAAGATCAAAGGTTATGTGGATGTATAAAAAGTGGACGACTGAAGAAAAAACAATCTGTTGGCAAAAAACATCAATGAAATAGTAGTCCAGGGAATTTAGATATAAACCTGGGCAATATCTGCTCGCCGAGCGAATGAGATTTACAGCTTAATTTTTGAATACTTCCCATTAGGATGTAATTCTCGTTTATTTGGTGGAACTATCGACTAATACAAAGCAAAATAGAACAAAAAAGTTTACGATTTTTATATGCGGTATTTACATTGGGTGAGGCAAATCCTATTATAACAAGTAATTAAGCTTTAGTCGGCTAAACCGACATATATATATCCTCACACTAATATGACATATATACGGAAGTTATAAGAAATATAAATTTATAATTTTTACATAGGACAGTTTAACTAGTGAGGAATGTACTAGGAGATTCGTGTCACATGGTCCCAGCTTCCACATTTAGAAAGCAATTGTAACAAGTAAGAAGGCGTTAAGTTCGGCCGGGCCGAATCTTATATACCCTCCACCACGGAGTGCATTCCACAGTATTACCAGCAGATTGAAGGATGTCGACTTTACATAGAAGCACAGTATCATATTACGAAAATTGTGATATTTTTGGGAACATTACTATATTTGTTTACTATTTCAAACTATAATGTATACGTATGCGCACTGCTTAAAATCGACTACTATATATAAATAAAATGCTGTAATTGTGAAAGTGAACATACCGAAAATATTAGGCGATTGTCAGTCGCCATTAGGAAGAAGCATTTTCAGATACAGACAAAGTGATAAGAAAAGTACAAATTTTAAAGGTAACCCCATTCGCCCCATTCTCCGCCCAAATGTACAAATTTCGAAAAAAAAAAAAACATTTTTCGAGTCTGCATAGTCAGACTTTATACACCGAATATCATGATTTCAACTTCAGCGGTTTGGTAGGTCCCATTTTTATTCCTCTTTTTTAATTATATGCCTTAAAAGTACGAATTTCGAAAAATCCCTCTATTTTACGTGTCTATGCAATTATAGGGTTGTACATACCGAATTTCATGATTCTAGCTACTATATGCTATATCTTTGTGGTGCTTCCAAGCTACAAGAGGAATGTCCGCAACAAATTTCAAATGTATGAAAATCAGAAATATAATTAATAAACCAAGTCTACCAATATTTTTATGCTATGTATATATATATATATATATATATATATATAATGGAAATAATACTTCAATTCTTAGAGTAAATATAAGGGAGCAATCATAAATACCCTAAATATAGGGGGACAGAGAGTGTATTTTCAGCTACAGTCTTTTGGTTGGTTGTATTTCCATCCTATTTTAATTTCAAAAGTATAAATTTTGAAAATACCTTATCTCTCAAGTACGCAATATAAGACAACTTCATGATTCTACCATTTTTTGTCGTAAAAGCAACAAAATAAAGTACGAATTTGGAAAAAAATATTTTACGTAGCTATGCAGTCAGATGAATGTATACACCGAATTCCATGATTCTATCAGCGGACATTTTGTTGGTACCATTTTTATCCCCTTTTTCCAACTTTGCCCCCTCAAGAGTACGACTAACTAAAATCTCTTTATTTTACGTATCTACGCAATTAGAGGGATGTACACACCGAATTTCATCATTCTAGCTGTATTCGTTTAGTTGGTACTATTTTTATCCCTCTGCACCCATTGTATCCCTTTAAAGTACGAATTTGGAAAAAACGTTTTATTTTTCGTGTCTACGCAATCAGAGGACTCCGAATTTCATGATTCTAGCTGCGGTCATTTGGTAGGTACTATTTTTATCCCCTTTTTCCATTTGAACCCCAAAAAGTACGAATTTTGAAAAGTTCTTTTATTTTACGTGTCTACGCAAACAGAGGAATGTATACATCGAATTTCATTATTCTAGGTGCAGCCGTTAAGTTGGTACTATTTTTATCCCTCTATCCCCATTTATCCCTTAAAAGTACGAATTTAGACAAAAAATACTTTTATATTATGTATCTACAATACTAGAGGAATTTACACGCCAAATTTCGTGCTTCTATCTTTTGTCGTTTGGTAGGTACCATTTTTATCCCTTTTTGTCCCATTTCGCCCCTACAAATAAAAATCACTCTATGGTGCCCTTTTATGCTATAAAGGGAATGCGCATTGCAAATATCAATTAAATACAAGCTAATATGTTCAAAAAACATGCTGAAATACTCTAAATATTAGGGGTATTTTCAGTCCTTGTGAGGGAAAAAATTTTCCCTCTGGGCCGATTTCGTCCACTTTCAATCCCAACCGATCTACAACCATAAGACACATTTAGGAAAAATTTGAACCTCCTAGCTCATTTCGTTCGGCCGCTATCGTGCTTTCAACAGACAGACAGACAGACGGACAGACGGACAGACGGACATGGCTATATCGTCTTAGAATTTTACCACGACCCAGAATATATATACTTTATGGGGTATCCGATGAATATTTCAAGGTGTTACAAACGGAATGACAAAGTGAATATACCCCCATCCTGGAGGTGGAGGGTATAAAAACATGATCAAATATCAAGTCAAGGGAAAAATATTACCATGTACAAAGTTTGAATCGACGAACGGACGGACATGTCTCAAACATCTTAAAATTTTGTGAAACGGATTAGGTCCAAACATACTTAGGGTCTCAAGTCACTCCTTCAATGTCTTACACTTTTTTTCTGTCACAAATGATATATACCCTCCTACTCTGTAGAGTGAGAAAGCAAAATTCACTTTTTGTAAAAAAAGTTGTACCATTTTGGATAGGGTAGAGCATGGACTTTATAAATATGTAACAGCTAATAAATAGTGAATCAAATTTTGCGCTGCATTACATATAAACTAAAAAAAATATAAAAAGTATTTTTGTTGAAGAAACCAATTCATATCGAAAATCGAGTAAAATCTACAAAAATTGACATATAAAATTTTAGAATTAAGTAGCAAAAATGTCTCCGAAAATAACGGCTGATAGGTATAAGCATCATTTTCCAAGAAAATACCAAAATTCCAAAATTGGGGAAAATATGTTCTAAAATTCGGAATTTTTAACTAAATGGTCGTCATTTCTTTATGTACCGCAGGTGTAAAAATGCATACTAAACATTATCTAATCGGTTCTTTGTGATTTGAGAATTTTTCAAAATAACAATTTTTATACACTCCACGAGAGTATTATGTCTTTGTGCATTTGGTTGCAACACCAAAAAGGAAGCGAGATAGGCCCATTGTTAAGTATACCGATCGACTTAGAATCACTTTCTGAGGCGATTTAGCAATGTCCGTCTGTCTATCTATTGTTGTAATCAAATTACAGGTCGCAATTATAGTGCGATCTTAACAAAAATTGGCACAAATAAGTTTTGTGGATCAAGGACGAACGCTATTTAATTGGAGGCAAATCGGTTCGGATTTAGATATAGCCCCCATACAAATCCCGCTCCCGATTTGACATTTTCCGCTCTAGAAACCCCATATTGTAATCGATTTTCTTTAAATTTGGCACAACATCTTATAATCCAACTAGAAACACATATGCAGAAATTAGGTAAGATCGGATCAGATTTAGATATAGCCCAAATACAAATGTTGCTCCCAAATGTTTAACCGATTTTGGTCGAACTATACATATTATATTTCACCTATTTCGTTCCAGATTTCAATATACCCCCATACAAATGTCCTTTCCAATTTAACATTTTTTGTCAAACAAAAACATACATTTACAGGATACAAAAATCCTTCCCGTTTTCACTTTTTCACCGAATTAAATTGTATTCGGATAGAAAGTGGAGTGTATCATAGAGTCGGCCCGCCCGACTTTAGCCTTTCCTTACTTATTTAAAGTATTGCAATGCGAAAATATGTCTTGTTTATATTGAAAAATTGACAAATTTTGGACAGGATTTACTGGGAAGTCCGTTGATTAAAATTAGAGTGATCAAAAACAATGTCGGGTTTTCGGTGATTTTACAAAACCCGGTTACCCGATTTTCTTGTTATAAAAAATGGGGAATTTATTCATTATGGGGTAATTCCACAAAATACTCGTTCTTGGGGAAAAGGCAATTCTGATGTCTTAATCATATTCACTTAAATCTTTCGAAATTGACGCCAGACAGAAAAATCATTTTGTGATTTATATACCATCACTCAACAGAGTAGGAGGGTATATATAATTTTGAACAGAAAAAAGTGTAACGCATTGAAGGAGTGACTCAAGACCCAAAGTATGTTTGAAATAAAACCCTTTCACTACTTTTTAAGTTGTTTGAGCCATGTCCGTCCGTCCGGCTGGCTGGTGTACACGATAACTCTCGAAAGGAGTTAAGGAATCAATTCAAACTTAGCCAAGCTAATATTTTTCTAAAATTTCGTTTAAGTTCGAACACGGACACACTGCACTTTCTATCCGAATACAATTCAATTCGGTAGAAAATTGAAAACGGGAAGAATTTTTGTATATTTCTTAATCATTGGCTGATATGACCTGACCCAATTTTTCTAATCGAGAAGAATATTTGTATCGGGGCTATATCCAAGCATGGATGTGACCCACTTGCACAATATGTTCTTCTAGTTCAAGTATAACGTGTTATGCCCAATTTGAAGAAATTCTCTGAAAATAAGTGGTTTCTGGGAGGGAAAAAGTCAATCCGGGAGCGAAATTTGTATGGGAGCTATATATAAATCTGAACCGATCTGACCTATTTTCACCACAGGTGTTCCTAGTCTAAATGTAAGATGATAAAATATATTGTTTCTTGAGCGGAAAAAATCAAATTAGGAGAGAAATTTGTATGACAGCGATATATAAATCTGAACCGATCTGACCCATTTTCATCATGGGTCTTCCTAGTGGAAGTATAAGATATTTTAGCAAATTTGAAGAAGATCCGGTAAAATGTGTGATGTCTAGAGCAGAAAAAGTCAAATCGTGGGGCGAAATTTGAAAGGGAGCTATATATAAATCTGAACCGATCTGAACTATTTTCACCATAGGTGTTTCTAGTTTAAATATAAGATGTTTTGCCAAATCTGGAGACAATCTGATACAATATGTGGTTTCTAGAGCGGAAAAAGTCAAATCGGGAGCGAAATTTGTATGGGAGCTATATATAAATCTGAACCGATCTGACCGATATTCACCATGGGTGTTTCTAGTGGAAATATAAGATGTTTTACCAAATCTGAAGACAATCTGATACATTATGTGGTTTCTAGAGCGGAAAAAGTCAAATCGGGAGCGAAATTTGTATGGGAGCCATATATAAATCCGAACCGATCTGACCGATATTCACCATGGGTGTTTCTAGTGGGAATATAAGATGTTTTACCAAATCTGAAGACAATCGGATACATTATGTGGTCTCTAGAGCGGAAAAAGTCAAATCGGGAGCGAAATTTGTATGGGAGCTATATATAAATCTGAACCGATCTAACACATTTTTACCACAGGTGTTTCTAGTTGCAATATAAGATGTTTTGCCAATTTTAAAGAAAATCTGTTGTAATATGTGGTATCTAGAGTGAAAAGAGTCAAATCGGGAGTGAAATTCGTATGGGGGCTATATCTAAATCTGAACCGATTTTCTTCAAATTAAATAGCGTTCGTCCTTATCCCGAAAAACATCGTTGTGCAAAGTTTCATTTGGTTTTCTACAATTGCGACCTGTATCGTGATTACAAGAATAGATGGACGGACAGACAGACAGACGGACATTGCTAAATCGACTCAGAAAGTGATTCTAAGACGATCGGTATAATTAACAATGGGTCTATCTCGTTTCCTTTTGGGTGTTACAAACAAATGCACAAAGACATAATACTCTCGTGGAGTGTATAAAGAGCTAAAAACATTTAATTTTTTGTTATATCTCGCCAAATAGCTATATGTATGCTGGTGGGATTTTCAGCAGTTTCTGAGATATCAGAAATAATTTGGAAATACTCATGTGTATTTACAATTGTCAATGAGCGGTTACTCAATCTAAACATTAATGCAAAAGTCCGATATTTGTTTCTCATGAGGCTGAATAAAATACCGTGTCGGTCCACCAAAACATTAAAAATTAGAACAACTGCGTGCAGTGAATCTCGTCTGTCTACTGCCGGATCTTGGAGAAACATGCTTACATTCTAGAGAAACTGCCATCCGCCTACAGCACTCCTAAGATGACTTTCGTTAAATCATTCGAGTTCATCTCCTAATATATCCTTGTGTGGAATTTGACCTACCCATCTTCATATACTACCTAGACCGTGCTATGTCCAGGGATCCAAATAAGATCAACTTCAGACAAACAACTCAGACTGGACAGCTCATCAGTGTACTGACCAGAGTTACAAGCCGACCCAGAATTATCGGCGGCGGCGGCAATTTCTGAGAAGACACCGGAACCAACTTCACAATACATTTTGCAGCTGCCTGTGTATACCTCAATCTCATATTCGACGTTCCCCACTTCATCCTTGAATTGATTTTGTAAATTTGCAGACGAAAAATAAATTTTTGGGTCTCGGACTCGCCTTGACTGGGTCTCGGACTATGTTTAACCATTTGAGGACTAATTTTGCAATTTATGTATTTAATGTAAAACTAATGATTTGTAGAGACCGAAGCTGAATGTTTCGAAGCAGCGGAATATATTGCATGAACAATTTTGTTGCATTCTCAAGATAGAGAATAACAATCCACTACATATTTCATGCGCCAAGCTTCCTCTATAAATCACCTCTGGATGTATTTGGTATATCTCTCACCTGGACAATTATAAGTGCTAAAAGCCCTTGGGAAAGCATACTTGTCGTCAAAGGATCACCAGCTGAAATTTCTTCCGTGAAATTGAACTATATAGGCCCATATTTTGAACAACAAATATATAACAGTTGGTTGTTGAAAATACGGGGCTGTTCTGAGTCTCATTGGACTTGTTTTTGGATGAAACTAGATCTGAATCACTACTTATAGAAGCGTCACTTTCAATCGATTGTTCGGAAAGGGTTTCGGAAATCAGTTTGCTTTACTGAAACGAACATCCACTAGACTACCTGGACCTTTATCTGTTATATTTGCTATTCTTTGACGCATAATTCACTTGACTTACACCTAAATTGAAACTCCCGAACACCCCCGATTATATTATATCGTCGTTCTAATAATATAAAAAATATTTGAATATTTGTATCTATTTTTTTCTTTTAACTATACCCAGTTTTTCCTCCCCCCACACCCATTGATTGATTGCTTTGAACTTCCGCTAACAAATGTTGAATGTTGTAGAAATATTTTTACATATTTTTTACAAATGTAGCCGTCTGTCCATCCGTGTGTGTGAGTTTGTCAAAAACATATGTTTTTCTTCAAATTACCGCCTTTGGCCCCACCACACGCAACATACTTGCAACAGATACACTCACGCACACACACACACCACACACTCAACCCTTGAATCACCTGTTACGTTGAATGTGCCCGAGTGCCAAAGACACGCGATGTCATTCACGCGACAAACAACACCCAGTCAGTCACCACCGCAATAATGTAGCCGTTTTCGACGACGACGACAACAAGAAAGATGCTCGTCTAAAATTAGACATGCCGTCGTCGTGGACCCAAAGCAATGAGGGATGTGTAAGAAAGTACGATGTATTTATGTATATACATACCTATGTATTTATGTAGTTGTGTGTTGTGTGTATGTACGTACTTGGCGGCAAAAACTAAGAAAAGCCGAAACTAATTGAAATTTTTTTTTTGGTCCAAACGGAAAAAACATGTTTTCCGACCACAATTATAATTTTCGAATTTCATAACAAACCTTAAATAAGATAGGCGAGTATAAGGTCCATATGGGTCAACCCACGACAAGGTAGGTTCATAGTTTACGGATCGACGTAACATTGCTATATAAATCGATTTAACCGTGTCGATCTTACCATATCACCCTCCTCGGCGAGAAAATCATGATATTATCGTCAAGGAATCCTAGGCGATTTTTTTTTCAATACATCAGCTCCGATATATCTATATATATAAAAATGAATCTGTGTTTGTTTGTTCTTTATAGCAGCCTAAACTACTGAACCGATCTTCTTGAAATTTTCACAGTATGTTCATGCTGAACCGGTGGTGAAAATAGGCTATATAAATTTTTGATATTTTCAGTGGGCGTGGCTCCTCCCACACAAATTGGGGTTTTATTCGTTTTTTATAAATTAGCATATTCGGAGTACTGTTGCGGGTAGAGTCTTGAATTTTTGTGAAAGTTCACTAACTAACTAGTTCACTAGAGTGCTGAAATTTTGTGTAAGTGCATCTAGCATTAATATGCGTAGTTGTGCCAAAAATGGGCGGTATTGAAAAAGTGGGCGTGGTACCTCCCATACGAAGTTATAACCCATATTCGAATACAGTTGAACTTCGATTAACCGTGACTCTATTAACCGTGATTATCTATTAACCGTGAAGCTGAGTGGTTGATTTTTTACCTCTATTAACCGTGATTTATTTATCTATTATCCGTGATGCACATGTCCATATATATGACTGCTTGTTTGTTTTTTTCGTATAATACACACACATCTCTGAGTGGTTGATTTTTTACCTCTATTAACCGTGATTTACCTCTATTATCCGTGATGCACATGTCCATGTGACTGCTTGTTTGTTTTTTTTTCGTATAATACACACACATCTCTCATATTAAAACTCGGTGATTCCCCTTTTTCATGAAAGTGTAATTTTCATATCAAATTTCATATTCATTCATCAGTGTGAAATTTGATCTGTCAAGACGTGTTTTCCTTACACCACCGCCAAAAACTAAATCCGCGAAAAGAGCAAGAAAGGTTCTTTCAATTAAAGAAAAAATGGAGCTGATTAATGAATACTCAAAACGTAAAGTACCTTTTAAAATGTTGTCTGAAAAATATGGAGTTGGCATTCAAACTGTATCCAATTTAATAAAAAACAAAGATCGGATTTTAAAATTTTGCTCCGATACTGATTCAATGCTGGCCTTAAACACAGATGAACACTAAAAACATCCGAAAATCCAAAAGTTGATTTCGCAACATATGAATGGTTTCGGCAAGAAAGATTTAAGGGAACTCCAATTTCAGGTAAGTTAACTGAAATCGAGATATTGTATGAACTTAAACTGAAATTTGCTTCTGTTCCATTTGAAGTTAAACATGAATTCAGAGTGCACTTATTCATTTGGTTGGTTAGATAAATTCAAAAAACGTCATGGAATCCGTCGACTGAAATCTACGGGAGAAAGGGAGTGTGCTGATTATGAATCTGCTACGATGTTTGTGGACGACTTGGATGAAATCATTAAAAACGAACAACTTACAACTGAACAGATCTACAATGCAGACGAAACCAGTCTATTTTGGAGGTGTTTGCCTCAGAGTTCTTTGGCTAGTGGTAATGAATGTTCTATTGAAGGGTACAAGGAATCCAAGGAGAGAATCACAGTGCTAGTTTGTTCAAATGCTGCAGGAACTCACAAGTGTAAATTGATGTTAATAGGAAAAAGTGCCCATCCAAGAGCTTTAAAAAACGTTGAACACCTTCCTGTGATTTATAAATCTAATAAGAAAGCTTGGGTAACACAACAGCTATTTCTGGAGTGGTTTAATCAAAATTTTGTACCAGAAGCAAAGGAACATCAACGACGCATCGGTCTCAAAAATAACTGTAAAATACTTTTACTATTAGACAACTGTCCAGCACACCCAGATGTAAATGCTATGATATCTGAAAACGTTACAATAAAATATCTCCCACCAAATTGCACGTCCTTGATTCAGCCTATGGATCAAGGAGTAATTCGGAGCTTCAAATGTCACTACCGTAAACTGATCGTTCAAAAACTTGTTGGTGCTAATGACAGACGTGAGTTCGTTAAATCTTTGAATATTAAGACAGCTTTGTGGGCAGCCGCAGCTTCGTGGGACTCTGTAACTCCACAAGTTTTAAAAAGAGTTTGGAAT
The DNA here is from genome assembly GCA_947397865.1 of Polietes domitor. Lineage (NCBI taxonomy): Eukaryota > Metazoa > Arthropoda > Insecta > Diptera > Muscidae > Polietes > Polietes domitor. The sequence goes on from OX377622.1 coordinate 63,369,576, forward strand.
AACTTACTATCTCATAATGAACGTGCTCCAAAAAGCCTTGTTGAGATACAAACAGATATAACCATACCGTCTGGATGTACGATTGATGCTGTCGAAAATTGGATGGTGTGCGACTCTGATGTCGCTCCGTTTGCTATTATATCTGAAGACGAAATCGTAGACATGGTTACCCAAAGCCAAGAAGATGAGCTTGATTCAAATTCCGAGGAATCAGATGGAGGAAATGCGGACGAAACGCCTACATTGGCTCAGGCAATAGAGGCTAGTAGTATTTTGTTAGGTTTTTTAGAAAACTTTAATTGTCCAAGTATTTCAGAACCAGATAAAATGCAAATATATCGCATACAAACTCATTTGTTGGAAGAACAATCAAAAGCTAAAAGCATAAGACAGACTTCCATAAAAGATTTTTTAAATAAATGTATGTATTCCTAGAGATATGATAAGTTATTTATAGACGCAGATTTACATGTTTTTGTCAAAAATAAATAAAAACAAGTAAGGAAAGGCTAAAGTCGGGCGGGGCCGACTATATAATACCCTACACCACTCCCTGCGTATGTACCTCGCTTTGATTACTAAACCCAGGTATTTCATGGGAGCAATTTTATGTAGTTCATACAAATTATATAAATTATATGAATATAATTTATATGCTATAAATTCATCTTTAGTCAAATTTAACGAATATGGTAAATAATATGGTAATTGATCCAATTGTCCGACAGACAAATACAAATTATACAGTAGTATACCAAAGTCGTACCAAAGTATGGACATATGGGCATCACCCAAACAATTCTCATTGCAATTCAATTCGGTAAAAAAGTGAAATCGGGAATGATTTTTGCATCCTGTAAATGTATGTGTTTGACAAAAAATGTTAAATCGGAAAGGACATTTGTATGGGGGTATATTGAAACAAGGAACGATGTGACCCGCTTTCACCATGTCTGTTTATTGGTGAAATATAATATGTAAAATTTGACCAAAATCGGTTAAACATTCGGGAGTAACATTTGTATGAGGGCTATATCTAAATCTGAACCGATCTTACCCACTTTCACCATTGGTTTTTTCATTGGATTATAAGATGTTGTGCCAATTTTAAAGAAAATCGGGTACGATATGAGGTTTCTAAAGCGGAAAAAGTGAATTCAGGAGCGACATTTGTATGGGGGCTATATCTAAATCTGAACCGATCTTACCCAATGCAAAAAGCATACGTGTTTCTAGTTGCATTATAAGATGTTCTGCAAAATGTAAAGAAAATCGGGTACAATATGTCTTTTCTAGAGCGGAAAATGTCAAATCGGGAGCGACATTTGTATGGGGGCTATATCTAAATCTGAACCGATCTTACCCAATTTTTTAGGTGTTTCTAGTTGGATTATAAGATATTGTTCCAATTTTAAAGAAAATCGGGTACAATATGTGGTTTCTAAAGCGGAAAAAGTGAAATAGGGAGCGACATTTGTATGGGGGCTATATCTAAATCTGAACCGATCTTACCCAATGCAAAAAGCATACGTGTTTCTAGTTGCATTATAAGATGTTCTGCAAAATGTAAAGAAAATCGGGTACAATATGTCTTTTCTAGAGCGGAAAATGTCAAATCGGGAGCGACATTTGTATGGGGGCTATATCTAAATCTGAACCGATCTTACCCAATTTTTTAGGTGTTTCTAGTTGGATTATAAGATATTGTGCCAATTTTAAAGAAAATCGGGTACAATATGTGGTTTCTAAAGCGGAAAAAGTGAAATAGGGAGCGACATTTGTATGGGGGCTATATCTAAATCTGAACCGATCTTATCCAATTTCGGCATAGGTGTTTCTAGTTGGATTATAAGATGTTGTACCAAATTTAAAGAAAATCGGGTACAATATGTGGTTTCTATAGCGGAAAATGTCAAATCGGGACCGACATTTGTATGGGGGCTATATCTAAATCTGAACCGATTTCCTCCAAATTCAATACCGATGGTCCTTGGCCAGAAAAAATAACTTCTGCCAAGTTTCATGACAATCGGACAACAATTGCGACCTGTAGAGTGCGAACAAGCTTAGATGGACAGCAGACGGACGGACGGACAGACAGACATCGTTAAATCGACTCAGTTGGCGATTCTAAGCCGATCCGTATACTTAAAGGTGGGTCTAGCTCAATTATTTCTTGGTGTTACAAACATTTGGCGGAAAACTAACTTATAATACCCTAGACCACGAAGTGGTGTAGGGTATAATAATAAAATTTTTACATGTATAAATTTTACCTCTTTTAACCGTGATTTTCGGTTATCCGTGATTAGCCCGGTCCCGAGCATCACGGTTAATCGAAGTTCAACTGTATTTCGAATGAAGTGTGCAAAAATGGATACAAATGGTACATATCAAACAATAACAGATTTCCTCTAACTGAGTAGATACGTAATATAAAATTATTTTTCCCAAATTCGTACTTTTAAGAAAAATGTTTAATTATTTATTATGAATTACAATACAAAGTGAATTTATATTCTAATTTTGGGTCCAGGGGTTGAGCCGGGGCAACTAAGATGATTGTAACTAGTTATTGCAGCGACAGACCAGAGCCTCTGGTGGGAGTAGAACCCACAATCCCGAGTACTCGACTACCGGGAAGCTAAAAAAGAAAAATGTTTTCCACAAACTAAATATTATAGATTATTCAGAATAGTCCATTAAAGAAGAGCACCTTAGTGTAAAACAATTAAAAAGGCATAAAGTTCGTTCATGGTGAATCTTATATACCCTCTACCATGGGCTGTATCCCATGCATTTTTTATGCAAATTTAAAGACTGCTCTCGCTTGTAGGGAGAGTCTATCAAAACGTTTGGACAGCGTGTATATCGCTGCATCGATTAATAATCGATTATCAGGTCCGATTTGTCGATTCAAAAATAGTTGATCGGAAATTGAGAATAGATTCTTGGCCTCGATTACCATTCACTAGAATGTACATGCGTTCCTCTAATAAAATAAAGGTATGTTTCAATGGGGTAAAATTGAAAAAGCGGACAAAAAATTGTACCACCCAATTGACCGCAGCTAGAATCAAGAAATTTTATTTATACATTCCTAAGATTGCGTAAACACGAAAAATTAAAAAGGTTTTCCAAATTCGTACTTTCAAGAGATGCAATGGAAGCAGAGGAATAAAAATGGTATATTTATTACCAAAATTATTTTTTCAATATTTTTATTTGTTTAGGTGGTTCGAGTTTTACAGTGGTTCAAAGTTGATATTCATTGGCCTTATTATGACGACGTAGCTTGCGTCTTCAGATTCTATCGTGTCAAATGGTTTCAGCTCATCTTTACGACTATAAAAGAAATCCAAAGAGTAAAAATATCCTTAATCATTGAATATCCTGCGAAAATAGCTTTAATTTTTTTTTCATTCATTTTACAAAATTTTATTCATTACCAGATATCACATTATCCGAGTGACAATAATGGGGTTTGATAGCCATATATACATTAGGCTGGGTCGCCGTCCATACAAATGGAAAAACAAGTTCCAGTCACCACACGATTGTGTAAAGTTTGGATTGTTTAATGAGGATTTGCAAAATATTACGTTCCTAGATTAGGCCATCTGTGAGCTAAACGCTCCTGAAAATAGCCCTAAAAATCATGTTTTTCCGGTGTAATTTTTTTTGTGTTACATTTTTTCCCAAAACTTTTTTCTGAAACAATAGACCCTTGAAAGCACTTTAAATAAAAATTTTGATTCTTGCCATAGAGTAACTTATTGGTCGAGTTATTGGACGGTTATAGTAATTTTTTGTTGATTTCTGAAATGTTGATTTCAAATGAAACATTTTTCGGATTTGGTGTTAGTATTTTATAGAAAATAAATAGCGGCAGTCAACACCTTTCGAATGATGCCTAAATGATGAATATCGGAATTAAATTGACGCCGCTGCGCTCATTTTTGTAAAAAGAGTTTGCATTTTTTGCTCTGAAAATCCATCAGCGACGTTATTTTTCGTCCGATATTCATCATTTAGGTGTCATTCGAAATGTATTAATTCCTTCTATTTATTTTTTATATCAACTCTTAGAAAATGTTTCCAAGAAATGTGAGTTTTTAGCTGTCACCTTGAAAACCACAAAAAATCAATATAAACGTCCAATAATACTACCAATGAGTTATTCTAAGACAAGAATAAAAAATGTTATTTAAAGTACTCCCAATGGTCTATTAGTTCAGAAATTTGGGTAAAAATGCATCATAAAAAATTACACGGGAAAAACATGATTTTTTAAAATATAGCTAATTGATGTTTTTGTTGTGGACCCAAATGTTTAACAGGAAAGTTTTGAGTCAATTTCAAATATGAAATTAATTTTTTTCCATCAATTTGCGACTTTGAGATATATTAATTCGTTTTTTATAAATCTGCTGCAGCGAGAGTCTTGAATTTTTGTGAAAGTTCACTAATTGTTAGTCTGCAAAGTTGTGCAAAAAATAGACGGTATTGGAAAAGGGTGCGTGGCACCTCCCATACAAAGTAAAAACCTATTATCAAATATATTCAGTTCAATGATATCGATAGCTCTGAGTAGTAGATCCAGTGTAAATGCACGTATTTGTGCAAACATCTCCATTTATTTAGTATCTCAAGGCCGTACCTTGATTATAATTGGTACATATATTACTGATCACGATAAAAATCAATATGAAACTTGATTTTAAATTTACCGGTTGTTTTTTTTTTTGCCTGGCGAAGCAACTACTATAAATAAATAAATAAGAGCTAGATTTTTGCAAAATGTAAATACCCGAAGAGTGTTGTGTTCTAGCTATGGTTTGCATTTTCCCGTACTTTTTATTTCCGGGGAAACGGGAATTATTTTTTCAATTTCCCGGGACAGCACGGGAAATCGTCAACATGCTGTTTACCATGAGATAAGCTTATTTTTTTCAATGAAACACTCACATTTGATTAAAGTAAAAAAAATACATATATATTTCACAGCGAAACTTTTACAGAATTCATATAATAAAGCGCAATGTGAGATTAATTCAAACATCTTTTCAAGTTTCAAAATTAATTAAAGATCAGATATTTCTTATGTTATTGGAAAATGTACGCGACAAAGAAGTTCACATTAATAGTGAGTATAGCATTAAATGAAATGTTTGTTCTTTGTCCTGTCGCTTCAAAAACTTTAAATTCTTTATTTTTGGCGTTCGGATACATGCCCAAAATCTATTTTTCCTGCATTTTAATTTTTTCATATGGAGCTTGACAGGCAAAATCCGAAAAGACTTAAAATCGTCTTCATCCGAACGCAGCTTAAAATAATTTGTCATCAAACTTCAATATTTGACATACCTGATAAAAAGTGATGTGATCTGAGTTTTTAAACAACATTTTTAATTTTATTGTGGAAACGATGAAAAAATATGCGAAGAAATATGTAAAATTTTCTACTGAATTCCCGTACGAATTTCCCGGGGTACGGGAAATGAAAAATGTGAGAATTCCCGGGAATTTTCCCGCGGGAAATCCCGGGATGCAAACGATAGTTCTAGCTAAGGCCATTTGCCATTTGGGGTTTTCCACACGATATTATTAGACTTATCGATTCCGAATCTCGTGATTAGCCCTCGGACACGTCTTACTGACACCGGAAATTGAGCGTATAAGTCAACTTCAAAACAAGTAAGGAAAGACTAAAGTCGGGCGGGGCCGACTATATGATACACTCCACTTTCCAACCGAATACAGTCCAACTCGGTAAAAAAGTGAAAACGGGAAGAATTTTTGTATGTTTCCTAATCACAGGCTAATACGACCTGGTTCGATTTGTCAAATCGATAAGAATATTTATATCGGGGCTATATCCAAACATGGAATAAAGTGACTAACTTTCACAATAAGTTCTTCCAATTCATATATAGCTTGTTATGCTCACTTTGAAGAAATTCGGTGAAAAATCGTGGTGTCTGAGGCGGAAAAAGTCTATCCGGGAGCGAAATTTGTATGGGAGCTATATATAAATCTGAACCGATCTGTCCCATTTTTACCACAGGTGTTTCTAGTTGAAATAAAGGGTGATTTTTTAAGAGCTTGATAACTTTTTTTTTAAAAAAACGCATAAAATTTGCAAAATCTCATCGGTTCTTTATTTGAAACGTTAGATTGGTCCATGATATTTACTTTTTGAAGATAATTTCATTTAAATGTTGACCGCGGCTGCGTCTTAGGTGGTCCATCCGCTTAGTCCAATTTTGGCATTTCCACGTTTTTGAGTAACAGAGACCCAATTGGTGCGAACGGCGACGAATCGAAAATTGGTGGTCATCATTAACACTGGCCGATACAGCTGCGATATTTTCTTCAGTTCGCACTCTACGTAAGCGTGTTGGTGGTTTAATGTCCAACAATGTAAATTTGGTGCGAAATTTAGTCACAATAGCCCGAATAGCCGCTTCAGTGGGTCGATTAAACTGACCATAAAATGGAAGCGCGCAATGAACTTTCTTAACAGAGCACGCATTTTGATAATAAAATTCAATAATTTGCAAGCGTTGTTCGTCTGTAAGACGATTCATGATGAAATGTCAAAGCATACTGAGCATCTTTCTCTTTGACACCATGTCTGAAATTCCACGTGATCTGTCAAATACAAATGCATGAAAATCCTAACCTCAAAAAAATCACTCTTTATAAGATGTTGTGCCAAATCTGAAGACAATATGATACAGTATGTGGTTTCTAGAGCGGAAAACGTCAAATCGGGAGCGAAATTTGTATGGGAGCTATATATAAATCTGAACCGATCTAACATATTTTTACCACAGGTGTTTCTAGTTGAAATATAAGATGTTTTGCCAATTTTGATGAAAATCTCTTGTAATATATGCTATCTATAGTGAAAAGATTAAAATCGGGAGTGAAATTCGTATGGGAGCTATATGTAAATCTGAACCGATCTGCCCCATTTTTACCACTGGTGTTTCTAGATGAAATATAAAATGTTTTGCCAAATCTGAAGACAATCTGATACAATATGTGGTTTCTAGAGCGGAAAACGTCAAATCGGTAGCGAAATTTGTATGAGAGCTATATATAAATCTGAACCGATCTGCCCCATTTTTACCACAGGTGTTTCTAGTTGGAATATAAGATGTTTTGCCAATTTTGAAGAAAATCTGTTGTAATATGTGGTCTCCAGAGTGAAAAGTGTCAAATCGGGAGTGAAATTCGTATGGGGGCTATATCTAAATCTGAACCGATTTTCTTCAAATTAAATAGCGTTCGTCCTTGTCCCGAAAAACTTCGTTGTGCAAAGTTTCATTTGGTTCGGTCTACAATTGCGACCTGTATCGTGATTACAAGAATAGATGGACGGACAGACAGACAGACAGACGGACATCGTTAAATCGATTCAAAAAGTGATTCTAAGTCGATCGGTACAATTAACAATGGGTCTATCTCTCTTCCTTTTGGGTGTTACAAACAAATGCACAAAGACATAATACTCTCGTGGAGTGTATAAATATGCTCCATGTTTTCTTATGGAAGACCAAACCTAAATCCGCACGGACTGCCGCCGAGGATTATTTTGAGTGTAAGTATTCTTATGGTAGCTGCATACCTTAATGCAGATGCGCATAACTACCATAAATGTAATCAGAATTATGTGCATCGGCAGTCCGTGCAGATTTAGGTTTGGTGCGAATACAGTTGACGAAGTTCGCAACAAGAAATTATCTTCGGGCAATATTTTGCACCACAAATACGTCACTATATATGCTTCAAGATTTTTGTGTTTAAATATTAAACATTTTTTAACCTCTAGAAGATTATCGTTACTTTTCAATCTGTTTTAAAATGGAATGTCCAAAATATTCGATTCCTCTGAACCAAGGCGTATTTATATAGGTGATAGCAGCAGCGCAAAAACAAATACAAGTGCTTTTTTGAATGGTGAGCCATACTGTCAGAGCATATATGCGATTTGACAGTTTCGGTTACTATTGAATGAAAAAAATTTCAGTCAGCTGAGCTCCTGCTTTCACGTTATATAAATACACCTTACTCTGAACATTTGAAAAATCCGAACCACTGTGAGTCGGTATAAATTGAGTGACATAATGAAAAAAAATCTTAAACTGTGCTCTCTCTTTCTCATATAAAATTTTACTCCAAAGCACAGCAAAATATATGATTAAATAAAAATATAAGTTTTTTTTTGTTGAAAACCTCCTCGAAGCTTCTTCTCATACATAATGAAATAAGTTCGATTCTACAGTTTTTTCGGTCGACCCCGTCCACGTTTCTGTTGTGGGATGCTCTTGTCTGCGTTCTTTCCTCGTTGTCCTTCCCGCTTAGACGCACTACGTTTCTTTTGCTTCTTCGCCACCCGGGATTTACTTGCTCTTTTCTTTTTATCACTCTTTAGTGGACTTTTGGCTGGCACCCGAAATGAGCCCGCAAATCCCAAACCCTTCACACGAGCCAAATGACCATTTGCGAGCATTTCATTTAAGTACTTTTTAATGTAGCGCATGCGCAATTTGATCTCGTGATTTGTGGCAAAATAGTTCAGAGCCATGAATTTCTGTATGCCTCGCAAGGTGATGCCTTTGCGTCCACTACTATTTGCCAGGGTCTTCAAGGCGTTCTTTACCATGATCTTGGTGGGTATTGCTTTTCGGGTGGGTAACGTTTTTAGTATCGGTACCGGTACCGCTGGCGGCTGTGTTGACACTTCTACTTCTGCAGCGGAGAACTGTGTTGGGGACAACGATGCGACGGAATCTTTGGGAGTCATGGGGATAAGAGGAGATTGCACCTCCAGGGCCCTGCTGTCATCTGAAATCTCGATGATGTCCTGCAGAGAGAAAGATAGATGATTTATGTGTTCTATACCCTGGGATTGCTGGGTATCCTTACCATTATTTGGATAATCCTTATGTTTGAAAAAAATGCTTAACAAAATATCAGTAATATTTTATATTGTTTTTTATTGTGTCTAAAATTTATATATATTTTATTTTAACACAAAAATCAAATAAAGTATATTTATACAAAGATTTTGGATATTGTTTACTACTACTATTTGGAAAAAGTTTTGAATCTAGCACAGTGTTTATGGTATTTGGTGTAACTCATTAAGGAAAGTATGAAACATCTAGAGATGAAGTTTTGCTCAATCTCTGTTAAGAATGTTACTAAAGCAGAGTTAAGATTAATATTGCTTCCCTATTTTAACAGAGAATGAGAAAATTTCCAACTATTTATGTTTCTTACTCCCTGATGGTAAGAAAGCAGAGCGTCGCTTACACTCTGGTAAAAATGGCGATAACAGAAGAAGAGGAGACTAACATTGAATCAGCTGATAGTGGAGTTGAAGCAATAAGAGTAGAAGATGATTCGCTTACACTCAGTTAAAAATGGCGATAACAAAAGAGGAGGAGACTAACATTGAATCAGCTGACGTTTGAGTTGAAGCAATGAGAGTAGAAGATGATTCTCTCACCCTCTGTTAAAAATGATGATAACAGCAGAAGGGAGACTAACATTGAATCAGCTTACAGTGAAGTTGCCAACAATGCTGATGTTGACCACGCTAAAAGGGAATGATAACAAATCGGCGTATTGGAACAAAAATATATGAGGAATCAAATATAGAGAAGATTAAAGGCCCATTCAGACAGAAATGATTTTTTCCGATGCCTACTATAGCAAAATATCAATAGGCAATACTTAGGAAGACAACACAACTCCCTCTCTCATATCAAATCAAATGGTCTGAAGGAAGGGATTTTCTACAGAAAATAGCTTTTTCAGAATTATATGATTCTAAGCATCATTCAGACAGATTCGAGGACAGTCGGAAGTCACTGTGACAATAGTGCCGTCTCGTACGTTCTTATTTGGATATGTGATACGGCATTGCTTTCAAAGCGATTTGCTTTCTGTCGTGTCGCATCTGCTTGAATGGGCCTTAAGAATCATACCATTCCGAAAAAAGCTATTTCCTGTCGAAAATCCCATTGACCACTCGCGAAAGTGAATTCGCCGTGCTACCAAAATCAGCTATATGTATTGTCTGTCTAAATATTGACGGTCTTTCATATAGTAGGCATCGACAAAAGCCCTCTCTGCAATTGCCATGTGATCACACAAATTGATGGATGTATGTCGATATCAGAGAGCCTCACATGAACACTAGGGGTGGGATAGTGTTGTATGGGAATTTTAGGAATTCAAGTTGGATATGCTAGAGCACCCTATTTTGTGTAGTTCGGAAAATAAATTCAAGATCCATATAATGGGGGTGGTAGCGTGAGTGTAAGTGGACGCTCATCGGGGTCAAAGGTGAAGGAAAAGGAGTAAAAATAAGCAAAAAAACAAAAAAAATACATCGAAGTCGAATTTAGGAATCCGATTTGGATACGATAGAGCCTCTATTTTGTGAGGTTTGGAAAACAAATTCATGAGCCAAAAATGGCTGTGATTGGGTGGTTGCAAGTAGGGTTAAACTTGAAGGGAAAAGGTTAGTTTTCTGGGGGCAGTTTTGGTTTTACTGTCTTAACAAAAATTATAAAAAATAAAAAATTCGTATGGGGACCTCCTTAAGGGTTGAAGATAGGAGGTAGGTATGTTCAGATAAAACTCGGGGGTTGAAAAAAATATTGGTGGTCGGTCGTGCATTTGACTCCACTAGCGGCGTCCTTGGGTCACTAAGAGCGGTGGGAGCAAATTTTATAAAAATTTAATTTTGTATGGGAGCCCCCTTAAGGAGTGGTGGTAGGGGGTGTGTGTGTTCGGAAAAATGTTGGAGAGGGGAAAATTATGGGGGTCGCTCTTACATTTAATATCCCTGGGGGCGACTCCGAAGCAGTTTTGTGCCTTTTTGTGTATTTTTACCACTTTTCCCTCACTTTTCACCATGATGAGCGCCCACTAGCACCCACCCAAACACTCTCATTTTTTGGCTCATGAATCTTTCTTCCGAACCTCACAAAACTGGGGGAACAATATACGATTTAACTCTCAACCTACTCTCAAAGGTATCTATTCTCTGATGAAACGATCTTCGATTTTATTCTCAACATACTCTCAAAGTCATCTACCATGTGATGATCTACGATTTACCTACTCTCAAAGTTATCTACTCTCTGATGAAACGATCTACGATTTAACTCTCAATCTACTCTCAAATGTTATCTACTCTCAAATGTTATCTACTCTCTGATGAAACGATCTACGATTTACCTACTCTCAAAGTTATCTACTCTCTGATGAAACGATATACGATTTACCTACTTTCAAAGTTATCTACTCTCTGATGAAACGATCTACGATTTACATACTCTCAAAGTTATCTACTCTCTGATGAAACGATCTTCGATTGACCTACTCTCAAAGTTATCTACTCTCTGATGAAACGATCTACGATTTATCTCTCAATCTACTCTCAAAGTTATTTACTCTCTGATGAAACGATCTACGATTTAACTCTCAACCTACTCTCAAAGGTATCTACTCTCTGATGAAACGATCTACGATTTACCTACTCTCAAAGTTATTTACTCTCTGATGAAACGATCTACGATTTAAGTCTCAACGTTATCTACTCACTGATGAAACGATCTACGATTTAACTCTCTTACGCTGTTCTATACCTATTCTCAATGTTATCTACTCTCTGATGAAATGATCTACGATGTAAGCCCCAACGCTGCCTCCACCATGCCATCGTCCTTCCCTGTGCCTTTACATATTCCTGGAAAAACGATTCAACACCAGTGTAGGACTGTCCGATACACTGGAATTGCGTTTAGGCAACGGCGGCGGCGACATAGGGCTCACGCAGTAATCATTTGGAATACTGCGCTGTTCCAAGGTGTATTCATTCTCGCACAGCCGGGGTGTTTCATAGTTGCCTTCCTTGCAGAAATAATCTTCAGGGAATGGCGGCTCATCAAATCCTTTAGAAACGGCCAGAGGTTTCGACAAATTTTCCAAATTCCTGACGGACATATGAAATGAGGGTGGTGGCGTTTCGGGAGGACTGGCAAAAGGTATGGCCGGCAAGGGCAATCTGCCAGAAAAAAAATCATTTATTTTTTCATTTGGAACCTACTTGGCTACTTACTTAACCGAAGGCTGTTTCTTCAAAACCTCCTTTCCTTTCTGCTCATCCTTTGTCGAGGGCTTCCTCTTTTTCAGCGAGGACTGTTTCATATATTCCGTTTCCGATATGGTGGCTACATAACACGACGGATCGGGCTTCTTTACCACCAGCACATTCTTGGAGCCCTCCAACAAGTCCGGATAGGTTTTAATGCCGAAATAGGCCACCAGTGCTCCCAGTATGGTGGACAGCAGGAATATCAAACACAACATGCCAATGGTGAATTTCTTATGGTCCTGTGATATCCAAATGTTCTCCTCCCGCTTAAGCGGCACATGCAAAGGCAAACAATTGAACGGCGATATGGAGTTCTGTACCAAGGGCACCAAACAGAACGTGTAGGTGGTGTTCTCCACCAAAGGACCCACCACCAGCTGAGGCTGTGCATAACGCATACACTCATAGTCCAGGGATTTGTTGTTGTACGTCACCGAGTCGGCTTCCTGGCGATCGCTGAACCATATAATCATAAGGTCGGTGGGATCTTCGATGACCACAATGACCGAGTTATTGTCGCCAATAAGTTGCAGATCAAACTCATGGGCGGGTGGAGGAAATTTGAAATAGTCCGCCTCGCCAGTGAGTTCTAAATTACGCTCCAGGGATTCGTCTTCTAAATTACGCTCCAGGGATTCGTCTTCGTCCGCCGCCGCCGACGATGACGACGACGACGCAGAAGAAATGGCGGATGCCGAGTCCACATTGACGCAACGCATTCGGAACACCGAGGTCGTGGACTCAGAGGAGGTGGCTTCTTCGGAGTTCAATAAATCGCTGGAGTCGAAATCCATTGGTGGTGTAATCGCATACGTGTTGGTTGTTGCCGTTGCGGTGGTGGTGGTGGTGGTGGTCAAAGGAGAGTCTTCCTTCTCCTCCACTGGCCCCTGCACGGTGGTCGAAGTGACCAACTCACAATTCAGCCGCTGATAGTCCACCTCATCAATGGACACTCCATACAAATTGTGGGGAGCAGTACAGTAAGCGTCATCTATGAACTGATTGCGATAGGTCTTATACAAAGCCGACAACTTCTGCAGTTGGCAATCACACAACCACTTGTTGCGACTCAGACTAACCATTGCACCCACATGATTCTGCAGAATAGGCTCAATTGTCCCTGCGGCCATGGTGATCAGTTGATTTTTCGATAAATTCACAAATATCAATTTATCCGACAGCTGGGCAAAGGCATCCTCCTCTATGTGCTGCACCTGGGCCTCCACAATAATCAAGTACTTCAGATTCGGCGTCGAACTGAACATACGCTTGCCCAAAGAGCCGGTGATTTGATTGAAACTCAAATCCAAATACTCCAATTTGTTCATGTAGCTGACGCCGAAGACATTCCTGTTGCCCGACAGCAGGAGATTGGCATTCAGTTTCAAGTGGGTCAGGGTTGTTTGGACGGGCTGAAAGAAGGCCGACTCCAATTTTTGTATATTGCTATCGATTGTTAGATATTTCAATTTGTAGAGACCCAAGAGGGCTCCACTCTCCACACGCTCAATGTCCAGGTTGGACCATGACATCAGAAAAGTATTCATGAATATGGGTGTATTGAAGGCATTACTGGAGATTTTGGTCAAATTGCTGGCACGAATGACGACCTCGTACACGGAAAGATTCAAGGGCATCCAGGAGTTGTTGATCATATTTCCGGGGAAATCCTGAGCCTCCATCAGCAAAATATCAATGGAGGGGCAGGAACTGGTCTGAAAGGAAAAACAAGTAGTGGATTTAAAGTATAAAAAAATGTACACACTGGACCGTTAAAGAGATTCAAAACATTAAAATATCTGAGGTGAGTTGTCTAATCCAATTGTACGTAATAAAGATACTAAACCTTCAATCTATATATAAAGGGTGATTTTATAGCTATTATCTTTTTGGCAACACTGGTTTAAACAGCTGACGCACGTTTCGTGTTTTGTTTCACTGTCAAACATCTTCAGTTTGGTCTATAATTTAACCATGAATAATTTAACCATGAATTTTCAAACCCCCCCAGAGAGAACTTTCTGAAGCAATAAAATATAGAATTTTTAAGGTCTTTTTTTTGAAAATAACTCGTCTGAAATGGTAATTTTGCAGTAAAATCATGGAAACACGAAAATTACATAAAAAATCGTGGATACTTTCTTGAATTTCGGACAAAGGTTATGAAAAATACAAAGTAACTAAATGAATTGTGCCAATTTCATGATTGTGTAGTGCTAATTTCGCTAATGGACACCAAATTGTTCGGAAATTTTCATTTTTATTAACCGATACCACTTATTGACATTCGAATATAGCTATATCTTATGAAATTTTAATTGTGTACTGCAATAAATGTTTGGAAATTTAATAACAAAATCATTTAGTAATTTAAAAAATTGTAGATAAGAATCACTATGATATCATAATGAAATCTAAATCTAACAACGGTTTCTGTTACTTCCAATGTATTGGGAGTTTGTAATTATAATACAAATCCATTTCGACAAACGAAGAAAACTGTTTGATATACATACATAAACTTATTTCTCTTTGTTCATTTACAACAACTGACATGTTTACCGCAAACAAACTAATTTTTCCCTCAAAAGAAACTAAAATTTCGTTTCTATGAAATGCATTTTTTCCTGCGTGTAGGTCTCTATTTTAAAATTTACTTTAAAGTTGCGAAACAATAAGAAATGAGTTTTAACTTACTAAAATTTTTATATTTATCACTTATGTCAAATATTTTTCAGAGTTAGTATTTTTTTGTACATATGTAACAAGTGTTATTCAAAAGAGAAACAAATTCAGTAACTTGGATCTACGTAGGAAAACGTAGGAAAAAAAATATATATATATATATAAGATTATAGAATTGAAGAAACATTTCCAAATATTTTTTATTTAATCGGAATAATTGTATAAAGATTTTGAGTAAACATCCTGTTACTCATGGCCTATATAAATTAAAACCCCCAAAACGCTTTAGACATCCTATTTAGACCCATACTTTGTCAAAAAGCATATCCAATTTTCTGCATTTATCATAGAAAAAATGCGAGACTGAAGGGTTTATCGCCGAGGAATTTGATCGTTTTTTGTGTAATATTTCTTCAAAATATATATCGAGGGCTTATGTTCAAAAGTGGCTATGAACCATTTTCTCGAAAATGAGTTTTTGATGCCAAACTATTCTCAGATTTGGATGTCATCTGTCATATAAATGTGGAAAAGATATTTTCTAAAGCCATTATTTTAATTTTCTGATTTGGCTATCCCCTCGCACATTAGTTTGTGACTGCATAAGTGGCTATAAACATAAAAATAATATAAATAAAATAGTTCAACAATGGATCAGCATAAAACCGAAGGTTATAATTCGCTACAAAGATTTTGTTTAAAACATTTTTCTGGTTTAGGGCATATCAAATTCCATCATTTCGCGTTAATAGCATTTTGATTCCCAACTTACCAGGCTAAAATAGGATAAATAGTGGCTGTAAAGTCAAAAATTGTGAAAAGTATCTTTAGAAAAACCGGCGTAACTTTTTATTATATTGAGAATACAAAAATATTTTGGCGTGTGATTGCTGACTACATGAGAAATATTTGTGTATGAAAAGTTTCAGACTTATGAATGAAGAAGGTTAAAATATAAGGAATTGCAATCGCGAATTTTGGATTTATCATCAATTGCAGCGATTTTCGCGACTGCCTACTTATATGTTACAAGCGACCAATCTGACGGATTGCCAAGATTTCATGAAAAATGTTATGGAGTTTACAATTAATCGTATTCTTATTTCAACATTCGTAGTGCTCAATTTTAAACTTTTTAATCGTAGCAATTAGTAATCCTTTTTAGATTAAACTGTAGAAGAATGATTAATAATTTCTCTTCAAATTAAGGGGAAAATCAGTTTTTTCGCTCTCATGAAAAGTTATGTTTTTGTTCATAGCCACTTATGAATATAAGCTCTCGATATGTATGTATGTAATTTCAAGCAACTACTTAAAAAAAGTTCTACACTTAGAGAACAAGTCTGTTAATAAAAGCAGCGATTGTCTGCCTATCAGCAGACACTTTTCTGCTATTACAGCTGTTTTTTGGCATAACAGCAGTTTTCTGCAATCTTACATCACCATTCACACTGATAAAGAGTTTGCAGTCTGCTAAAATTGGCTGTTGTTAATTAAAATATAAAAATAGATAAGCGTTCATAAGCGAGTTTAGCTCGAATTTTCTTTTATATTAGCTTGGGACAATATGCGTATCATATATATTGCTAAAAACAGCAAACAGCTGTTTACCATCTCAGCAGATACAAATCTGCTATCTCTTTTTTAACAGCAGAAAGTCTGCTCTTTCAGTAGACTTTCTGCTTTCTTTTACTGACATATTCCTTTGAGTGTACTGATAGATGGATTACTGAAATGCAATTTTGCCGACAATGTCGAACGAATGTATCAAAATATTTCCTGGCAATAAAATATGTGCGGTTTCCAAACGCTCCAGTAAAAATTTCATAAAAAGTTGGAAAATTAACTAAGTGTTTCCTTCATTCAAAGCCATAGTAAATAGTTCATTTACTAGAAAAAGGCGAGTAGATTTACTAAAAAACATTTCTTTGGATCTAATAAAAAAATTCTTACAATTGAGTAAATTCAAATTTATGTGGAAGAATATTTTCAAGGTTTTAAGTGAGAAAAAATCTGAATTTTTTGTATGGAAAAAATTCCATTTAGGGAATTTTAGCTTAAAAATGTGTTTTTTCCTAAAATGAAGTTAAAATGTTTACTGAAATTTATGCCGAGTTCTGCATACATTTAAGTATTAATGAACTTATAAAAACATTTGAAATTGTTTAAAAAATTCTTGAAGATTAATCTAAGAAGTAATTCTCGTTCGTTTGCAGAGACTTATTTCTTAAATACTTTATGAATTATTCTAAACAACCACTACGAATTTTCACCAAAATTTTACAAGATTTAGTAAAAATTTACTTAGTTTTAGGAAAAATTTGCTTAAATTTAGTAAAAAATTACTTGGTTTTAGGAAAAATTTACTTAGATTTAGGACAATTTTAGCAAAATTCTACTTATATTTACTAAAAATGTACTTGGTTTCCCAAATTTTAGTTAATTTTAACTCATTATAGGGTTAACTTTTCTATGAGTGTAGATGAAACGCCCGCCAGGGGAAAATCCTGCGCACGGGCCTGCTTTTAGGGGGTAAAATGGGACAAAAAGGGATAAACTTCGAATCTTCGTCCTGACTAAACGGCAGTAGCTAGAAACATGAAATTCGATGTGTTCCTTGCTATAACCATGCAGACGAGCTACAAATTGAGATTTTTCGAAAATTGTACTTTCAAGGGAGGAAAGAGACAAAAAAGGATAAAAATAGTACCAATTTAAGTACTGCAGCTATATTCGTGAAAATCGGTATCTACATTTCTCTGACAACGTAGACTTGCAACATAAATGGTTTTTTCGAAATTTGTACTGAAAAGGGGTGAGAGGAACAAAAAGGGATAAAAATGGTACCAACTAAAGTACTACAGCTAGAAGCGTGCAATTTGGTATGTCAATTCCTCTGACCATGTATAAGCTTCAATGCGCTTGGATTTTTCAAAATTTGTACTTTTAAGGGTTACGAGGGACTTGTCCCGCGACAGTTCATTTTCCCGTAGGGTATATAGAGGAGATAAGGTGGAGTGTTGAGTGTGGCTATTCCATATCAAAATTAGTCGTTTTCAATGACTCTCTTGAACTAGGAGGATTTCTCAATAAATCAGGAGCAGAAAGATCACGAAGAGTCTACACCGTAAGCAAGCGAGACAATACTCCTGCAATCATTTACAAGAACCTAGCAGCTGTTACATTGATTCCTCCTCTTCTTCATCTAAGCAGCTTCTACAGAAGTCTTCGAATTGGAGTTTTATGCGTTCGGTCTGTCACACAGTGTCCAGTGATAACCGCTGTTAGAACACTGAGCATACTTTTATCGAGGGAGAGCAACTTTTTGGTGCTTGCCACAGCAATGAGATCGGACAAAGAGATCGAACTAATTTGTAATTCCCTACTGATTCACAACTCGACCTGGTTTCTGTTGCTTCCAGTTCACCAACGTAATTTGTAATTTCTTCGAACGGAATGCACATGTCGAATATCACCGTCTCTAATAGTCCACTGACCTGGCACACTCGTTTGCAAATTCATTGCATTGTATTTTTTTTGTCTTGGTACCCAGCAGAGCGTGATGTCATGCTCCTGAATTTGTGTTAAAGAAATAAAACAGTCCATTATGTAACGTGATTTCATGGATCTCGAGTCAATGGCCTGGAGAGCTATCCCACTGTCTACATAGATTTTGAATTTAGGGCCAGTTTCTATTCGTCTGAGCCGAACGATCAAAATATCACTCAATTATTACAAGAATTCTATAAAACATAGATAAGAAATATTTTAGCTACGCGCTCTTTGTTTACTTTGCTATAGACACAACGAATTATAGAATTATATAGTGATTTTGGATCGTTCGCCGCAGACGAACGAAAATAAGTTACACAAACTGGCTTCTTCCAAAATCTCTTTTGCGGCAAAGTAAATGAGACTAATGGTACCACCCATTCGTGCACTTTCCATTAATACATTTCGCCTAGAAGTATGCTCCATTGCATAACGGATCATATGAAAGATCACTGAAAACCAAGTTACAGATTCTATGATTGTTGTCTACGATATTTGTGTTGTGATGTACGTAAATGTTGGCAACGCTATAGCATCCGTTATTTTTTTTGTCTCAATAGGATGGCATGAATCTGGATGACAATATTGCACAATATTCACTACGTCGAACGTTAGTTTGGAGTTGTTGCAAGGAGAGTTCCCAGGAGGAACTTGAAAACAATTTTTGAAATTATTTAAGAGATACTCTTTAATTTATGGACCTCAGGCCAAGTGGGTCAGATCAGTTCAAATTCAGATATTAGTCACATACAAATGTCGCTCCCGATTTGACTTAATCCAAAAAAAAAATAAAGTGGACCAATAAAAGTGAAAATTGCCCAAAATGATAAATTAAAGTAATTCCAAAAATAAATACAAAATCTCCTAAATTCTTGTCCAAAAAGAGGAAAATGTAAATGTATTTATATCATATTCAAAAATGCGAATATGAGTCGACAGATCGATTGTTGTCCTGCATGCTCTTTATAAGTACAAAATTTGAAATATCCACTTATGTTCCGCGATTATATAATTAAATGGCTGTACACCATTTGTATCCCATTTTATCCCGCGCACCTCTTAGAAGAACAAATTTCGGAAAATACAATTTTTCTGCGCTTTTACATGGTCAGAAGAATTTAAATATCAAATTTCACGCTTCTAGCTGCAATACTTTAGTTGGTACCATTTTTATCCCTTTTGGTCCCGCTCACCCCTTATAAGTAAAAATTTCGAAAAAATCCATTTAGATTGCGCTTCTACGTTGTCAAAGGAATTTACACACCAAATTTCGCGACTATAGCTGCAATACTTAAATTAGTACCATATGTATCCCTTTTTGTCCCTCGCAACCCTTTCGAAAAATCTAATTTTAATGCACTTATACATGGTCAGAGAAATTTGCATGTCAAATTATTACATGCTGCCTTTTTGTCCCGCTCACCGCTTATAAGTACATATAAACCTTTTCTTAGTAGGGATGTATAGTTGGAGCAAAAAGTCGATTTTCGACTTTTGTTAATATATGAAAAGTCGACTTTTCGACTTTTGAAAAATCGATTTTTCGACTTTTGAAAATTAGACATTTCGACTGTTGCAAATAAGTAAAAGGATTTTTTCGGGTTTTCTTGAAACATGGAAATTATTTATTCATTACAGGGTAATTCAACAAAATGTTGGCCCATTGTACATACTCGTTCTTAGGGATAGGACAATTCAGATATCGTAATCAGATTCATTGAAATATTTCGAAACATTCCTCTTTGAATTAGGATCGTTTTGGTCCATTCCCAAAAAACCATTTGGCGATTTTTTAATAATATATCAACCCATCATTATTTTTCGTCCAGCATCTATTATTCCCAAAATATCAGTTTAGAACAGATGTGAACACAAATTATGTTTTGCTGAAATAATAAATAATTTTGAAGCTACAATTTTTGGACCAATTACCCCGTTCTGCTATTCTGATCTCTTGTACAGAAAAAAAAATAATCTAAAAGATATAAAAAACAAGAAAATAAATCATATGTTTGACATGCAATTCAAAGATTATGCGTATTTTTTGACTCTTTGAAATACAAGGTCCTTTACTTTTCTCTTATATTCGCAAAATTCATCAACCTCATATTACAAGGGCGAGTATAAGACTGGATTGCGAAAAAATTGCTGCGGCCACCCCCAGAAATGAATACTGGATTATTTAATTGTAATCTTCAAAGTATTTCGTCCTTGTGTCAAACGCTCCTTCTTCTTATGTGTATGGCTGGTCGATATCCGCAACGGCAAATGGCCAACGGCGTCGATTTTTCCTCTGTCCATAAGAAATGCGTGTGAAATCTAGGACGAACTTCGCCATTTTAGACTCACAGTTTTGCTGCGTTCGTAAAGTTTTTTAGGTTAATTTGCGGTCTCCAATAAAAAACGTTATATGAAGCTTGTGATAATATAAAAAGGTGGCATATTATAAACAAATTAGCACCGAAAAAATGGCTTTTTTCCACTATGAAAAACCGGTTGAGACTGACATAAAAAACCGGGTTTCCCGGTTTTCCACAAACCACTATTCTAAAAAACCCGACGGTCGGTCTCAGATTAAAAACTCGGTTGATCCGGTTTTCGGTCTCGGGTTTGATCACTCTATCCCTATTTCTTAGTCGACGTCTACGTCATGTTTGCGAACAACCCGGAAAATTTCATGACCCTGGCTTTACTCGTTTGGTCTGGGGGCTGGTCAATGATAAGTCAGTCAGTAACGCAAGTTTTTTAGAACTTAGAATCCATCCATGTTAGATGTTAGATAATTCCTCCTCCTCAACATTTTTCCCGAACACACCTACCCACAAATTTTTTTTTTCAAATTTCGCAGATTAAATTATTCCTTTACTTTACATTCTACTCTATTACAGCTCAAAAACCTACATCTTACATCGGATCTTGATCAAATTTTGCAGATCATCATATATTTCAACTAGGAATACCTACCGTGAATGAGAACTATATAGGCCCATGTTTTGGCAAAGCCCCTAAGTGTTGTTATATACCCCCTTCAAATGTCCGTCCGATTCATCCTATTACCGTTCTATAATCTTTATTTGTCATTGGATCTTGATCAATTTTTCCAGATCGTGTTATATTTACTGTACTCAGAATATCTGCCGGAAAATTTGATCAAATACTATTATCTTTTTGCCAACACTGGTTTAAACAGCTGACGCACGTTTCGTGTTTTGTTTCACTGTCAAACATCTTCAGTTTGGTTTGTAATTTAACCATGAATCGTCTTACAAACGAACAACGCTTGCAAATTATTGAATTTTATTATCAAAATGCGTGCTCTGTTAAGAAAGTTCATCGCGCGCTTCCATTTTATGGTCAGTTTAATCGACCCACAGAAGCGGCTATTCGGGCTATTGTGACTAAATTTCGCACCAAATTTACATTGTTGGACATTAAACCACCAACACGCTTACGTAGAGTGCGAACTGAAGAAAATATCGCAGCTGTATCGGCCAGTGTTAATGGTGACCATCAATTATCGATTCGTCGCCGTTCGCAGCAATTGGGCCTCGGGATGGACCATTTGATGGCGGATGGACCATTTGAGGCGCAGTCAAGGTCAACATTTGCATGAAATAATCTTCAAACATTAAATTATATGGACCGTACTATCGATTCAAATAAAGATTTCATGTATTTTTCTGAATTTTATGTGTTTTTTATACCCTACACCACTTCGTGGTCTAGGGTATTATAAGTTAGTTTCGCGCCAAATGTTTGTAACACCAAGAAATAATCGAGCTACACCCACCTTTAAGTATACGGATCGGCTTAGAATCACCAGCTGAATCGATTTACCGATGTCTGTCCGTCCGTCCGTCCGTCCGTCCGTCCGTCTGTACGTCTGCTGTCCATCTAAGCTTGTTCGCACTCTACAGGTCGCAATTGTTGCCCGATTGTCATGAAACTTGGCAGAAGTTATTTTTTCTGGCAAAGGACCATCGGTATTGGAAATATTTTGGAGGAATTCGGTTCAGAATTAGATATAGCCCCCATACAAATGTCGCTCCCGATTTGACATTTACCGCTCTAGAAACCACATCTTGTACCCGATTTTCTTTAAATTTGGCACAACATCTTATAATCCAAGTAGAAACACCTATGCCGAAATTGGGTAAGATCGGTTCAGATTTAGATATAGTCCCCATACAAATGTCGTTCCCGATATGACATTTTCCGCTCTAGAAACCACATCTTGTACCCGATTTTCTTTAAATTTGGAACAACATCTTATAATCCAACTATAAACACCTATGCAGAAATTGGGTAAGATCGGTTCAGATTTAGATGTAGCCCCATACAAATGTCGCTCCCGATTTGACATTTTCCGCTCTAGAAACCACATCTTGTAATCGATTTTCTTTAAATTTGACACAACATCTTATAATCCAACTATAAACACCTGTGCAGAAATTGGGTAAGATCGGTTCAGATTTAGATATTGCCCCCATACAAATGTCGCTCCCGATTTGACTTATTCCGCTCTAGAAACCACATCTTGTACCCGATTTTCTTTTAATTTTCCGCTCTAGAATCCACATATTGTACCCGATTTTCTTTAAAATTGGTACAACATTTTATAATCGAACTAGAAACACCTATGGTGAAAGTGGGTAAGATCGGTTCAGATTTAGATATTGCCTCAATACAAATGTTGCTCCCGAATGTTTAACCGATTTTGGCCAAACTTTACATATTACATTTCAATATACACCCATACAAATGTCCTTTCCGATTTAAAATTTTTTGTCAAACACATACATTTACATAATTCAAAAATCCTTCCCGATTTCACTTTTTTGCCGAATTGAATTGTAATGAGATAGAAAGTGGGGTGTATCATATAATCGGCTCCGTCCGTATGTCCATACTTTGGTATAAGCCAAATGTGGAACCATTCTGCTCTATTACAGCTCTAGAAACTACATCTTACATGGGATCTTCATCAAATTTTGCAGATCATTCTATGTTTCAACTAGGAATACCTACAGTGAATTAGAAATATATATTCGCATGTTTTGGCACAGGCCTCAAGTGTTCTTATAGGCCACCTTCAAATGTCCGTCCGATTCATCCTATTACCGCTGTTTAATTTGTATTTGTCCTTGGATCTTGATCAATTTTTCCACGTTATATTTACTTTACTCGGAATATCTGCTGGAAAATTGGATCAATTACTTTATTATTTACCATATTCATTAAATTTAACTAAAGAATAATTTATAGTATAATTTGTATGAACTACATAAAATTGCTCCCATGAAATACCTGGGTTTTGTAATCAAAGCGAGGTATACACGCAGTGAGTGGTGTAGGGTATTATATAGTCGGCCCCGCCCGACTTTAGCCTTTCCTTACTTGTTTTTTTTTTTGAAAAACTTTCCTATAGCTTTTAAAAAATCACCCTTTATATAAAATTGTTCCCATGAAACACCTAGGTTTAGTAATCAAAGAGAGATATGTTCGCAGGGAGTGGTGTAGGGTATTATATAGTCGGCCCAGCCCGAATTTAGCCTTTCCTTACTTGTTTCCTCTTCAACAATTTTCCCGAACACACTATCACCAATACTTAAGGGGGCCCCCATACAAAAACTATTTTTTTATAAAATTTTCTCCCATCGCTCTAACTGCCCCACAGAGCAAATATATGACTGACCCCCAATATTTTTTCAGCTCCAACATTTTCTCAGAACACACCTACCCACTATCTTCCATCATTAAGGTGACCCACATACATTTTTTTCTTTTATATTTAATTTTTATATATTAATTTTGCCCTCCATTTTTCCCCTCCCTAACATTTTTCCCGAACACCCCCAAAGGGAGATCCCATACAAAAACTAAATTTTTATAAAATTCGCTCCCACTGTCTAACTGATGCTTTACACCCATATGGTCGAAATTTTATCCAAGAAACGTTTATCTTTCTTTAATTTATTTCCCTTCCACTTACTTACCTTCATGGTTTTAAATAGTGATATGAATATGTTGCCATCATGCGAACAGACGATTTTGCAAAGTTTTTCCTGGCAACCAATCACTTTGGAAGTTATGGCTCCCAGAAAATGTGTCATGAAGAAGCTAAAAAGGAAATGACATAAAGAATATCGTCGTATTAACTATTACTCTGCCCTCTTACCGGCTATCCTGATTTGAGTCCAGCCAATTGCCCAAATTACCGTCCATAATGGTACTCATGTCATTATCATTGACATTGGCATTGGCATTGCTGGGGAAATGACCAACAACGTTATCCAAATCATGATCACTGCCAAACCCATTAATGCCGCTATCAAAGCCAGCAGCAACCACATCGAAATTCCTCGCACCGTCATTGTGTTTTTGCTGTATGGCCAAATAGAAGGTGATAACGATGATACAAAGTCCAATTGTCAAGAGAATCCAGGCACATGCCTGAATGCAACGCTCATTAAGCCAAAGGGGAGTTTTTCTGCAAAAGAGTTTAGATAAGACACACCGAGCAGATAGTAGTTTGACTACTCACTTTTTATTATATTTCAACTCATTTGCTTTACTATCCACTTCCGCCTCCGGTTTGGCTTTAAGGTATGTCATGCCTCGGCGACTTATTTCCCACAACTGACTGAATGCCAGCAAATTTCGTATATTTTTGTATGGCGAGGATATGGATATGGCGGCATTGGATTCGTGTGATTCTTATCAGCTCCAGTGTTATCTATCTGTTGTAACTGGTGTGTATTCCTAACGATACCATATTATCGCTGTCAATCTAATCATTTAAGTTAAATTTGCTGTTCCTGTGGGTTTTGCCTTTCGTACATTGATTAACTTTTAATGAATTTGCTGGTGAAACACTCCAGCAGGGCATTTGTTATTGAATTATTGTTATTTGTTATTAAGAGCAAAGTGGAAAGAAAAATATTAGGAGAATGGGGGTGGGTTTAGTTCTTATATTTTATAAGATATAAACATAAGATGATTTTTGCACCCTCTCAGTAGTAACCATATATATTTTATATGAAATATGACAAATGCCCGCCGCGGCTTCGCTCGATGGCATGGTTCCGAGAGATCAATTTCCAATAACTCTGTCATATAGAACAGCTAAATTTAAGACAAGATAAGACAATTTTGAGATATTGATATTTAAAATCGGCTAATCCGATATATATTTGAAATCAGAGCAAACTACTTTTCATATTTATCGAATTTAAAGAAAAGCATTTTTTTATTTTTTGCTTTTATGTTTTTTAACATTATTTTACTTGCTTTTCACAAAAAGATTGAGTAATTTGCTTTTTGGAACTTAAAATGGTGCAATTTCGTGCAGGCAAAAGATACCCTGTCAAAACGGTTAACCCTTTCTAAATATGTATTTTATCCTAAAAAGGCTTTCAAAGGAAAAAAATATGTTGGTCCTAATTCATATTTTTGTTTTCAAAAAGTGCATTTTTTATTACTTATTACAAACAAACTTTATTTGGCATAAACACAATCTTAGTTGCAAAAGGTTTTGGATCATTATTTTATGCCCATTGCTTGCGTCTTCTTTATATTTATATCCATGCCCACTAGGCTTGCAAATACAACCAAGTTAATTCATTTTGTTCTTCACATCAGTGAACTTGAACTCCATAAAACAGAGATCAAATATAAAGTCGTGCTCTTCAAGGTGCCGAGGTAGGTGTCCATGGTTGGATCTACAAGTAGTTCCTTAAGGCACCATTTTCAATGAAACATTAAATTACATATCTAATATCAATTCCCGGTATCTCGTTTATTCCGCGAAGTAATTGATCCCGGAATGCCCTATGCCGTGGGTTTATTAGAGCTGGGCAGTGGTAAAAAGTGATCGACTATCTCTTCTGTCTCCAGAGTTGGCAGTTTAGAGATTTGTCCCCAAATTGGGAATTTTTGTTCTTAAACGGGGATATGTTTTTATACACTCCACGAGAGCACAAAAGGAAGCGAGATAGACATAGTGTTAACTATACCGATCGACTTAGAATCACTTTCTGAGTCGATCTAGCAATGCCCGTCTGTCCATCTATTGTTCTAATCAAATTACAGATCGCAATTATAATTCGATCTTAAAAAAAGTAAGTTTTATGGATCAAGGACAAACGTTATTTAATTTGAGACAAATCGGTTCAGATTTAGATATAGCCCCCATTCAAATATCGCTCCCGATTTGACATTTCCCGCTCTAGAAATCACACATTGTACCCGATTTTCTTTAAACTTGGCAAAGAGAAACACCTATGCAGAAAGTGGGTAAGATCGGTTCAGATTTAGATATAGCCTCCATACAAATATCGCTCCCGATTTGACATTTTCCGCTCCAGAAACCACATATCGTACCCGATTTTTTTAAATTTGACACAACATCTTATAATTGAACAAAAACACCTATGGTGAAAGTGGGTAAGATTGGTTCAGATTTAGATATAGTTCCAATACAAATGTTGTTCCCAAATGTTTAACCGATTTTGGCCAAATTATATATATATATATTATATTTCATATTTTTCGTTCCGGTTTAACATTTTTTGTCAAAGTCCTTCCCGTTTTCTCTTTTTTACCGAATTGAATTGTATTCGGATAGAAAGTGGTGTGTATCATGTAGTCGGCCCCGCCCGACTTTAGCCTTTCCTTACATGTTTGGTTTGGGAATTCGGGATTTGTTGGGGACTGTTTACACTGTGCTACAAAAAACGATGAAGTAGAAAACTCTGCGAAATTTATTTTACTGGTATGTATTGTCGACTAGAAAAATAATCTGTATTTGAAATTTTCTAGACACCCCCAAAATCTTGAGTTACAAGTAAGGAAAGGGTAAAGTCGGGCGGGGTAGACTGTATGATACACTCCACTTTCTATCGGAATCCAATTCAATTCAGTAAAAAAGTGAAAAGGGGAAAAATTTGTTTATGTTTCCTAATCACAGGCTAATATGACCTGGCCCAACTTGTCAAATCGAGAATAATATTTGTATCGGGGCTATATCCAAACATGGAATGAAGTGACTAACTTTCACAATAAGTTCTTCCAGTTGAATTATAACGTATTGTGCTCAATTTAAAGAAATTCTCTGAAAATACGCGGTTTCTGGGGGAACGAAATTTGTATGAGAGCTATATTTTAAATCTGAATCGATGTGACCCATTTTAACCATAGGTGTTCCTAGTTTAAATATAAGATGTTTTGTCAATTTTGAAGATAATCAGTTGAAATATAAGGTGTTTTGCGAATTTTGAAGAAAATCTGTTAAAAGATGTGGATTCTAGAGCGGAAAAATTCAAATTGGGAACAGAATTTGTATGGGAGCTATATATAAATCTGAACCGATCCAACACATTTTTACCACAGGTGTTTCCAGTTGAAATATAAGGTGTTTTGGCAATTTTGAAGAAAATCTGTTGAAATATGTGGATTCTAGAGCGGAAAAATTCAAATTTGGAGCGAAATTTGTATGGGAGCTATATATAAATCTGAACCGATCTAACACATTTTTACCACAGGTGTTTCCAGTTGAAATATAAGGTGTTTTGGCAATTTTGAAGAAAATCTGTTGAAATATGTGGATTCTAGAGCGGAAAAATTCAAATTGGGAGCGAAATTTGTAAGGGAGCTATATATAAATCTGAACCGATCTAACACATTTTTACCACAGGTGTTTCCAGTTGAAATATAAGGTGTTTTGTAAATTTTGAAGAAAATCTGTTGAAATATGTGGTATATAGAGTGAAAAGGGTCAAATAGGGAGTGAAATTCGTATGAGGGCTATATCTAAATCTGCACCGATTTTCTTCAAATTAAATAGCGTTCGTCCTTGTCCCGAAAAACTTCGTTGTGCAAAGTTTCGTTTGGTTCTGGCTACAATTGCGACCTGTATCGTGATTACAACAATAGATGGACAGACAGACGGGCAGACAGACGGACATTGCTAAATCGACTCAGAAAGTGATTCTAAGCCGATCGGTATAATTAACAATGGGTCTATCTCCCTTCCTTTTGGGTGTTACAAACAAATGCACAAAGAAATAATACTCTCGTGGAGTGTATAAAAAGCCGAACACTTGCATAGCCATTTAATCTATCTTCTGGAATGATAAAACTTTTTCGTTTCAAATATGAGTTAAATATAATATGAGTTGAAATATTTTCGGAAATTTGTTGGTGATAATAATTCACAATTTCAGGATTTTGAGGAATTCCAAAACTTGATTTGGGGATTCCACCGAAAAAAAGTGTCAACGCTGTGTGCCTCTTCATTGCCGCAGTTAGGACAGAGGTCGTCTGGGCGTTGCTTCCTTCGTCGCGCTTGAGCCGTTAGTACAGACATCAACTATGACACATCCCTTCTATATATCTACTATCTACCAGAGTATTATGACTTTCACAACATGTATTCACAAATTATCACCGGATCCCCTGAATAGTTCGCGAGAAAATCACAAACCAAAAAAAATGTAATTTTTTGTCGAACCTCAAAATCATTTTGGCCATATCTCCGGCGAAAATGAAAATTTTGCAAAAATATCCACTTTGTCTTTTTTATTTACCGTGCTCTACCGGAATATCCACTTTTGTTGAAAATGCTCGACCTTCCAAAAAACATGGTTTGCTATTTTGCTTAATGTGATTTGCTCCCAAATGCATTTCCCTACTGTCATCGCCTGTAACAGGAGATAAATTCTTCCTATCAACCGATTATTTTTGACGAAGCCAAACTCGACGAAGTCCACCATAGTTTGAACTCAAATATAGCACCTTCAATTCCTGTTTAATTACAAATGTTCTCCTTCTCAGTTTCCACCTTTTCTTGGTGTGCGGCCTACTGTCAAATGACATTCCTTTATTTATTCCCCTACGTTAGATTTTGTCTACTACTTTCATCATACGACTTTGTGATATTACGCACAAAAAGAGTAGTAACACCTTCTAACGAGTAGCGAATGCACTGAGAGCCGCCTTTCTCCATTTAAGCTTTGCTCTAGTTTTACTCGTTATTGTAAATCTCTTGTTCTTTGGATTTCGTCCATACAACACCCTCACAAACTTTTGTACAAAAGGTAATATTGTTTACGACAATAAATTGAATTGAGTTTTATTTGAAAATATTAAATTTTCGTATTTTTATTTATTTTCATCCTTGCTACGCAAACAATTCCTTTGGGTTAAATTCGGTACGAAGGCCCTAGGATCCATTCCCTTCGGGTTGACCATTATCTGTAATAAAAAGGTAACAAATAGGAGAGAGACGAGATAGATTGGTTAATATAAGTTTAACAGAAAAGACACAGACATTGTGAACGTATTTTCAGTGTAGTTCCTACAGCATTTATCTTGCAGCCACCTAATTCTGTGGTGTGGAAGACACGAACAATGACATAATTACCTCATCTCCGCACTTTCTACAATTCCAGAGTGTTGTTATCCGCCTTCTCAATGAACAGTGTCCCGTCATAACTTCTACTATGATTATCAAACATCATCTATCTGGTACATATGTATGTATATGTATTCTTTTTTGCCAACTTACCGGCCGTTGTGAGCTGAATCCAAAAATTACCCGATACATTGTCTTCCGAAATGGCAGCGATGTCATTTCCCTAGCTATCAACAAGACCCAGAATTCTAAATCATGAGCCCAGTCGACCATAATCATGCCACTATTCGATGCGGAGGATCGAAATTCCGCGAACTGTCATTGTGTTTATACCCTACACCACGGGGTATAATGACAATGCACAAAATTTGTTTGTAACACCAAAAAGGAAACGAGATAGACCCATAGTTTAGTATACCGATTGCTTTTGAACTAAATGAAACTTTGCACAACGAAGTTTTATGGAATGAGGACGAACGTTATTTAATTTGAAGAAAATCGGTTCAGATTTAGATATAGCTCACATACAAAATTTGCTCCCGCTTTTACTCTTTCCGCTCTAGAACCACATATTTCAACAGATTTTCTTCCACTTTGGCAAAACGCCATATTTTTAAACTTAAAACAGCTCTGGTAAAAATCAGCCATATCGGTTCAGATTTATATATAGCTCCCATACAAATGTCTCCTCCGATTTGACTCTTTCCGCTCTAGAAACCACATATTTAAAACAGATTTTCTTCCAATTTGGCAAAACGACATATATTTCAACTAGAAACAGCTCTGGTAAAAATATTCCAGATCGGTCCAGATTTATATATAGCTTCCATATAAATGTCTCCCCTGATTTGATTCTTTCCGCTCTATAAATCACATATTTTACAGATTTTCTTCAAATTTAGCAGAACAACTTATATTTCAACTAGAATCAGCTCTGATGAAAATAGGCCAGATCGGTTCAGATTTATATATAGCTTCCATATAAATGTCTCCCCTGATTTGATTCTTCCCGCTCTATAAATCACATATTTTACAGATTTTCTTCAAATTTAGCAAAACAACTTATATTTCAACTAGAAACAGCTCTGGTGAAAATGGGCCAGATCGGTTCAGATATATATAGCTCCAATACAAATTTCGCCACAGAAATTTGTCGGCTCTAGAATCAGAAAATATTTCAAATAGAAACATCTATGGCGAAAGTGAGTCACATCGGTTCATCCCATTAAAATATTCTTACAAATACGGATAGAAATATTAAATTTATAGTATATTCTCTTCTTGTAGCTGTATCGGACATCACCCGCATCAAATGCAACGGCCATTTTATAGCCTACTACACAGGTTGACTAGGTGTAGGGTATCATATAGTCGGCCACGCCCGACTTTAACCTTCAAACAGATAAACGGACGCGGTTAGATTGACCACAAAAAATAACACAAACTATAGTTCTAATAGTACATTTTCTAGTTACTCCATTGTACATTAAACGGGGTCGGTTTGTATGGGTGAAGGAAATTGGAATTTGTATTTACTCTCTGAGGCAAAGTTCCTGCTCTTGTCATAAAGAACAAAAATTGCGAACATATAAAATGAAAAAAAACTTCATCTTCAAGGTCAAAATCGCAAATGTCGTCGAACATATCTTATAGGCTGTAGTGTGTATAGGTAGCGTATACGTGCTGTTGATTAAGGATAATGTCACTCATACGCACTGTAGTCGGACTGACCATTAACAGAAGAGTTCTGCAAGATATATTTTTTCTACCTAAACGGTGTCAAGAATCATTCCTAGGAAGTTCATATGTTCTAGAAAGTTGTTTATTGAGATCTTAGGTACATTTTTGTAGTTGAATGTTTTCTTGAATTTTAAACGGTTTGCTACCTGCAGACTTTAACAAGGGAATAAGGTTAAAAAAATCGATTATTTTAAAGTATTTATACCCTACACCACTTCGTGGGCTAGGGTATTATAAGTTAGTTTCGCGCCAAATGTTTGTAACACCAAGAAATAATTGGACTAGACTCACCTTTAAGTATACGGATCGGCTTAGAATCACCAGCTGAATTGATTTAACGATGTCTGTCTGTCCGTCCGTCCGTCTGCTGTCCATCTAAGCTTGTTCGCATTGTACAGGTCGCAATTGTGGTTCGATTGTCATGAAATTTGTCAGGAGTTACTTTTTTGGCCAAGGACGATTGGTATTGAATTTGGAGAAAATCGGGTCAGATTTAGATATAGCCTCCATACAAATATCCCTATAATTTACACTATTACTGCTCTAGAATACACATTTTACATGGGATCATGACCAAATTATTAGGATCGTATTATATTTGAACTAGAAACAACTCACGGGAAAGTGGGCCACATGGGTCTATGTTTTGATATAGCCCTCATACAAATGTACCTCCGATTTACAATATTACTGCTGTGAAATGCACATTTTACATAGGATCTTAATCAAATTTTCCACACAATGTTACATTTATACTAGAAACACGTATTTTGAAAGCCAACTATTTAGGACAATGTTTTGGTATAGCCCCCATACAAATGGGCCCCCAATTCACACTCTTATCGCTCTAGAGCCCACATCTTACATTGGATCTTGATAAAATTTTGCAAATCATGTTATATTTCCATAAAGAGTACCTACGTTGAAAGTGAAGTGAAAGACCCACTTTTTAATGTAGCGCCCTTAAAAATGGGGCCCCATTTGTATTAATACCCTCTAGGACCCACATTTTACATCGTAAGATTATCAATGTTTGCAGATTATATTATATTTCAACTAAGTATACATACTATGAAATTCAAATATGTGGGTCCATATTTTGGTACCCCATACAAATTGGGCCCTTATTCTACTCAATATATCTAGAACCCACATCGTGCGTTGGATCTCGATACAATTTTGCAGATCATGGTATATTTTAAATAAGAATACCTACTTTGAAAGTTATATTTAATGTAGCGCCCTTACAAAGGCCCCCGATTTTTAGTATTAACCCTCTAGGACCAACATTTTACATCGGATGTTTTTCAAATTTGGCAGATCATATTCTCTTTCAACTAAAAACACGCTATACATCCCAAGAAACAATGAACAAAATTACATCAATATCTAAATCTCTTCTCAAGAAAGTACTACTCTTGTAAGTAAATGTATTCTAAAATCTTAGATAATTTTATTTCTCGCAGGCTTAGTTTGATCGGTTGGATACTTTTAGATGCGAAATCTTTTATAATTTATAACCATACTTTTCATTTGGCGAGAAAGGGAAGCAACCTTAACTTTTTTCGTCCCAATTTAATGTACACGCAATGTTAATAAGGTTGCAAAAAACTAATCATTGAACAGCCAATTGCCAATCTCCTGTTCACAGCAGTTATAATGCCTACCTGTGACAATTGCTATCACTTTGATAAGGTTAATTAATTAAATCAATATTTATCTGCCTCTTTATGGACATATTACACAAATAAATTATTTCCGCAGCGATTTTAATTTTGACGCGCATTGTCAATTCAGTCGTTAAAACCACCTGGAACCAAACGGAAACACCTTACCAAAAATAGCACCAACAGCTATGTTAATAAAACACGAATCCTTTGATGTATCCAAACCGAAAAAATCTCATCCACTTAACGGTAGTGAGAAACTCTACGAACCTAGGCACTGCCCGTGAGTTTTCTTTTCTTTGAAAGTATCTCCATTGAATTAGTATTTTCATCTTTACAGCTATTTGAAATTTATATTAATACCGAGCATAATCGGTTTCATGTTGCTGTGTATACTGATCAATGTTAATTTCGAAAATAATCAAAGGAATGCCAGTATCTTAGAGGCCAATGGAGGAAATGAAGGAATAGCCGAGAAGTCATTAGATTTGAGATGGGGAGGGAGAACATTAACTGACAAGGTTGAGCGAAAAAAGAAATTCGAACAGAAATTTCCAGTTGAATTGAGAAACTTTGAAAAAACTTTGAAACGCCATGAGACAAGTGAAACGAATTCTCAAAATGGTTTACCCGGTTTCGAAGAAAAATCTATTCATATTGATGCTGGAATTGCAAATCACGGCTCAAAATCTAAGAGTGGCGGAGTTAACACAGATTTACAACCACGTAAAGAGTTGCCAATAGGATCACATGAAACTTTGCTTAAAATAAAACATGAATCGACTGAACAAAAGGAAACTCCGGAAAAAGAACTCCCAGCAATAGAACTAATATCTAGGGAAATTCCAAAATTACCAGGCTTGATTAGAACAGACTTGCATTTAGACGAGACGTTGGCAATACCCGAACGTAAACAAAATCAACATGAATCGACTGAACAAAGGGAAACTTCCGATAAAAAATTGCCAGCAATCGAACTAACAGCTAGAGAAAATCCAAAATTCACAGGAATGATTAAAGTACAGTTGCATTTAGGCCAAGCGTTGCCAACTGAATCAAGGAAAACCACTAAATTGAAGGAATTTGATAAAGAATCTCTGACAGCGAAAAAGATAATTCAAATTATTGAGTTTATAAGACACAACGGATTAAATAAAATAGGAATATTAAAAACAGAAAATCAGGCTTTAAATCCCAATGATGCTTCAATGGAATACAATTACCAAATGGGTGGAAACCATGATCTAGTTGGCAATACCAAGAAGTTTAGCACCAACACAAACTCAAGGCTAGGAAATGAAGATCTAAATCCAGACATTATAACCGAAAATCCAACACAAGATGTAGGTCCTCCAAGTAATCAATACACAGATGAAACTCCCAATGAAAACGAACAATCATCCAACCAGTTTCTAGCAAATTACCCTATAGTTGGCAACACCTTGCTATTGCCACCTACCGAACAACATAAAGTAAACACGACGAGATTGAAAGTAGATCTTCCGGCTTTAAATCCCGATGATGACTCAATGGATATCAATCACCAAATGGGCGGCCACAATGTTCTAATTGGCAACACCAAGAAGTTTATCACCAACACGAGAGGCAACACATTCTTACGGCAAGGAAATGTCGATTTAAATGGAGACATTATAACGGAAAAGCCAATACAAGAGGTAGGAACTCATCCACGTATCGCAACTGCCAATGAACCTGAACATATAGCCAACCATTTTCTAACAAATAACCCTATAGTTGGCAACACCTTGCTATTACCAACTACCGAACAATATAAAGTAAATACAAACCAAGCCATTAAAGCAGACATTCTAAGGGAAAGAAACGGGAAAACTGTACGAGATGAAGTTGATGAGGGTTCCCAAACTAATCTAGAAATTGCCTATGCAACAACCGTGGCATTACCAACTAACAACAACATACCAAGCGTTGCCGTGGGTCCAGCTATGCAATCAATCGGAAACCAGTTAATATCAACAAGTCCACAGATTGAAAGCTCACCAACTCCTCAAACCAAAGATGCAATCTTGAACGCAAAACCTCTTCTAGACCATCACTATCTAAGAGACAACAACAAGTTGTTAAAACTTGGCAACACCGTCCACATAACAAACGAAGCAGAACCTAATATAACCTCAATTTCAGCTAAATTCAATCTAAATGCGGACTTTGTAACGCAATTAAACCGAACCGGAACCGAAACCGTAGTAAGACCACCAAATGTCCCAACTGAAGATCATATCCGATCGCAGGTTGCCATCGCTACAAGTCGAAACCTAAACAAACAGCCTTTAGGTGTGGTCTCCACATCCAAGTTGGCATCTCAAGCTACTGTACGCGATAGTCAAGTTCAAACTCTCGGTAAAGGTTCCGAAGTCTTTGAGGAATTCGAATCACAAACAAACCGAGGCGCAATAAAACGAAAAGAGACTAATTCCAATATTTCAACAAATGAGGCAAGAACCTCGGAAGTTGGCAACACCAGACAGTCCGTGGCCAACGCTCAACATCACGGATCCACTGTAAATAATGCAACCTATTTGGTCGACGATAATTTCCAAGAGCAGCTTGCCAACATTACAAGACGAAACCTCAACGAACACACCCCTAATGTGAGTTTCACTGGGGCCTCAACATCCAAGTTGGTAACACACGATATTGTTGGTGAGAGCCAAGTTCAAACTCTCGATATCAGTTCCTATGTCTATGAGGAAATCTCATCACAAGCAAGCCGAAATGGAATTAAACGAGAAAAACTTGATTCTCATATTCAAACAACCAAACCAAGCACCTCGAAAGTTGATAACTCCAGGCAATTCATGGCCAACTCACGACATCACATGACCAAACATCAGGTTAGTAACGGCCCCACTGTAGAAATTGAATCCAATTTGGTCGAAGATAATTTCCAAGAGCAGGTTGCCAACAATACAAGACGAAACCTCAACAAACACCCCTCTATGGTGAGTTTAAATGAGGTCACCTCTTCCAAGTTGCCAACACAACAAACTCTCGTTGATAGTTCCCATGTCTATGAGCAATTCTTATCACAAGCAAGCCGAACTGGTATGAAACGAAAAGGGACTGATTCCAACATTTCAACAAATGATAAGTATGACAAAGCAAGCACCTCGAAAGTTGGCAACGCCAGACAGTTCATTGCCAACTCACAGCATCGCATGGCAAAACTTCAGTTTAGTAACGTCCCAAATGGAGACATCGCAACCAAGTTGGCAGCACAACAAAGTCTAGGTAACAGTTCCGTGGAATTTTCATCACAATCCAGCCGAGCCGGAATGCAACGAAAAGCGACTGACTTCAATATTCCAACAACTGATAAGTACGAAGCAATCACCTCGGAAGTTGGCAAGTCCAATTCACAACATCACATGGTGAAACGCCAGGTTAGCAACGTCCCAACTGTAGATATGGCCTCCAATTTTGCAGGTGCTGCCACCTGTGTCGAAGATCTTCCAAATTGTGCCCTTACTTGCAGTGGAGGCAGCGTCAGTCACGTTGATCAAGATGTGGAATATTTGCAAGAAGGCTGCATCAACAAGGAATTATCGGTGACCCTCAGAAATTGTGAGTTCTTGGGTGGCACTATGAAGACGACATTCTTTGTGGGCTTTTACCGTTTGAAGGAGTTGAATATAATCAACTGCAATTTGGAGACAATACAAGCGGGAGCATTCAATCAAAATACCGTGCAAAAATTACAAATATTGAAGCTAATAAATAATACTATAACCTCACTGACGGCAGAGACATTTACGGGCCTCACAGCGTTGATATATTTTGAATTCTCTCAACAGCTGTTGCCGGGTAAAAACTTTGTGGGCAGCGAGTTTTTGAAACCCATGGCGAAGAGCCTACAAAATGCCACTTTACAGCAATTGACCGAGCCCAATGTGGCGGTGAACCCTAAACAATGGTTGCAGGGTACGGATTTGACCACCTTATATACCCTGAATCTAAACAATAACAATCTACGTGGCATTTTGGATGCAGACACCTTTCGATCCGCCGTGGCTCTCAGAAGATTACACCTAGATCACTGCTCTTTGGAGTACATAGACAATGCACCTTTCTCGGTGATTGCGAATCTATACAAGTTGTATTTGAATAATAATCGTTTGATAACTTTGGACACTATGTTTGTAGATCGTTTACACGACAAGGGTATAATTCTGAGCGCCCGCGATAATCCATGGAACTGTGAGTGTACGAACAAAGACATGGTCGATTATATACAGAGAATTGAGTTCTTCTCAAGTCTCAATCCGGAGGATTATGTTTGTAGTACTCCTGCGGAATGGAACCAAGTCAACATGTTGGATATTGTAATGGATTGTGAAACAACGATGATCACTACACCAACTTCAACAACAACACCCGTTGCCAGTGAGGAAGAGATCAGTACAGATACTACGACAACAGATACCACCACCACGACATCTGTTGCGAGTGAGATCAGTACGAATACTACGACAACAGATCCGACCAACATGACTTCTGGTGGCAGTGAAGAAGAGGCGATCATTACGGATACCTCCACGACATCTGTCGTCCCCAAGGAAGAGGAGACCACAATTTCTCCGTTCGTGGAATATATTCAATGTTCTACATCCTCATACCCTACCCCAACATTTGTCGCCTTTCCCTTGAAGTCTAGACTCGTCAATCTCACCATTACGTCCATGACTACCACCAGCATAATCGTAACATCCACATTCTTCGATGGCAACTTATCGTTGATATATTTTAACAATAATACCCAATATAAAAATGCTTTGCTAATATCCGCATCGACATGGTTAGTTAGCGATTTGAAGCGGGAGGAGACCTATCTCATATGCGTAGTCAATGGTAGCGACACCACCGTATCACCGTTCGATTGTAGGGGGCATTCTATGGTGGCGACAACGGAAAGTTGGCTGACCACAGACGATATGGGATGGTTTTTCACAGTCGCCGCTATAGTCGCCATAAACCTGAACATACTTGGTATGGTTTCTCTATATTTTATACTTCGCAGATCAAGAAAATCCCAGAGTATGGCAGCCAATACATCTCCCGCAATGCCACATTCCTTAGGGTTAGTCTAGCACTCGATTCAAGGTAATTTCATATTTATTCACCCCGTTTTTTCTTCTTTCTCAGAACCAATCGATCAAATGACCGCAGAGAGAACAGAGCCACTTATCTAAGTCCCATGTCACGGGCGAATATTTCCACAAATGCTTTTCCCTCGTTGTATGCTTCGTTGCATGAGCCTCCGCTGGAAATGGCTCCAAATGTGCCCAACTTATACCATGAACTTTCATCCACTTCATCCTCCTCCTATCAATGTTTTTCAAAGGATATCACATCAACTGGATGTCGGCAAAATATTACCTCTTCCCATGTAATCGGTCCTTGTGCCGAAACAGATTACAATCCATCCAATATCTACGCCAGCGTGTGTGGAACACCTTGTGTTCGTAAAGGGGAGCGACGCTTGAATACAATTACCGAGAAGCATGCAAGCGATTGTTATGACGAAGAAGATGGCGGCTATCATGTCATCGATCATTATGAAGAAGTGAATTTTTGAAGGGACTACAAATTTATTAAAAAAATGTATTTAATATGAAACAAGATTTCGAAATTTCGTAACGAAATAAAAGATACAGTGAGTCATTAGTATTCGACATTGGTGAATGATCAACCAATTAATCTATGTACAGTATTTAAACATAAACATTTTTTAAATAAATTAATAAATTAGATAAGCTTCAAACTCCGCGAAAAAATAATAATTAAGTGATTATAAATAATAAAAAACAAGTAAGGAAAGGCGAAAGTCGGGCGGGGCCGACTATATAATACCCTACACCACTCCCTGCGTATGTACCTCGCTTTGATTACTAAAGCCAGGTATTTCATGGGAGCAATTTTATGTAGTTCATACAAATTATATAAA
Source organism: Polietes domitor (assembly GCA_947397865.1). Classification (NCBI taxonomy): domain Eukaryota; kingdom Metazoa; phylum Arthropoda; class Insecta; order Diptera; family Muscidae; genus Polietes; species Polietes domitor. The sequence continues at coordinate 63,408,800 of OX377622.1, forward strand.
TTATATTCATATAATTTATATGCTATAAATTCATCTTTAGTCAAATTTAACGAATATGGTAAATAATATCTTAATTGATCCAATTGTCCGATAGACAAATACAAATTATACAGTAGTATACCAAAGTATGGACATATGGGCATCACTCAAACAATTCTCATTGCAATTCAATTCGGTAAAAAAGAGAAATCGGGAAGGACTTTTGCATCCTGTAAATGTATGTGTTTGACAAAAAATGTTAAATCGGAAAGGACATTTGTATGGGGGTATATTGAAACCTGGAACGATGTGAACCGCTTTCACCATGTCTGTTTATTGGTGAAATATAATATGTAAAGTTTGGCCAAAATCGGTTAAAAAATTCGGGAGTAACATTTGTTTATATACATATATATATATTATATACATATATATATACATATATATATATATATATATAAATAAATTTATATCTAAATCTGAACCGATCATACCCACTTTTACCATAGGTGTTTTCAGTTGGATTATAAGATGTTATGCCAATTTTAAACAATACAATATGTGGTTTCTAGATTGGAAAAAGTCAAATTTGGAGCAACATTTGTATGAGGGCTACATCTAAATCTGAACCGATCTTACCCACTTTCACCATAGGTTTTTTCGTTGGATTATAAGATGTTGTGCCAATTTTAAAGAAAAACGGGTAGAATATGTGGATTTTAGAGCGGAAAAAGTCAAATCGAGAGCGACATTTGTATGGGGGCTATATATACATCTGAACCGATCATACCCACTTTCAGAATATGTGTTTCTAGTTCGATTATAAAATGTTGTGCCAATTTTAAAGAAAATCGGGTACAATATGTGGTTTCTAAAGCGTAAAAAGTGAAATCGGGAGCGACATTTGTATGCGGGCTATATCTAAATCTGAACCGATCTTACCTAATTTCTGCATATGTGTTTCTAGTTTGATTATAAGATGTTCTGCCAAATTTAAAAAAAATCGGGTACAATATGTTGTTTCTAGAGCGGAAAATGTCAAATCGGGAGCTATATTTGTATGGGGGCTATCTCTAAATCTGAACCGATCTTACCCAATTTTTGCATACGTGTTTCTAGTTCGATTATAAGATGATCTGCAAAATTTAAAGAAAATCGGGTAAAATATGTCGTTTCTACAGCGGAAAATGTCAAATCGGGAGCGACATTTGTGTGGGGGCTATATCTAAATCTGAACCGATCTTACCTAATTTCTGCATATGTGTTTCTAGTTGGATTATAAGATGTTCTGCCAAATTTAAAGAAAATCGGGTACAATATGTCGTTTCTAGAGCGGAAAATGTCAAATCGGGAGAGACATTTGTATGGGGGCTATATCTAAATCTGAACCGATCTTACCCAATTTTTGCATACGTGTTTCTAGTTGGATTATCAGATGTTGTGCAAAATTTAAAGAAAATCGGGTACAATATGTCGTTTCTAGAGCGGAAATCTTAATCTGAACCGATCTTACCTAATTTCTGCATATGTGTTTCTAGTTGGATTATAAGATGTTGTGCCAAATTTAAAGAAAATCGAGTATAATATGTTGTTTCTAGAGCGGAAAATGTCAAATCGGGAGCGATATTTGTATGGGGGCTATATCTAAATCTGAACCGATCTTACCCAATTTTTGCATACGTGTTTCTGGTTGGATTATAAGATGTTCTGCAAAATTTAAAGAAAATCGGGTACAATATGTCGTTTCTAGCGCGGAAAATGTCAAATCGGGAGCGACATTTGTATGGAGGCTATATCTAAATCTGAACCGATTTCCTCCAAATTCAATACCGATGGTCCTTGGCCAGAAAAAATAACTTCTGCCGCGTTTCATGACAATCGGACAACAATTGCGACCTGTAGAGTGCGAACAAGCTTAGATGGACAGCAGACGGACAGACGGACGGTATAATTAAAGCGTAATTAATATTTAATTTTCTTAAACATGGATAATTACTAATGCAAAAACATTATTAGTATTTAGTAGGTGTAGGGATAGGCCTATTAAACGTTTTGGCATATTTCCACCAATTATGTGGTACAGGAAATTCGTATTTGATCACATTCTTCATTTAATCATTTTTATGCCTTCCACCTCCAGGATGGAGGTATACTAAGTTTGCTATTCCGTTAGTAATACCCTCATATATCGACCTGAGACCCTATAAAGTATATAATTCGTGATCATCATAAAATTCTAAGACGGTCTAGCCATGTACATCAGTCCGTCTGTTGAAAGCACGCTATCATCTAAACGAAAGGAGTCAGGACGTCCACATTTTCCAAGAATAGTTGCAGATCGCTTGGGATTGAAAGTGGGTAGAGGAAAAAATTGTTTCCCTAATAAGGACAGAAAATACCCCTAATATTTCGAGTATTTTAACACGTTTTTCGAATATGACTGCTTATATTTACACATTCCCCTTATAGCGTAAACGTGCACCATAAACTGATTCTTATGTGTAGGGGGTGAAATGGGACAAGAAGGGTTAACAATTGTACCTATTAAACGACAGCAGCTATAACAAGTAAGAAAAGACTAAAGTAGGGCGGGGCCGACTATATAACACCCTACACCACTCCCTGTGCATATGCCTCGCTCTTATTACTAAACCCAGGTGTTTCATGGGAGCAATTTTATGTAGTTCATAGAAATTATACTATAAATTCATCTTTAGTCATATTTAACGAATATGGTAAACAATTGATCCAAATTTCCAACTCCTAGTTGAAATATATCGGGCCCTTAGCGCGGAATGATCGCAAGCGCCAAAACACACATTTTAAAGGAGAAGGTTTTTATTGATTATATTGAAATATTTGCATAAAATGAAATATGTTTTAATGCAAAGTGTTTTAATTCCGCTGTGTACAACGAATTATTATTAAAAATTTATCATTTGTTTACATCATACGATACTTTTGGCGCTTGCGATACAAATTTTGTACTTGCGGCTACAAATACTGAAAAAAACTATTTTTTTCGATTAATCCTCGAAATTTTAGTAAAAACACACTTTTTATTAAATAATTAAATTTGATATAGAAGCAAAATATCATATTTAAATTGTGAGCAAAATCTCAGTTTTTCAAAATGTGCCGATCTCAAACAATTAAATTTTATTTTAATGTTTGGCGGTAGAAATGCTGTAGAAAATGAATTGCAGTCCTTAAAATCTAAATGATTTAGTAAAATACTTTCATAACACTTCGGTATAGTGCGGGAATTTGTAATTATGGTCGGCCACTCAGAAGGGGCCCAAATTATTCTTCCTTTACAAAATGATTCAATTGTAGAGTGTATATAATGAATAAAAATTTTATGTTAACGTTCTTAACGAAAACTGAAGTTTTTATACCCTCCACCAAGTTTTTATACACCTTGAAATATCGACCTGAGACCCTATAAAATATATATATTCTTGATCGTCATAAAATTCTAAGACGATCTGGCCGTGTCCGTCCATCCGTCTGTGGAAATCACGCTAGCTTCTAAACGAATAAAGCTAGGACGTCCAAAATTTCCTTAAGTACGTCTTATAGTCGTAGATCGGTTGGGATTGAAACTGGGCGAAATCGGCCCAAAGGGAAAATTTTTTCCCTCACAAGGACTAAAAATACCCATAAGAACCCCTAATATTTTAGAGTATTTAAGCACATTTTTTCAATATGTCTGCTTGTACTTACTTGATATTGAGTATGCGCATTCCCCATATAACAAAAACGTGCACCGAAATTCGGTGTGTACATTCCTTTAATTGAGTATAATAATATAAAATTTATTTTTCCAAATTCGTACTTTTAAGGGGTAAAATGGAAATAGAGGGATACAAATGTTACCAACCGCTGCATCTAGAATAATGTAAACATTCCTCTGATTGCGTAAACACGTAAAATAAATGGATTTCTCGGAATTCGTATTTTTTGGGGTTATAATGGGAAAATGTAAACGCTTTTGAAAATATAAATATAAGAATATTTATTTTTTAATTGACTTGAAGTATTATTTCGTTATATATATTCTAAACTTATTGGTAGCCTTTCCTAATAAGCGTGGTTTTTAATAATAAAAATATTATATTTATTTATAAAATTATATTTTTTGGTTTGGTTTGGCTGTAATAAAAAAAATTATATTTTCCTGTAATATTTCTGGACCTCTACGAAAATCGAAAGCCTCTGTGGAATGCAACCCATGGTGGAGGGTATATAAAGTTCGTCCCGGCAGCACTTAACACCGTTTTTACTTGTTTACTCTTTAAGTCTATAGAATTGTGGGCAATGTTCCCATTTTCGTCACTATTTTAAGCTAAATATAATGTTTCTTTGTCAAATTTACCATTACTAGAATTAAATAAATGTTAACGTTTACCCACAATAATAGGGAAATGATACCAAAACCATGTATATAGTATTTGGCTTAATATACGAATATTCCAAGAAGTATATTAAATTATTGTATATAAGGCCCAAATCATACAAAAGGCTTTGTGTTCTCCAAAAAGACAATAATTTAGAGCTACTTTCAGTTCTTGTGGATAAACTTTTTTCTTCTGGATCGATAAAAAAATACATAAAACAACTTCGAACCTCTTAGCTTAGTTCGTTCGTAACCTATCGTACTTTCAACCAAAATACGAACGTTTCATTCTATTGCCGAGGGTATAAAAATACCCTTATTATTGCATCAATATGTTGATAGTCCTATCTAAAACATTTATAAATATATCTTACATTATCTGACAGTTTTTGCCTAAATTCATAAACCGTCGCTTACGATAAAATTGCTTTCATTGAAAATGTGAGCAGCGACTTACGATAAAATCTTAGCCCCATTTTTTATATAAACGTTAACAATTTTGACATTTTGACAATTTTTATTTATGTATCAGCCCATAAAATTTTAAATTCATGAATAAAAAATATTTTCAGAAAATGTCGCTTACGATAATTCCGCGCTAAGGGCTCGATATCATGATCCGATGTAAGCCGTAGTTTCTAGAGCTGTAATAGAGTAGAATGGGGCTCCATTTGGGTTACTCCAAAGCATTGACACATAAATTTAACTTTCATAGTTGAAAAAAAATGTAAAATTTTCGTTCTTGAGTGGTAAAGGGGCGCTAAGTAAAGTAGGTATTCTAAAATGAAATATGACTTGATATGCAAAATTATATCGAGATCCAATGTACGATGTGGGTTGTAGAGATGTAATAGAGTAGGGGCCCCAATTTGTATGGGAGTTATACCAAAGTATGGACACATATTTTAATTTCATAGTATATATTCTTAGTTGAAATCTATATGTATATATATATAAAAGAGTTGCGTTACTGACTGACTGACGGATTGACTGACTTATCATTGACCAGCCCCCAGACCAAACGGCTGAAGCCAGGGTCATGAAATTTTCAGGGTAGTTCCCAAATATGATGTAGACGTCGACTAAGAAAGGGTTTTACGAAATTCGTACTTTTAGGGGATAAAATGGCCCAAAAAGGGATAAACATCGAACCTTCGTCCTGACTAAACGGCAGTAGCTATAAACATGAAATTCGGTGAGTTCCTTGCAATGACCATGCAGACGAGCTACAAAAAGGGATTTTTCATAATTTGTACTTTTAAGGGACGAGCGGGACGTGAATTTTGGTATGTAAATTCCTCTGACCATATAGAAACGAAGTAAAATTGGATTTTTTCGAAATTTGTACTTTTAAGGGACGAGCGGGACAAAAAGGGATAAAAATGGTACCAACTAAAGTATTACAGCAAGAAACGTGAATTTTGGTATGTAAATTCCTCTGACCATATAGAAACGAAGTAAAATTGGATTTTTTCGAAATTTGTACTTTTAAGGGACGAGCGGGATAAAAATGGTACCAACTAAAGTATTACAGCTAGAAACGTGAAATTTGGTATGTAAATTCCTCGGACCATATAGAAACGAAGTAAAATTGGATTTTTCGAAATTTGTACTTTTAAGGGACGAGCGAGACAAAAAGGGATATAAATGGTACCAACTAAAGTATTACAGCTAGAAACGTGAATTTTGGTTTGTAAATTGCTCTGGCCATATAAAAGCGAAGTAAAATTGGATTTTTCGAAATTTGTACTTTTAAGGGACGAGCGGGACAAAAAAGGATAAAAATGGTACCAACTAAAGTATTACAGCTAGAAACGTGAATTTTGGTATGTAAATTCCTCTGACCATATAGAAACGAAGTAAAATTGGTTTTTTCGAAATGTGTACTTTTAAGGGACGAGCGGGACAAAGAGGGATAAAAATGGTACCAACTAAAGTATTACAGCTAGAAACGTGAATTTTGGTATGTAAATTCCTCTGACCATATAGAAACGAAGTAAAATTTGATTTTTCGAAATTTGTACTTTTAAGGGACGAGCGGGACAAAGAGGGATAAAAATGGTACCAACTAAAGTATTACAGCTAGAAACGTGAATTTTGGTATGTAAATTCCTCTGACCATGTAGAAGCACAGTATAATTGAATTGTTCGAAATTTTTACTTTTTAGGGGGTAGGCGGGACAAAAAGGGTTCAAATTTAAGAATTGCAGCTATAGTCGGGAAATTTGGAGTGTAAACTGTGTGTAAAGCGCAATCTAAATGGATTTTTTGAAATTTTCTTATAGGGGGTGAGCAACAAGGGATAAAAGTAGTACCAACTAAAGTATTGAGCTATAGTCGTGAAATGTGGTGTGTAATTTCCACTGACAACGAGAAGCGCAAATCTAAACGAATTTTTCTAATTTTGTACTTATAAACAATGAGCGGGATAAAAATAGTGCTAAATAAAATATTTCAGCTATAGTCGTGAAATTTTGTGTTTTAATTTCTCTGACAACGTAGACTTGCAACATAAATGGATTTCTCGAAATTTGTACTTTTAAGTTGCTAGCGGGACAAAAAGGGATAAAAATGGTACCAACTTTAGTATTACAGCTAGAATCGTGAAATTTAGTGAGTAAATTTCTCTGACCATATAGAACCGCAGTAGTTTGATTTTTCGAAATTTGTACTTCTAGGGGGTGTGCGGGACGAAAAGGGATAAAAATGCTGTACAATCATTTAATTACGTAAGCGCGGAATATAAATGGATATTTCAAAATTTGTACTTAAAAGGGGGGATACGGGAAACAAGGAATAAATGTGTTACCAAATAAAGTACATATTTTTAGGGGAAGCAAAAACACATTTTACCTATAGTGATTTTTCAAAATGTGTACTTTTTGGGAAAGAAGTGCTAAAAGTTATAAACTGGCTGGCTGAATCTAGAAACATGAGATCGAGGATATAAATGGTTGTAATATTTTGTTCAAAACATGGTAGAAAATTATACATACGAAGTAGTTCAGCTAAAATAGTGCATATCGACAAGCACATTCCTTTGACTGTGTGTGAGTGCTAGCTAATAGGATCTTACCAAATTACTATTTTAGATTTATCTATATCCACCAAAAGAAAATTAAATAAATACTATCCAAAAACAAAGACGGATAAAATTAACAAATAAAGTGCTTTTTCGCGTGCGAAGCAGCGGGTAGTATAATATAATCTGCAAAATTTTAAAAACTTCCGATGTAAAATGTGGGTCCTAGAGAGGTAATAATTAAAATGGGGGCCTATTTGTAAGGGCACTACATTAAAAAGTAGGCCTTTATAGATCACTGTATAGTAGGTGATATGATAAAATTTTATCAAGATCCAATGTAAGGTGTGGGTTCTAGAGCAGTAATATTGCAAATCGGAAGTACATTTGTATTGAGCTTTTGCTTGAGCTGTTTCTAGTTCAAATATAACACGATCCTGAAAATTTGGTCATGATCCCATGTAAAATGTGTATTCTAGAGCAGTAATAGTGTAAATTATAGGGATATTTGTATGGAGGCTATATCTAAATCTGAACCGATTTTCTCCAAATTCAATACCGATCGCCCTTGGCTAAAAAAAGTAACTTCTGCCAAAGGAATGTACGCACCTAATTTCGTTTTTATACCCTACACCACTTCGTAGACTAGGGTATTATAAGTTAGTTTTCCGCCAAACGTTTGTAACACCAAGAAATAATCGAGCTAGACCCGCCTTTAAGTATACGGATCGGCTTAGAATCACCAGCTGAATCGATTTACCGATGTCTGTCTGTCTGTCCGTCCGTCCGTCTGCTGTCCATCTAAGCTTGTTTGCACTCTACAGGTCGCAATTGTTGTCCGATTATCATGAAAATTGGCAGAATTTATTTTTTCTCGTCAAGGACGATCGGTATTAAATTTTGCAGATTATATTATATGTCATCTAAGAATACCTACTATGAAGGTCAAATATATAGTTCCACATTTTAGTATAACACCCACTTTCTACTCTATTACAGCTCTAGAACGTTGGAACTCGATACAATTTTGCAGATCATGTTATATTTCAATAAAGAATGCCTACTTTGAAAGTGATCTATATGGGCCCTCTTTATACCCTACACCACTTCGTGGACTACGGTATTATAAGTTAGTTTTCCGCCAAATGTTTGTAACACCAATAAATAATTGAGTTAGACCCACCTTTAAGTATACGGATCGGCTTAGAATCACCAGCTGAGTCGATTTAACGATGTCTGTCTGTCCGTCCGTCCGTCTGCTGTCCATCTAAGCTTGTTCGCACTCTACAGGTCGCAATTGTTGTCCGATTGTCATGAAACTTTGCAGAAGTTACTTTTTCTGGCCAAGGACCATCGGTATTGTATTTGGAGGAAATCGGTTAAGATTTAGATATAGCCCCCATACAAATGTCGCTCCCGAATGTTTAACCGATTTTGGTCAAACTTTACATATTATATTTCAACAATAAACATGTTGAAAGCGGGTCACATCGTTCCTGGTTTCAATATACCCCCATACAAATGTCCTTTCCGATTTAACATTTTTTGTCAAACACACACATTTACAGGATGCAAAAATCCTTCCCGATTTCACTTTTATACCGAATTGAATTGCAATGAGAATTGTTTGGGTGATGCCCATATGTCCATACTTTGGTATAACTTTGGTATACTACTGTATAATTTGTATTTGTCTGTCGGACAATTGGATCAATTACCATATTATTTACCATATTCGTTAAATTTGACTAAAGATGAATTTATAGCATATAAATTATATGAATATAATTTATATGAACTACATAAAATTTCTCCCATGAAATACCTGGGTTTAGTATCAAAGGGAGGTACATACGCAGTAAGTGGTGTAGGGTATTATATAGTCGGCCCGTCCGACTTTAGCCTTTCCTTACTTGTTTTAATATAGAGCCCTTACAAATGGCCCCATTTTAATTTTTACCCCTCAAGGACGCACATTTTACATCGGACTTTTTTTTTCAAATTTTGCAGATTATATTATATTTCAACTAAGAATATGTACTGTGAAAGTGAAATATATGTGTCCATACTTTGGAATAACCCAAATTGGACCCCATCCTACTCCATTGCTGCTCTAGAAACTACGTCTTACATCGGATCATGATATATTTAAACTAGGAATACGTACCGTGAATGAGAAATATATAGACCCATGTTTTTGAAACCATGTTTTGGTTGTTATAGGCCCCTTTTCAAATGTCGATCCGATTCATATTTGTTAAATATATTATATGAACTACATAAAATTGCTGCCGCGAAACAACTGGGTTTAGTAATAAAAGCGAGGTATATACGCAGGGAGTGGTGTAGGATATTATATAGTCGGCCCCGCTCGACTTTAGCCCTTCCTTACTTGTTTTCAATTGTATCCATCAAAAGTACGACTTTCGAAAAATTCTTATATTTTGTCGTATCATTGATACCATTTTTATCCCTTTTTCCCATTTCGCCCGCCAAAAACTATTAATAACTTTAATAAATGCCAAAATGTAGCTGATTCCAGATGTCCGTTTGGAACTTACATTGGTTTTAATTTAACATACTCTGTAGAGTGAGGGTATAATAATACATTTAATTTTTATGAACTAATTATTTTAATTATTTTTATCTCCAAAAACAAATGCATGGGATCTCACACGAATCGAGAGCTGTAGAATAAATATAAATATTTTTTCATATATCTGAATCATTCTTTCTATGAATAATTCGAAACTACACATTTTTTTTTTGAAAATTTTACAATAGATACTGTCAATGCAATCGGATAACGAATTCGATATTGAGTAAAAACCCCTTATTTAGAGGTAGTTTGAAAATGGTTTAGCTCGGATGTTGATAGAGCCCAATTAGTTTAGGAATAATCAGAAATCATATCGTACTTCATTTGGAGATGGGTAATTTTTATTTTTTTCCATGAGTCGCTCTAATGTACATATTCTGAAAGTCCATTCAGAATTTTACCGTTTTTTATTCGGGAGAATAAAATCTTTGATACACAGAGTGGAGTTTTTTCTTTCACAGTGAATGAATGCATCATTATAAATAAGTGAGCAAGTGATTATTATCATCACCAGTAATAATATAATGTATACGCCACCCATGTAAGAACAAATAAAGTACACAGTTGTATAACACCGTTCCAGTATTTTATAGAAAAGTCGGTACACTTAAAACGAATGATATATGTCTGAAACTATTGACAAAATGTTGCCACTTAAAAGGACTACAAAGTTTTCAAAGATATTTTTGAAAAAATAATAATTTTAAATACTTGTTTGTACCCTACGAAGAGGAGAATATAAATTGAATGGGTCTAGTAGTATTAGTTTAGCATTAACAGAAATTTCAAGTTTTCTCCCTTAGATTATTTTATTTATACATATTTTACCTTTTAAGGGGAAAACTTGAAATGGTAGATAATGCTAAACTAATATAAATAGAAGCATGTAATTTGAAGTATCTTTAATTGATATTATCCTCTTTAATTTTACATGTATACTTGTATCCTAGGGTACAAATAAGTATTTTAAACAATTTTTTGGACAATGTTATCCATTTTGCCAATAATTTCAGACTTATATCATGGGGTTCAAGTGTAATATGGGAATTCAACGACAAACATGACATTTACCCCATTGTGTGAACTCAATATTTGTTTCAATCTGCGAGCTGCTCCCTTTCATATCGATTGAATAGGGAAGACAAATTACCCTCATGCACATGATGTTTTCACAAAAAGACATAAATATTTAATATTTTATTTTACGATTATATATTCACGTGCATTGCATGATTTTAACGATTTGTTTGTAAATATATCAATAAAACGCTCTCTCTCTCTCTCTTCCAGTTCCAAATTTATTATTAATAAAAATAAACTCGCAAACAGAACAAATTTAAATTCAATAAACCATTTATGGCACATCGAAGTCAACGAAAAAACAAGTAAGGAAAGGCTAAAGTCGGGCGGGCCGACTCTATGATACACTCCACTTTCGATCCGAATACAATTTAATTCGATGAAAAAGTGAAAACGGGAAGGATTTTTGTATCCTGTAAATGTACGTGTTTGACAAAAAATGTTAATTCGGAAAGGACATTTGTATGGGGGTATACTGAAAACTGGAACGAAATAGGTGAAATATAATATATATAGTTTGACCAAAATCGGTTAAACATTTGGGAGCAAGATTTGTATTTGCGCTATATCTAAATCTGAACCGATCTTAGCCACTTTCTCCATAGGTTTTTTACTTGGATTATAAGCTGTTGTGCCAAATTTAAAGAAAATCGAGTACAATATGTGGTTTCTAAAGCGGCAAAAGTCAAATCGGGAGCCACGTTTGTTTGGGGGCTATATCTAAATCTGAACCGATCTCAACCAATTTTTGCATAGGTGTTTCTAGTAAGATTATAAGATGTTGTGCCAAATTTAAAGAAAATCGAGTACAATATGTGGTTTCTACAGAGGAAAATGTCAAGTCGGGAACGACATTTGTATGGGGGCTATATCTAAATCTGAACCGATTTGACCTATTTTCACCATAGATGTTCTTAGTTTAAATATAAGATGTTTTGCCAAATCTGAAGACAATCTGATACAATATGTGGTTTCTACAGAGGAAAATGTCAAGTCGGGAACGACATTTGTATGGGGCCTATATCTAAATCTGAACCGATCTAGCCCGCTTTAGCCACAGGTGTTTCTAGTTAGATAATAAGATGTTGTGCCAAATTTAAAGAAAATCGATTAGAATATGTGGCATTTAAAGCGGAAAAAGTCAAATCGGGAGCGAAATTTGTATGGGAGCTATATATAAATCTGAACCGATCTGACCGATATTCACCATGGGTGTTTCTAGTGGAAATATAAGATGTTTTACCAAATCTGAAGACAATCTGATAAATTATGTGGTTTCTAGAGCGGAAAAAGTCAAATCGGGAGCGAAATTTGTATGGGAGCTATATATAAATCTGAACCGATCTGTCCGATATTCACCATGGGAGTTTCTAGTGGGAATATAAGATGTTTTACCAAATCTGAAGACAATCTGATACAATATGTGGTTTCTAGAGCGGAAAAAGTCAAATCGGGAGCGAAATTTGTATGGGAGCTATATATAAATCTGAACCGATCTGACCGATATTCACCATGGGTGTTTCTAGTGGAAATATAAGATGTTCAACCAAATCTGAAGACAATCTGATACATTATGTGGTCTCTAGAGCGGAAAATGTCAAATCGGGAGCAAAATTTGTATGGGAGCTATATATAAATCTGAACCGATCTAACACATTTTTACCACAGGTGTTTCTAGTTACAATATAAGATGTTTTGCCAATTTTAAAGAAAATCTGTTGTAATATGTGGTATCTAGAGTGAAAAGAGTCAAATCGGGAGTGAAATTCGTATGGGGGCTATATCTAAATCTGAACCGGTTTTCTTAAAATTAAATAGGGTTCGTCCTTATCCCGAAAAACATCGTTGTGCAAAGTTTCATTTGGTTCTGTCTACAATTGCGACCTGTATCGTGATTACAAGAATAGATGGATTGACGGACAGACAGACGGACGGACATTGCTAAATCGACTCAGAAAGTGATTCTAAGACGATCGGTATAATTAACAATGGGTCTATCTCGTTTCCTTTTGGGTGTTACAAACAAATGCACAAAGACATAATACTCTCGTGGAGTGTATAAATATGGAAAATATCACTGGACTTACTGGTGGTGTAATGTTGTAATGGAGCGAACATTGTTAGATGTGTAATGGTAATGCTTCCCCTGCATGGGGTGATGCTGGTGGGGGAGGGGGTTTTTTATTAATTTGTATTATAAATTGGCAAATTTGTAGATTATTTGTTGTGCAATTTATTGCTTGACAGGCTATTGAGGGTGGGAAGCGCAGGGTAATAGCCATTTGCCAAAATAAATACATAGTTTACTTTTTGGTGATTTTATGCTACAAGAGGAATGTACACAACAAATTTCAAATCCATATTAAGCAGAAATTGCTTAAATAGTCTAAATCAGACAGACAGATGGACATGGCTAGATCGGCTTAGAATTTTACCACGACCCAGAATATATATATATATACTTCATGGAGTCTCCTATGAATATTTGAAGGTGTTACAAAGGGAATGACAAAGTGAATATACCCCCATCCAAAGAATGGGCCATATAACAAATCGCCAAAATATCAATAAAATCGCGACATTTTCGCCGACAAGACATCCTAATATACACACAATATCTATGATAAGATTAATTAATTAAAATCAATATCATTCTATATCTTTATGAGCGCACATCTACACAGAGACTACTCCAATGGTAGATTAAAGTTTGCCATTGCATTCGTTTAAGGAAACTGAAACAATTCGGCAGCAACATCGAATTCACCGACATATAAAGAGAGCACATATCATCAATGGAAACAAAGTGGACATCTCAAGGAATCAATGTACGTGCCATGAGTGTTGGAACCTTTACATTTGGTCGTGGTCTTTGGCAAATCTCTATATCTTTACAGATTTTTAACACTTATATTCGTACCGGGCATAGTGAGTTTCACTCGAAATTCTAAGGATACATTGGAAGATGCGAACTCAGATGTAAAAGAAGCAGTAACAAAGCAAGCAGTTGACAACTTATTAATGCCAGAAGGAACTTTAGCTGTAGAAATTAATGAAGCAGGCAGTGAAACACAAACATCAAATTCATTTTCAAAGCATGCATAATATCCCCAAAGAATTTAACATGGAGCACATCGAGCCGATAACAAATGCATCAACCAAATGCGACAATGTCAGTCAATTTGCAACCAAGGCGAGACACAACTTAAATTCGGATAGTGGACCCTTCCACTTCACAGATGAATCGCTGGGACCTTGGCTGGCAACAGAGGATATAGGATGGTTTATAATAATCACCCTTATCGGATCCATACACTTTTTCATAATAGGCATGGTGGCAATATACTTTGTACTTCGTAGAAGACCAACTTGGCTTTTAACCAGCAGCTCGAGAGTCATGAGAATGTCCCGGTACACCAACAAAATCATTCTGTTGCCGAAAATCGTGCCAATGAAGCCCACAGCATCAAGGTTAGTTTAATAAGGCTGAGCAACAAAATGCATACTAAATTTTAGCTGGAACATAAAATTAGTAGTAGTAGAGAAGTAAAAGGGTGTTAAGTTCAATCGGGCGGAATCTCATATACCCTCAAACAAGGAATACATTCCATAGTAATACCAAAATCAAGTTTCAGTTAAAACAATTAAAAAGACGTTATGTTCGGCCGAGTCGAATCTTATACACCTTCCGCCACGGAATGCATTCCAAAGTATAACCGGTAGTTGAGAGGCTGTCAGAGCAATGTACACAGCGAATTATACTATTTTAGCTGTAGCCGTTTGGTTGGTACCATTTTATCCCCTTTCGCGTCATTTTCCCCTTAAAAGTACAAACTTAAAAAATTTTCCTTTATGTTTCGCATCTACGCAGTTAGATGAATGTATACACTGAGTTTCATGATTTCAACTTCAGCGGTTTGGTTGGTACCATTTTGTCTTTGTCTTTGTGCATTGCGCATTGTTAGACCCATCGTTTATTAGAATACCCTTCTGAGTCGATTTAGCAATGTCCGTCTGTCTGTCCGTCTGTCCATCTATTGTTGTAATCAAATTACAGGTCGTAATTATAGTCCGATCTTAACAAAAATTGACACAATTAAGTTTTGTGGATCAAGGACGAACGCCATTTAATTTGAGGCAAATCGGTTCTGATTTAGATATAACCGCCATACAAATTTCGCTCCCGATTTGACTTTTTATACACTCCACGAGAGTATTATGTCTTTGTGCATTTGTTTGTAACACCCAAAAGGAAGAGAGATAGACCCATTGATAATTATACCGATCGACTTAGAATCACTTTTTGAATCGATTTAGCAATGTCCGTCTGTCTGTCTGTCCGTCCGTCCATCTATTCCTGTAATCACGATACAGGTCGCAATTGTAGACAGAACTAAATGAAACTTTGCACAACGAAGTTTTTCGGGATAAGAACGAACGCTATTTAATTTGAAGAAAATCGGTTCAGATTTAGATATAGCCCCCATACGAATTTCACTCCCGATTTGACACTTTTCACTCTAGATACCACATATTACAACATATTTTCTTCAAAATTGGCGAAACATCTTATATTCCAACTAGAAACACCTGTGGTAAAAATGGGTCAGATCGGTTCAGATTTATATATAGCTCCCATACAAATTTCGCTCCCGATTTGACTTTTTCCGCTCTAAAAACCACATATTGTATCAGATTGTCTTCAGATTTGGCAAAACATCTTATATTTCATCTAGAAACACCTGTGGTAAAAATGGAGCAGATCGGTTTAGATTTATATATAGCTCCCATAAAAATTTCGCTCCCGATTTGACTTTTTCCGCTCTAGAAACCACATATTACAACATATTTTCTTCAAAATTGGCGAAACATCTTATATTCCAACTAGAAACACCTGTGGTAAAAATGGGTCATATCGGTTCAGATTTATACATAGCTCCCATAAAAATTTCGCTCCCGATTTGACTTTTTCCGCTCTAGAAACCACATATTGTATCAGATTGTCTTCAGATTTGGCAAAACATCTTATATTTCAACTAGCAAAACCTCTGGTAAAAATGGGTCAGATCGGTTCAGATTTATATATAGCTCCCATACAAATTTCGCTCCCGATTTGACTTTTTCCGCTCTAGAAACCACATATTGTATCAGATTGTCTTCAAATTTGGCAAAACATATTATATTTCAACTAGAAACACCTCTGGTAAAAATGGGGCAGATCGGTTCAGATTTATATATAGCTCACATACAAATTTCGCTCCCGATTTGACTTTTTTCGCTCTGGAAACCACATATTTTAACAGATCCTCTTCAAATTATGCGTAATATATTACATTTGTCCTAGAAACACCCATAGTGAAAATGGATCAGATCGGTTCAGATTTATATATAGTTCCCATACAAATTGTGCTCCCGATTTAACTTTTTCCGCCCCAGAAACTACGAATTTTCACCGAATTTCTTCAAAGTGAGCATAACACCTTATAATTGAACTGGAAAAACTTATTGTGATAGTTAGTCACATTTTTCCATGTTTGGATACAGCCCCGATACAAATTTTCTTATCGATATGACAAATCAAACCAGGTCGTATTAGCCTATTCTTCCCGTTTTCACTTTTTTACCGAGTTGGACTGTATTCGGTTGGAAAGTGGAGTGTATCATATTGTCGGCCCTGCCCGACTTTAGCCTTTGCTTACTTGTTCCGCTCTCGACATATTTTACCCGAATTTCTTTAAATTTGGCACAACATCTTACAATCCAACTTGAAACACCTATATTGAAAGCGAATACGATCAGTTCAAATATAGATATAGTCCCCATACAAATGTTGCTCCCAAATGTTTATCTAATTATATTTTATAGAGTGGGTCACAATGGGCCATGATTAGGACCCATACAAAAATCATATAGTCCGACTTTAGCCTTTCCTATCATGTTTTATTATAATAACATCATTTTTATTTTTTCTCGTGGTAGGTGTGCCAAGGAACCGCCCTCCCCCACCCAAAAAAACGCACCCCAATGTATATACTATGTACTTTATGGGATGCAAAATCACGCAAATTAAAAATCGACCAAAAATATTCGTACGACCAAAACATCAAAATTGTACTTAAAGGGGGGAGTTACAAAGAAACATGCCATACTCTCTTATTAAGATTGACCCACAAACACAAAAATTTGTGCTCTGAACGGCCCAAAAAAAATGCAAAATCACCCCAAAGAAAAAATCTCCGAAAATGTATCATTTTTCATTTGAAAAATCGACCAAACATTTTAGTGATTTTTAATATGAAAAACCGCCCAAAAATATAGCAGGGCTATGTCCAAATCCTGCTTCGAAGATTAACTAACACTGAATTTCATCATTCTAGCTGTAGTCGTTTAGTTGGTACTATTTTTATCCCTCTGTACCATTGTATCCCTTGAAAGTACGAATTTCGAAAAATCCTTTTATTTTTCGTGTCTACACATTCAGATGAATGTATACTCCGAATTTCATGACTGTAGCTGCGGTCATTTGATTGGTACTATTTTTATCCCCTGTTTTCGTTTTAACCCCAAAAAGTACGAATTTTGAAAATCTGTTTATTTTAAGTGTCTACGCAATCCGAGGAATGAATACACCAAATTTCAATATTCCAGGTGTAGCCGTTTGGTTGGTACCATTTTTATCCCTCTATTCCCATTTTACCCCTTAAAAGTACGAATTTGGAAAAGAATACTTTTATATTATGTATCTACTCAATTAGAGGAATGTACACACCGAATTTCGCGTTTCTACCTGTTGTCGTTTAATATGTACCATTTTCATCCCTTTTTTGTCCCATTTCACCCCCTACAAATAAGAATCACTTTATGGTGCGCTGTTTTGCTATAAGGGGAATGCGCATACCAAATATCAAGCAAATATAAACAGACATATTCAAAAAAACATGCTTAAATACGCTAAAATATTAGGGATTATGGGTACTTTTAGTCCTTGTGTGGGAAAAATTTTACCCTTTGTGCCGATTTCGCCCCGTTTCAATCCCAACCGATCTACGACTATAAGTCGCATGTATGGAAAATTTAAACGTTCTAGCTCCTTTCGTTTAGATGATAGTGTGCTTTCAACAGACGGACAGACAGACGGTCGGACGGGCGGACATGGCTAGATCGTCTTAGAATTTTATGACGATCAAGAATATATATACTTTATAGGGTCTCAGGTCGATGACAATGGAATGACAAAGTTAGTATACCACCATGTGATATTTCATATGAAAAATCATTTAAAAAAGGGGTCAATTGTTTCCAGTAACTGTTGTAGAACAGAAAACAATTATAACAAGTAAGAAGGCGTTAAGTTCGGCCGGGCCGAATCTTATATACCCTCCACCACGGAGTGCACTCCACAGTATTACCAGTAGATTATAGAATGTCGAGGGAATGCGAATTGCAAATATCAAGTAAATACAAGCTAATATGTTCAAAAAACATGCTGAAATACTCTAAATATTAGGGGTATTTTCAGTACTTGTGAGGGAAAAATTTTTCCCTCTGGACCGATTTCGTCCATTTTCAATCCCAAGCGATCTACAACCATAAGACACATTTAGGAAAATTTTGAACCTTCTAGCTCATTTCGTTCGGCCGCTATCGTGCTTTCAACAGACAGACGGACAGACGGACAGACGGACATGGCTATATCGTCTTAGAATTTTACCACGAGCCAGAATATATATACTTTATGGGGTCTCCGATAAATATTTCAAGGTGTTACAAACGGAATGACAAAGTGAATATACCCCCATCCTGGAGGTGGAGGGTATAAAAATCTTCCATTTTTTGGTTGGGCTTGATTTCGACCATGTCAAAAGTCTTTTCAAGTGGCTTATCGGAAATTTTCACTCCTATCTTAGTCTGAATCAAAATTGCTGAAATTCAAATATATTACATTCATAAACAGCTAAAAAAATATATTTCCATTTCTCTTGCCTAGTGTAATTTTAATGTCATACTCTCTTTCTTATCACTATATTTTTCAGAACCTCTCCAATCTCTGCTTCACTCGATAACGGAAAAAATCCAACTATACCATCAAGTATTTCAAAATATGATGACATAAACAATAATACCTCATCAGCCGGCTGCGCAAAAACTGTTACCTCTGAATTTATTGGCCCCAATGTGGAACTTCAGTTAAATGCGCTTTCATGGACATTTCCTAAACCAACTTGTGCAGCAGAGGACGTTTATGCCGTCATCGAACATTATGAAGAAATGCAATTTTGAATATTGAATTCTACACTAATTCCAAGTGTACATCAGAAAAGATCACTTTTAATTCAGGAAATATCAATTGGTAGTCAGAAATTCCAATTAAAATTCAGAACTTCCATTTCAAATCGAATTTCTGAATGTCAATTTAAGAGTTTTGAATTTCAAATGGAATTTCTGAATTACATTTAACCATTGACCTTAACTATATTTGGCAATGGTGTAGAACAAATGTATGTATATTGATAGCCTGATCACAATTTGATCTACGAAGACAATTTTGTAATTTATTTGAAAATATATAAATATTCGTACTTATTTAAATAGTCTGGACTTATTTAATTGACATACAGTAGTCCCAAATCGATGTTTTTGGATTTAATTCTGTAACTTCCCAACAAGCAAAGCAATACGAAAACGATTCGAAATCGTGTCGTCTAGAGGAAAAATAATATTGCGGCAACAATCATATTCGTATTGCGGAAGTTACCTCAATTGGAGAAGTTTGTGCGGCCAGGGCGATACGCCAAGGCAATACGAAAGCAATACTTCTGGGTGATAAATCGGCGATATTGCCAGATTATCATCCGCAAGAAATCTGGATGATATCGCCATAATATCACCTAGAAGATAAAAATGGGATAAAAAGACTTAGAAATTAAATAGATGGACATCACTGCTGTTTTCGCCTTATGTTCTTTATTATTTCGGTCTTTCACATGTTTCTGGTTAATCAAATGGACGTTTTTGCACTTTGGATTGGAAAAGAAACTATGCATATGCCTGAAAAGAAAACAAATAAAATGCATATAATACAAGCTATATTATTCAAAATTACGCTAAATACCTTTAAATGCAGAAATGTTATAATTTTGAGTCGACGGCTTCTCCTTGGTTCCCATCCAAGTATATTTGTTGAACAGTTAAAAGCTTTTTGAGAGCGTGTCTTATCAAAACTGTATGCCAATCCTCTAATTCATTTTGAAAACATTGAAATGCAAAAAAATCGTAATATCTGATAAAATTTTGAACCCGAAAGAACTGCATCATTAATCGACTTACCAGTTGGCTTTTCATCACTTGCTACTGGTTTCGTTTAGAACTTCAACTTGTAGCTTATCTTTTACTTATTGCGTGCTAGTCTATTTTGCAATGCACCAACAAAATATGAAAAGAAACACGGATTGCTAATGAAACATATATTTTCTTTTATTATTTCCGTAATGTTCATACGAAAAAGGACAACAAAATCAATATCGCAGTCTTACATGTCTCCCCTCTAGAGGTGACTCGGGGGCAGTTTTGGCCGTTCACTTCATAAAAAAATCGTATGGGGACCACCTTAAAGGTTGAAGATAAGATGTAAGTATGTTGAGAGAAAATACGGGGGTTGAAAAAATATTGGAGGTCGGTCATACAATTGACTTCACTAGTAATGACTAATCGCCAAGTTTCTTATACACAAGGGGGTGCGTATGATTAATCCAGGATGTATATATAAGTTAATGTTAATCATACGACAGCAGGTACTCAGTGTTTTATGTGTATGTGAGAGACTAATAATTATACCCTACACCACTTCGTGGACTAGGGTATTATAAGTTAGTTTCGCGCCAAATGTTTGTAACACCAAGAAATAATTGGACTAGACTCACCTTTAAGTATACGGATCGGCTTAGAATCACTAGCTGAATCGATTTAACGATGTCTGAGCTTGTTCGCACTCTACAGGTCGCAAATGTGGTCCGATTGCAATGAAATTTGGCAGAAGTTACTTTTTTTTGGCCAAGGACGGTTGGTATTGAATTTGGAGAAAATCGGTTCAGATTTAGATATAGCCTCCACACAAATATCTTTATAATTTACACTATTACTGCTCTAGAATACACATTTTACATGGGATCATGACCAAATTTTTAGGATCGTATTATATTTGAACTAGAAACAGCTCAGGGGAAAGTGGACCACATAGGTCTATGTTTTGATATAGCCCCCATACAAATGTACCTCCGATTTACAATATTACTGCTCTAAAATGCACATTTTACATCGGATCTTGATCAAATTTTCCACACAATGTTATATTTAGACAAGAACCACCTATTTTGAAAGCTAGCTATATACGTCAAAGTTTTGGTACAGCCCCCCACACATATGGGCCCCCAGTTTACACTATTATTGCTCTAGAACCCACATCTTACATTGGATCTTGATAAAATTTTGCAGACCATGTTATATTTCAATAAAGAATAACTACTTTGAATGTGATCTATAATGGTCCACTTTTTAATGTAGCGCCTTTTCAAATGGCCCCCATTTTAAATATAACCTATCTAGGACCCACATTTTACATCAAAAGTTTTTCAAAGTTTGCAGATTATATTATATTTCAACTAATATTACATACTATGAAAGTCTAATATATGCGTCCATATTTTGGTATAACCCGCAAACAAATTGGGCCCCCATTCTACTTTAATATAGCTCTAGAACCCATATCGTGAATTTCAACTAAGAATACCTACTTTGAAAGTGATCTATATGGAACCACTTTTAATGTAGTGCCCTTACAAATGGGCCCCATTTTTATTGTTACTCCTTTATGACCCACATTTTACATCGGAAGTTTTTCAAATTTTGCAGATTATATTATATTTCAACTAAGAATATATATACTATGAAAGTCAGATATATATGTCCGTACTTTGGTATAACACCCATTCTACTCTATTACAGCTTTAGAAACTACATCTTACATCGGATCTTGATCACATTTTTCAGATCATGATACATTCCCACTAGGAATACCTACCGTGAATAGGAACCGTATAGGCCCATGTTTTGGCACATGCCCCATGTGTTGTTATAGTCACCATCAAATGACCGTCCGATTCATCCTATTACCACTGAATAATCTACATTTGTCACTTTTCCATGTCATGTTATATTTTCTTTACTCGGAATATCTGCCGGAAGTTTTGATTAATTATCTTATTATTTACCATATTCGTTAAATTTAGTCAAATTGAATTGATGAATTTATAGTACACTGTATAATTTATATGAACTTCATAAAATTGATCGCTTTAGTAATAAAAGCGAGGTATATACGCAGGGAGTGGTGTAGGGTATTATATAGTCGGCTCCGTCCGACTTTAGCCTTTCCTTACTTGTTTTTTAATTTATATGAAAATATATAAATATTCGTACTTATTTAAATAGTCTGTACTAATTGAATGACAAACAGTGTTCCCAAATCGATGTTTTTGGAATTAATTCTGTAACTTTTGGGATGTGATATTATTTTTATGGTAGGTATTGTCAAGTAGAATAAGAATCTGTATTTGATGTTTGCCAGGCACCCACAAAATCTTGAGCTACAGGTAAAACCCGGGATTTCGTACCTTTGCGCTCTGGGGGTGGGATAGTGTTTTATGGGAGTTTTAGGAGTTCGATTTGGATACGTTAGAACACCCTATTTTGTGAGGATCGAAAAAAGTGCATGAGCCAAAAAATGGGGGTAATTGGGCGGGTGCAAGTGGGCGCTGATCAGTATCAAAGTTGAGGGAAAGAGAGCCCCATTATTCAGTGGAGACGGGACATGTATGTTTGGGAAAAATGTTGGGGAGAGAAAATTAATGGGGTGACTTGGGGGAAGTTTCGGGCGGTTCCTTCATATAAAACTATAAACAATAAAAAATGGATGGGGACCTCCTTAAGGGTGGAAGATAGAGGGTAGTTATGTTCTGATTGATTGGTCATACATTTGACTCCACTAGCGTCCTCCTTGGGCCAGTAAGAGCGGTGGAAAAAATTGCATAAGAAAAAAATTTTTGTATGGCAAGCCCCTTTAACGAGTGGTGATTGGGGGTATGTGTGTTCGAAAAAAATGTTGGCGAGGAAAAATGAATGGGGGTCGGTTTTACATTTAACACCTCTGGGGGCGACTTCGAGAACGTTTTGGGGCTTTTTGTGTATATTTACCCCTTTTCCCTCTCCTTTGACCTCGATGAGCGCTCACTTACACTCACCACACCACCTCCATTTTGCAACTCATGAATTTTTTTCCGAACCTCAAAAAAATTAGGGGTTATAGAAAAGCGAAAAGTCGTACACTAACCCACCCCTATTGCACACTTATAAGACCTACTACAACATCGCAGTTTTTTTTTAATATCTTAAACTTTCGGGATTTATGGAGCAGAGAAGGGTAAATTTTCAATATAAAAATTTAAAATTTGATATTGTCCTGTAGAGATATAGAGAAGACAATTCTGCATTAATCGAGCTGCGGTTTGGACTCAGGAAATGTGAAACCCACAATGATTCTGCTCCATTTGAAACATATGATATAACCGCTATCTTTGACTCTAGGTGCAGAAAGGATTCTAATTTAATCAACTTAAGAACGGTGTCATCGTCTTGGACAGATTTTGATCGATCCTCAAGAATGTATATTCTAGATTCTGCAAAATTCTAACGCCAGCCCAATTTGTCTATCTTTAGATCTTAAATATGCTGACTCTATTCCTCAGCCAACGAACTTGTGTGGCGTATAACAACCCGTTTATTGTCACTTTAATCTGATGACGAAAATGCCCAATCGCCAAGATTCTGACTCACAAGGGGGGTGCGTATGATTAATCCAGGGTGTATTTCTAAGTTAATGTTAATCATACGACAGCAAGTACTCAGTGACTTATTCCAAATAAGAACTCCCTTTCAAAAAAGGCCAACAATTTGTTTGCTGGGCACACATTTGTGTGAATGTGAAAGAATAATCATTCTTGAAATAAGTACCTTACCACTATGTTTCTCTTCATCATAATTCATATTATTATTCATTACATTTTCCTACATCAATCTGAAATAAAATATCTCTTCAATGTTCCCATTCTACATTTATGTTTTCTCAATATGATTTCATATATATATGATAAAATTATATAAATATTTCCGAGGAAAATTAATACAAAGTTTATTTAATAAATTGTAAAAAAGCAAAACAATAAAATTTTCACACAGCCAATATTGGAACCTGAGAGTCTACGTCGACAAAGCTGACACCTCCCAACAGCATCCACTTCATTGAGGAAATTTATAACGATGTGGATCTCTGTACAGGCTTCTCATTCACATTTCCAGCTCTTCGTAGTAAGATTGCTCACAATTCAAGTGCTGTGGATCTGCTCTTGCTGGCAAGCCTACTTCTGCGCCAGGATGTTGGGAAACATTTAAATATTTCCGTAGATCAGACAAAGGTACTTCAGAAACACCACCATCAATGTTGGAGACCCTGTAACGAAACATAGTAAACAAATATTTTGAAAAAGGAACTTATTAAAATTTGATTCATTAATTTTAATCAATGTAAATACTTATATAAAGTGAACCACTTAAAATTTTAAATTGGAATCGGTAGAATACTTTGACTTTTTAAATTCATTTATTTTTATTTTCAGATTTTTATTTGACATTTGCAACCTAGAACGCTATACGCTCAAGCAAAATTATGAAATATTAAAAAAGTAGTGAGCCTTTAATGCAAACTGTACGAAATCGGCCTTCATCGGTTCAGCCTTCATGATGCTCACTTTCATCTCGGTGGATATGCCAATAAGCAAAATTACCACACGTGACTTTTGAGAAGCCAATGCATCTACAACGAGTAACTGTTTGGTGTGGATTTTGGGCTGTACTGAACCAGTAGTGCTAGTCATATAAATGATATTGTGTTCCATTATTAAACGACAAAGTTCAACCTTTCCAATAAAACCAGAAATTTCAAAAAATGATCAGTACTTTTTCTAGCCGATACTAATTTATATTTTAAATGAGTAAATAATGCTCGTTTTGAGTAAATATTGCGCGATCTGAGTACATATGGCATAAATTCAAATTAAAAATAAGTAAGCTTCAGTCGGCCAACGTACTTAACGTAGGGCAGGATAATTTGATCAAATATGAAGTCATAGTGGATTCCATGCACCAGTATAGAAGAAGAAGAATATGAAGGATTTAATATTATCTAGAATAGAGACAATTGTGTGGCAGGTACAGGAAGGGGCGTGGCTAAAGCGTAAATATTTTTTAGGTTTAAAGTGATTATAAAAATATTTTCAAATATCATATTGCAAATGATTTTGACTACCCGTACGAATGTTATGTCGGTTTTATTGTTACCAAAGTTTATGCCACTTTGTGTGGGAGGTACCAGAAGGGGCGTGGCAATATAACCCATATTCCAGGCGAATGTATCTTCTTTAAAAGCATTGTCAAATATCAAATTTCACAGTATTCCGTAAATTTGTATTCTTGTCTTAGAATATCTCATTGGCACTATTGTTGGACGTTTATATGAATTTTTTTGTGGTTTTAAAAGTGACAGCTAAAAACTCACATTTCTTGGAAACATTTTGTAAGAGTTGATATGAAAAATAAATAGAAGGAATTAATAACTTTCGAATGACACATAAATGATGAATATCGGACCAATCCAAACTTTATTTTCGATGGGTGACTGGAACTTGTTTTTCCATTTGTATGACCGGCGACCCAGCCTAGTGTACGTAAGAGATAATGAATTTTCAAATCCCTTAATTTGTTATACCCTCCACCTCCAGGATGGGGTCGTGGTAAAATTCTAAGATGATATAGCCATGTCCGTCTGTCTGTCTGTTGAAAGCACGATAGCGGCCGAACGAAATGAGCTAGGAGGTTCAAATTTTTCCTAAATGTGTCTTATGGTTGTAGATCGGTTGGGATTAAAAGTGGACGATATCGGCCAAGAGGGAAAAATGTTTCCCTCACAAGGAGAGAAAATAACCCTAATATTTAGAGTATTTCAGCATGTTTTTTTAACATATTAGCTTGTATTTACTTGATATTTGCAATTCGCATTCCCTTTATAGCATAAAAGGGCACCATAGAGTGATTTTTATTTGTAGGGGGCGAAATGGGACAAAAAGGGATAAAAATGGTACCTATCAAACGACAACAGATAGAAATACGAAATTTGGCGTGTACTGTAATAGAGTAATAGAGTAGATACATAATATAAAAGAATTTTTTCCAAATTCGTACTTTTAAGGGGATAAATGGGGATAGAGGGATAAAAATAGTACCAACCTAACGGCTGCACCTAGAATAATGAAATTCGATATATACATTCCTCTGATTGCGTAGACACGTAAAATAAAAGAACTTTCCAAAATTCGTACTTTTTGGGGTTCAAATGGAAAAAGGAGATAAAAATAGTACCTACCAAATGACAGCAGCTAGAATCATGAAATTCGGAGTATAAATTCCACTGACTGCGTAGACACGAAAAATAAAACGCTTTTCCCAAATTCGTACTTTCAAGGGATACAATGGCTACAGGGGATAAAAATAGTACCAACTAAACGAATACAGCTAGAATGATGAAATTCAGTGTGTACATCCCTCTAATTATGTAGATACGTAAAATAAACAGAGTTTAGATAGTCGTACTCTTGAGGAAGCAAAATTGGAAAAAGGGGATAAAAATGGTACCAACAAAATTGCCGCTGATTGAATCATTGAATTCGGTGTATACATTCCTCTGACTGCATAGCCACGTAAAATATTTTTTCCCAAATTTGTACTTTATTTTGTTGCTTTTACGACAAAATTGGTAGAATCATGAAGTTGTCTTATACTGCGTACGTGAGAGATAAGGTATTTTCAAAATTTATACTTTTGAAATTAAAATAGGGTGGAAATACAACCGACCAATCGACTGTAGCTGAAAATACACTCTCTATCCCCCAATATTTAGGGTATTTATGATTGCTCCCTTATATTTACTTTATGAATTGAAATATTATATACATTATATATAGTATACAAATATTGGTAGCCTTGGTTTGAAATTTGTTGCGGACATTCCTCTTGTAGCTTGGAAGCACCACAAAGAAAATAAAAGTTTTAGCGGGCGAAATGGGACAAAAAGGGATAAAATATGGTACCAATGATACGACAACAGCTAGAATCATGAAATTCGGTGTGTACATCCCTCTAATTGCATAGACACGTAAAATAGAGGGATAAAAATATGACCTACCAAACCGCTGAAGTTGAAATCATGATATTCGGTGTATACATTCTGACTCGAAAAAGGTTTTTTTCGAAATTTGTACATTTGGGCGGAGAATGGGGCGAATGGGGATATCTTTAAAATTTATACTTTTCTTATCACTTTGTCTGTATCTGAAAATGCTTCTTTCTAATGGCGACTGACAATCGGCTAATATTTAGGCATGTTCACTTTCACAATTTCAGCATTTTATTTATATACAGAAGTCGATTTTAAACAGTGCGCATAAGTCTACATTATAGTTTGAAATAGTAAACAAATATAGTAATGTGCTTAAAAATATCACAATTTTCGTAATGTGGTACTGTGCTTCTATGTAAAGTCGACATCCTTTAATCTGCTGGTAATACTGTGGAATGCACTCCGTGGTGGAGAGTATATAAGATTCGGCCTGGCCGAACTTAACGCCTTCTTACTTGTTATTATTTTTTATTATTTTTATTAGGATATTTTTTTCTGAATATTGCTGTCCTATATTTACATTTTGAATTGACTTGAAGTTTTATTTCGATAAGCGTGGTTTAAAATAATATTTTTCAATATTTTTATTTGTCTTCGTTTGGCTATATTTAAAAATATTAGCATAACATTAACAATAACAATGACTGTGGAATGCAATCCATGGTGGGGTTCGGCCCGTCCGAACTTAACGCCATTTTTACTTGTTTATATTGCGGGTGTACGCAGTCAGTCATCTTATGATTCCACAGGCAACCATTTGGTTCTGTACGAATATTATCCCATTTTTCCCATTTTGACCCTAAAAGTATTACTATCGAAAGATCTCGTTTTTTATGCTTCTAAGTAGTCTTTATACAAATTTCATTATTCTAGCTAATTCCGCTCGTTTGGCACCATTTATATCATATTTTACACCGTTTTCCCCATAAAAATATATATTTCGAATAAATCCTTTATGTTTTGCGTCCAAATAGTCAGATGAATGAACACACCGAATTTCATGATTTCATCTTCAGTTGTTTGGTTGGTCCATTTTGATCCATTTTTTCAATATCTATGCAATTAGTAGGATGTACACACCGAAATCAATATTTTCCGCTGTAGTCGGGTTATTGGAACCATTTTTGTATCCTTTTGTACCGTTTTACTCTAAAAGTACAAATATCGATTTTTTAATGTTGCGCGTGTACACAGTCACATGAATGTACACAGCGAGTTTTATGATGCTGCAGCTATTTAGTCGGTACCATTTATATCCCCGTTTTAACCATTCGCCCCATTTTCCGCATAAAAGTAAAAAATTTCGGAAAAAAAAAATTACTTCACAGTCAGATGAATGTAAACACAAAATTTCATGATTTCAACTTTTGCCATTTGGTTGGTACCATTTTATCCCTCTTTTGTGTAGTACGAAAAAAATCCCTCTGTTATACATATCTACGCAATTAGAGGAATGTACATTCCAAATTTCATATTTTTAGCTAATGTCAGTTCATTGGGACCATTTGTATCCCTTTTTGTCCCATTTCAGCCGCTAAATCTTTTATTTACTTTATGATCCTTTCACGCTACAAGAGAAATGTACGCAAGAAATAGCAAGTGCATATAAAGCAGAAATTTGAAAAAAATTGCCTAAATAGTCTAAATATTAGGGGGTATTTTCAGTCTTTGTTAGGGGAAAAAATTCCCTCAGGGCCGATTTCGTCCACTTTTAATCCCAATCGATCTGCAACCATAAGACACATTTAGGGGAAATTTTAACCTCCTAGCTCATTTCATTTCAAAACAGATAAAAATTATAAAAAACATGGCGACTATTTTGGTAAAAAAATCCCCAATTTTGGGACACATTTTCCCCAATTTAGGAATTCGGGTATTTTTTGCAAAAAATGGTAAATCTGGTAATTTTTCATGGTTTTTATATTTAGAAGAATTTTATATATGTAGAAATTATGAACCCTCTTCCCCTTCTTCTTTGGGAAGCTAATATGCTTTCACCATTTCAAAATTTTTACCACTACCTAGAATATATAGGGTTTCCGAAAAACATTTCAAAGTAATGACAAAATGGAATGACAAAATGAATACACACTCCTTGCCATGGTGGAGGATATAAAAAACTTAAATTGAATAATATCCAAACAAATATCGATTTCCCTTAAATTAAGTCCATGTTTTTATACCCTCCACCTCCAGGATGGGGGTATATTCACTTTGTCATTCCGTTTGTAACACCTTGAAATATTCATCGGAGACCCCATAAAGTATATATATTCTGGGTCGTGGTAAAATTCTAAGACGATATAGCCATGTCCGTCTGTCCGTCTGTCCGTCTGTCCGTCTGTCTGTCTGTCTGTCTGTCTGTCTGTCTGTTGAAAGCACGATAGCGGCCGAACGAAATGAGCTAGGAGGTTCAAATTTTTTCTAAATGTGTCGTATGGTTGTAGATCGGTTGGGATTGAAAGTGGACGAAATCGGCCCAGAGGGAAAAAATTTTCCCTCACAAGGACTGAAAATACCCCTAATATTTTGTGTAGTTCAGCATGTTTTTTGAACATATTAGCTTGTATTTACTTGATATTCGCAATGCGCATTCCCTTTATAGCATAAAAGGCACCATAGAGTGATTTTTATTTGTAGGGGGCGAAATGGGACAAAAAGGGATAAAAATGGTACCTTTCAAACGACAACAGATAGAAACACGAAATTTGGCGTGTACATTCCTCTAATAGAGTAGATATAATAGTATTTTTTCTAAATTCGTACTTTAAAGGGGTTAAATGGGGCAAAAGGGATAAAAATAGTACCAACCTAACGGCTGCACCTAGAATAGTGAAACTCGATATATACATTCCTCTGATTGCGTAGACTCGTAAAATAAAAGAACTTTCCAAAATTCGTACTTTTTGGGGTTCAAATGGAAAAAGGGGATAAAAATAGTACCTACAAAATGACAGCAACTAGAATCGTGAAATTTGGAGTATACATTCCTCTGACTGCGTAGACACGAAAAATAGAACGGTTTTTCCAAATTCGTACTTTCAAGGGTTACAATGGCTACAGGGGATAAAAATAGTACCAACTAAACGAATACAGCTATGATGAAAATGATGAAATTCAGTGTGTACATCCCTCTAATTGTGTAGATACGTAAAATAAAGAGATTTTAGATAGTCGTACTCTTGAGGGGGCAAAATTGGAAAAGGGGATAAAAATGGTACCAACAAAATGACCGCTGATAGAATCATGGAATTTGCATAGCCACGTAAAATATTTTTTTCCCAAATTCGTTTGTTGATTTTACGACAAAAAATGGTAGAATCATGAAGTTGTCTTATACTGCGTACGTGAGAGATAAGGTATTTTCAAAATTTATACTTTTGAATTAAAAAAATAGGATGGAAATACAACCAACCAAACGGCTGTAGCTGAAAATACACTCTCTATCCCTCTAATTGCATAGACACGTAAAATAGAGGAATTTTTCGAAATTTGTACTTTTAAGGGATATAATTAAAAAGAGGGATAAAATGGGACCTACCAAACCGCTGAAGTTGAAATCATGAAATTCGGTGTGTACATTCTGACTATGAAGACTCGAAAAAGGGTTTTTTCGAAATTTGTACATTTGGGCGGAGAATGGGGTGGTGTGAATGGCGATATCTTTAAAATTTATACTTTTCTTATTTGTCTGTATCTGAAAATGTTTCTTTCTAATGGCGACTGACAATCGCCTAATATTTAAGCATGTTCACTTTCACAACGACAGCATTTTATTTATATATAGTAGTCGATTTTAAACAGTGCGCATAAGTATACATTATAGTTTGAAATAGTAAACAAATATAGTAATGTGCATAAACATATCACAATTTTCGTAATATGATACTGTACTTCTATGTAAAGTCGACATCCTTTAATCTGCTGTTAATACTGTGCATTCCGTGGTGGAGGGTATATAAGATTCGGCCCGGCCGAACTTAACGCCTTCTTACTTGTTAATTTTTTATTTGATTCCAAATAACTTACCCACTGTCCCTGTTGCATTGCGATCTCAAGAGTTGTTTTGTCACTTTGCGTCGATTTCTGAAACGCACCACCAACACGATCACTATAATGCCCAGAAATAGACATAGACACACGCCCAGTACGACCAGCGCTATAATCCATTTCTGATCCTCAGACATAATCCATCCCTGTACTCCGGTCACTTGGACGTAATAACTTTTACAATCGAACGGGGATATCTCCACTTGGTTGAGAGGTACAAGGCAAAAGACATAAACGGCACCCGGTTTCAGATCACTCACCAGCAGAGTGTAACCAGGAGAGTGTGGCAACGCTGTAGAGTTTTGGGGCCACTGGGTGGCATTCCAGTAGTCGGTAAAATAGAGAAGATCGAAAATTGTGAATACATCGTTTACTATGACCCGAACACTGGTGGCCGTGTAAGGAGAGATTGTAAAGTGGGTCTGAGCCTTGTAGATAGAGATGGCGAACGTGTTGCCCTTGAGCGTGTCATAGCAGTGAATGTGTGTATAGGGTGATTCATCGGGGGGGATTGGGACGAGGGTGGTCGGGGATTCGGTCGCGATGGTTTTTGTAGTGGCGGTAGTAGTGGTTAATTCTCGTGGAGTGGTGCTGATGTATACCGTCGTGGTCGTGTCTTCATTTGTTTCTCCCGCTGTGCTACCAATTGTTGTTGATTGTTCAGCCGACACGGTGGTGTCTTCCCTTTCCTCGGTGTTGTCTTCAGTTCCGCTGAGCGTTGTCTCAGTTGTGGTATGATCTGTTCCTGGACTTTCAGTGGTTGTCATCTGCTCCTCACACTGCCAGTACAAATTGAAAATAATCTCGCCCTGCAACTCCGGAGGTGTGAAACATTTCGAATTTCCCTTATCGCTGATAACACCGATCACACTCTTCATCGCATCATAGTTGGAGCAGTTGCAATCCCACCGATTGTTGCCTATGGCCAAACTACTTAGACCTTCGAACTTTTGCCACAACACCGCATCCAATGTGGTCAAGTGATTTCGACTCAGATCTAAGTGTTGCAGGGTGCCCAGCACCGCATCGAATACGCTCAATGGCAAAGAGTTCAAACTGCAATTGGACAAATTTATAGCGGTCACCCGCAGCATGTTGGCAAATGTTTGCTCCCCTAGCGTGCCTCCGAAATTGTTGTCACTGAAATCGAGCAGCTGTAAGTTGCTCATATCCAAACCCTTTAGCCATTCATGAAGATCTGAACTTTGAACTACTTCCCGCGTCTCGTGTGCTATCCTTAAACTTTTCAAACTGCTCGCCAATGGCTGCAAAAATTGTCCACTCTTGAGGCGGCCTGCCAACATTTGATTGGTCATATTAAAAGTTTCCAGCGTTGACAAACCCTCAAAGGTGTCGCTGCTTAGTTCCTCAAAATGGGTATTTATCAAATGCAAATCCCTCAAATTGGCCACTGCATTCTGCTGGAATGCCTGCGCCTGTATACTCGCCAGATTACAATCGATTATGGCCAAAGTTCTCAAACGGAAGTTGCCTTGCAGGAAACTCGATTTCATTGTACCGGCCGGAAAGCTACACTCATACAGCAACAACTCCATGTCTTTGCCACACACCGCATACAGAGGTTCCAGTTGTTGGTAAATGTTGTTGGTATTGCCACCTTTGCAGGTGAGTGTGCAGCTGTTATCACTGCTCGTGCAGGTTAAGCCACGCGAAGACTTTATCTGTCTGGAAATGAAATCAAAAGTAAACAGTCATAAATAGTCGCAGGTGGCTATAAATGTGGGGCACGAAATGTGATGAAATTAAGGCATGAAATTATGTGGACTAAAAATAGTGTGTGTTTCCCTAAGGCAGAGAAGTCTGCTGATACTGCTATTAAATTTAGATTTAGATATTGTCCTCATACAAATGTTACTGCTGACTTGAGTTGTTCGCTCTAGAAAACTTAATTTTTAAGAGATTTCGGTAAACACTCCCATTATATATAGAACGCATTGTTGGCCTAGTTCCACTTTCATCAGTCTCGCCTAATATAACCTAACCTCACATGCAGTTTACCAAGAAACGTATACCGTGGAATGGATCCACATTTTGATATAGTCCCCATACAAATATCCCTGCTGAATTAAATTTGTATACCCTCCACCTCCAGGATGGGGGTATACTAACTTTGTCATTCCGTTTGTAACACCTGAGACCCTATCGACCTGAGACCCTATAAAGTATATATATTCTTGATCGTCATAAAATTCTAAGACGATATAGCCATGTCCGTCCGTCCGTCCGTCCGTCTGTTGAAAGCACGCTAGCATCTAAACGAAAGGAGCTATAACGTTAAAATTTTCCATAAATGCTTCTTATAGTCGTACATCGGTTGGGATTGAAATGGAGCGAAATCGGCCCAAAAGGAAAAATTTTTCCCTCACAAGGACTAAAAATACCCATAATAATCCCTAATATTTTACCGTATTTAAGCATGTTTTTTGAATATGTCTGTTTATATTTGCTTGATATTTGGTATGCGCATTCCCCTTATAGCAAAAACGTGCACCATAAAGTGATTCTTATTTGTAGGGGGTGAAAAGGGGCAAAAAGGGATAAAAATGGTACATATTAAACGACAACAGCTAGAAACACGAAATTCGGTGTGTACATTCCTCTAATTGAGTAGATACATAATATAAAATTATTTTTTCCAAATTCGTACTTTTAAGGGGTAAAATAGGAATAGAGGGATAAAAATGGTACCAACCAAACGGCTGTACCTAGAATAATGAAATTCGGTTTACACATTCCTCTGATTGCATAGATAAGTAAAATACACGGATTTTTCAAAATTCGTACTTTTTGGGGTTAAAATGAAAAAAAGGGGATAAAAATAGTACCAATCTAATGACCGCAGCTAGAGTCATGAAATTCGGAGTATACATTCCTCTGAGTGTGTAGACACGAAAAATAAACTGATTTTTCGAAATTCGTACTTTTTGGGGTTAAAATGAAAAAAGGGGATAAAAATAGTACCAATAAAATGACCGCAGCTAGAGTCATGAAATTCGGAGTATACATTCCGCTGACTGTGTAGACACGGAAAATAAACGGATTTTTCGAAATTCGTACTTTCAAGGGATACAGTGGTACAAAGGGATAAAAATACTACCAACTAAACGACTACAGCTAGAATGATGAAATTCTAATTGCGTAGAAACGTCAAGGGGTAAAAATGGTACCAACCAAATGAACGCAGCTGGAATCAAGGAATTCGGTGTATACATTCCTCTGACTGCATAGACAAGCAAAATAAAAAGTTTTTTTTTCCAAATTCGTTCTTTTTCTTTTACGAAAAAAATTGGTTGAATCATAAAGTTAGGTTATATTGCACTATGTACGTCTGATAATGGATTTTCAAAATGTTTACTTTTGGAACTAAAATAGAATGAAAATACAACCAACTGTAGCACCCACTATCTACCAATATTTATAGCATTTAAGCTTTTTGAAAATATAAATATAAAAATATTTATTTTTTGAATTGACGTATTGGTAGCCTTGCCTTATAGGCAATTAAAATATTATATTTAATTATAAAATTATTTTTTCAATATTTGTTTTGGTTTTGGCTATATTAAAAAATTTATTTTCCTGTAATATTACTGCACTTCTACGAAAACCGACAACCTCTGTGGAATGCAATCCATGGTGGAGGGTATATAAAGTTCGGCCCGGCCGAACTTAACTCCGTTTTTACTTGTTATTGCTCACATATTGCTCTTTCCATACCAAACCGAACAGCAAAATATTCATATGACTTTGGTTTTTCTGAAAATTTCAGAAAAGATACTTATTTAAAATATTTTATATGTGTCTTGGGAAAAAATCTTATCTCCTAAAAATTAAAAAGAAGATTTTTTTTTCGAAAATACATATTTTCTGTTACACTATTTTAGCTGAAGTCCCTTCGTATGCATTATTTTTATCACTTTCTACCCGGTTTCGAACAAACGAGTAAGTAAGCTTCAGTCGGCTAAACCGACTTATATATACCCTCACTCTCAGAGAACAAATATACTGAAGTTATAAGGAATACAATTTTATGTAGGGCAGGATAATTTGTGTGCAAGGTGCGATGAGGTTCGTGTCACATGTTCCCAGTTTCCACATTTCTTAAACAATTATAACAACATTATCATATACCAAGCCATAGTGGATTCCATGCACCAGTTTAGAAGTTATGAAGTTAATTTAATATTACCTAGGATAGAGACAACTGTGTGGGAGGTACAAGAAGGGGCGTGGCTAAAGCGTAAATATTTTTTAGGTTTAAAGTGATTATAAAAATATTTTCAAATATCATATTGCAAATGATTTTGACTACCCGTACGAATGTTATGTCGGTTTTATTGTAACCAAAGTTTATGCCACTTTGTGTGGGAGGTACCAGAAGGGGCGTGGCAATATAACCCATATTCCAGGCGAATGAATCTTCTTTAAAAGCATTGTCAAATATCAAATTTCACAGTATTCCGACTATCTGTATAGAAGTTATAGCAGCTTTAATTTTACGTAGTTTTGCGTGTTTTGTGTGGGAGTTACTGGAAGGGGCGTGGCAAAACCCGTCACATTTAGTACACTTAAAGTGAATGTAAAAACATACCTTATACCAAAATATAGCTGATTCCGATTATCCGTGTGGAAGTTATATGGGTTTTATGTTAACCTTGGAATATGGGCTACTTGTGTGGGAGGTACAAGAAGGGGCGAGGCAATTTCGCCCATCTTCAAACTTAAGCTAAGTTTGGGAAAAATATTACCATGTGCAAACTTTGAATCGATTCCATAACTGCTTTCGAGAGTTATCGTGTACACCAGCCAGCCAGACAGACGGACGGACGAACGGACATGGCTCAAACACCTTAAAAAGTCGTGAAACGGATTTGGTCCAAACATACTTAGGGTCTCAAGTCACTCCTTCAATGCGTTACACTTTTTTTCTGCCCCAAATGATATATACCCTCCTACTCTGTATGGTGAGGGTATACAAATTACAACTGCAGAGCCTTTTATATCCTCGAGTTCATGTTTCTAAATGCAGCCGGCTATTTTATCACTTCTTGCTTCTCCTTTCCCAAAAAGTACACATTTTGAATAATCACTGTAGGTAACATGTGTTCTCGCTTCTCCCCTAAAAACATGTACTTTATTTAGTACCACGTTTATCCCTTTTCGTCCCGTATCCTCCTTATAAGTACAATTTTCAGTTGGTGACATTTTTATACCAGCTCACCCCTTAAAAGTGCAAAAATGAATTTATACTGCGCTTCTATGCGGAGAGAAGAATTTACGTACCAAACATTTGTATCCCTTTTTGTCCCGCTCACCCATTATAAGAACAAATTTCGAAATATTTAGATTTGCGCTTCTATGTTGTTAGAGGAATTTACAAACCAAATTTAACGACTTTAGCTGCAATACTTAACCCTCTAACCCGCCAGAGTGCTTCAAGGCACTCTTCGCAAATCTCACAAATTTACTCAATAAAACCACAGATATTAAAATAACGATTTATCCGACTTCATTTAAAAATAGCAATAGCTTCGGAATTATTTAAAATTTAAAGAATAGTAATTTCATAGAATAGTAAATTCATAGAAAAATTGAGGTTAACACCGTGATAATAAAATCAGTTCTGTTATAAATCATATGATCCATATTCGAAAAAGGTCAATGGATAACTTCTGATATTATGCTCAATGTATCGGAATGTTCTTTATTTTGATAAGATATTAAGATTTTTGTCAACTTCTAATGAATTTCGAATTTGATTTTAAAATTTTTAAATAAAATCAGATACATAATAAACGTTCAATATATAGTTGAACTACCCGTAAACTGCCGTGTCTTGTCTATATAACTCTTATTAATTATATTTTATTTAAGTGGACAATTGTTCGATTTATCGGTTAATCGAATAACTCTCGACTTCATTATGCGATTAATTGGAAATTTTTTGTTTTCAAATAAACGAAAAATCGAATAACATAAACGTCCGAATAATTGGATACCCTAATAACAATGTTGAATTATTGGAACATTGGCTAATATTAACGAATATTGAACTACTTGCCAAAAAATAAAAGAAAATTGTTCCTTCCATTTTCCCAAAATTGTCAAATAAATAGAGGTATTCGAATGACTGAACGAGCCGCAAATCAGCCGAAAGCCGCCG
Organism: Polietes domitor; assembly: GCA_947397865.1. Lineage (NCBI taxonomy): Eukaryota > Metazoa > Arthropoda > Insecta > Diptera > Muscidae > Polietes > Polietes domitor. The sequence continues at coordinate 63,446,455 of OX377622.1, forward strand.
CCGATAATTATGGTTCGGCTTGTAACTCTGAAAATGGGTCAAATCGGTTCAGAATTATATATAGCTCCCATACAAATTTCTATCCCAATTTAACTTTTTCGCTGTAGAAAACAAATTTTTTAACAGATCTTCTTCAAATCTTCCAAAATATCTTATATTTCAACCAGAAACACCCATGGTGAAAATTGGTCAGATCAGTTCAGATTTATATATAGCTCCCATACAAATTTCGCTCCCGGCTTTAATTTTTCTGCACCAGAAATACACCGCTTATATGTTCAAGGTAGTTATGATGGCTACATACATTCCATACATACATTTCACTTTCGCATACAAACAGTGGTTTAGGAACAGCATCCCAAAATAGAGAAAATAATATTTTTTTTTAAATAGAAAAAGAGGAATTATTGAAAAAGAATGCATTTGCTGTATAGCTAACATTTTAACAAATAAACCCATGTCTACATGTAAAAGATCATAAATGTAGAAGGTATGACCCTTCATGTAGAACTAATTTATGACTAAATTACTTAATTACTTAAACTTGGTCAAAAATGACACACTATTGACATTATCTTACTTCTATTATAAGGGTTATAACTTCTAAAAATTAAAATATTATATTATCGCCCTATTTAACAACGAATTTAGAAAAGAAAGAGGGCCATAACTTCTAGTTTTATCTATAGACCTTTTGCATGTACACGTTATTTTTTGCGTTAGAATATTACTATATATATATATATTTTTCTATTTTTTATGTTTTCCTTTACGCAAAAAGAAAATCCAACAAAAATATTTTATCGCAATTTTTTGAAATTTGGAATTTAAGTAAAAAATATTTTCAAGAAAAAAATACCCATAAACATTGTTGGTATTTATTTTATAAATCAGTATTCATCAAAACACACAAACAAAATTTTTAGGGCTCAGACACAAAATTTTTATTTTTCAGGTGACAAATATAATTTTAGGGATAATTAATATACAAATCGGTAGTAAATTTGTATGATTACTATAATGAAATCTAAACTTATTTTTAATTATCTTTTTCGAAAAATTTAATAGGGACTATTAAAGCACCAAGAAATTAAACTTTTTTACGAATATTATATATTTTTGTAATACATGGTTTTTCAACAAGAGGTGTTATTTTGAATCACCCGGTATTTCGGTAACTGTCACTTTTGAAGCTTTTATTCTATGACATTTGACAAGTAGAAACTACGCCATTACTAACAAGTAAGGAAAGGCTAAAGTCGGACGGGACCAACTATATAATACCCTACACCACTCCCTGCATATATACATCGCTTTGATTACTAAACCCAGGTATTCCATGGGAGCAATTTTATGTAGTTCATATAAAAGAAAACTATAAATGCATCTATAGTCAAATTTAATGAATATGGTAAATAATAAAGTAACTGCTCCAATTTTTCAGCAGATATTCCGAGTAAAGTAAATATAACATGATATGGAAAAATTGATCAAGATCCATAGGTTTTTTTAGTTGAATTTTTAGATGTTGTGCCAATTTTAAAGAAAATCGGGTACAATATGTGGTTTCTAAAGCGGAAAAAGTGAAATCGGGAGCGACATTTGTATGGGTGCAATATCTAAATCTGAACTGATCTAACCCGCTTTCGCCACAGGTATTTCTAGTTTGATTATAAGGTGTTAAGCCAAATTTGAAGAAAATCGGGTACAATATGTTGTTTCTAAAGCGGAAAAAGTGAAATCGGAAGCGACATTTGTATGGGGGCTATATCTAAATCTGAACCGATCTTACCCACTTTCAGCATAGGTGCTTCTAGTTCTATTATAAAATGTTGTGCCAATTTTAAAGAAAATCGGGTACAATATGTGGTTTCTAAAGCGGAAAAAGTGAAATCGGGAGCTACATTTGTATGGGGGCTATACCTAAATCTGAACCGATCTTACCCAATTTTTGCGTCCGTGTTTCTAGTTGGATTATAAGATGTTCTGCCAAATTTAAAGAAAATCGGGTACAATATGTCGTTTCTAGAGCGGAAAATGTCAAATCGGGAGCGAAATTTGTATGGGGGCTATATCTAAATCTGAACCGATCTTACCAAATTTTTGCATACATGTTTCTAGTTGGATTATAAGATGTTCTGCCAAATTTAAAGAAAATCGGGTACAATATGTCGTTTCTAGAGCGGAAAATGTCAAATCGGGAGCGACATTTGTATGGGGGCTATATCTAAATCTGAACCGATTTCCTCCAAATTCAATACCGATGGTCCTTGGCCAGAAAAAATAACTTCTGCGAAGTTTCATGACAATCGGACAACAATTGCGACCTGTAGAGTGCGAACAAGCTTAGATGGACAGCAGACGGACGGACGGACGGACGGACGGACGGACGGACAGACAGACATCGTTAAATCGACTCAGCTGGTGATTCTAAGCCGATCCGTATACTTAAAGGTGGGTCTAGCTCGATTATTTCTTGGTGTTACAAACATTTGGCGCGAAACTAACTTATAATACCCTAGACCACGAAGTGGTGTAGGGTATAAAAATGGAACGATACACGCTTCAACAACGCAGTGAAATTATTAAAATTCATGAGTTAAAATGATCCCGAATTGTATCGAAAAATCATACTGACTGATGAGGCCCATTTCCAACTCGGTAGCTATGTCAACAAGCAAAACTGTCGCATCTGGGGCTCGGAAAACCCAAGAGTTATTGTCGAGAAGCCTTTCCATCCTCATCGTGTGACTGTTTGGTGCGGTTTATGGCCCGGCGGGGTCAAAGAACCATACTTTTTCGAAAATGAGGTTGGATCAACAGTTACGGTGAATGGATTGCGCTATCGAGAGATGATTAATGATTTTTTATGGTCGCAGTTGGATGGTTTTGATCTGGTCAACGTTTACTTTCAACAAGACGGCGCTACGTGCTACACAAGCAACGAAACCGTTGCTCTTTTACGGGAAAAGTTTCCGGACTGTGTTATCTCTCGAAGAGGCGATCACAATTGGCCACCGAGATCTTGTGATTTAACACCTTGCGACTTCTTCCTTTGGGGCCACGTAAAAGATAAGGTCTACGCCAACAGTCCAGTGTCGATTCAAGATCTCAAAGATAGAATCCGTGATGCTATCGAGGACATAGGGTAGCTACTTTGCGATTTGGTTACGGAAAGTTTCATGAAAAAGATATGGTCCTGTAAGCGTGGTCGTGGTAGCCATTTGGCTGATGTTGTTTTTCATTATTACCGGGATACCTTTCTCTTTATTATGAAATAAACATCCGATCATTTATCTCAAAAAATGCATTTTTTCTTTGAATACCAAAATAACACCTCTTGTTGGAAAACCTTGTACATATTTGCTTCTAGGCATCTATATCTCTGTCTCAAAACAGGGTGGTCACAATATAAGTTTACCAATTGCCTAGCTTCTACTCTTCTTCTGGCAAAGAAAGTGCATTCCATCCTATGGAGTACAACCGGTAAAATATTTGAATTGAATTCCATTTTTTATTTTTCCCTACGAAAGAATATTATCTGAGAATACAATTTTATATTTAAAAAGTCTCAAGCATTACCACGTTCGGGAGCAGCAGACAAAATAAAGAGTGATTTTTTTGAGGTTAGGATTTTCATGCATTAGTATTTGACAGATCACGTGGGATTTCAGACATGGTGTCAAAGAGAAAGATGCTCAGTATGCTTTGACATTTCATCATGAATAGACTTACTAACGAGCAACGCTTGCAAATCATTGAATTTGATTACCAAAATCAGTGTTCGGTTCGAAATGTGTTTCGCGCTTTACGTCCGATTTATGGTCTACATAATCGACCAAGTGAGCAAACAATTAATGCGATTGTGACCAAGTTTCGCACTCAGTTTACTTTATTGGACATTAAACCAACCACACGAATGCGTACAGTGCGTACAGAAGAGAATATTGCGTCTGTTTCTGAGAGTGTTGCTGAAGACCGTGAAATGTCGATTCGTCGCCGTTCGCAGCAATTGGGTTTGTGTTATTCGACCACATGGATGATTTTACGCAAAGATCTTGGTGTAAAACCGTATAAAATACAGCTCGTGCAAGAACTGAAGCCAAACGATCTGCCACAACGTCGAATTTTCAGTGAATGGGCCCTAGAAAAGTTGGCAGAAAATCCGCTTTTTTATCGACAAATTTTGTTCAGCGATGAGGCTCATTTCTGGTTGAATGGCTACGTAAATAAACAAAATTGCCGCATTTGGAGTGAAGAGCAACCAGAAGCCGTTCAAGAACTGCCCATGCATCCCGAAAAATGCACTGTTTGGTGTGGTTTGTACGCTGGTGGAATCATTGGACCGTATTTTTTCAAAGATGCTGTTGGACGCAACGTTACGGTGAATGGGGATCGCTATCGTTCGATGCTAACAAACTTTTTGTTGCCAAAAATGGAAGAACTGAACTTGGTTGACATGTGGTTTCAACAAGATGGCGCTACATGCCACACAGCTCGCGATTCTATGGCCATTTTGAGGGAAAACTTCGGAGAACAATTCATCTCAAGAAATGGACCGGTAAGTTGGCCACCAAGATCATGCGATTTGACGCCTTTAGACTATTTTTTGTGGGGCTACGTCAAGTCTAAAGTCTACAGAAATAAGCCAGCAACTATTCCAGCTTTGGAAGACAACATTTCCGAAGAAATTCGGGCTATTCCGGCCGAAATGCTCGAAAAAGTTGCCCAAAATTGGACTTTCCGAATGGACCACCTAAGACGCAGCCGCGGTCAACATTTAAATGAAATTATCTTCAAAAAGTAAATGTCATGGACCAATCTAACGTTTCAAATAAAGAACCGATGAGATTTTGCAAATTTTATGCGTTTTTTTTAAAAAAAAGTTATCAAGCTCTTAAAAAATCACCCTATATATGTAGATTTTTTCAAATTTGAATTTTGATTTTATGTATTTAGATTTTTGTATCTACATACATATGTATATGTCCAAGTTGGAAGATTCTATCTTCCGCCAATGAATCTTACCTTAATTTTTGGATATCTATAGATCTTTCGCCAATCTTTATCGTGTCGTCAGTCACTACCAGCCAAGTCTTGTCATAGGCTTTGCCTGTGAAATCAACATTCGTTAGAATCAATAACAATATGAAGGCAATTAACAACGGAATGACAATAAATTTACACCATCTGAAAGAAAATCAAAAAAAGTGTAGTAAATAAATTAAATCATTAGATTAATTTCCATACCAGGGGTTAACTGTACGAATTAGCAATATTATCCCTGATAAATATATGTAGCTTATACGCCTCCAAAACGGCCACAAGGAAATAACACAATTTGTAAATACTTCCATTTAAATTGAAATCAAATTGAATTACTTAATTGTGAATGATATCAAAATGTAGACTTTTGTCGCAAAGTTGATAAATGTTTTTGGAATTGAAAACAAAACTAAGTTCTGGACTGCAATAATTTTTTAATTTAAACCAAAACTTCATGTTAATATGTCTAATTCGTTCTTATTCTCAAATTTCAACAAATTAGTTACTGTACAACCTAAAAATTTTACCTAAAATTGAAATTTTGCACTAATACATTTGGGACTGAAGGCAGATAGTAGGAAAAGTCAAATTAAAAAACTGAAGTTTAATCAATCCCAATGTACATAAAGTGTTCTCTAAATTTAACTAATTTCGCTTCTATAGCAGAAGTAAAATATAAAAATTAACTACACTCTTATAATGTTAATAACATTGCTGTTTGAACGTTGACTTACTAGTCGCATTTATTATTCGCTTTTATAGAGAATTTTCATTTTTTTGACCAAGACCATACATTTTAAGCAAATTGGTTCATATATTAAAAGTAACAAATTACAATTCTGCCGTAGTGGCTAAAAGTGTTAATATTTTTAATAATTTTTTTTGCACCCTTCATAAAAGGGTTTTTACACGAAATAGCCGTATATGAAACGATAAAATTTGACATTTTGGAAGTTTTATCTATATAAGTTTACAAGGACAGCTATTTATATTTTTGGCAATAGTAATTGTCGTGAAAATCATCTCACGAAAATGTTCACGATTTAATTTAATTTTTTTTGCTGGAACAACACAAGTAATGCTGAAATGACATAACGTTCTGGAGAAAGTTATGGTTTAAAGGGTCAACTTTTGAATTGGAAACGGTTATTTAAAAAATCACAATCATGCCAGTTGTGCAAATTGATAACGATTATCCACTTTTAGTTCGGGAATAATGTATTCCTGCAATATTCTGCCGAGTGTGGAAGGTCATTGTTAGCTCAATGGACATGTCATAAAGAAATTTCTCGCATTAGGAGTGAATACATTACCAGAGAGATTGGGGAGTACCCTTTACGTCCACTAATTGTTTGAAGAGTCCTATGGGCCCGGTAGAATCGTTGGAGCTCTATGTAGCCATGATTTCCGATAATTTCGTGCCCCAATCTGCGGCAAAAACTCCCAAATTGCATGTGCACCAATTTCAATTTCTATACCTTCGACTATAGTATTATGTCTTTGTGTGTAACACCCAAAAGGAAATAAGATAGATCCATCGTGTATTATACAGATCGGCTAAGAATCCCTTTCTGAGTCGATTTAGCAATGTCCGTCTGTCCATCTATTATTTCAGGATAAGCACGAACACTGTTTAATTTGAATCGGTTCAGATTTAGACGTAGCTCCCATACAAATTTGGCTTTCGATTTAACTTTTTCCACTCTAGAAACCAGATATTTTAACCGATTTTCTTCAAATTTGATACAACACTTTATTTTATTATTAGAAATATCTATGGTGAAATTGGACCGATTCAGTTCAGATTTAGATATAGCTCCCATACAAAGTTCGTTCTCCAATTAACTTTCTTTGATTTTCTTCAATTTTTTCACATCACCTTATACTTCAACTTGAAACACCTGTGCTGAAAGTGAGTCAGATCGGTTCATATTCATATATAGCTCCCATATAAATTTCGCTCTTGATTTGACATTTTCCGCTCTAGAGACTACATATATAGTACCCATACAAAAATCGTTCCCGATACAACTTTTTCCCTGATTTAATTTGCCCGCATGACTTTAAGCTTTCCTTACTTGTTTATAATTATATAACAAGGGGAAAAACGTTATAATGGAAATTCTTTAAGCTATTGCCAAATATAGTCGATAAGTTTATAGCGGTAAGCCATTATACCCTCCACCTCCATACACGGAGTCAGAATCATGGAATTCGGTGTATACATTCGTCTGACTGCATTGACTCGCAAAATAAAAAAGTTTTTCCAAATTCTTATTTTTTTCTTTTACAGAAAAAATGGGTGGAATCATGAAATGGAAAATCAAGTTCCAGTCACCCAACGAAAATAATGTTTGGATTGTTTAATGATGATTTGCAAAATATTTCGTTCCTAGATCAAGCCACCTGTGAGCTAAACGCTCCTGAAAATAACCCTAAAAATCATGTTTTTCCGGTGTAATTTGTATACCCTACACCACTTCGCCACTTCACCACTTGGTTGTAACACCAATAAATAATTGAGCTAGACCCAACTTTAAGTATACGGATCGGCTTAGAATCACCAATTGAATCGATTTAACAGTTCTACAGTTCGCAATTGTTGTCCGATTGTCATGAAATTTGGCAGAAGTTACTCTTTTGGCCAAGGACGATCGGTATTGAATTTGGAGAAAATCGGTTCAGATTTATATATAGCCTCCATACAAATATCCCTATAATTTACACTATTACTGCTCTAGAATGCACATTTTACATGGGATCATGACCAATTTTTCAGGATCGTGTTGTATTTAGAAATCGCTCTAGAACCCACATCTTACATTGGATCTTGATAAAATTTTGCAGATCATGTTATATTTCAATAAAGAATACCTACTTTGAAAGTTATGTATAAAGGCCCACTTTTTAGTGTAGCGCCCTTACTAGTGGGCCCCCATTTTAATTATTATCTCTCTAGGATCCTCATTTCACATCGGAAGTTTTCCAAATTTTGTAGATTTCATTTTATTTCAACTAAGAATACATACTATGAAAGTCAAATATATGGGTATAACCCCCATACAAATTGGGTCCATTCTACTTTATTGCATCTCTAGAATCCACATCGTGTATTGGAGCTCCATATAATTTTGCACTTCATATTATATTTCAACTAATAATACCTACTTTGAAAATGATCTATATGGGCCCACTTGTTAATGTAGGGCCCTTACAAATGGGCCCATTTTTATTATTACCCCTCTATGCATCACATTTTACATCGGAAGTTTTTCAAATTTTGTAGATTTTATTATATTTCAACTAAGAATACCTACCATGCAAGTCAAATATGTGTCCATACTTTGGAATACCCAAATGGGGCCCCATTCTACTCTATTACTTCTCTAAAAACTACATCTTACATCTGATCATGATAAAAATTTTGTAGATCATGATATATTTCAAATAGTAATTCCTACAGCGAATGAGAACTATACAGGCCCGTAACTTGGCACAGACCCCAAATGTTGTTATGGGCCTCTTCCAATGTCCGTGGACTTTTACAGTGACTACCGAACCCATTTTCATATTTGGTGGTAGTATTTTATAAAAAATCAATAGCTGTAGTCAATACCATTCGAATGATGCCTAAATGATGAACATCGGAATGAAATAGACGTCGCAGTGCTCATTTCTGTAAAATGATTTTGAGCATTTTGACTCTGGAAACCATCTCCTGCATTAAATTATTCTCCAAAAAATGGAGTCAGTGACGTCATTTGTAGTACGTTATTCATTATTTATTTATTTTTCATTACACCTTTTACAAAACGTTTCCAAGAAATTGAGTTTTTAGCTGTCACCGTGAAAACACTCAAAAAATCAATATAAACGTCCAATAATTCTACCAATCAGTTATACTAAGACAACAATAAACATTTTTATTTAAAGTGCTTCCAAGGGTCTATTAATTCAGAAAAAATGTTAGGCAAAAAAGTAACATAAACAAAATTTCACGGGAAAAACATGATTTTTAGCGGTGTTTTCAGGAGCGTTTAGCTCACAGATGACCCAGTGACGAAATATTTGTCATCATTAAACAATCCAATCTTAATTTTTGGGGGTTACCGCTGCATTTTATTTTCGTAACCCATCCTAATAGGTATTGGTTATAGTCCACTGTGTACGTGAGAGATAATGGATATCAAAATATGTACTTTTGGAATTAAACTAGGTTAGAAATACAACCAACCAAATGGTTGTAGCTAAAAATGGTTCCACTATCTCCAAGGTTTTTTGAAGAATTGACTTCAAGTAATATTTCGATATCTATAGGATAAATATATTCGTTGCCTTGCCTTATAAGCGTGGTTTGATATAAATTAAATTTTATATTTATTTACAAAATTATTTTTTCAATATTTTTATTTGTTTTGGTTTGGTAATATTAAAAAAAAATAAAATTTTTCTGTGCTGTTACTGCACTTCTACGAAAATCGACAAACTCTGTGGAATGAAATCCATGATGGAGAGTCGGAGGGTATATAAAGTTCGGCCTGGCCGAACTGAACGCCGTTTTTACTTGTATTGTTTACAATGACAGTATCATATTTATATATAGCAATGGACTATTATTATTATAATGAAACAATGCCATTTATTTAAAACAGTGCGCATAAGTATGCCTTATAGTTTGAAATAGTAGACATATACAGTAATGTACATAAAAAATCAGAATTTTCCCAATATGGTTCCACACTTTTATATAAAGTTGACAGCCACTTATCTGTCGGCATTGCTGTGGAATGTACTCCGTGGTGCAGGGTATTCGGCCCGGCCCGAACTTAACGATTTTTCACTTGTTTAATGTCGAGTTTAGAAAGCTAAAATAACATAAACACACATCTTAGCTAAGCATGTAAAATTTCGTTGAAATATCATCCGCTGTGCATTAGTACAAATTTGCAAATTTATAACCATAATCCTGGTTTAGTTCGGGATAGTATATTTCAGCAATATTCTGCTCAGCGATGAGGGTCATTTTTGGCTCAATGGACATGCCATAAACAAATTTATCGCATTTGTATTGGAGACGTTCATAGAGAGAATAGCCAGGCGCCGTTACGGCCACAATCATATTGGAATTTCGTTTAGATTATGGATTATTATGCGTTAAAAAGGTTTAATTTCGTTTTTATTTTCAAACAGTTGTTTATTAACAAAAAGGCAAGCCATTATGCGCTATTATAATCTTCCTAATAAAGTTTATTTATTAAAATTTAAATTTGTTCACCCGACATTTTAATTAAATCATAGCAACACTTTATTTTCCTGTGTATCATTCATTTCAAATCCTTCCCTCTCTTTCTCACTCTCTCGCTTTCACTCCCCCTCTCTTGCGTGACCATCTTACCGAAACTTCTTGGGTTGATATAATTTCTCATTTGACTTTGATTTATTCTCGTCGTTGATTAAATTGAACGATTTTTTATTCATCATATTTCACTGTACGAACTTGTGGCGTTTCAATCTATATTAATAATTTGTATCGACTTGTGTCCTTACGCCAGCGATTGAGGTCTGCGACTAATTTGAACGGGACGAGTCGAAAAACACAACTATTCCAGCACGATTAGCTTATCTATTATTTGTTTGGTATAACAATTATGATTTATAACAGATTTTAATTGATAAATTAGATTTACGCTTATCACTATTCTAGTTGTTGTAGTTAGCAGCAGGCCAATGAATGAATGTGTCGTGTCGTACGTAACTGGCTGAAGTTTTCTTTTTTGGGCTCTAAGTGAAAAGATGTGTTTTTGTGTTGATTTGGAGAAATCATTTGACATGATGGCATATTAAATTTTGGCACTTCACATCATGCCATCGGCAGAGTATGTCTACCAAGAGTTGGATTTTCTCTCACACCCTGTTAGAAAGTGCAACGATTACAGTGCTGATTGTGCTCAGGGGAGTGAGCAAACATTCAGCTCTTGTTAGAGAACATGCAGCTAACTAAGCTAACTACAGACGAGTGGAGTATGGAATTGCTGTTATGTAGATATTAGATATTGATATAAATGTATTATTTTCCTATGATTCATGGAAACGAACGATTTCGATGAAATGTAGAATATCGCTAAAATAGAATTATCTATTCTAATAAAATACTATTTTTTTCTATTTATAGTAAATGATACAAATTCTTTTAAACCTCCACAATGCATTAAATTTATAGAAGAATCAGTGAAAGATTAAAGTCGTTCTGGGCCAACTGTACAATGCCTAATTGATAAATATTGATGGAACTATTTTCCGTTGCCGTATAAACAATTGGGCCCATATTATCCAGTATTTTATGACACTCAAAGTAGTATAGTATTTCACTTTTACGGTAGGTGTTCTTAGTTGAAATTTAAATTTTGATCAAGATCCCATGTAAAATGTGAATTCAAGAGCGGTAATAGTGTAAATTGGAGATCATTTGCGTAGGAATATGAGACATTCCATGTCAAGCATTACGACCTCGTTAGCTTGGACTGTTTCGATAGTTTGTGTGTGTATGCTTCTCATAGAAATATTTTCTACATATTTTGAAAAAAAAAAAAAACAAGTAAAAAAGGAGGTAAGTTCGGCCGGGCCGAACTTTATATACCCTCCGCCATGTATTGCATTTCATAGAGGCTGTGGATTTTCGTAGAAGCGCAGTAATATATAGGAAAATATATTTTTTTAATATAACCGAACCAAAACAAATAAAAATACTCAAAAAAAATTATAAATAAATAAAATATTTTTATTATTTCAAATTACGCTTATAAGGCAAGGCTACCAGTACGTTGACACTATATATTTATCGAAATAATACTTCAAGTCGATTCAAAAAATAAATATTCTTATATTTATATTTTCTAAAAAGCTTAAATACCATAAATATTGTAGATAGTGTGTGCTACAGTTGGTTGTATTTCCATTCTATTTTAAATCCAAAAGTATAAATTTTTAAAATCTACTATTTCAAGTGCAAAATAATCTAACTTCATGATTCAACAAATTTTTACGAAAGTACGATTTTGGAAAAAATCTTTTTATTTTGCGTCTCTATGCAGTCAGAGGAATGTATACACCGAATTCCATGACTTTTTCCTACATTACCCCCTTCAGAGTACGACTTTCTAAAATCTCTTTATTTTACGTGTCCACGCATCATCATTCTAGCTGTAGCCGTTTAGTTGGTACTATTTTATCCCTCTGTACCCATTGTATCCCTCGAAAGCACTAATTTCTCCGAATTTCATGACTCTAGCTGCGGTCATTTGGTTGGTACTATTTGTATCCTCTTTTTTCCATTTGAACCCCAAATAGTACGAATTTCGAAAAATCCGTTTATTTTACGTGTCTACGCAATCAGAAGAATGTATACACCGAATTTCATGACTCTAACTGCGAACATTTGGTTGGTACTATTTTTATCCCCTTTTTTCCATTTGAACCCCAAATAGTACGAATTTCGAAAAATCCTTCTATTTTACGTATCTACGCAATCAGAGGAATGTATACACCGAATTTCATTATTCTAGGTGCAGCCGTTTGGTTAGTACCATTTTCATCACTCTATTCCCATTTTATCCCTTAAAAGTACGAATTTGGAAAAAATAATTTCACAGTATGTCCTACTCAATTAGAGGAATGTACAAAGCGAATTTCGTGTTTCTATCTGTTGTCGTTTGATATGTACCATTTCTATCCCTTTTTGCCCCATTTCACCCCCTACGAATAAAAATCGTTTTATGGTGTACTTTTTTGTTATCGGGGGAATGCGCATACCCAATATCAAGTAAGTTTAAGCAGATATATTTAAAAAATATGCTTAAATACTCTAAAACATTAGGAGTTATTATGGTTTCTTTCAGTCCTTGTGAGAGAAAAAATTTTTTCAGCCTAACCGATCTACGACTATAAGATGTATTTATGGAAAATTTGGACCTCCTTGCTCCTTTCTTTTAAAGAGTGATTTTTTTGAGGTTAGGATTTTCATGCATTAGTATTTGACAGATCACGTGGGATTTCAGACATGGTGTCAAAGAGAAAGATGCTCAGTATGCTTTGACATTTCATCATGAATCGTCTTACAAACGAACAACGCTTGCAAATTATTGAATTTTATTATCAAAATGCGTGCTCTGTTAAGAAAGTTCATTGCGCGCTTCCATTTTATGGTCAGTTTAATCGACCCACTGAAGCGGCTATTCGGGCTATTGTGACTAAATTTCGCACCAAATTTACATTGTTGGACATTAAACCACCAACACGCTTACGTAGAGTGCGAACTGAAGAAAATATCGCAGCTGTATCGGCCAGTGTTAATGATGACCACCAATTTTCGATTCGTCGCCGTTCGCACCAATTGGGTCTCTGTTACTCAAAAACGTGGAAATGCCAAAATTGGACTAAGCGGATGGACCACCTAAGACGCAGCCGCGGTCAACATTTAAATGAAATTATCTTCAAAAAGTAAATGTCATGGACCAATCTAACGTTTCAAATAAAGAACCGATGAGATTTTGCAAATTTTATGCGTTTTTTTTTTTAAAAAAAGTTATCAAGCTCTTAAAAAATCACCCTTTAGTTGTTAGCGTGTTCTCAACAGACGGACGGACGGACATGGCTACATCGTCTTAGAATTTTATGACGGTCAAGAATATATATACTTTATAAGGTCTTAGGTCGACATTTGAAGGTGTTACAAACGGGATGACAAAGTTAGTATACCCCCATCCTGGAGGTGGAGGGTATAAAAAAACATAACTATAGTGAAATTACGATTTTTCCACAGAAGTGTATTTATTCAATCGCATGTAACTCCTGAAATACTTGACCGATTATAATATTATATTCCATGTTTGGCAGGTGATTTCAATTACTTTTAAAGTATTGAATTTGTATGTTATTTCCGCGTTTGATATTTCAAAGTGATTACAATTTTAATTATTTTATTTTGATTATCGAAATGATTACATTAATTCATGTCTTGGAAATTTTAAAGCAGTATTCCGAGATGTCTTTTTTAGCGACTGTGTGAGTTTGGAAGTAGTGAAGTAATGGGTTCTATGGTTTTTACGATTTTTTTTTTCAAAAATATTTTTGCGAGATCAACCAAAATTTCAGTGAACATGTAAGTAAGCTTCAGTCGGCTAAACCGACTTATATATTCCCCCAATCTCAGAGAACAGAAGTTATAAGGAATTAAATTTAACATAGGGCAGGATAATTTGTGTGGAAGGTACTAGGAGGTTCATATCACATGGCCACAGCTTCCACATTTATAATTACATGATCATTTGTAAAAACATGATCAAATATCAAGTCATAGTAGATTCCATGCACCAGTATAGAAGTTATGAAGGATTTAATTTCACCTATGATACGTAGAATGATGTGGGAGGTACAAGAAGGGGCGTGGTTATTTGGGGCGTATATATTTTTTACGTTTAAAGTGATTATAAAAACATTTTCTAATATCATAACATTGGATTATGGACTATTTGTGTGGAAGGTACCAGAAGGGGCGTGGCAAATTCGCGCATCTTCGAAATTAAAAGTAAGTTTGGAAAAAATATTATCATGTGCAAAGTTTGAATCGATTCCTTAACTGCTTTCGAGAGTTATCGTGTACACCAGCCAGCCAGACGGGCGGACGGACATGGCTCAAACTACTTAAAAAGTCGTGAAATGGATTTAGTCCAAACATACGTAGGGTCTTAAGTCACTCCTTCAATGCGTTACACTTTTTTTCTGTCCCAAATGTAAATATATACCCTCCTACTCTGTAGAGTGAGGGTATACAAAATATTGGTATCGAAAAAAGTTTCCAAATATCACGGTGATTGGACAACAATTTCCACAACAATTTGATCACAAGATTTAGATAGACAATAGACTTTCGGACGGACGACCGAATCGAATCGGCTGATGCTATTAAGCCCTTCGGTACAGTTGAAGATGACTCTAACTGCATTATTTCCTAGTCTTACAAACATTCTTACATTCATTATACCCTACACCACAGCGTATAATGTCTTTGTTCATTTGTTTGTAACACCCAAAAGGAAACGAGATAGACCCATCGTTTATTATACCGATCGACTTAGAATCACTTATTGAGTCGATTTAGCAATGTCAGTCTGTCCATCTATTGTTGTAATCAAAGTCCAGGTCGCAATTGTTGTTAGAACTAAATGAAACAACGAAGTTTTATGGGATAAGGACGAACGCTATTTAATTTGAAGCAAATCGGTTCAAATTTAGATATAGCTCCGATTTGACTCTTTCCGTTCTAGAAACCACAAACTTTGACATATTTTCTTAAAATTTGGCAAAGCAGCTTATATTTCAACTAAAAACAGCTCTGGTAAAAATAGGATAGATCGGTTCAGATTTATATATAGCTCCCATATAAACATCTCCTCCGATTTGACTCTTTCCGCTCTAGAAACCATAGATATATATATATATACCAGATATATATAGCTCCATTACAAATTGCGCTACTGAATTGATTATTTCCGCTCTAGAAATAGAATTATTGAACTGATTTTCTTCTAATTCGGCACATCAGCTAATGTTTCAAATAGAAATTACTATAGCGAAAGTGGTTCACATCGGTTCAGATTATATATAGCTCCCGATTTGATTCTTTCCGCTCTAGAAACCACATATTTAACACTCCATAAAATTTGGGAAAGCGTCTAATATTTCAACTAGAAAACCTTTGCTAAACATGGTTCAGATTTGTATATAGCTCCCATTCAAAGTTTGTGTTCAAATTTTCTTACAAATACAGATAGAAGTAGGGAATTTGTAGTATATTCTCCTCTTATAGCTGCATCGTATATCACCCGGTTCAAATGTAATGACCTTTTTATATCCTACGCCATAGGGTATAATGACTAAGTGTAGGGTATCATATAGTCAGCCACGCGCGACTTTAACCTTCCTTACTTGTTTTGATTTGAACTTCTTTTGTGTTCCATTATTAAATGACAAAGTTAAACCTTCCCAATAAAACCAGAAATTTGAGAAAAATAATCAGTACTTTTATTTATATAGCCCACCCTACTACTTTTTAAATGGCCCACCCTATAGTTACTTACCACTCACAACAGAGAATATATGAGGTTAGAGTGCAGTGGTTACAACCTGATAATAATATATACGTCTTATAGTCGTAGATCGGTTGGTATTAAAACTGGGCCAAAATGCCCCAATGCGAAAAATTTGTCCCTCACAAGGTCTGAAAAAACCCATAATAACCCCTAATATTTTAGAGTAGTTCAGCATATTTTTTCAATATGTCTGCTTGAACTTACTTGATATTGGGTATGCGCATTCTAATTGAGTAGGTACATAATATAAAATTATGTTTTCCAAATTCGTACTTTTAAGGGATAAAATGAGAATAGAGGGATAAAAATGGTACCAACCAAACGGCTGCACCTAGAATAATGAAATTCGGTGTATACATTCCTCTGCTT
Source organism: Polietes domitor (assembly GCA_947397865.1). Taxonomy (NCBI): domain Eukaryota; kingdom Metazoa; phylum Arthropoda; class Insecta; order Diptera; family Muscidae; genus Polietes; species Polietes domitor. The sequence goes on from OX377622.1 coordinate 63,463,017, forward strand.
GCGTAGACACGTATTCGTAAAATTCGTAAATTCGTACTATTTGGGGTTCAAATGGAAAAGGGGGATAAAAATAATACCAACCAAATGTTCGCAGCTAGAGTCATGAAATTTGGTGTCTACATTCCTCTGATTGCGTAGACACGTAAAATAAACGGATTTTTCGAAATTCGAACTTTTTGGGTTTAAAATATAAAAGGGGATAAAAATAGTACAAACCAAATGACCGCAGCTAGAGTCATGAAATTCGGAGTAGACATTCCTCTGACTGCGTAGACACGAAAAATAAAAACTGTTTTCCAAATTCGTACTTTCAAGGGATACAATGGGTAAAGAGGGATAAAAATAGTACCAACTAAACGGATACAGCTAGAATGATAAAGAGATTTTGGAAAGTCGTACTCTAAAGGGGGTAAAGTAGGAAAAAGTGGATAAAAATGGTACCAACCAAATGATCGCAGCTAGAATCATGGAATTCCTTTGACTGCATAGACACGCAAAATAAAAAGATTTTTCCAAAATCGTACTTTATACTTTTACGGCAAAAAATGGCTGAATCATGAAGTTAGGTTATTTTGCACTTGAGATACTAGATTTTCAAAATTTATACTTTTGTAATTAAAATAGAATGGAAATACAACCAACTGTAGCACACACTATCTACAATATTTATGGTATTTAAGCTTTTTAGAAAATATAAATATAAGAATATTTATTTTTTGAATAGACTTGGAGAATTATTTCGATATATATATAGTGTCAACGTACTGGTAGCCTTGCCTTATAAGCGTGGTTTGAAATAATTAAAATATTATATTTATTTATAAAATTATTTTTTCAATATTTGTATTTGTTTTGGTTTGGTTATGTCAAAAAAAAGAATATATTGTCCTGTAATATAACTGCACTTCTACGAAAATCGACAGCCTCTGTGGAATGCAATCCATGGTGGAGGGTATATACAGTTCGGAACTTAACGCCTTTTTTACTTGTTAAGCTTACATTCGCTTAGCTTAAATTCGGAGATAAAATTGGCATGTCAATTTTGGGAACCCCCAAACAAATACTATAGATCATAGACCCAGCAAAACCTTTTATTACCAGTAACAGGTAAGCCAAACCAAAAACTACTCATCCTTTACCTTTCCCATCAAATAACTAAAAATAACTACTTACGCCCACGCTTACAAATATCCCAAAAATAAGTAGTTATATTTTAGATAATAATAGCCACAAATAATAATGCATTGCATATAATGTAGTTTGGTATTCCCTCACTCTATAGAGTAGACCATAAGTATGTTTGGACCAAATCCGTTTCAGTATTTTTTAAACTGTTTGTGCCATGTCAGTGCGGATATCAAGATATCCAATTCTATTGTCTCCCTTGATCACCGTCGTAATGAGGGATGTGTGTAGCGACTTTCGAGGAACCCTCACCCATTTGCTGGCCACACTACAGTTTGCAGAATGAATTTGTTCTTTTGCTCGAATGTGGAATCGACTTATGGAAAATATCTTTCCCGCCAATAATGACATCCACAAATGCAAAGCAGATGTCAACAAACACTTCTTCCTTCCTCCTCCATCCAACTCATTATCTTCGTTTAGCCAACGCAATGCACCGCATTTATAGGGGACATCCCCTGGGTGTTGGTTCGGTAAAAAAGAGTGTGTTTGAAATCCTCTATTACTTGATATTTAGCAATGTTTTTACAATTATTTTTTTTTTAAAGGAAGTTGGATATTTAGACTTTCATTGCGAATAAACTATTTGGCCTTTATGAATAAACTATGTATTAATAAAAACTACGTTAGGAATGTACTTTAGAAATATGTACCGTCAAAACAGTCTACAACCTCCCTCTTCAAATGTCCTAGAAAAGCTTCCCGTATTTAAGGAGAACAAAAGAAAACATTTATTTAGATTTTAGAGATTTCATTATAAAGAACATGTCACAAAAGTCTTCAACTCCTCCTTCACACTTGACTGTCCAACATGTAGATGACGCCAACGTCCGGATAAGCATCCCGATCTAGCGAGGCGCCATAGAATGGTTCCTGGTCAGTTGGCACTTCGGGTAAGGGATCATTTGAGACACGTTTCGTACGATAGGGGATTTCGGCATAATTCACTAGATCCGCCGATGAGGACACCGTGTGCAGGGGAGTGAGATAACAAGAATCCATTTCACGGCGCTCCACATCTGTCGTGGCCACCATTGCCTGTTGGGGCATAGAAGGAGTTGAGGTCTTCGTTTTGGAGTTGATTTTGGCATATGCTGCCGGTATAACTTCATAGACATTGGTGTTCATATAGCTCTGATAACTGGCCACACTTTCGGAGGAGTTGCGGCGACGGTCGGCACAGAATATATGGCTGGAAAGGAAGCGAGCGATAGAATTGAGATTTCAAAGTGTTTTTATTTTATCGATCTTACCTTTTCATGGCCAATTTGCTTTCTTTGTCCTTGATCGATTTCATCGATTTTCCTCTGGGCATCACCACAATATCGCCACTGTTGCTGCCGCCGGTCGTGGTGACCCGTTTGCTGCCCTTCAAAAGTATCGGCTTGCGCTTCAGCAGCACGTAGATCATGAGAATGCCGGCAAAGGCAAACAGGACGATGCCGAATATAACCAGAGAGAGGCCAGTGACACGCATGTCCCTGGTCAGCCAGGCACTGTAGTGAATGGACAAGTTGCTGCCCACATATATGGACTTGCAGTTGAAGGGCGATACGGTCAGTTGATCCTGCAGCACCATGCAAAAGGTATAGGCCACATTGGGCAGCAACTCGCTGACGGTGTTCACATACGAAATGGATTTGTAACAGCCCAGACCATATTCATTGTAGTTGATTTCCATTTTGTAGTACTGCGTGGTGACCTTGCTGAACCAGATCATGCCAAAGGAGTCGTTAAGGGCCTCGATAGATCCGGAAGACGACGAGGAGGAGGAGGAGGAAGAAGAGGAGCTGGACGATGAGGAAGAGCTTCCTGCAGGATTTTCTATGATTACATCCACCCTTAATTTGTCTTGAGGCTGCAGTTGGAATTCCAGCGGTGGCCATTTCATATGGTGATGGGAATAAGCGGCGTCCTGATGTGGTCCGCTGGCACATTGCAATACAATCAAATCCGGCCTGAGAATGCTAGGTGGGGCACCCTCAACTCGACGTGTCGTCGAGCTAAGTGCCGTCGATCCTGTGGTCTTCCTGTAGTAATCTTCCTGGGGTGACGCTGCCGCTGTACTGGAAACCGGATGTCTTCCACTTTCCTCGGGGTGGGCAGTACTTACGTGTATAACCAATGTCGGATCCGTCTCTGCCGAACTATCCTCACATATGCGATCATCGAACACCGTCCAATTCGCATAAACCTCTGGCACGGCGCACACCATCTTCGTGGTCTGATACAAAATGATCTCCTTCATTTCGGTCTGCAACGAACACGAGCACATCCACGGATTGTCATGGGCAAAGATTTTCAAATCGCGCGGTATGTCATGCCAGCCGAAAATCTCCCGTGTTAGGGTCACCAGGCGGTTGTGCGACAGATCCAAATATTCCAAGGTCGACGTGAAATCGGCAAATATATAGGCCGGCAAATATTCCAACTTGGAATGGGACAGATCCATGTGCTCCACCATGGACAATTTGCTGAACATCGAGCTGGTCAGCTGATGGCCAAAATTGTTATAGCTGAAGTCCACATGTATCAAATTGTTGAGCAGATTTTCACTGCCCGTCAGATTGCGCACACACGACAGACCCACCTGCATGGTCAGATATTTGATTTGATACTTGACATGGTCGAGAAAATCACCATTCACCGCTCGCAGGGGATCCTCCTTTTGGACCACAGACAGCGATTGAAATTCACCGGTTATCCCTTGGAAGAAGTCCTTTTTCAATTGCCTCAATTGAAGATTTTCAAAGTAGATCTTCTGGAAGACACCATTGGCAAAGGTGGCCGTGTCCACGTCGCTGATGTTCGACGAGGCCAAATACAGAATCTCCACCTTGTCGCTGTAAGTGCCCAGGAAGCCGTAGGATAGTTTGTTATCGGGAAACTCATAACTGTACAGGCGCAGCTCCTCGATTCGATTGCAACTGAAATTCTATGAAATGGAATAAGAGTAAAAAATTGAGTCTGTCTGTTGGAAGTACAACTTACATTTCTGGTGGCCACGATATCGATGTCACGATCAATTTCACTCGATCGCCCATTGAAACACACAAACTTGCACACCATCTGCACGCAGTTCGGTGGCACACTGGAAATGGTGATGTTAATGTACGGCCTGAAATGAGAAAGAAAAGAAATTTCGTAAAGAATTTAACACAAAAAAAAATACACGAGAAAAACAGACGAGTTTTCAGGAGCGAAATATTTTGCAGATCATCATTAAAAAATTCAATATTCATTTCTGAGGGGGTGACCGTATCGATTTATTTTCAGGACCCATCCTAATGTACCTACCTCTAATTACGTACACACAAAAAATTAAAAAAAAAATCCAGAATTCGTACTTTTAAGGGGTAAACTGTGAAAAGGGGGATACAAATTGTACCAGCCGAAGGTGAAATCATCATGAATTCGGTATGTACATTCGCCTGACTGAAACATAATGAATTTTTCAAAATTTGAATTTTTAGGGGAAATGGGGCGAAAGGGGATAAAAATGGTACCAGCTAACAGCTGTTAGAACACTGAAACTTGGAGTATATATTCCTCTGACTGCGTAAACGCTGAAATAAAAGGATTTTTCGAAGTTTTTACTCTTAAGGGATAAACTGGGAAAAGGGGATACAAATGGTTCCAATCAAACGGCTGAAGGTGAAAACATGAAATTCGGGAGATAAATAAAAATAAGCGGATAAAAGTGGCACCAATGAATCGAAAACATAAAATTCGGTTTGTACATCCCTCTAATTACGTAGACATACAAAATAAAGAGCTTTTTCAAAATTCGTACTTTTAGGGTGAAAATGGAGGAAAGGGATAAAAATAGTACCAACCAAATGGCTGCAGCTAGAATCTAAAAAAAGGTACATAACATTCTTCAGACTTTTTTCGAAATTTTTTCGACAATAAGGATTTCCATCAAATTTCTACTTTTAGGGGAAGAACGTAACGAAAGAGATAAAATTGGTACCAATCAAACGGATGGAGCAAGAATAACGAAATTCGGTGTAGATGTCGCTCTGACCGCGTATAAGCGAAAAATAAATAAAACTTATGATATTCGTAGTTTTAGGATGAAATATGGGGAAAGGGGATAAAATTAGTACCGACCAAATAACTCCATTTATATTCAAAAGGTTCGGTATGTACACTCTTCAGACCTTGTAGATGATCTACCTTAAGGATTTCTGTGAAATTTGTATTTTTTGGAGAAAACAGGGCGAAAGGGGATAAAAATGGTACCAACCAAATAGATGCAGCTAGAACATTGAAATTCGGTGTATACATCGTTCTGGCTGGCGTATACTTGAAAATAATAGATAATTCGATATTCGTATTTTTAGGGTCAAAATGCATAAAAGGGATAAAATTGGTACCAATCAAACGGCTGCACCTAAAATAATGAAATTCGGTACATACATTCCTCTGATTGTGTAGACTCGTAAAACAAAAACGGATTTCTCGAATTTCGTACCTTTTGGGGTTAAATGGAAAACGGGGATAAAAATAGTACCAACCAAATGATCGCAGATAGAGTCATGAAAGTCGGAGTATGCATTCAACTGACTGCGCAGACATAGTACCAACTAAACGACTGCAGCTAGAATGATGAAATTCGGTATGTACATACATCTAATTGCGTAGACATGTAAAATAAAGAGATTTTAAAAAGTCGTACTTTTAAGGTGGTAAAGTGGGAAAAAGGGGAAAAATAGAAAATAATCAAATGGCAACAGTTAGAATCGTGGAACTTTGTGTATATATTCACCTGACTGCATAGACTCGCAAAATAAAAAGAAAGCCTTATAAAGAGTGATTTTTTTGAGGTTAGGATTTTCATGCATTAGTATTTGACAGATCACGTGGGATTTCAGACATGGTGTCAAAGAGAAAGATGCTCAGTATGCTTTGACATTTCATCATGAATAGACTTACTAACGAGCAACGCTTGCAAATCATTGAATTTTATTATCAAAATGCGTGCTCTGTTAAGAAAGTTCAGAAAGAAAGAAATTGTGTTCAGCGACGAAGCTCATTTTTGGCTCAATGGGTACGTAAATAGGCAGAATTGTCGATTTTGGAGTGAATATCAGCCAGAAGCATTGCAAGAGCTACCAATGCATCCAGAAAAAGTCACAGTTTGGTGCGGTTTATGGGCTGGTTGCATCATTGGACCGTACTTCTTCAAAGATGATGCGAATCGTAACGTAACTGTGAATGGTGAGCGCTACCGTGAGATGATATCCAACTTTTTTTTGCCCAAAATGGAAGAACTGAATTTGGTTGACATGTGGTTTCAACAAGATGGCGCTACATGCCACACAGCTCGCGATTCTATGGCCATTTTGAGGGAAAACTTCGGAGAACAATTCATCTCAAGAAATGGACCGGTAAGATGGCCACCAAGATCATGCGATTTGACGCCTTTAGACTATTTTTTGTGGGGCTACGTCAAGTCTAAAGTCTACAGAAATAAGCCAGCAACTATTCCAGCTTTGGAAGACAACATTTCCGAAGAAATTCGGGCTATTCCGGCCGAAATGCTCGAAAAAGTTGCCCAAAATTGGACTTTCCGAATGGACCACCTAAGACGCAGCCGCGGTCAACATTTAAATGAAATTATCTTCAAAAAGTAAATGTCATGGACCAATCTAACGTTTCAAATAAAGAACCGATGAGATTTTGCAAATTTTATGCGTTTTTTTTTAAAAAAAAAGTTATCAAGCTCTTAAAAAATCACCCTTTATATACTTTTTAAACTGACTTGGAGTATTTTTTCGATATATATATTGGTTGCCTTGCCTTAAAATAATTAAAAATAAATATAAAATTTAAAATCAAACGGATGGAGCTAGAATAAGACAATTCGGCAAGAAGAAAAATAAATAAAACTTATGATATTCGTACTATTAGGGTGAAAATGGGGAAAAGCGATAAAATTGGTAAAATGTACACTCTTCAGACTTTGTAGATGTAAATGGTACCAACAAAATGGATGCAGCTAGAATATTGAAACTTGGCGTAGACGTCTTTCTGGCTGGCGTAGACGTGAAAAATAATAGATAATTCGATATTCGTATTTTTAGGGTCAACATACATAAAAGGGATAAAATTGGTACCAATCAAACAAACATGAAATTCCGCGTGTATGCTCCTGTGACTGTATGGACGCCCATGATAAATTCATATTTTGTTTGATTGAAAATGTGGAAATGGGATGTAATAGACCTCACCCGAATAAAATTGGTACGGACCATGTTAAAATAATGAAATTCGGTATGATCTTGCAATATTCGTACTTTTAGAGTGAAAATGGGGAAAAGGGATGAAATTGGTACCGACCAAATGGCTGCAGAATCGTAGAATTAGATATATATATTTTATAAATTTATACTTTTAGGGAAAAATAGAACAAAAAGGGGATAAAAATGGTACCGCACAAATGGCTGTTGGCACAATCATGAAATTCGAGATTCCTCTGAATGCATAGACGGGAAAATAAAAGGATTTTTTCTAAATTCGTACGTTGTGGGTCGTAGTATACAATAATCGCAATTTGCATACAGAATATAATAATTTCTTAATATTTTACAGTACTTCTACGTAAAGTTGACAAATTTTGTCATAAGGTAATTTAAAATAAAACAAGTAAAAACGACATTAAGTTCGGCCGGGTCGAACTTTATATACTCTCCACCATGGATTGCGTTGCACAGATAATACAGGAAAATATAATTTTTTTAATAAAACAATACAAATATTGAAAAAATAATTTTATAAATAATATATTTATTTTTATTATTCAAAACCACGCTTAAAAGCCAAGGCTACTAATACATTTACACTATATACATCGAAAAAATACTTTAAGTCAATTCAAACAAGTAAGGGAAGGCTAAAGTCGGGCGGGGCCGACTATATAATATCCTACACCACTCCCTGCGTATGTACCTCGCTTTGATTACTAAACCCAGGTATTTCATGGGAGCAATTTTATGTAGTTCATACAAATTATATAAATTATATTCATATAATTTATATGCTATAAATTCATCTTTAGTCAAATTTAACGAATATGGTAAATAATATGGTAATTGATCTAATTGTCCGACAAACAAATACATATTATACAGTAGTATACCAAAGTTATACCAAAGTATGGACATATGGGCATCACCCAAACAATTCTCATTGCAATTCAATTCGGTAAAAAATTGAAATCGGGAAGGATTTTTGCATCCTGTAAATGTATGTGTTTGACAAAAAATGTTAAATCGGAAAGGACATTTGTATGGGGGTATATTGAAACCTGGAACGATGTGACGCGCTTTCACCATGTCTGTTTATTGGTGAAATATAATATGTAAAATTTGGCCAAAATCGGTTAAACATTCGGCAGCAACATTTGTATGAGGGCTATATCTAAATCTGAACCGATCTTACCCAATTTTTGCATAGGTGTTTCTAGTTGGATTATAAGATGTTCTGCCAAATTTAAAGAAAATCGGGTACAATATGTGGTTTCTAAAGCGGAAAAAGTGAATTCGGGAGCGACATTTGTATGGGGGCTATATCTAAATCTGAACCGATCTTACCCAATTTTTGCATAGGTGTTTCTAGTTGGATTATAAGATGTTCTGCCAATTTTAAAGAAAATCGGGTACAATATGTGGTTTCTAAAGCGGAAAAGGTGAATTCGGGAGCGACATTTGTATGGGGGCTATATCTAAATCTGAACCGATCTTACCCAATTTTTGCATAGGTGTTTCTAGTTGGATTATAAGATGTTCTGCCAAATTTAAAGAAAATCGGGTACAATATGTGGTTTCTAAAGCGGAAAAGGTGAATTCGGGAGCGACATTTGTATGGGGGCTATATCTAAATTTGAACCGATCTTAACCAATTTCGGCATAGGTGTTTCTAGTTGGATTATAAGATGTTGTAACAAATTTAAAGAAAATCGGATGCAATATGTGGTTTCTAGAGCGGAAAATGTCAAATCGGGACCGACATTTGTATGGGGGCTATATCTAAATCTGAACCGATTTCCTCTAAATTCAATACCGATAGTCCTTGGCCAAAAAAAATAACTTCTGTCAAATTTCATGACAATCGGACAGCAATTGCGACCTGTAGAGTGCGAACAAGCTTAGATGGACAGCAGACGGACGGACGGACAGACAGACATCGTTAAATCGACTCAGCTGGTGATTCTAAGCCGATCGGTATACTTAAAGGTGGGTCTAGCTCGATTATTTCTTGGTGTTACAAACATTTGGCGCGAAACTAACTTATAATACCCTAGACCACGAAGTGGTGTAGGGTATAAAAATAAATATTCTTGTATAAAAATAAATATATTTTCAAAAAGCTTAAATATCATAAATATTGTTAGATAGTGGATAGTGTTACAGTTGGTTGTATTTTTAATTCCAAAAGTAGAAATTTTGAAAATACACAGTGCAAGATAACCTAACTTCATGATTCAACCAATTTTTGCCGTAAAAGTATAATAGTACGTAAAATCTTTTTATTTTGCTTGTCTATGCAGTCAGAGGAATTCCATGATTCTTTTCATTTGTATCCCCTTTTTTCCTATTTTACACTCTTAAGAGTTCGACTTTCTAAAATCTTTTTATTTTACGTATCTACGCAATTAGAGAGATGTACACACCGAATTTCATCATTCTAGCTGTAGCCGTTTAGTTGGTACAATTTTTATCCCTCTGTTCCCATTATATCCCTTGAAAGTACGAAATTGGAAAAACCTTTCTATTTTTCGTGTCTACGCAGTCAGAGAAATTTATATTCCGAATTTCATGACTCTAACCGCGGGCATTTGGTGGGTACAATTTTTATCCCATTCATCCATCAAAAGTACGAATCAGAGGAATGCATATACCGAATTTCATGATTCTAGGTGCAGCCGTTTTGTTGGTACCATTTTTATCCCTCTTTTCCCATTTTACCCCTTAAAAGTACGAATTTGAAAATAATAATTTTATATTATGTATCTGCTCACTTAGAGAAACGTAGATACCGAATTTCGTGTTTATAGCTGTTGTCGTTTGATATGTACCATTTTTATCCCTTTTTGCCCCATTTCACCCCCTATGAATAAAATCATAAAGCTGCACGTTGTTGTTATAGGTGGAGTGCGCATATCCAATATCAAGTAAGTACAAGCAGACATATTGAAAGAAATGCTAAAATACTCTAAACAATTAGGCAATATTATGGGTATTTTTAGTCCTTGTGAGGGAAAAAAATTTCCCTTTTGGCCGATTTCGCCCACTCCCAATCCCAACCGGTCTACGACTATAAGACGAATTTATGGAAAATTTGGACGTCCTAGCTACTTTCGTTTAAATGCTAGCGTGTTCTCAACAGATGGACGGACATGACAAGATCGTCTTAGAATTTTATGACAATCAAGAATATATATACTTTATAGAGTCTCAGGTCGGTATTTCAAGGTGTTACAAACGGAATGACAAAGTTAGTATACCCCCCTTCTGGATGTGGAGGGTATAAACATAATAATTTCCATGTGGTACGACATATAGATATAAAGAAAATTGCTTATTGTCATATCTGAAAAAAAAATTGTGAAAAACTTTTAAAACAAATTTTCATTAACAGTTTCATGATGGATTTCCTGGTACTTACTCCACAAAAATTATAAACATTACTGCAGTCGAAATTAAAGGTATTTAATAGAATTAATTAAAATAACGTACTTTTAGCTGGCTTCACAAAAGTTGTGGATGTTCCCGATAATTGTTAAAAATTAAATGGAATTATAAATTTCGTCCAGCCCTTTTCACACGTATTCAATCGAAATTTACATAAAATATCTTAATGATTTCCCGTCTTGTTCCGGGATTTGCGAAAAACAATAATTTTCATATCCCCTCAAATGATAAGTGCGGGTCATTGCAAACCCTAATACAGACGTAAATAATCATATATTATTTGTATACTCGTATGTATAGGTATTTGTGTGTTATTGCAAGTATCAGTAGTAAGCTCTCACATTAATGTTTATCGATTTTTAATAATAATCGTCGCCTCTAGATAAACCCAATATGTATACTATATAACAAATTAATGTATACAGAGTAAGTATGATTTATTGCTGCTTTTGAAAATGTAACAAAACGGTAGGTAAACGGTTGAAGTGCTGCAATTTGAATCAATGATATCATGATGGGGAGAATAGTCGAATAGTCATATTATAGGCGATAATGGGCTGTAAGTAAAAATTTTATGGATATTCAGAAACGCTTTGCAGAATCTCGAAAACACTTTAAACAGATCTATGTGAAAATGCATTAAAATCACATCATCCACTTGGGAATTTCAGATTATTTTTAGGGGCGAGTTTGAAGCCAGTCATTGTAAATTAATAATAAGAACCAGTAAAGGTAGGAATTTGCTTCTGGGAAAAAGACAAAATCGCTTTTGGGACGAAGAGTTTTACATTAACACAAGTAACAAATACCAGATTAGATTGAAGAATCTAACCTTGCTCTATGCTCTATCAATAGTAAATATTTCAACTTACAAAACAACATGAAGAGATCTGGAAGAAACGCTACCATGTTTGGAGAGTTTTTCGATGATTTTGATAAAATCTATGGCAAAAGGCATTTCTTTTAGGTTATTCAAAAAAGACAGATTTTTACAGAAAAACGGTTTCCGGAGCAGCTTGCATTGACAGTGAGAATAGACAAATCGCTGTGACGGTCTTGAGTGTTCGTGGAATTAATCTTGAAAAATGCATGCTCCTCGTCTGCCTCCACTTCTATCACACTCAGGAACATTATGTATATCCAGCATTCCTTTTAAATATTTCCAATAGATTTTCATAAATTCACAAAATTAATTTAAATATGGAGAGGAAATGTATGTCGGGCCAAATGCACCATTTCCACTTGAAATTGGGAAAATTCCAATTGAAATTGAGATTTTCCATTTAAAATTGAAAAATTTTCAATTGAAATTAACAATTTCCATTTCATAATGAGAAAATTCCGGTTGACAACGAGAATTTCCATTTATAATTGAGAAAATTCCAATTGAAAGTGAGAATATATATTTCAAATTAAGAAAATTCCAATTGTAATCGAAAATTTCCATTTGATATTGACTCAGGTAAAAAAGGCGTTAAGTTCGGCCGGGCCGAACTTTATATACCCTCCACCATGGATTGCATTCCACAGAGGCTGTGGATTTTCGTAGAAGTGCAGTAATATCACAGGAAAATATATTTTTATACACTCCACGAGAGTATTATGGCTTAGTGCATTTGTTTGTAACACCCAAAAGGAAGCGGGATAGAACCATTGTTATGTATACCGATCGACTTAGAATCACTCTCTGAGTCGATTTAGCAATGTCCGTCTGTCTGTCTGTCTGTCCATCTATTGTTGTAATCAAATTACAGGTCGCAATTATAGTCCGATCTTAACAAAAATTGGCACAAGTAAGTTTTGTGGATCAAGGACGAACGCTATTTAATTTGAGGCAAATCGGTTCAGATTTAGATATAGCCCCCATACAAATGTCGCTCCCGATTTGACATTTCCCGCTTTAGAAACCACATAATGTACCCAATTTTCTTTAAATTTGGCACAACATCTTAGAATCCAACTAGAAACACCTATACAGAAAGTGGGTAAGATCGGTTCAGATTTAGATATAGCCACCATACGAATGTCGCTCCCGATTTGACATTTTCCGCTCTAGTAAAGACATATTGTACGCGAATTTCTTTAAATTTTGCAGAACATCTTATAATCGAACTAGAAACACGTATACAAAAATTGGGTAAGATCGGTTCAGATTTAGATATAGCCACCATACGAATGTCGCTCCCGATTTGACATTTTCCGCTCTAGTAAAGACATATTGTACGCGAATTTCTTTAAATTTTGCAGAACATCTTATAATCCAACTAGAAACACGTATACACAAATTGGGTAAGATCGGTTCCGATTTAGATATAGCCCCCAATGTCGCTCCCGATTTCACTTTTGTCGTTTTAGAAACCACATATTGTACTCGATTTTCTTTAAAATTGGCACAACATTTTATAATCGAACTAGAAACACCTATGCTGAAAGTGGGTATGATCGGTGTAGATTTAGATAAAGCCCCCATACAAATGTCGCTCCCGATTTGACTTTTTCCGTTCTAGAAACGACATATTGTACCCGGTTTTCTTTAAATTTTGCAGAACATCTTATAATCCAACTAAAAAACCTATGGTGAAAGATCGATTCAGATTTAGATATAGCCCCCATACAAATGTCGCTCCCGATTTGACATTTTCCGCTCTAGAAACGACATATTGTACCTGATTTTCTTTAAATTTTGCAGAACATCTTATAACCCAACTAGAAACACCTATGCTGAAAGTGGGTAAAATCGATTCAGATTTAGATATAGCCCCCATAAAAATGTCGCTTCCGATTTCACTTTTTCCGCTTTAGAAACTACATATTGTACCCGATTTTCTTTAAAATTGGCACAACATTTTATAATCGAACTAGAAACACCTATGCTGAAAGTGGGTATGATCGGTTCAGATTTAGATATAGCCCCCATACAAATGTCGCTCCCTATTTGACATTTTCCGCTCTAGAAAAGACATATTGTACCCGAATTTCTTTAAATTTTGCAGAACATCTTATAATCCAACTAGGAACACGTATGCAAAAATAGGGTAAGATCGGTTCCGATTTAGATATAGTCCCCATACAAATGTCGCTCCCGATTTCACTTTTTCCGCTTTAGAAACCACATATTGCACCTGATTTTCTTTAAAATTGGCACAACATTTTATAATCGAACTAGAAACACCTATGCTGAAAGTGGGTATGATCGGTTCAGATTTAGATATAGCCCACATACAAATGTCGCTCCCGATTTGACTTTTTCCGCTCTAAAATCCACATCTTTTTCTTTAAAATTGGCACAACAGCTTATAATCCAACTAAAAAAACCTATGGCGAAAGTGGGTAAGATCGGTTCAGATTTAGATATAGCCCTCATACAAATGTTGATCCCGAATGTTTAACCGATTAAGCCAAATTTTACATATTATATTTCATCAGTAAACAGACATGGTGAAGCGGTTCCAGGTTTCAATATACCCCCATACAATATCCTTTCCGATTTAAAATTTTTTGTCAACACATACATTTACAGGATGCAAAAATCCTTCCCGATTTCACTTTTTTACCGAATTGAATTGCAATGAGAATTGTTTGGGTGATGCCCATACTTTGGTATAACTTTGGTATACTACTGTATAATTTGTATTTGGCTGGCGGACAATTGGATCAATTACCATATTATTTACCATATTCGTTAAATTTGACTAAAGATGAATTTATAGTAAAATTTATACTGTATAATTTATATGAACTACATAAAATTGCTCCCATGAAATACCTGGGTTTAGTAATCAAAGCGATTTACATGCGCAGGGGGTGGTGTAGGGTATTATATAGTCGGCCCCGCCCGACTTTAGCCTTTCCTTACTTGTTTAAATTATTAAACGATTTTGTTATTAAATTTCCAAACTTTTATTGCAGTACACAATTAAAAGTTCATAACATATAGCTCTAGTCGAATGTCAAGAAGTGGTATGTGTTAATAAAAATGAAAACTTTCCGAACAATTTGGTGTCCATTAGCGAAATTAGCATTACACAATCTTGAAATTGGCACAATTCGTTTAGTTTGTTTGTATTTTTCATAACCTTTGTCCGAAATTCAAGAAAGTGTCACGATTTTTTTGTAGTTTTCGTGTTTTCATGATTTTACTGCAAAATTACCAAGTCAGACGAGTTATTTTAAAATACCTATATCTTAAATTCTATATTTTATTGCTTCACAAAGTCTAAAAGGTTTTAAAAATTATATGTTCGAAATCTCTCAGGGGGGGGGGTTTGAACCCCAAAACCCCCCCCTGCGCACGGCCCTGGTACCTACGTACTAAAACACACCCCCAAGACGTCAACGCCACTCCCCGCGGTACTGCCTTCAGGTATTTCTTCGCGAGGGGGGTCAGCTATCCGTGCTGTTTTCTTTTGTTATATTTCATGTACCTCTACCCTGACCTTTTCTGGCTTCTTCCGCTGCTCGAAGCTCACGATTTACGGTGACTACAAATGAGGTAACAGTGTTCCAATTTTCTTCGGTGCTCAGCATTGTGTCGACTACCGTTTCAGCTGACAGTCTCCTGCCTAGCATGGATTCCGCTACTGTTCTCAGTACCTCATATCTTGGGCATTGAAACATGACGTGTTCTACGTTCTCCAACTCGGAGGGGCACTGTGGACACATAGGAGAGTTGTCGTGTCCATATTTATGCAGGTAGCTCCTATAACCTCCATGCCCCGATAGGAACTGAGTGAGGTTGTAGTTCACTTCTAGATGGGTTCGGTTGATCCACTTTCCTATATTCGGAATAATCCTATATGTCCATCTACCTTTGGTCGAGTTTTGCCATCTAATTTGCCATCTTTGTATGGTCCTCTCGCGTTCGGTTTGTCTTAACACTTTTCGGTCTTGGTGCGGGTTTTCCTTCTGCCCGCAATAAATGGCAGCACTTTCTCTTGCTGCTAGGTCAATAGGGATGATTCCTGCTACTACACTAGCTGCTTCGTAGGAAATTGTGCAGAATCCGCAGCAAACTCTGAGACAACTTCTTCGGGATATTGACATTATGTCCTTGCTGGACTTTTTTCTCAATGTCTTCGCCCATATGGGTGATCCGTACAGCATTATCGAGCTTATTACACGGGTGATTAGAGCTCTACGGCTTTGGCGTGGCCCTCCAACATTTGGCATCATTCTGGCCAGCGCATTTGCAGCGCTAGTTGCCTTTTCGCACGTATACTCCATGTGGCGTTTAAAATTTAGTCTGTCATCTATCATTATGGCCAGATATTTTATGGCCTCCTTAGAGGTTACTTCACAGCTTCCCACTTGAATCGTGAGGGTTTCCCGACTCTTTTTGCCACTTACAAGTACTACCTCAGTTTTGTGCTCTGCTAAATCCTGGTTCATCGATTTTAGCCACTGTCTAATGGTCCTGATGGTTTCATTCGCGTATAGTTCCACTTCTTTCTTTTCCCGCGCTTGTATGAGTACTGCAACATCGTCTGCGAATCCTACGATAGATGCTTCTTCCGGTATTTGCAGTCTAAACACTCCGTCGTACATTATGTTCCACAGTAGAGGCCCTAGTACAGAGCCTTGGGGGACGCCTGCCGTGACTTCGTACGATTTTGTTCCATTGTCGGTCTCATACCACAGCGTTCTATCTGAAAAGTAATCTATGACCAATCTTACAAGGTATTCCGGGACATTTAGTCTCCGCAAGGATGACACGATATGATCCCATCCAGCCGAGTTGAAGGCATTTTTTATATCCAGCGTAACTACTGCACAGTATTTTCTTGCTGCTCCTTTGCCTTGAATAGCCGTCCTTGCCGTGTTCACTACAAGGGAAATTGCGTCAATGGTGGACCTAGACTTCCGGAAACCGTATTGTCTTTCCGAGATTCCATCTGCCTCTTCAACTGCATTTTGTAGCCTATTGTAAATTATCCTCTCAAGACATTTGCCTATAGTATCCAGGAGACATATTGGCCTATATGATTGGGGTTCACCTAGGGTTTTGCCAGGCTTTGGTAGCAGGATAAGCTTCTGCTTTTTCCATCGTCCCGGAAATACACCATCTTTCAGGCTGTTATTGAATAGCTTCGCAAATAGCTGGGGTCTCGCCCCTAATGCAGCTTTTAGGGCTCTATTGGGCACACAATCCAAACCTGGAGCCTTGCAGTTTCCGATTTTCTTGCGTAATTCCAAGATTTCACTTTCTGTCACTTCTACCAAGCTTTCGACGGGGTAACTGGGAGTTTCATCTTCGTATCGTTCTCTTTGTGGAAATAGAGTGACTACAATCTTGTGTATTAGGACTGGACACGTGATTTGGGCCGATTTGCTTCCTTTTAGTCGTGACATAACTATGCGGTATGCACTGCCCCATGGATTATTATCGGCCTCCCTACATAGCTTTTTAAAGCAATCAGATTTGCTCTTGCTTATGGCAAGTTGCAGGTCTTTTCTTGCTTTGTGGTGAGCTTCCCTTCTCGTCAGGTGGTCAGGTCTACGCCTGCTTCTCTGGTAAAAGCGCCTCGTCTTCAGGCACTCCCTTCTTAATGCTGCTATATTCTCATTTCACCAGTAGTTTTCTTTTCTCCCTTGACACTGCATTTTTCTTGGCATAGATGCATCACACGCTGCCTGCAAGGCATCTGTAATATTTTCTGCCATATCTACTGTCGCGCTTTCTTCAACTTGTAGGCTGGAGAACATTTCAATGAAGGTTGCCTCGTCAAATTTATCCCTTTGCCAACCGCAGAATTTCGCATTGCCTAGTTTACTCCTTGGTGGTCCCCGGTAGTCGGCTGTAAAAATTATCGCCTGGTGGTCGCTATGAGTATACTGCTCGCTAACATGCCACTCTAAATCGGAAGCTAGGGAGGAACTTACAAAAGTCAGGTCGACTATGGATCCGTAGCCAGCTCTCCTGAATGTGTGGACATTCCCCTCGGTTGCGAGTACTACATCGAGTTGTGAGAATGACTCCAGTAATACACGTCCTCTGTCGTTCGTCTTCTGACTGCCCCAATCTACAGCCCAAGCGTTGAAGTCCCCACCAATTACTATTGGGTTGTGTTTTGATGCGTCAATTGACTATTCTCCTAAATTCATCTAATGGTATATTCGGTGAGACGTAGCAGCTGTATATGTATATACCGCCAATCTTAACTCTGGCGAAGCCCTCAGATGGCTGGTTAGTTCCCTGTCTGTCTGTCTGTCTTTTTTTTTTTTTTTTTTTTTTTTTTTTGTTACGCTGGAGGTGTGGAATCTTCAAAAGATGTATTCCACCCGTGTGGAAAAACATGTACGATTCTTACGTACTAAACCACACCCCCTGGGAACGTCGACCCTACTCCCCGCGGTACTGCCATGTGGTATTACGTCGCGGGGGGGTTAGCTAGTTGCTGTTCTCTCTGCTGTCGGGTATTGGCCTTACGGGCCTTTTCTTCCACTTGCAGTCTTTGGGTTACACACTTCACAAAGTTGTTCACTGCGGTCCAGTTGCTTTCCGAAAAAAGCATCTTATCAACTATGTTATCCGGGGTGAGACCTATGCCCACCTGCTGCCCCGTTGTAAGTCTTACGTCGTTAAAACGGGGACATTTGAAAAATACGTGTTCCGCGTTTTCTTCTTCATTAGTGCAAGATGGACAAAATGGAGACCTATCGAGCCCAAATCTGTGAAGATAGCTCCTAAATCCTCCATGACCACTTAAGAATTGTGTAAGATTATAGCTTATTTCTCCGTGTGTCCGATTAATCCATTTGTGAATGTCCGGAATTAGCCTATATGTCCATCTACCCTTTGGCGTGTTTTGCCATCTGTTTTGCCATTTCTGTATAGAGTTGTCTCTTTCTGTTTGTTTTAGCACCTTCATGTCTGTATCCGGGTTTCTTCTCTGCATTTCGTATATTTCTGCGAGTTCGGTCAATCAATTGGTATTTTTCCAGCCATGACGCATGTTGCCTCCAAGGATATTGTGCGGTATCCGCAGCACACTCTTAGACAACTTCTCCGGTAAATTGAGTTAATATTTTTTCCTGTATTTTTTATGGAATTTGCCCATACTGGGGCTCCGTACAATATTATTGAATCAACTACTCTAGATATCAACATTCTCCGACTCTGTCTGGGACCCCCTATGTTCGGCATCATTCTAGCCAGTGCATTCGTCACGTCTGTAGCTTTCTTGCAGGTATACTCCATGTGTTGCTTGAATTGTAATCTGTCGTCTAGTATAATGCCGAGATATTTTATGTGGTCTGTAGACGTGATTTCGGCACTCCCTACGTGGATGTTTATAGACTCTTTCCTTCTTTTGCTGCTTACTAGGACTGACTCCGTTTTATGTGCTGCTAGTTCCAGGTTCACAGATTCCAACCATATTTTAATGGCTCTTATGGTTTTGTTGGCGTAGAGTTCAACTTCTTCTTTCTCTCTAGCTTGGACTATTATGGCTATGTCATCTGTATATCCAACAATTGTCGCTTCCTCTGGTATTTTTAGATCAAAAATTCCGTTATACATTATGTTCCAGAGTAGGGGTCCTAGAACGGAGCCTTGTGGAACACCTGCAGTAACCTTGTATGATTTTATTCCATCGTCAGTTTCGTACCATAACGTTCTGTCAGAGAAGTAATCTTTGATCATTTTAATAAGGTTTTCTTGTAAGTTAATTCTCCGCAGCGAGGCCATGATGTGCATCCATCCTGCCGAATTAAAGGCGTTTTTTATATCCAGCGTTATTATTGCACAATATTTTCTTGCCGCTCCTTTACCATGAATGGCCTTCCTCGCTGTGCTTACCACGTATTTTATTGCGTCGATCGTAGATTTTGCCTTTCGAAAGCCGTATTGCATCTGAGACAAACCGTTAGTTGCTTCGACGACGAGCAGGAGCCGGGCGTGGATAATTCTCTCCAGGCACTTGCCTACTGTATCCAGCAGACATATTGGCCTGTATGATGCTGGTTCTCCAAGGGTTTTACCCGGTTTGGGGATGAGGATTAGCTTCTGCTTCTTCCATTTTTTGGGGAATACACCATCTCTCAGGTTGTTGTTGAAAAGGTTAGCGAAGACCTGGGGTCTCGTTTTTATCGCCAACTTTAGAGCTCCGTTGGGGATACGGTCTAAACCTGGAGCCTTGTTATCTCCAATTTTTGAGCATAGCCCCAGGATTTCATCCACCGTCACTTCTCTCGGGTTGTCAGCTGGGGGATTGGACATTTGTTCAGAATATGGTTCCCCTTGAGGGAATAGCACACCGATAATTCTTTTCAACAGTACTGGGCACGTAATTTGCGCTGATTTCCTACCCTTTAGGCGGGACATAACTATCCTATATGCATTGCCCCAGGGGTTAATGTCTGCTTCGTTACACAATGTTTTAAAGCTTTCTGCTTTGCTTTTGTTTATGGCAATTTGTAGGTTTTTTCTTGCCTCATGGTACGTCTGTCTCCGTGCCAAAAAATCTACTCTGTTTCTGCCCCTCTGATATAAACGCCTTGCCTTAAGACATACTTTCCTTAGTGAAGATATCTCCTCGTTCCACCAGTAATTTCCTTGATGTCTTTTGCTCTGTCGTCTTCTTGGCATTGCAGCGTCGCATGCGGTTTCGAGTGCTTTCAAGACGCTATCTGTCATTTCCATTTCACTGTTCTCATTTATTACATGATGAGAGAATACTTCCACGAATGTTGTTTCATCTAGTTTATTCTTAGCCCATCCTAGAAATGAGACTTTATCTGTACATGTCCGTATAGGCAAACTTTTATGTATAGTGAATATTATCGCTTGGTGGTCGCTGTTAGTATAGTGTTCGCTTACATGCCATTGTATATTCCTAGCTAGTGAGGAACTTACAAATGTAAGATCCACTATAGATCCGTGTCCTGCTCTTCTGAACGTCTGAACATTTCCATTGTTCGCGAGTATCACGTCGAGTTTTGAAAATTCTTCCAAAAGTATTCGCCCTCTCTCGTTTGTCCTTTGGGAGCCCCAATCGACTGCCCATGCATTGAAATCTCCTCCGATCATTATTGGATTATGCTGAGCTGCGTCCCTTGTCAGGTTACATATCATCCTCTTAAAATCTTGTATTGGAATGTTCGGCGACACATAGCAGCTATAGATATATATTCCATTTACTCTGACTCTTACGAAACCTTCTTGTGGTTCTTGCAAGCCTGCTTCTATTGCCATATCTCCACAGACCCATATGGCTGCTCTATCTGTCGAGTCTTTTTCCCATATATTTGTATCTCTGTTCCTATACTGCTCGCTTAGGATTGCTATATCTATTTTATGTTCGCTGACCGACTGTGTCATGAGGTCCTGGGCTGCGGCACAATGATTGAGGTTCAATTGCATGAATCTCATTTACGTTTGTTGTTCAGCGCCTTTTTAAAAATTGGACATTTGTAGCTACCAGCCACATGTACCAAATCTTCGCCCCCGTTCGATTTGCAAAGCATGCAATTTGGCTCTGATTCGCAGTTCTTCGCTATGTGTCCTTCGGCTCCGCACTTTCTGCATTGGCGTGACCTATCAACGTTAGATTTACACATCTTCGACATATGCCCAAACTCAAGACATCTAAAACATTTTATTACTGTCATTGCCTCTCTTATCCGACAAACTGACCAACCTATTTTAATTTTTTGTTTTTTTAAGGCCTTCCAAGCGATATCGGCCGGCAGGCTTATTTTCGCTGTTTGTGTACCACCGTAGGATTTCCTCAAGGATTTGACTATTCCTTCGTCTAGGCTGGTTATTTCCAATTCTCTCTCGAGTGCTCTGCAGATCTCGGCTTTTGTGGTGACGTCGTCCATACCGTTGCACTCTAACACAGGGAGCCGCCCACTCTGGGTCAGTCGCTCCTGGATTTGCATTGACTGGGGAAACCACGGAGGCGTCAGGCTCCTAGATACTCCTCTCATGAGGGCACCCCTGTGGGAGATACCTATTTACTGGCGGTATCCATTCGCCATGTCGCAGAGTCCTTATCTGTCTGTCTGTCCGTCTGTCCGTCTGTCTGTCCATCTATTGTTGTAATCAAACTACAGGTCGCAATTATAGTCCGATCTTAACAAAAATTGGCACAAGTAAGTTTTGTGGATCAAGGACGAACGCTATTTAATTTGAGGCAAATCGGTTCAGATTTAGATATAGCCCCCATACAAATGTCGCTCCCGATTTGACATTTTCCGCTCTAGAAACCACATATTATACTCGAATTTCTTTAAATTTGGCACAACATCTTATAATCCAACTATAAACACCTATGCAGAAAGTGGGTAAGATCGGTTCAGATTTAGATATAGCCCCCATACAAATGTCGCTCCCGATTTGACATTTTCCGCTCTAGAAACCACATATTATACTCGAATTTCTTTAAATTTGGCACAACATCTTATAATCCAACTATAAACACCTATGCAGAAAGTGGGTAAGATCGGTTCAGATTTAGATATAGCCCCCATACAAATATCGCTCCCGATTTGACATTTTCCGCTCTAGAAACCACATATTGCGCCCGATTTTCTTTAAATTTGGCACAACATCTTATAATCCAACTATAAACACCTATGCAAAAATTGGGTAAGATCGGTTCAGATTTAGATATAGCCCCATACAAATGTTGCTCCCGGTTTGACTTTTTCCTCTCTAGAAACCATATATTGTACCCGATATTCTTCAAATTTGGCTCAACACCTTATAATCTAGCTAGAAACACCTATGCATAAAGTGGATAAGATCGGCTCAGATTTAGATATACAATCAGATTTAGATATAAATCCACCTTATAATACAACTAGAAACACCCATGCAGAAAGTGCATAAGATCGGCTCAGATTTAGATATAGCCCCCACACAAATGTCGATCTCGATTTGACTTTTTCCACTCTAGAAACCATATATTGTACCCGATATTCTTCAAATTTGGCTCAACACCTTATAATCTAGCTAGAAACACCTATGCATAAAGTGGATAAGATCGGCTCAGATTTAGATATACAATCAGATTTAGATATAAATCCCAATACAAATGTCGCTCCCGATTTGACATTTTCCGCTCTAGAAGCGACATATTTTATCCAATTTTCTTTAAATTTTGCACAACATCTTATAATCCAAGTAAAAAACTTATGGTGAAAGAGGCTAAGATCGGTTCAGATTTAGATATAGCGCAAATACAAATGTTGCTCCCAAATTTTTAACCGATTTTGGCCAAACTATACATATTATATTTCACCTATTTCGTTCCAGATTTCAATATACCCCCATACAAATGTCCTTTCCGATTTAACATTTTTTGTCAAACACACACATTTACAGGATGCAAAAATCCTGCCCGTTTTCACTTTTCACCGAATTAAACTGTATTCGGATAGAAAATGGAGTGTATCATAGAGTCGGCCCGCCCGACTTTAGCCATTCCTTACTTGTTTTAATATAGCCAAAGAAAACAAATATTAAAAAAAAATTTATAAATAAATATTTTTATTATTTCAAACCTTCCTTACAAGCAAAGCTACCAATACGTTTATACTATATATCGAAATAATACTTCAAATCAATTCAAAAAATAAAATATTGCTAAATAAATATTGCTAAATAGTGGGAGCTATAGTTGGGTGTATTTCCATTCTATTTTAATTCCAAAAGTATAAATTTTGAAAATCTATTATCTCACGTACATAGTGCAAACTAACCTAACTTCATGATTCAACCAATTTTTGACGTAAAAGTAAAAAGTACAAATTTCGAAAAATCTTTTTGTTTTTCGTGTCTATGCAGTCAGAGGAATGCATACACCGAATTCCATGATTCTAGCTGCGGCCATTTGGTTGGTACCATTTTTAACGTCTTTTTTCCTATTTTACCCCCTTAAGAGTACGACTTTCTAAAATCTCTTTATTTACGTGTCTACGCAATAAAGGGGATGTACACATAGAATTTCATCATGGTACTATTTTTATCCTTCTATACCCATTGCATCTCTTGAAAGTACGAATTTGCAAAAAACGCAAACCGTGTTTTCAACAGACAGACGAACATAGCTAGATCGTCTTAGAATTTTAATACGACCCAGAATACATATACTTTATAGGGTCTCAGGCCGATATTTCAAGGTGTTACAAACGGAATAACAAAGTGAATATAACCCCATCCTTAGGTGGAGGGTACAAAAATTCTATTTTTGTCATAAGGTAACTTAAACAGGTAAAAAGGTCGGTCTTACATTTAATCTAAAATAAAACAAGTAAGAAGGCGTTAAGTTCGGCCAGGCCGAATCTTATATACCCTCCACCACGGAGTGCATTCCACAGTATTACCAGCAGATTAAAGGATGTCGACATAGAAGTACAGAATCATATTACGAAAATTGTGATATGTTTATGCACATTACTATATTTCAAACTTTTTCAAATCTACTAGTAAAATCAAGTAAGTAAAGGCTAAAGTCGGGCAGGGCCGACTATATGATACACTCCACTTTCCAACCGAATACAGTCCAACTCGGTAAAAAAGTGAAAACGGGAAGAATAGGCTAATACGACCTTGTTCGATTTGTCATATCGATAAGAATATTTGTATCGGGGCTGTATACAAACATGGAAAAATGTGACTAACTTTCACAATAAGTTCTTCCAGTTCAATTATAAGGTGTTATGCTCACTTTGAAGAAATTCGGTGAAAATTCGTAGTTTCTGGGGCGGAAAAAGTTAAATCGGGAGCACAATTTGTATGGGAACTATATATAAATCTGAACCGATATAACACATTTTTACTAGGGGGAGCTATATGTAAATCTGAACCGATCTGATCCATTTTCACTATGGGTATTTCTAGGACAAATATAATATATTACGCATAATTTGAAGAGGATCTGTTAAAATATGTGGTTTCTAGAGCGAAAAAGTCAAATCGGGAGCGAAATTTGTATGGGAGCTATATATAAATCTGAACCGATCTGACGCATTTTTACCAGAGGTGTTTCTAGTTGAAATATAAGATGTTTTGCCAAATCTGAAGACAATCTGATACAATATGTGGTTTCTAGAGCGGAAAAAGTCAAATCGGGAGCGAAATTTTTATGGGAGCTATATATAAATCTGAACCGATCTGCCCCATTTTTACCACAGGTGTTTCTAGTTGGAATATAAGATGTTTCGCCAATTTTGAAGAAAATCTGTTGTAATATGTAGTATCTAGAGTGAAAAGTGTCAAATCGGGCGTGAAATTCGTATGGGGGCTATATCTAAATCAGAACCGATTTTCTTCAAATTAAATAGCGTTCGTTCTTATCCTGAAAAACTTCGTTGTACAAAGTTTCATTTAGTTCTGTCTACAATTGCGACCTGTATCGTGATTACAAGAATAGATGGACGGACAGACAGACAGACAGACAGACGGACATTGCTAAATCGATTCAAAAAGTGATTCTAAGTCGATCGGTATAATTAACAATGGGTCTATCTCTCTTCCTTTTGGGTGTTACAAACAAATGCACAAAGACATAATACTCTCGTGGAGTGTATAAAAACTGTGCCTGAAATCCATTATGATTCCATATTTGATCATGTTTACAATTCTAAACAATTGTGCAAGCTGGATCCAATTGATATAAACTTCTAGTACCTCTCACACACGTAATCCGGCACATACACATGTTCTCTGAGAGTGAGTCGGTTTAACCGACTGAAACTTACTTACTTCTTTTACATTATAAATCAATCCACAAGATGAATCACCATTTATTAGAAAATAAATCAAGGAGCAAAAACCAGATTTTAATCCAACCAAGGAGCAAATCAATAGGAAATATTTCAAAAAATATTTACAAAACAACATACAGCCGAATTAAAGCGCGAAATAAGAAATCTGTAAACGCTAACAAATGGGAGTTTTTAAATAATTTTGATATAAAAAACTATGGCTTTTCGTAGTTCCACCTGCCTTTATTCTGATAAAACAACAGAGCCTATAAACGCTGAAGGTTCCCCTAAACCATGTAAAGGTGAGCCATAAGCTACAAAGAAGAAACGTGACAGTCAGAATAAAATTCTGAACGCCACGAATAAATTATTGCGATGGAAGAAAATAGAAGAACGAATGAAGAGTACCGCTCATATGAAAATGTTGTTGTTTCTTCCTGCACATATGAGTCATTCCATGTCAAACCGAACAGCAAAATTTTCATTTTCAAAAAATATTTATACACTCCATGAGAGTATTATGTCTTTGTGCATTTGTTTGTAACACCCAAAAGGAAGCGAGATAGACCCATTGTTAATTATACCGATCGATTTAAAATCACTTTCTGAGTCGATATAGCCATGTCCGTCTGCCCGTATGTCTGTCTGTCTGTAGAAAGCACGATAGCGGCCGAACGAAATGAGCTAGGAGGTTCAAATTTTTCTTAAATGTGTCTTATGGTTGCCGATCGGTTGGGATTGAAAGTGGGCGAAATCGGCCCAGAGGGAAAAATTTTTCCCTTACAAGGACTGAAAATACCCCTAATATTTAGAGTATTACAACATGTTTTTTGAACATAATAGCTTGTATTTACTTGATATTTGCAATTCGCATTCCCTTTATAGCATAAAAGGGCACCATAGAGTGATTTTTATTTGTAGGGGGCGAAATGGGACGAAAAGGGATAAAAATAGTACCTATCAAACGACAACAGATAGAAACACGAAATTTGGCGTGTACATGGATAAAAAAAGTACCAACCAAACGGCTGCACCTAGAATAATGAAATTCGGTGTATATATTCCACTGCTTGCGTACACACATAAAATAAAAGGATAAAAATTGTACCAAACAAATGGATGCAGCTAGAACCATGAAATTCGCGGTATACATTCCTCTGACTGAGCGACACGAAAAAAAAACAAGTAAAAACGGTGTTAAGTTCATCGGGCGAACTTTATATACCCTCCACCATGGATTGCATTCCACAGAGGTTGTCGGTTTACGAAGAAGTGTAGTAATATTACAGGAAAATATAATTTATAATAATATAGCCAAACCAAAACAAATACAAATATTAAAAAAAATAACTTTATAAATAAATATAATATTTTAATTATTTCAAACCATTATTTCAAAAAGCTTAAATACCATAAATATCGGTAGATAGTGGGTGCAACAGTTGGTTGTATTTCCATTCTATTTTAATTCCAAAAGTACAAATTTTGAAAATCCATTATCAGACGTACATAGTGCAAAATAACCTAATTTCATGATTAAACCAATTTTTGTCGTAAAAGAAATATTACGAATTTGGAAAAAGCTTTTTATTTTGCGTGTCTATGCAGTCAGAGGAATGTATACACCGAATTCCATGATTCCAGCTGCTTCCATTTGGTTGATACCATTTTTACCCCTTGACGTTTCTACGCAATTAGAATTTCATCATTCTAGCTGTAGTCGTTTAGTTGGTACTATTTTTATCCCTCTGTACCATTGTATCCCTCGAAAGTACGAATTTCGAAAAATCCGTTTATTTTCCGTGTCTACGCAGTCAGAGGAATGTATACTCCGAATTGCATGAGTCTAGCTGCGGTCATTTGGTTGGTACTAGTTGTATCTCCTTTTTCCATTTTAACCCCAAAAAGTACGAATTTCGAAAAATTCGTCTATTTTCCGTGTCTACGCAGTCAGAGGAATGTATACTCCGAATTTCATGACTCTAGTTGCGGTCATTTGATTGGTATTATTTTTATCCCCTTTTTTCATTTTAACCCCAAAAAGTACGAATTTTGAAAAATCCGTGTATTTTACTTGTCTATGCAATCTGAAGAATGTATACACCGAATTTCATTATTCTAGGTACAACCGTTTGGTTGGTACCATTTTTATCCCTCTATTCCCATATTACCCCATAAAAGTACGAATTTGGAAAAAATACTTTTATATTATGTATCTACTCAATTAGAGGAATTTACATACCGAATTTCGTGTTTCTAGCTGTTGTCGTTTGATAGGTACCATTTTTATCCCTTTTTGTCACATTGCACCCCCTACAAATAAGAAACACTTTATCGTGCACGTTTTTTCCCCCGTTTCAATCCCAACCGATCTACGACTATAAGACGCATTTATGGAAAATTTGAACGTTCTAGCTCCTTTAGTTTAGATGCTAGCGTGCTTTCAACAGACGGACAGACGGACGGACGGACATGGCTAGATCGTCTTAGAATTTTATGACGATCAAGAATATATATACTTTATAGGGTCTCAGGTCGATATTTCAAGGTGTTACAAACGGAATGACAAAGTTAGTATACCCCCATCCTGGAGGTGGAGGCTATAAAAACGTTTTTCAAATTCGTACTTTCAAGGGATTCAATGGGAGCAGAGGGATAAAAATGGTACCAACTAAAAGGATACAGCTAGAATGATGAAATTTTCGAACGTCGTACTTTTAAGGAGTAAAATGCGAAAAAGGGGATAAAAATGGTACCAACAAAATGGCCGCAGATAGTATCATGGAATTGGGTATATACATTCCTCTGAGTGCATAGCCACGTAAAATATTTTTTTTTTCAAATTCGTACTTTATTTTGTTGCTTTTACGACAAAAAATGGTAGAATCATGAAGTTGTCTTATACTGCGTACGCGAGAGATAAGGTATTTCCAAATTTTATACTTTTGAATTTAAAATAGTTGGAAATACAACCAACCAAACGACTGTAGCTGAAAATACACTCTCTATCCCCCAATATTTAGGGCATTTATGATTGCTCCCTTATATTTACTTTATGAATTGAATTATTATATCCATTATATAGGGTGTTTTTTATTGAGGTATAGAACTTCGAATTGAAATAAAACACAAGAAAATCGTTTTAATGTCCATCAATTTGGCTTTATTTTAAGGATAATTTTATGCCATTAATGTTTAAATATGATTTCGGGCATGTGGCCGCCGCGGCTGGCTCGAATATAGCCAATTCTACAGGTCCAATGTTGGCAATAACGCCACGAATGTTGGCTTCCAAGTCCACTAACGTTTCTGGTTTGTTGGCGTAGACGAGCGACTTCACATATCCCCAAAGAAAATAATCCAATGGTGTCAAATCACACGATCTTGGTGGCCAATTGACAGGTCCATTCCGCGAAATTATGCGCTCATCGAATGTTTCCTTCAATAATTCGATTGTGACGTGCGCTGTGTGGCATGTAGCGCCGGTGAACTTCGCGAACTGAACCATTACTTTCGAAATAAATTTGCACGATTTGCAAGTGTTGTTCTTTTGTCAACCTGTTCATGATGAAATGGCAAACCAAACTAAATATTAATCACTTGACAGCTGACAAAATGGCCGCCAGTTAAAAAAGTGATGCCAACTTAAAGTTCTATACCCCAATAAAAAACACCCTTTATATATATAGTATACAAATATTGGTAGCCTTGGCTTATTAATTAAATTTCTTATTTTCATATAGTTAAAATTTGTTGCGGACATTCCTCTTATAGCTTGGAAGCACCATAAAGAAAATAAAAGTTTTAGCGGGCGAAATGGGACAAAATATGGTACCAATGATACGACAACAGCTAGAATCATGAAATTCGGTGTGTACATCCCTATAATTGCATAAACACGTAAAATAGAGGGATTTTTCGAAATTCGTACTTTTAAGGGATATAATTAAAAAGAGGGTTAAAAATGGGACCTACCAAACCGCTGAAGTTGAAATCATGAAATTCGGTGTATACATTCTGACTATGAATACTCGAAAAGGGTTTTTTTCGAAATTTGTACATTTGGGCGGAGAATGGGGCGAATGGGGATATCTTTAAAATTTATACTTTTCTTATCACTTTGTCTGTATCTGAAAATGCTTCTTTCTAATGGCGACTTACAATCGCCTAATATTTAGGCATGTTCACTTTCACAATTACAGCATTTTATTTATATATAGTAGTCGATTTTAAACAGTGCGCATAAGTATACATTATAGTTGAAATACAGCGTGGCTGATGAATGACACTACATTAAGAAACTAAAATAACTTTTTGTTTAATTCATGTAAATTACTTTTTCTTTGTTCATTTGACAACCGATACATTTTTCTTAAACCTTTTTAACGGGTTTAAAAATAAAAGAATTTAAATGACATGACGATAGCCGGTGACGTATATGCAAAATTCATTATTCATTACATCCTGCAGAGTTGCAGTAAGAATTGTCTCAATTGTTATTCGAATGCATTGCTTTAAATCGTCCATTTTTTTGATTTGGTTTGTAAACTTCCAGATGAAATAACCCCACAAGAAAAAGATAGGTGCAGTGAGGTCCCGAGACTTTGGGGGCCAACGAAATGTCGAGTGTCTAGAAATCACCTTCTTGGGGAACTTTCGCAGCAATTCTCTCTCATAGCAGGACCTGGCTATGTGACAAAGTCGCATCATCCTGTTGAAACCACACAGTGTTGAAAGGGATTAACTTTCGATGCAGTTCTGCAAAGAATAAGTCCTTTAACAACAGCATTAAGTAGAATGGTAGCAGTATTCATCAGCCACCCTGTAGTAATCAAATATAGTAATGTACATAAACATATCACAGTTTTCGTAATATGGTACTGTGCTTCTATGTAAAATCGACATCCTTTAATCTGCTGGTAATACTGTGGAATGCACTCCGTGGTGGAGGGTATATAAGATTCGGCCCGGCCGAACTTAACACCTTCTTACTTTTTATGTTTTTTTTTTTTTTTTTTGAGCCAACAATTTTTTTTTCGAAAAAAATTGTTTATTTCTCAATTTTTTGGAGACTGGAGACAAATGGAGACATTTGTAGTCACCATAATCGCCTTTAATTGAACATGTAAGCGGATGCGATCGGACTTATTTTTCCAAAATGAGAGTGACGAGTGGTATCTTAATAAAAAATTTGTTTACAAACAATTATCCATAATTTTTGTCGATTTTGTGATCCAATATGATAACAAAAAAATAAATGTTTTGGTCTCGGACACATTATTTGTATTTTTTGTGGCAAAGTGTTATCGATGACAAAATACCATGACACCAACTATCTATCTATCCTATTTTTATGCTATCGAAAAAACATGGAATCTGTTTCGACGTAAACTATCAATCTGTGGTTATCGACACTCCATTATTATTTATTAGACCCTGTGTGTGTGTGTGTGTGTGTCTGTAAATGTGTATTCCCATGGTACAGAGTCCATTTCCAGCATTCACTACTCACGTGGCTTCCAGCAAAGTATCCGTTAGTTTGACTACATTTTTTAAAACTTCGAAATTAGTTTGCGTCTTTCCAATATCCACACACAGGCAGCAGTCAAAGGACACTATCAAATGAAGATACAGGCATATAATGAAATGCTTTGAAAGCATGTTTTTCTTCTTCTAAACAAACTTCAACGCGTCGCAATGCTGACAGTGTATTTTAAACTTTTCCCTTATTTTTCAATATTTTTTTATTTCCTTCTTTAGGTGACCGTTAATTTGAAAACTTTCAAAAATATATCAGGTGTTTTATAATAGAAAATTATTAAATTCATTTGTGTGTGATAATAAAAACATATACTGAGTTTGTATATGTTTTACTATCGAACGATGATGATTTGAGTTGTAATATGTGATTTGTGTTCCCGGTCTTAGTTTATTTTCTGTCGAACCGAACCGAACTCTTGCGTTACTCTGTGACTACTAATGACAAAGTTTATCTTCCGGCCGTAAGGACTTTTGCGAGGCGGGGAAATACGCTGTTATCAATGGGCCGCTTATCACAACTCATTTGTAAGGTGTTATCTATTTTTAATGCTATTCGATTCCATTTAATTTGGGGAGCGCAGGTATCATCCATTCAACGCCTGGCAATGAATGAAAGTGAAATTGATCTGTGCCCCGTTGGAGTGGTGAAGCGACACTCTCTGTGTGAGAACGCTTCCATTTGGTCTGTGAAATGTTTTGTTTACATTTATTCGGATTTCCTTATCCGTAGAATGAAAGCGCTGATTATGAACTCCGGCACTTGTTCGTTCGATTGTTTTAATAAATTTCATATCAACGCTACCGTTGTAGAAAGGAGAAGGATGCCAATAATCATAATTTTCCAAATATGGAAAACTACAGTTCTACTGAAAGTCGGCAGCCTCTATTTTGTCGTTAATATTGTGGAATGCACCGAATAGGGAACCAAGTTCTCTTTTACAATATTACCCCAACTAACCTATGTTTGTTTGTTGGCTGTACTTCCCTCAATTGTATGATTGCTAAATGAAAATGAAAAAAACATAATAATTAATAGAAATGCAATATTGCGAAATATTGCCACAGACATTTTTATAGAGCCTCCTCTTCATGACTAATATTTGTTTTGTAGTCTATATCATTTTAGGCGTATGACTACTGGGCTAGGTAAAATAGAAATTGCTTATACGCAGCAGTGGACAGTGGAATCATGAAAGTTACACAAATTAATATAATAATAAACACATCCATACCAAAGCAGCGAACAAACATATGGATAAATCCTGTGTGACGGACGTTTGTACGCATGTTTTTGCTAATATTAACCCCGCTGGCTTCCCGAATGCGATATTTTCATATATAACCATCAGCAAACACAGTTCTTTGACAGCGCCTTGAAATGAGATCTAAGTAGTTAGGTAGAACAAGTAAGAAGGCGTTAAGTTCGACCGGGCCGAATCTTATATACCCTCCACCACGGAGTGCATTCCACAGTATTACCAGCAGATTAAAGGATGTCGACATAGAAGTACAGAACCATATTACGAAAACTGTGATATGTTTATGTACATTACTATATGTGATTACTATTTCAACTATAATGTATACTTATGCGCGCTGTTTAAAATCGACTACTATATATAAATAAAATGCTGTAATTGTGAAAGTGAACATGCCTAAATATTAGGCGATACAGACAAAGTGATAAGAAAAGTATAAATTTTAAAGATATCCCCATTCCCCATATCCCCAGATTCGCCCCATTCCCCGACCAAATGTACAAATTTCGAAAAAAAACTTTTTTCGAGTCAGAATGTATACACCGAATTTCATGATTTCAACTTCAGCAGTTTGGTAGGCCTCATTTTTATCCCTCTTTTTAATTATATCCCTTAAAAGTACAAACTTCGAAAAATCTCTCTACGTGTCTACGAATTATTAGGACGTACACACCGAATTTCATGATTCTAGCTGTTGTCGTATCATTGGTACCATATTTTATTCCTTTTTGTCCCATTTCGCCCGCTAAAACATTTATTTTCTTTGTGGTGCTTCCAAGCTACAAGAGGAATGTCCGCAACAAATTTTAACTGTATGAAAATCAGAAATTTAATTAATAAGCCAAGGCTACCAATATGTGTATACTATGTATATATATAAAGGAAATAATATTTCAATTCATAAAGTAAATATAAGGGAGCAATCATAAATACCCTAAATATTGGGGGATAGAGAGCGTATTTTCAGCTACTATAAATTTTGAATATACCTTATCTCTCACGTACGCAATATAAGACAACTTCATGATACTATCATTTTTTGTCGTAAAAGCAACAAAATAAAGTACGAATTTGTAAAAAAAAATATTTTACGTGGCTATGCAGTCAGAGGAATGTATACACCGAATTTCATGATTCTATCAGCGGCCATTTTGTTGGTACCATTTATATCCCCTTTTTCCAATTTTGCCCCCTCAAGAGCACGACCATCTAAACTCTGTTTTTTATCCCCTGTAGCCATTGTATCCCTTGAAAGTACGAATTTGGAAAAAAACGTTTTATTTTTCGTGTCTACGCAGTCAGAGGAGTGTATACTCCGAATTTTATGATTTTAGCTGCGGTCATTTGGTAGGTACTATTTTTATCCCCTTTTTCCATTTGAACCCCAAAAAGTACGAATTTTGGAAAGTTCTTTTATTTTACGTGTCTACGCAATCAGAGTAATGTATACACCGGTACTATTTTTATCCCTCTATCCCCTTTTAACCCCTTAAAAGTACGAATTTAGAAAAAATACTTTTATATTATGTATCTACTCTATTAGAGGAATGTACACGCCAAATTTCGTGTTTCTATCTGTTGTCGTTTGATAGGTACCATTTTTATCCCTTTTTGTCCCATTTCGCCCCCTACAAATAAAAAACCTTTATAGCATAAAAGGGCACCATACTTTTATGATATAAAGGGAATGCGCATTGCAAATATCAAGTAAATACAAGCTAATATGTTCAAAAAACAGGCTGAAATACTCTAAATATTAGGGCTATTTTCAGTCCTTGTGAGGGAAAAATTTTTCCCTCTTTGCTGTGCTTTCAACAGACAGACAGACAGACAGACAGACAGACAGACAGACGGACAGACGGACATGGCTATATCGTCTTAGAATTTTACCACGACCCAGAATATATATACTCTATGGGGTCTCCGATGAATATTTCAAGGTGTTACAAACGGAATGACAAAGTGAATATACCCCCATCCTGGAGGTGGAGGGTATAAAAAGAGGACTCACGCCAAACGGAGTGGTTGTAGGTGACTCATCCCCAGGGACGTGCAGTCGGTCGGTTGTTCACTATAAATTAAATCAGACGGTAGGTATACTGCTTAGGACAAATCGACTTTTTCCCACAAAGCGTCAGCCGAAAAACGTAATCCATACAAAATTCTAAGAACATTTCTCCAAGAGACCATGGATCTAATATGAACTCCTAGCCCGCGGAAATTTACTTCAATTTTGAGGCAGTCAAACTGAATGTAAATGGCAATTTAATACCGCTCCAGGACAATAACACATATTTCTGCAAAATTTCCACCACCTAGTTTGTGACCTGTAGTCTTCTTTACATGTCTAGATCATCTTGAAGTCGATTTCAGCTTAGACTAGGGTTTGCATTTTCCCGTACTTTTTATTTCCGGGGAAACGGGAATTATTTTTTCAATTTCCCGGGATCCCGGGACAGCACGGGAAATCGTCAACATACTGTTTATCATGAGTTAAGCTTATTTTTTCCAATGAATCATTCACATTTTATTAAAGTAAAATCTATATATATAAAAGAGTTGCGTTACTGACTGACTGACTGACTGACTGACTGACTTATCATTGACCAGCCCCCAGACCAAACGGCTGAAGCCAGGGTCATGAAATTTTCAGGGTAGTTCCCAAATATGACGTAGACGTCGACTAAGAAAGGGTTTTACGAAATTCGTACTTTTAGGGGATAAAATGGCCCAAAAAGGGATAAACATCGAACCTTCGTCCTGACTAAACGGCAGTAGCTATAAACATGAAATTCGGTGAGTTCCTTGCAATGACCATGCAGACGAGCTACAAATAGGGATTTTTCGAAATTCGTACTTTTAAGGGACGACCGGGACAAAAAGGGATAAAAATGGTACCAACTAAAGTATTACAGCTAGAAACGTGAAATTTGGTATGTAAATTCCTCTGACTATATAAAAGCGAAGTAAAATTGGATTTTTCGAAAATTGTACTTTTAAAGAGCGTGCGGGGCAGAAAGGGATAAAAATGGTACCAACTACAGTATTACACATAGAATATTACACATAGAATAGTGAAATTTGGTATGTAAATTCCTCTGACCATATAAAAGCGAAGTAAAATTGGATGTTTCGAAAATTGTACTTTTAAGGGGCGTGCGGGACAGAAAGGGATAAAAATGGTACCAACTAAAGTATTACACCTAGAATCGTGAAATTTGGTATACAAATTCCTCTGACCATATAAAAGCGAAGTAAAATTGGATTTTTCGAAATTTGTACTTTTAGGGGGCGAGCGGGACAAAAAGGGATAAAAATGGTACCAACCAAAGTATTACACATAGAATAGTGAAATTTGGTATATAAAATCCTCTGACCATATAAAAGCGAAGTAAAATTGGATTTTTCGAAATTTGTACCTTTAAGGGCGAGCGGAACAAAAGGGATTAAAATGGTACCAACTAAAGTATTACACCTAGAATCGTGAAATTTGGTACGTAAATTCCTCTGACCACATAAAAGCGAAGTAAAATTGGATGTTTCGAAAATTGTACTTTTAAGGGGCGTGCGGGACAGAAAGGGATAAAAATGGTACCAACTAAAGTATTACACCTAGAATCGTGAAATTTGGTATACAAATTCCTCTGACCATATAAAAGCGAAGTAAAATTGGATTTTTCGAAATTTGTACCTTTAAGGGCGAGCGGAACAAAAAGGGATTAAAATGGTACCAACTAAAGTATTATACCTAGAATCGTGAAATTTGGTACGTAAATTCCTCTGACCACATAAAAGCGAAGTAAAATTGGATGTTTCGAAAATTGTACTTTTAAGGGGCGTGCGGGACAGAAAGGGATCAAAAGGTACCAACTAAAGTATTACACCTATATCTTGAAATTTGGTATGTAAATTCCTCTGACCATATAAAAGCGAAGTAAAATTGGATTTTTCGAAATTTGTACATTTAAGGGCGAGCGGAACAAAAAGGGATTAAAATGGTACCAACTAAAGTATTATACCTAGAATCGTGAAATTTGGTACGTAAATTCCTCTGACCACATAAAAGCGAAGTAAAATTGGATGTTTCGAAAATTGTACTTTTAAGGGGCGTGCGGGACAGAAAGGAATAAAAAGGTACCAACTAAAGTATTACACCTATAATCTTGAAATTTGGAATGTAAATTCCTCTGACCATATAAAAACGAAGTAAAATTGATTTTTCGAAAATTTTACTTTAAAGGGGCGTGCGGGACAAAAAGGGATAAAAATGGTACCAACTAAAGTATTACACATAGAATATTGAAATTTGGTATGTAAATTCCTCTGATCATATAAAAGCGAAGTAAAATTGGATTTTTCGAAATTTTTCCTTTCAAGGGGTGCGCGTGGCAAAAAGGGATACAAGTTGTACCAACCAAAGTATTGTAGCTACAATCGTGAAATTTGGAGTGTAAATTCCTCTGGCAACAGATAAAAGTAGTACAAACTAAAGTATTGACAATTTAGAAGCGCTAATCTAAAAGAATTTTTCGAAATATGTACTTATAAACGGTGAGCGGGATAAAAATAGTACCAAATAAAATAGTGCAGTTAGAGTTGCGAAATTTGGAGTGTAAATTCCCTGACAACGTAGAAGCGCCATCTAAATGGATTTTTTTTTGAAATTTTTACTTATAGGAGGTGAGCGGGACAAAAAGGGATAAAAATGGTACCAACTAAAGTATTGCAGCTATAGTCGAGAAATTTGGAGTGTAAATTGCTCTGACAACGTAGACTTGCAACATAAATGGATTTCTTGATTTAGTATGTAAATTCCTCTGACCACGTAGAAGCGCAGAAAAATTGGACTTTCGAAATTTGTACTTTTAAGGGATGCGCGGGACGAAAAGTGATAAATTGTGTACAGTCCTTTAATTACTTAAACGAGGAAGATAAATGGATATTTCAAAATTTTTACTTAATACAACGATACGTCCCGACAAGAAATAAATGTTTTACCAAATAAAGTACATATTTTTAGGTGAAGCAAAAACACATGTTACCTATAGTGGTTTTTCAAAATGTATACTTTTTGGGAAAGAGGTGCAAAAGTTATAAAGTAACTGGCTGCATCTAGAAACATGCGATCGAGGATATAAATGGTGGAAAATGATAAAAATTATACATACGAAGGAGTTCAGCTAAAATAGTGCATATCGACAAGCACATTACTTTGACTGTGTGTGA
Source organism: Polietes domitor (assembly GCA_947397865.1). Classification (NCBI taxonomy): domain Eukaryota; kingdom Metazoa; phylum Arthropoda; class Insecta; order Diptera; family Muscidae; genus Polietes; species Polietes domitor. Next base: position 63,500,638 of record OX377622.1, read on the forward strand.
GTGCTATATAAAAGGATGTTTCCAAATTACTATTTTAGATTTATCTATATCTACCAAAAGAAAATTAAATAAATAAGTAACCGAGACGGATAAAATTATCAAATAAGTGGCTTTTTCGCGTGCGAAGCAGCGGGTACTGCTAGTAAATATATATTTCACAACGAACCTGTTACAGAATTCATATAATAAACAAGTAAGGAAAGGCTAAAGTCGGGCGGGGCCGACTATATAATACCCTACACCACTCCCTGCGTATGTACCTCGCTTTGATTACTAAACCCATTTAATTCATGGGAGCAATTTTATGTAGTTCATATAAATTATACAGTATAAATTATACTATAAATTCATCTTTAGTCATATTTAACGAATATGGGCCTGGTCCAAAACATGGGCCTATATATTTCTCATTCACGGTAGGTATTCCTGGTTGATAAATACCATGATCTGCAAAATTTGATGAAGATCTGATGTAAGATGTAGTTTCTAGAGCTGTAATAGATCAGAATGGGACCCCATTTGGGTTATATCAAAGTATGGACATATGGGCATTTCCCAAACAAGTAAGGAAATGCTACAGACGGACGGACTTTCTATCTCATTACAATTGAATTCGGTAAAAAAGTGAAATCGGGAAGGATTTTTGCATCCTGTAAATGTATGTGTTTGACAAAATCGGGAAGGATTTTTGTATGGGGGTATATTGAAACCTGTAATGATGTGACCCCCTTTCACCATGTATGTTTATTGGTGAAATATAATATGTAAAGTTTGGCCAAATTCGGTTAAACATTCGGGAGCAACATTTGTATGAGGGCGATATCTAAATCTGAACCGATCTTACCCACTTTCACCATAGGTTGGATTATAAGATGTTGTGCCAATTTTAAAGAAAAACGGGTACAATATGTGGATTTTAGAGCGAAAAAAGTCAAATCGGGAGTGACAGTTGTATGTGGGCTATATCTAAATCTGTACCGATCATACCCAGTTTCAGCATAGGTGTTTCCAGTTCGATTATAAAATGTTGTCCCACTTTTAAAGAAAATCAGGTACAATATGTGGTTTTTAAAGCGGAAAAAGTGAAATCGGGAGCGACATTTGTATTGGGGCTATTTCTAAATCTGAACCGATCTTACCCAATTTTTGCATACGTGTTTCGAGATGGCTTATAAGATGTTCTGCCAAATTTAAAGAAAATCGGGCACAATATGTCGTTTCTAGAGCGGAAAATGTCAAATCGGGAGCGACATTTGTATGGGGGCTATATCTAAATCTTAACCGACCTTACCCAATTTTTGCATAGGTGTTTCTAGTTGGATTATAAGATGTCGTACCAAATGTAAAGAAAATCGGGTACAATATGTGGTTTCTAAAGTGGAAAATGTCAAATCGGGAGCGACATTTGTATGGGAGCTATATCTAAATCTGAACCGACTTCCTCCAAATTCAATACCGATGGTCCTTGGCCACAAAAAATAACTTCTGCCAAGTTTCATGACAATCGGACAACAATTGCGACCTGTAGAGTGCGAACAAGCTTAGATGGACAGCAGACGGACGGACGGACGGACAGACGGACAGAAGGACAGACGGACAGACGGACAGACGGACAGACGGACAGACGGACAGACGGACAGACGGACAGACGGACAGACGGACAGACGGACAGACGGTCAGACGGTCAGACGGTCAGACGGACAGACAGACATCGTTAAATCGACTCAGCTGGTGATTCTAAGCCGATCGGTATACTTAAAGGTGGGTCTAGCTCGATTATTTCTTGGTGTTACAAACATTTGGCGCGAAACTAACTTATAATACCCTAGCCCACGAAGTGGTGTAGGGTATAAAAAGCGTAATGTGAGATCAATTTAAACATTTTTTTTTCAAGTTTCAAAATTAATTAAAGAATAAATATTTCTTATTTTATTGGGAAATCTGGACGCGACGGAGAACGATCGTTCACATTAATAGCCAGTAGAGCATCAAATGAAATGTTTGTACTTTGTCCTGTCGCTTCGAAAACTTTAAACTATTTATTTTTGGCGTTAGGATACACGTCCAGTGGCCTGGGCGAAGAAACTAAAAAAGTCGATCAGCCTTTTCAGTCTTCTAAAGCACTTAAAGAGTACTACATTTTAAAAATATGTCGTCAGGATTTAGTACAAATTAATACAAAATTATAAATAAATTTACATCGAAACGGACGCGACAAAAAACAGAAGTACTTTGCAAGGTCTTATAGAAATATACAAAGTTCACCGATTTTTTGAGAACTTTGTTTTTCCATATATATATATATATGTAAATGACGGTCAGAGGATATATTTTGTTCGTAGATTTATGAAATATGAGAATTATCTCTTAAATTTTTTTAATTAGGTACAGCAGAAATACAGACGCGACAAAACGGACGGGACTAAAATTTCCACTCGTATTAAAAATTTAGTAATTTTCGTTATAACACTTCAACTTTTAATAAAAATAAAAGAGAACAAGTTAACTTCAAGTTTCATAATAAAAAAGGTTGTCGAAATAAGACAAAATAAAGTTAAAAGCTACTAGTGTGGTCTGATTTCATTTTATTTTTGGTAGACCTTTTTTGGGAGATGCCCATATGGAGCTTGACAGGAAAAATCCGAAAAAGTGGATTTTGAGTCTATGTCCGAACGCAGCTTAAAAATATTTTGTCATCCAACTGCAATATTTGGCATACGACGTGATCTACATTTTTAATTTTATTGGGGAAATGATGGAAAAAATATGCGAAGAAATATGTAAAATGTTCTACTGAATTCCCGTACGAATTTCACGGGATACGGGAAATGTGCGAATTCCCGGGAATTTTCCCACGGGAAATCCCGGGATGCAAACCCTAGCTTAGACCCATGGTTTCTTGGAGTAATGTTCTTAGAATATTCCGTAGATTTCATTTCTGCCTGCGTTGTTCGTTTTTTTTTCACCCATACAAATTGACCCGCCCTAATATACAATGTTTTCTCAATTTTCTCAATAAATTTTGACAGTGTCAGCGCTTTTTCATCTCGGCGGCAATGTTAACAGGCACAACTGCCACATAGAAGCCAACTCATCCTCAGAGAATGACAGTTTCGTTCGGAGTTTGGAGTGGTGTCACAGTTTCATACAACGAGTGGCCAAAACTAGAAGGAATTATGGTAGAAATCCCAAATTTTGCACATGCTTACATAGCAACTAAATATGATTACGGGTGAAATTTCGAATAAATTGGAAATTGTTAACACACAATATATCAGTCAGTCCATGTCAAACCGGCCAAAAAAATATCCACATCGCTCCGATTTTCCCATAAATTTCAGAAAATATTCTTCTTTAAAATAAAATTTACACGTGTCTTAGACAAACAATCTTAAAATTTTGTTTATATAGTTTTAGACATTGCAATTTCCACAAAAAAATTAAAATCCTGCTGACGAGTGTATATTCAAATCCTTAATTTAATGGGTTATATATATATATCAACATAACTCTATGAACCAAATATAACAGAAATAATAGAAACAACACAGATAGATTCCAATCTGCTTAATTTTTAGGAAAATTTCTTTGGAGTTCTTTATAAAAATGGGAATTTACAAAAAAAAAAATAAAAACAAATAAGAAAAGGATAAAGTCGGCCGGGGCCGACTATACGATACCCTCCACTTTATATCCGAATACAATTCAATTCGGTAAAAAAGTGAAAACGGGAAGAACTTTTGTATGTTTCCTAATAGGCCATAGGCTAATATGACGTGGTCCAATTTGTCAAATCGCTAAGTATATTTGTATCGGGGCTATATCCAAACATGGAATGAAGTGACTCACTTTCACAATGAGTTCTTTCAGTTGAAGTAAACGTGTTATGCTCAATTTAAAGAAATTCGGTGAAAATACGTGGTTTCTGGGGCGGAAAAAGTCAATCCGGGAGCGAAATTTGTATGGGAGCTATATGTAAATCTGAACCGATCTGGCACATTTTCACCATGGCCGTTTCTAGTTGAAATAGAAGATACTTTGCAAGATTTGAAGAAGATCTGTTAAAATATGTGGCTTATAGAGTGGAAAAAGTGAAATCAGGAGTGAAATTTGTGAGGGAGTTATATATAAATCTGAACCGATCTGACCTATAATCACCATGGATGTTTCTAGTGGAAATATAAGACATTTCGCAAAATTTTAAGAGGATCTGTGAAAATATGTGGTTTATAGAGCAGGAAAAGTCAATTTGGGAGCGAAATTTGTATGGGAGCTATATATAAATCTGAACTGATCTAACCCATTTTCAGCATGGGTGTTTCTAGTTGAAATATAAGATATTTTGGAAGATATGAAGAAAATCTGTTAAAATATATGGTTTCCAGAGCGGAAAAAGTCAAATTGGGAGCGAAATTCGTACGGAAGCTATATATAAATCTGAACCGATCTAAAAAATTTTCAACACAGCTGTTTCTAGTGGAAATATAAGATGTTTTGCCAAGTTTGAAGAAAATTTGTTTTAATATATGGTATCTAGAGTGAAAAGAGTAAAATCGGGAGTGAAATTCGTATGGGGGCTATATCTAAATCTGAATCGATTTTCTTCAAATTAAATAGCGTTCGTCCTTATCCCGAAACACTTCGTTGTGCAAAGTTTCATTTGGTTCTGGCTACAATTGCAACCTGTACTTCGATTACAAGAATAGATGGAAAGACGGCGGACGGATGGACGGACGGACATTTCTAAAACGATTCAAAAAGTGATTCTAAGTCGATCGGTATAATTAACAATGGTTGGAGTGTATACAAATGTCTTAAATCTTTGCGGTAAGTGTTATTTTGGTCCAGTTTCAATTCCATTTCATCAATTTGGTTTTTGAAATGACAATTTTCTTCCGATATTTAAACTTAAATTTAACTAAAAATGTATCTTAATTGCATCAGATTCCACAGAAAAGTGAGATGATTGCACTTAATTATTGACAGTACTCAATCGACATTGTCGTATCAGTAAACAACAAGTCTGACATGGATTGGAGGATACAATGTTCTTTTTGAGGTCATTGTCGTGGCCAGGATTCGAACCTGGGTTAAAACGCTTACAATGTAGGGTCCTAACCAGTAGACGATTACGGCTGTGTGATAATCATTGAATTGTATTACATTATCTTATGGCTTTGACTTCCTACTAATTTTCACGAAAATAAGAGCAAAAGGTAATTAAATTAGTTGTGACTGTAGTACCCAGGTTCCAATACTCACGACACGGCAGTGCTCTCTACGAGAATATAGCCACGAGGAAAGTCGTATTTTGTTACTTGGAATTCAAATTAAATAAACTGAAATTGTACGTAGTTTTTAACAATATTTGCACTTCAGGCAGGAAAATTCTGCTCACAAATTATCCGTCTTTTAGCTCTCAGGGCTATATTTAAGAAGTTATGGACCATTTAATAATTTGGAAATATTCTGGATTTTTGGATGATCACAAATTAGCCTTCTTTTAGCTCTCAGAACTATATTTAAGAAGTTATGTTCCATTTATTAATTTGGAAATATTCAGGAATTTTTGATGATCACAAATTAACCTTCTTTTAGCTCTCAGAACTATATTTAAGAAGTTATGGCCCATTTATTAATTTGGAAATATTCTGGATTTCAGGATGATCACAAATTAACCTTCTTTTAGCTCTCAGGGCTATATTTTAGAAGTTATGGATAATTTAATAATTTGGAATTATTCTGGATTTTTGGATGATCACAAATTAACCTTCTTTTAGCTCTCAGAACTATATTTAAGAAGTTATGGCCCATTTATTAATTTGAAAATATTCTGGATTTTTGGATGACCACAAATTTAGCACTTAGGGCTATATTTAAGAAGTTATGACACATTTATTAATTTGGAAATATTCTAGATTTTCGAATGATCAAAAATTTAGCTTCTTTTAGCTCTCAGGGCTACATTTAAGAAGTTATGGCCCATTTATTAATTTGGAAATTTTCTGGATTTATGGATGATCACAAATTAACCTTCTTTTAGCTCTCAGGGCTATATTTAAGAAGTTATGACCCATTTATTAATTTATAAATATTCTGGATTTATGGATGATCACAAATTAACCTTCTTTTAGCTCTCAGGGCTATATTTAAGAAGTTATGACCCATTTATTAATTTGGAAATATTCTGGATTTTTGGATGATCACAAATTTAGCTTATTTTAGCACTCAGGGCTATATTTAAGAAGTTATGACACATTTATTAATTAGGAAATATTCTAGATTTTCGGATGATCACAAATTTAGCTTCTTTTAGCTCTCAGGGCTATATTTAAGAAGTTATGGCCCATTTATTAATTTGGAATTATTCTGGATTTTTGGATGATCACAAATTAACCTTCTTTTAGCTCTCATGGCTATATTTAAGAAGTTATGTCACATTTATTAATTTGGAAACATTCTGGATTTTTTGATGATCGCAAATTAACCTTCGTTTAGCTCTCAGGGTTATATTTAAGAAGTTATGACCCATTTATTAATTTGGAAATATTCTGGATTTTTGGATGATCACAAATTAACATTCTTTTAGCTCTCAGGGTTATATTTTAGAAGTTATGGGTCATTTAATAATTTGGAATTATTCTGGATTTTTGGATGATCACAAATTAACCTTTTTTTAGCTCTCAGAACTATATTTAAGAAGTTATGGGCCATTTATTAATTTGGAAATATTCTTGATTTTTGGATGATCACAAATTTAGCTTATTTTAGCACTCAGGGCTATATTTAAGAAGTTATGACACATTTATTAATTAGGAAATATTCTAGATTTTCGGATGATCACAAATTTAGCTTCTTTTAGCTCTCAGGGCTATATTTAAGAAGTTATGGCACATTTATTAATTTGGAAATATTCTGGATTTTTGGATGACAACAAATTAACATTCTTTTAGCTCTCAGGGCTATATTTTAGAAGTTATGGGTCATTTAATAATTTGGAATTATTCTGGATTTTTGGATGATCACAAATTAACCTTCTTTTAGCTCTCAGAACTATATTTAAGAAGTTATGGCCCATTTATTAATTTGGAAATATTCTTGATTTTTGGATGATCACAAATTTAGCTTATTTTAGCACTCAGGGCTATATTTCAGAAGTTATGACCCATTTATTAATTTGGAATTATTCTAGATTTTTGGATGATCACAAATTTAGCTTCTTTTAGCTCTCAGGGCTATATTTAAGAAGTTATGTCACATTTATTAATTAGGAAATATTCTAGATTTTCGGATGATCACAAATTAACCTTCGTTTAGCTCTCAGGGCTATAGTTTAGAAGTTATGGCCCATTTATTAATTTGGAAATATTCTGGATTTTTGGATGATCACAAATTAACCTTCTTTTAGCTCTCAGGGCTATATTTAAGAAGTTATGGTCCAGTTATTAATTTGGAAATATTCTAGATTTTTTGAATGATCACAAATTTAGCTTGTTTTAGCTCTCAGGGAAATATCTAAGAAGTTATGGCCATTTATTAATTTGGAATTATTCTAGATTTTCGAATGATCAAAAATTTAGCTTCTTTTAGCTCTCAGGGCTATATTTAAGAAGTTATGACCCATTTATTAATTTGGAAATATTCTGGATTTTTGGATGATCACAAATTAACCTTCTTTTAGCTCTCAGGGCTATATTTCAGAAGTTGTGGCCCATTTATTAATTTGGAAATATTCTGGATTTTTGGTTGATCAAAAATTATCCTTCGTTTAGCTTCTTTTAGCTCTCAGGGCTATATTTAAGAAGTTATGTTCCATTTATTAATTTGGAAATATTCAGGAATTTTGGATGATCACAAATTAACCTTCATTTAGCTCTCAGGGCTATATTTAAGAAGTTATGACCCATTTATTAATTTGGAAATATTCTGGATTTTTGGTGTTTGTCAGTCCGTCGTCCGATGCACTTGTGTTTCTCTGTCGTCCGTGTTGTGTGCCGTTCAGTTTTGTGTCAAAATAAAAAATAAAAATAATAAAGAAAAAAATTGAAACAAAATACCGAAATCATAAACAACAACAAAATAGAACAAATGAAAAACAACCAACAACAATAACCGCGTCGCGCCGCGCCGACCAAAACAACAACAATAACATCAGCGCGAACATCAAAAAACAACAAAACATCGCAGCAGCATCCATAACAGCCGCACATCACTGACCACACATCTATGTCCGCTCCGTAGTGTGTTGTCTCCTTCCCTTCCCCCCCCCCCTTCCCATTCGTGCAGTGCAGTTGACACTCTTTTCTTTCTGTCGTTGTTCGCCCAATGCTCAAGGCATAACACTGAGCATTGGGGGAATACAGCAACGGCAGGGAGAGGAGTTTGGCAACTGTAGCTGCATACTGACTCTGTTTTGTTTTTTTCTTGTTTGTCTGTTCTAATGGTGGGTAAGTTTAAAGTACAATTTGCCAATATACGAGGGCTGAGAGCGAATTTTTTTGCCGTGTACGCTCATGTACAATTCCATCGGCCTGATGTTTTTGCTCTTTGTGAGACCCAGGTGTGTGAGGATTCTGATCCACAGGATTTTCACATTCCTGGGTATCACACCCTATCCCTCTTTATCCCCCACAGAGGTCTTTTGGTATACGTACGTAATGATATAGTGTTCCAGAGCCGGCATAACTTAAACTCTGAAAATCCAGAATTTAACTCCCTTTGGGTTAAATTCAAGATTGGAACACACGTACTACATTTCGGATTTGTGTATAGAAGTCCAAACGCGGAAAGGGAGGTATCCCTAAATGGCTTTGACGCCCTTTCCGATTCAATTACAAAAATTTTAGAGGACTATCCTGACAGTGAAATTGTGGTTGCTGGCGATTTCAATGTCCATAATTCCTCTTGGCTTTCCCATTCGAGTCACTCAACACCGGAGGGCCAATACGCCGAGCTTTTTGCCGCGCATAATGATTTGACGCAACTAGTGAATGAACCGACACACATTCCGTGTGTCCAAGGGCAACACTCTAATATTCTTGATCTTTTCTTAACATCACACCCCGAAAAGTATGAAGTTAACGTTCTAGCACCTCTTGGTAATTCGGATCACTGCATTGTTTCAGCATCCTTTTCGTATTCCGCTCTTCGTGTCGCTTCGACCGCAGCCCCAAAGCGGACAATATATTTATACGAAAAGGCACGTTGGGCCGAGCTCAACAACTTTTTCCAGCATTTCAATTGGAAACTTTGTTTTCTAAATGGCGATATAGATGCTGCGGCTGAAATGATTGAAAATATTATCTTGATTGGAATGAAGTCATTTATTCCAATTAAAGTTATTTCGGATAAACCATCTAATAAAAGTTGGTTTAACCAGACACGCAAGGCTGCTGTCAGATCCAAAGAGGAAGCATTCAGGAAATGGCGTTTAAATAAAAATGCCACAACTGATCTGCTACGCAAGCAGACAAGAACCATGTGTGCCAGGGTACTTAGACGTGGGGAAGTAAGAGCTTTTGGTCATTTGTGAGAAGAGTAAAGGATAACTCCTCATCTATCCCAACTCTTGTTAAAGATGACCAGATATTCACTAACCCGGTTGACAAAGCTAACCTATTGGCTGAAATGTTTGCAAGGAATTCATCCTTGCCGGAAAGCAATCAACCACTCCCCGTGATCGAAAATGTATCTAGTTCCATGCCTCAGATATTTTTTCGAACACGTGGAGTTAAAAGGGTTCTTGCAAATCTCGACGTAAATAAATCTCCAGGCCCGGATGGCATTTCAGCACTTGTCCTATGTAAGTGCTCTTCGACGCTTGCCCGTCCCCTTCGTAATCTTTTCAACCTTGCATACCGTGCAGGGGTTTTCCCAGCGCGTTGGAAGATTGCGAACATCCAGCCCATCCCTAAAAAAGGTTAGGCTAACAATCCTGCTAACTATCGACCGATCGCGATTTGCTCAGCGCTTTCGAAGGTTATGGAGAGTATGGTTAACCACCATCTTGTGAGGTATTTAGAAACTAATGACTTACTTAATGATCGACAGTATGGCTTCCGTAGGAATCGATCTACGGGATACCTGATGACACTGCTATCCGAAAAATGGAATCGATCTATTCACAAGCTTGGTGAGAGTAAGGTCGTTGCTCTAGATATCTCCAAGGCCTTTGATAGAGTTTGGCACGGCGCACTCATATCAAAGCTTATCGCTTTTGGTGTTGGTAGTGACTTCTCTCGATTTATATCGAGCTTCCTCAGAGATCGCACTATACGTGTTGTTGTAGATGGGTTCTCATCCGACGAGCATAGGTTAACCGCAGGAGTACCACAGGGCTCTGTCCTTTCCCCCTCCCTTTTTCTTATTTTCATCGACGACCTCTTGGATCGGACTGTGAATCCAATATACTCATTCGCGGATGACAGCAACCTCTGTCATTCATACTCATTCGATCATAGACCAAGTCGTCAAGAAATTGAGGATAAAAGGCGATTGATGGATGAGTCACTTAGCCAGGATTTGATGGCCATTTCTGAATGGGGTCGTGAGAATAGAGTAGATTTTAATGCACGTAAGACCCAGTGCTCCTTGTTGTCTCACAAGCGATTCACTGATCCAACGGTGTCGTCGATTTTAATGAACGGTGTAGATATTGAGCAATCAGATGATCTAGTTGTTCTTGGCATAAAAATACAATGTGATGTTCGTTGGACAAAACATGTATTTGATGTGTCGAAAGATGCCTTCAAATGTTTAGGCTTTTTAAAAAGATGTAAGAAGTATTTCACACCCTCTGATCTTCTCAATATCTACACTACCTACATCAGACCAAAGATGGAATACAACTCCCATATATGGTCGGGTGCTCCAGCTTCATCACTGGAGCTACTTGACCGTGTCCAGAGGAGGGCGATGGTGTTGATAAGTGACGGTAGGATATCCAATTCTATTGTCTCCCTTGAACACCGTCGTAATGTTGGTTGTGTGTCATTGTTCTATCGATACTTTCATGGTGTTTGTTCTTCGGAAATTCGTGATCTTATACCGCCCGTGAGAACGTTCGGTAGAGATACGCGACTCTCCAGGAACGCTCACCCATTTGTTGTCGATTGGACAACCGACCGCACTACACATTACAGAATAAATTCGTTCTTCGCCCGTACCATCCGTATGTGGAATCGACTTCCGGCAAATATCTTTCCCTTCAATTACGACATTCAGAGATTCAAAACAGATGTCAACAGACACTACTCCCTCTTTCCTCCTTCCAATACCTTATCTTCCTTCTACCAACGCAATGCACTGCATTTATAGGGGACATCCCCTGAGTGTTGGTTCAGTGAAAAAAAAAAAAAAAAAAAAATTAACCTTCTTTTAGCTCTCAGGGCTATATTTCAGAAGTTGTGGCCCATTTATTAATTTGGAAATATTCTGGATTTTTGGTTGATCAAAAATTATCCTTCGTTTAGCTTCTTTTAGCTCTCAGGGCTATATTTAAGAAGTTATGTTCCATTTATTAATTTGGAAATATTCAGGAATTTTGGATGATCACAAATTAACCTTCTTTTAGCTCTCAGGGCTATATTTAAGAAGTTATGACCCATTTATTAATTTGGAAATATTCTGGATTTTTGGATGATCATAAATTAACCTTCTTTTAGCTCTCAGGGCTATATTTCAGAAGTTGTGGCCCATTTATTAATTTGGAAATATTCTGGATTTTTGGTTGATCAAAAATTATCCTTCGTTTAGCTTCTTTTAGCTCTCAGGGCTATATTGAAGAAGTTATGTTCCATTTATTAATTTGGAAATATTCAGGAATTTTGGATGATCACAAATTAACCTTCTTTTAGCTCTCAGGGCTATATTTAAGAAGTTATGTTCCATTTATTAATTTTGAAATATTCTGGATTTTTGGATGATCACAAATTAACCTTCTTTTAGCTCTCAGGGCTATATTTTAGAAGTTATGGCCCATTTATTAATTTGGAAATATTCTGGATTTTTGGTTGATCACAAATTATCCTTCGTTTAGCTCTCAGGGTTATATTTAAGAAGTTATGACCCATTTATTAATTTGGAAATATTCTGGATTTTTGGATGATCACAAATTAACATTCTTTTAGATCTCAGGGCTATATTTTAGAAGTTATGGGTCATTTAATAATTTGGAAATATTCAGGAATTTTGGATGATCACAAATTAACCTTCTTTTAGCTCTCAGGGCTATATTTAAGAAGTTATGACCCATTTATTAATTTGGAAATATTCTGGATTTTTGGATGATCATAAATTAACCTTCTTTTAGCTCTCAGGGCTATATTTCAGAAGTTGTGGCCCATTTATTAATTTGGAAATATTCTGGATTTTTGGTTGATCAAAAATTATCCTTCGTTTAGCTTCTTTTAGCTCTCAGGGCTATATTTAAGAAGTTATGTTCCATTTATTAATTTGGAAATATTCAGGAATTTTGGATGATCACAAATTAACCTTCTTTTAGCTCTCAGGGCTATATTTAAGAAGTTATGTTCCATTTATTAATTTTGAAATATTCTGGATTTTTGGATGATCACAAATTAACCTTCTTTTAGCTCTCAGGGCTATATTTTAGAAGTTATGGCCCATTTATTAATTTGGAAATATTCTGGATTTTTGGTTGATCACAAATTATCCTTCGTTTAGCTCTCAGGGTTATATTTAAGAAGTTATGACCCATTTATTAATTTGGAAATATTCTGGATTTTTGGATGATCACAAATTAACATTATTTTAGCTCTCAGGGCTATATTTTAGAAGTTATGGGTCATTTAATAATTTGGAATTATTCTGGATTTTTGGATGATCACAAATTAACCTTCTTTTAGCTCTCAGAACTATATTTAAGAAGTTATGGCCCATTTATTAATTTGGAAATATTCTTGATTTTTGGATGATCACAAATTTAGCTTATTTTAGCACTCAGGGCTATATTTAAGAAGTTATGACACATTTATTAATTAGGAAATATTCTAGATTTTCGGATGATCACAAATTTAGCTTCTTTTAGCTCTCAGGGCTATATTTAAGAAGTTATGGCCCATTTATTAATTTGGAAATATTCTGGATTTTTGGATGATCACAAATTAACCTTCTTTTAGCTCTCAGGGCTATATTTTAGAAGTTATGACCCATTTATTAATTTGGAAATATTCTGGATTTGTGGATGATCACAAATTTACCTTCTTTTAGCTCTCTGGGCTATATTTAAGAAGTTATGACCCATTTATTAATTTGGAAATATTCTGGATTTTTGGATGATCACAAATTTACCTTTTTTAGCTCTCAGGGCTATATTTAAGAAGTTATGTCACATTTATTAATTTGGAAATATTCTGGATTTTTGGATGATCACAAATTTACCTTCTTTTAGCTCTCAGGGCTATATTTAAGAAGTTATGACCCATTTATTAATTTGGAAATATTCTGGATTTTTGGATGATCACAAATTTACCTTCTTTTAGCTCTCAGGGCTATATTTAAGAAGTTATGACCCATTTATTAATTTGGAAATATTCTGGATTTGTGGATGATCACAAATTAACATTCTTTTAGCTCTCAGGGCTATATTTTAGAAGTTATGACCCATTTATTAATTTGGAAATATTCTGGATTTGTGGATGATCACAAATTATCCTTCGTTTAGCTCTCAGGGCTATATTTAAGAAGTTATGACCCATTTATTAATTTGGAAATATTCTTGATTTTTTGATGATCACAAATTAACCTTCTTTTAGCTCTCAGGGCTATATTTCAGAAGTTGTGGCCCGTTTTTTAATTTGAAAATATTCTGGATTTTTGGATGATCACAAATTAACCTTCTTTAGCTCTCAGGGCTATATTTCAGAAGTTGTGGCCCATTTTTTAATTTGGAAATATTCTTGATTTTTTGATGATCACAAATTAACCTTCTTTTAGCTCTCAGGGCTATATTTCAGAAGTTGTGGCCCATTTTTTAATTTGAAAATATTCTGGATTTTTGGATGATCACAAATTAACATTCTTTTAGCTCTCAGAGCTATATTTTAGAAGTTATGGCCCATTTATTAATTTGGAAATATTCTGGATTTTTGGATGATCACAAATTAACCTTCGTTTAGCTCTCAGGGCTATATTTAAAAAGCTATTGACCATTTATTAATTTGGAAATATTCTGGATTTTTGGATGATCACAAATTAACCTTCTTTTAGCTCTCAGGGCTATATTTTAGAAGTTATGGCCCATTTATTAATTTGGAAATATTCTTGATTTTTTGATGATCACAAATTAACATTCTTTTAGCTCTCAGGGCTATATTTTAGAAGTTATGGCCCATTTATTAATTTGGAAATATTCTGGATTTTTGGATGATCACAAATTAACATTCTTTTAGCTCTCAGGGCTATATTTTAGAAGTTATGGCCCATTTATTAATTTGGAAATATTCTGGATTTTTGGATGATCACAAATTAACATTCTTTTAGCTCTCAGGGCTATATTTTAGAAGTTATGGCCCATTTATTAATTTGGAAATATTCTGGATTTTTGGATGATCACAAATTAACCTTCGTTTAGCTCTCAGGGTTATATTTAAGAAGTTATAGGCCATTTATTAATTTGGAAATATTCTGGATTTTTGGATGATCACAAATTTACCTTCTTTTAGCTCTCTGGGCTATATTTAAGAAGTTATGACCCATTTATTAATTTGGAAATATTCTGGATTTTTGGATGATCACAAATTAACATTCTTTTAGCTCTCAGGGCTATATTTTAGAAGTTATGGCCCATTTATTAATTTGGAAATATTCTGGATTTTTGGATGATCACAAATTAACCTTCGTTTAGCTCTCAGGTTTATATTTAAGAAGTTATAGGCCATTTATTAATTTGGAAATATTATGGCTTTTTGGATGATCACAAATTAACCTTCTTTTAGCTCTCAGGGCTATATTTTAGAAGTTATGGCCCATTTATTAATTTGGAAATATTCTGGATTTTTGGATGATCACAAATTTACCTTCTTTTAGCTGTCTGGGCTATATTTAAGAAGTTATGACCCATTTATTAATTTGGAAATATTCTGGATTTTTGGATGATCACAAATTAACCTTCTTTTAGCTCTCAGGGCTATATTTAAGAAGTTATGACCCATTTATTAATTTGGAAATATTCTATATTTTTGGATGATCACAAATTAACCTTCTTTTAGCTCTCAGGTTTATATTTAAGAAGTTATAGGCCATTTATTAATTTGGAAATATTCTGGATTTTTGGATGATCACAAATTAACCTTCGTTTAGCTCTCAGGGTTATATTTAAGAAGTTATGACCCATTTATTAATTTATAAATATTCTGGATTTATGGATGATCACAAATTATGCTTCCTTTTGCTCTCAGGGTTATATTTAAGAAGTTATAGGCCATTTATTAATTTGGAAATATTCTGGATTTATGGATGATCACAAATTATCCTTCTTTTTGCTCTATATTTAAGAAGTTATGACCCATTTATTAATTTAAAAATATTCTGGATTTATGGATGATCACAAATTATGCTTCCTTTTGCTCTCAGGGTTATATTTAAGAAGTTATAGGCCATTTATTAATTTGGAAATATTCTGGATTTTTGGATGATCACAAATTAACCTTCGTTTAGCTCTCAGGGTTATATTTAAGAAGTTATGACCCATTTATTAATTTATAAATATTCTGGATTTATGGATGATCACAAATTATGCTTCCTTTTGCTCTCAGGGTTATATTTAAGAAGTTATAGGCCATTTATTAATTTGGAAATATTCTGGATTTTTGGATGATCACAAATTAACCTTCGTTTAGCTCTCAGGGCTATATTTAAGAAGTTATGACCCATTTATTAATTTGGAAATATTCTATATTTTTGGATGATCACAAATTAACCTTCTTTTAGCTCTCAGGTTTATATTTAAGAAGTTATAGGCCATTTATTAATTTGGAAATATTCTGGATTTTTGGATGATCACAAATTAACCTTCGTTTAGCTCTCAGGGTTATATTTAAGAAGTTATGACCCATTTATTAATTTATAAATATTCTGGATTTATGGATGATCACAAATTATGCTTCCTTTTGCTCTCAGGGTTATATTTAAGAAGTTATAGGCCATTTATTAATTTGGAAATATTCTGGATTTTTGGATGATCACAAATTAACCTTCGTTTAGCTCTCAGGGTTATATTTAAGAAGTTATGACCCATTTATTAATTTAAAAATATTCTGGATTTCTGGATGATCACAAATTATGCTTCCTTTTGCTCTCAGGGTTATATTTAAGAAGTTATAGGCCATTTATTAATTTGGAAATATTCTGGATTTTTGGATGTTCGCATATTAACCTTCTTTTAGCTCTCAGGGCTATATTTCAGAAGTTATGACCCATTTATAAATATTCTGGATTTATAGATGATGACAAATTTACCTTCTTTTAGCTCTCTGGGCTATATTTAAGAAGTTATGACCCTTTTATTAATTTGGAAATATTCTGGATTTTTGGATGATCACAAATTATCCTTCTTTTTGCTCTCAGGGCTATATTTAAGAAGTTATGACCCATTTATTAATTTGGAAATATTCTGGATTTTTGGATGATCACAAATTTACCTTCTTTTAGCTCTCTGGGCTATATTTAAGAAGTTATGACCCATTTATTAATTTGGAAATATTCTTGATTTTTTGATGATCACAAATTAACATTCTTTTAGCTCTCAGGGCTATATTTTAGAAGTTATGGCCCATTTATTAATTTGGAAATATTCTGGATTTTTGGATGATCACAAATTAACCTTCGTTTAGCTCTCAGGGTTATATTTAAGAAGTTATAGGCCATTTATTAATTTGGAAATATTATGGCTTTTTGGATGATCACAAATTAACCTTCTTTTAGCTCTCAGTGCTATATTTTAGAAGTTATGGCCCATTTATTAATTTGGAAATATTATGGCTTTTTGGATGATCACAAATTAACCTTCTTTTAGCTCTCTGGGCTATATTTAAGAAGTTATGACCCATTTATTAATTTGGAAATATTCTGGATTTTTGGATGATCACAAATTAACCTTCTTTTAGCTCTCAGGGCTATATTTAACAAGTTATGACCCATTTATTAATTTGGAAATATTCTGGATTTTTGGATGATCACAAATTAACATTCTTTTAGCTCTCAGGGCTATATTTTAGAAGTTATGGCCCATTTATTAATTTGGAAATATTCTGGATTTTTGGATGATCACAAATTAACCTTCGTTTAGCTCTCAGGTTTATATTTAAGAAGTTATAGGCCATTTATTAATTTGGAAATATTATGGCTTTTTGGATGATCACAAATTAACCTTCTTTTAGCTCTCAGGGCTATATTTTAGAAGTTATGGCCCATTTATTAATTTGGAAATATTCTGGGTTTTTGGATGATCACAAATTTACCTTCTTTTAGCTCTCAGGTTTATATTTAAGAAATTATAGGCCATTTATTAATTTGGAAATATTCTGGATTTTTCGATGATCACAAATTAACCTTCTTTTAGCTCTCAGGGCTATATTTTAGAAGTTATGGCCCATTTATTAATTTGGAAATATTCTGGATTTTTGGATGATCACAAATTAACCTTCGTTTAGCTCTCAGGTTTATATTTAAGAAGTTATAGGCCATTTATTAATTTGGAAATATTATGGCTTTTTGGATGATCACAAATTAACCTTCTTTTAGCTCTCAGGGCTATATTTCAGAAGTTATGACCCATTTATAAATATTCTGGATTTATAGATGATGACAAATTTACCTTCTTTTAGCTCTCTGGGCTATATTTAAGAAGTTATGACCCTTTTATTAATTTGGAAATATTCTGGATTTTTGGATGATCACAAATTATCCTTCTTTTTGCTCTCAGGGCTATATTTAAGAAGTTATGACCCATTTATTAATTTGGAAATATTCTGGATTTTTGGATGATCACAAATTTACCTTCTTTTAGCTCTCTGGGCTATATTTAAGAAGTTATGACCCATTTATTAATTTGGAAATATTCTTGATTTTTTGATGATCACAAATTAACATTCTTTTAGCTCTCAGGGCTATATTTTAGAAGTTATGGCCCATTTATTAATTTGGAAATATTATGGCTTTTTGGATGATCACAAATTAACCTTCTTTTAGCTCTCAGGGCTATATTTTAGAAGTTATGACCCATTTATTAATTTGGAAATATTCTTGATTTTTTGATGATCACAAATTAACATTCTTTTAGCTCTCAGGGCTATATTTTAGAAGTTATGGCCCATTTATTAATTTGGAAATATTATGGCTTTTTTGATGATCACAAATTAACATTCTTTTAGCTCTCAGGGCTATATTTTAGAAGTTATGGCCCATTTATTAATTTGGAAATATTCTGGATTTTTGGATGATCACAAATTAACCTTCGTTTAGCTCTCAGGGTTATATTTAAGAAGTTATAGGCCATTTATTAATTTGGAAATATTATGGCTTTTTGGATGATCACAAATTAACCTTCTTTTAGCTCTCAGTGCTATATTTTAGAAGTTATGGCCCATTTATTAATTTGGAAATATTATGGCTTTTTGGATGATCACAAATTAACCTTCTTTTAGCTCTCTGGGCTATATTTAAGAAGTTATGACCCATTTATTAATTTGGAAATATTCTGGATTTTTGGATGATCACAAATTAACCTTCTTTTAGCTCTCAGGGCTATATTTAACAAGTTATGACCCATTTATTAATTTGGAAATATTCTGGATTTTTGGATGATCACAAATTAACATTCTTTTAGCTCTCAGGGCTATATTTTAGAAGTTATGGCCCATTTATTAATTTGGAAATATTCTGGATTTTTGGATGATCACAAATTAACCTTCGTTTAGCTCTCAGGTTTATATTTAAGAAGTTATAGGCCATTTATTAATTTGGAAATATTATGGCTTTTTGGATGATCACAAATTAACCTTCTTTTAGCTCTCAGGGCTATATTTTAGAAGTTATGGCCCATTTATTAATTTGGAAATATTCTGGGTTTTTGGATGATCACAAATTTACCTTCTTTTAGCTCTCAGGTTTATATTTAAGAAATTATAGGCCATTTATTAATTTGGAAATATTCTGGATTTTTCGATGATCACAAATTAACCTTCTTTTAGCTCTCAGGGCTATATTTTAGAAGTTATGGCCCATTTATTAATTTGGAAATATTCTGGATTTTTGGATGATCACAAATTAACCTTCGTTTAGCTCTCAGGTTTATATTTAAGAAGTTATAGGCCATTTATTAATTTGGAAATATTATGGCTTTTTGGATGATCACAAATTAACCTTCTTTTAGCTCTCAGGGCTATATTTAAGAAGTTATGACCCATTTATTAATTTGGAAATATTCTGGATTTTTGGATGATCACAAATTAAACTTCTTTTAGCTCTCAGGGCTATATTTAAGAAGTTATGACCCATTTATTAATTTGGAAATATTCTGGATTTTTGGATGATCACAAATTAACATTCTTTTAGCTCTCAGGGCTATATTTTAGAAGTTATGGCCCATTTATTAATTTTGAAATATTCTGGATTTTTGGATGATCACAAATTAACCTTCGTTTAGCTCTCAGGTTTATATTTAAGAAGTTATAGGCCATTTATTAATTTGGAAATATTCTGGATTTTTGGATGATCACAAATTAACCTTCGTTTAGCTCTCAGGGTTATATTTAAGAAGTTATGACCCATTTATTAATTTATAAATATTCTGGATTTATGGATGATCACAAATTATGCTTCCTTTTGCTCTCAGGGTTATATTTAAGAAGTTATGGCACATTTATTAATTTGGAAATATTCTGGATTTTTGGATGACAACAAATTAACCTTCGTTTAGCTCTCAGGGTTATATTTAAGAAGTTATGACCCATTTATTAATTTATAAATATTCTGGATTTATGGATGATCACAAATTATGCTTCCTTTTGCTCTCAGGGTTATATTTAAGAAGTTATGGCACATTTATTAATTTGGAAATATTCTGGATTTTTGGATGACAACAAATTAACATTCTTTTAGCTCTCAGGGCTATATTTTAGAAGTTATGGGTCATTTAATAATTTGGAATTATTCTGGATTTTTGGATGATCACAAATTAACCTTCTTTTAGCTCTCAGAACTATATTTAAGAAGTTATGGCCCATTTATTAATTTGGAAATATTCTTGATTTTTGGATGATCACAAATTTAGCTTATTTTAGCACTCAGGGCTATATTTCAGAAGTTATGACCCATTTATTAATTTGGAATTATTCTAGATTTTTGGATGATCACAAATTTAGCTTCTTTTAGCTCTCAGGGCTATATTTAAGAAGTTATGTCACATTTATTAATTAGGAAATATTCTAGATTTTCGGATGATCACAAATTAACCTTCGTTTAGCTCTCAGGGCTATATTTTAGAAGTTATGGCCCATTTAAAATGTTGGAAATATTCTGGATTTTTGGGTGATCACAAATTATCCTTCTTTTAGCTCTCAGGGCTATATTTTAGAAGTTATGGCCCATTTAAAATGTTGGAAATATTCTGGATTTTCGAGTGATCACAAATTATCCTTCTTTAAGCTCTCAGGGCTATACTTTAGAAGTTATGGCCCATTTAAAATGTTGGAAATATTCTGGGTTTTGGAGTGATCATAAATTATCCTTCTTTTATCTCTCAGGGCTATATTTTAGAAGTTATGGCCCATTTAAAATGTAGGAAATATTCTGGATTGTCGAGTGATCACAAATTATCCTTCCTTTAGCTCTCATGGCTATATTTAAGAATTTATGGCCCATTTCAAATGTTGGAAATATTCTTGATTTTCGAGTGATCACAAATTATCCTTCTTTTAGTTCTCAGGGCTATATTTTAGAAGTTATGGCCCATTTAAAATGTTGGAAATATTCTGTATTTTTGGGTGATCACAAATTATCCTTCTTTTAGCTCTCAGGGCTATATTTTAGAAGTTATGGCCCATTTATGTTTTCCAAACCCTTTTTAAAATATTAAATCGGCCATGACTTCTTAAATATAGCTCTTGCAGCTATAAGAAGTATAATTAGTGATCACACAATATTACCAAATCTTTTTAAAATGTTAAATCGGCCAAGGTACTTTTTACCGCTTGAGGACCAACAATTTAAAAAAAATACGATTTGTTAATTGTTTATTAAACTAGAAGTAATTTGCTGTAACTTCGCCAAAACAAATATATTTCTATATCCTACTACTAAAAAGTGAGCGGTCCTGATCCGCCGATAATCGTATCTAATCGCCGTGAATCCAATTCGATACCTTAATTTGCCACTACTCCTTCGTCGTTAGCACAAATCTTTTAATCTTTTTAATTCTGCCTTCTTGATGTCCCAGATGATGGCGATTCATCCCCCAGGTGCAAATAGTCGCGAATATATGCACATAAATATTCGTATTTACCTGGCACAATTATCGCCGTTCCTCTTTGGCTCAAAAGAGGAGAACAGTTTATACATTTGTTTCGCATCATCTGCCTTCGCTCCGTCGTTCCCCACCGCCCCCACACTTTCTTACAATCCGCACAAAAACGCTGGCAAGTATTACTTAAGAAAACAAAGTGAGAAAGTTTCCCAGTGCAAAGCAAATTAAATCAGGAAATATCTTAATGCGAAAAGTCCGTTTCTTGTTGCTGCACCCATGGTAGTTATGGAAGTGAAATTGAACTTGTGACAGAAAGATAACGAATTAAATTCATAAAGCAACGGAAAAATAAATAGCGAACGCGAGGACAAAGGAAACGCAATAGCAGAGCAAATAATTTATATTGTACGAGTATGTCCTATATTAAATGCCATTTACAAAACCTCAAGTTATTTTTATTGAAAAAGTTCAAGTCGCCCCTCCACTCTGTCATTTGTATACCAAGAGATTCACCAACTTCAAGCACTTAGCCAATGGGGAAGATGCCCAATTGGAAAATGTATATTTTGTATTTCATTCAAATGTTGAGAAAACTTGCCACTATGTTCAAGGCAAGTCGTAAACGAAAACTTTTTGTAAAACAATCAGCTTCACTTGGTGTTTTCGATAAATATTTATCTTCTTCGGAAAAAGGAACTAAAGCCCCCAAAGAGGCGGTGATATGGGTTCTCATTAATCCTGATCAAGGATTTTAGACAGTAAACATGACTGTGCAACGATTTTGTGGAATTATTTCCAATTAGAAAAGCTATATAAATGGTGCCAACTTGTTAGATCTGGTAACACCATTATCAATTGTGCTTAGTTTGGTATGTCATTTCATCATGAATAGGAAACGACGATTCGTATTCTCTGCAGTGTGCAATTTTGGCGCAATGGAGATGTCAATAAGCAAAATTGTATTTTGAACGAAATGAGCTAATTTTCCGCAAATGTGTCTTATGGTTGTAGATCGGTTGGAATTGACAATGGGCGAAATCGACCCAGAGGGAAAAAAATTCCTAACAAGGATTGAAAATACTCCCTAATTTACTATTTTTATACCCTCCACCTCCAGGATGGGGGTATATTCACTTTGTCATTCCGTTTGTAACACCTTGAAATATTCATCGGAGACCCCATAAAGTATATATATTCTGGGTCGTGGTAAAATTCTAAGACGATATAGCCATGTCCGTCTGTCCGTCTGTCTGTCTGTCTGTTGAAAGCACGATAGCGGCCGAACGAAATGAGCTAGAAGGTTCAATTTTTTCCTAAATGTGTCTTAAGGTTGTAGATCGGTTGGGATTGAAAGTGGACGAAATCGGCCCAGAGGGAAAAATTTTTCCCTCGCAAAGACTGAAAATACCCCTAATATTTAGAGTATTTCAGCCTGTTTTTTGAACATATTAGCTTGTATTTAGTTGATATTTGCAATGCGCATTCCCTCTATAGCATAAAAGGGAACCATAGAGTGATTTTTATTTGTAGGGGGCGAAATGGGACAAAAAAGGGAAAAATTGTTCCTATCAACCGACTACAGATAGAAACACGAAATTTGGCGTGTACCTTCCTCTAATAGAGTAGATACATAATATAAAAGTATTTTTTCTAAATTCGTACTTTTAAGGGGTTAAATGGGGATAGAGGGATAAAAATAGTACCAACCTAACGGCTGCACCTAGAATAATGAAATTCGATATATACATTCCTCTGATTGCGTAGACACGTAAAAAAAAAGAACTTTCCAAAATTCGTACTTTTTGGGGTTCAAATGGAAAAAGGGGATAAAAATAGTACCAACCAAATGACAGCAGCTGGAATCATGAAATTCGGAGTATACATTCCTCTGACTGCGTAGACACGAAAAATTTGCAATGCGCATTCCCTCTATAGCATAAAAGGGCACCATAGAGTGATTTTTATTTGTAGGGAGCGAAATGGGACAAAAAGGGATGAAAATGGTACCTATCAAACGACAACAGATAGAAACACGAAATTTGGCGTGTACATTCCTCTAGTAGAGTATATACATAATATAAAAGTATTTTTTCTAAATTCGTACTTTTAAGGGGTTAAATGGGGATAGAGGGATAAAAATAGTACCAACCTAACGGCTGCACCTAGAATAATGAAATTCGATATATACATTCCTCTGATTGCGTAGACACGTAAAATAAAAAAACTTTCCAAAATTCATACTTTTTGGGGTTCAAATGGAAAAAGGGGATAAAAATAGTACCTACCAAATGACAGCAGCTAGAATCATGAAATTCGGAGTATACATTCGTCTGATTGCGTAGACACGAAAAATAAAACGTTTTTTCCAAATTCGTACTTTCAATGGATACAATGGCTACAGGGGATAAAAATAGTATCAACTAATCGAATACGGCTAGAATGATGAAATTCAGTGTGTACATCCCTCTAATTGCGTAGATACGTAAAATAAAGAGATTTTAGATAGTCGTACTCTTGAGGGGGCAAAATTGGAAAAAGGGGATAAAAATGGTACCAACAAAATGGCCGCTGATAGAATCATGGAATTCGGTGTATACATTCCTCTGACTGCATAGTACTTTAATTTGTTGCTTTTACGACAAAAAATGGTAGAATCATGAAGTTGTCTTATACTGCGTACGTATTTATACTTTTGAAATTAAAATAGGATGGAAATACAACCAACCAAACGACTGTAGCTGAAAGTACACTCTCTATCCCCCAATATTTAGGGTATTTATGATTGCTCCCTTATATTTACTTTATGAATTGAAGTATTATATCCATTATATATATATATTGGTAGCCTTGGCTTATTAATTAAATTTCTTATTTTCATACAGTTAAAATTTGTTGCGGACATTCCTCTTGTAGCTTGGAAGCACCACGAAGAAAATAAAAGATTTAGCTGGCGAAACGGGACAAAAAGGGATAAAATATGGTACCAATGATGCGACAACAGCTAGAATCATGAAATTCGGTGTGTACATCCCTCTAATTGCATAGACACGTAAAATAGAGGGATTTTTCGTAATTCGTACTTTTAAGGGATATAATTAAAAAGAGGGATAAAAATGGGACCTACCAAACCACTGAAGTTGAAATCATGAAATTCAGTCTATACATTCTGACTATGAAGACTCGAAAAAGGGTTTTTCGAAATTTGTACATTTGGGCGGAGAATGGGGCGAATATCTTTAAAATGTATACTTTTCTTATCACTTTGTCTGTATCTGGAAATCCTTCTTTCTAATGGCGACTGACAATCGGCTAATATTTAGGCATGTTCACTTTCACAATTTCTGCATTTTATTTATGTATAGTAGTCGATTTTAAACAGTGCGCATAAGTATACATTATAGTTTGAAATAGTAAACAAATATAGTAATGTGCATAAAAATATCACAATTTTCGTAATATGGTACTGTGCTTCTATGTAAAGTCGACATCCTTTAATCTGCTGGTAATACTGTGGAATGCACTCCGTGGTGGAGGGTATATAAGATTCGGCCCGGCCAAACTTAACACCTTCTTACTTGTTTTTTTTTTGAAAATTTCATTTTGTATGCACTTGAAATTAGTGAAAGCACAAAAAAGTAAATAAAAGATTTAGCTGCTGAAGTGGGACAAAAAGGGATAAAACTGATACCAAAGATACGACAACAGCTAGAAACATGAAATTCGGTGTGTATTTCTCTGTAATTGCGTAAAATAGAGGGATTTTTCGAAAATCGTACTTTAAAGGAAAACAATTGGAAAAGGGGGATAAAAATGGTTCCAACCACACTGCTGAAGTATGATTTCAACTTCGGTGTATGAATTCATCTGACTTTGTAGACGAGAAACATAAAGGAATTTTTCGAAATGTATACTTTTTGGAGGAAAATGGTTCGAATGGGTATAAAAACGATACCAACCAAACGGCTACAGCTAAAATAGAGAAAAGACGCGAAAAATAAAGTGATCTTTCGATATTCGTACTTTCAGGATCTAAATGCGTTTAAATTTGTCATGAAATTCGATATTTGCATTCGTCTGACTGCATAGACGCGGAAAATAAAAGGATTTTTTTCCAAATTCGTACTTTGAACGCCAAAAATGGAACAGACATTTGAGCTGTACCTAGTATCAAAAAATTGTAAATGAATAAAATCGGCCCTGAGGGAAATTGTTTCTATCTGTTTAGTTCAAAACCTATTTAAACACTAAAGTTTTCTAGAATCCTCAATTCCTATTTAAATCTCAAAAATCCCCAAATAACAATTACTTGATGTGTAAACACGCTACTAAATAACCAAGCAGCGAATATTTATCTGTAGATACAATAGCCATGTTGCAAATACTACTTCCTCTAAAAATTATTTTTCTATCGTTTTGTTCAACAAAACCTTTTACACTGGTAAGACCTTATCCAGAAGAATAAAGTTATTCCCACACGAAATCCTAATACCTGGTTGTTTTTTCCATTATTATTTCTTTTCTTTGTGCTTTTGGGAATCTCTCTATAACGTACCTAATTCGGAGTCACAAAATCAAATCAAACACTGCTTTGATTTTGTTTCGGCTCATTGAGTACTTTGTATTTGTTCCTCCAGATGTCAAATCCAACATCAGATCTTGGTCTCCCACTATTCAGCGAATCCAGCTATTCATTTGGTCCAGTCGAACCAGATCACCAGCAAGCAGTCAAACATAGTGCTCTCTGAGAATTCAGCCCTGTACATCAATCACAAGGTGCGTTTATATTTTGCTTTAGTGCTGTTATTTAGTCATATTGATAGTGCCAACAAACGTATCAAGGGTGGTTGTAAAATAAAGTAATTTTTGTCAAACACAAAATATATAGAACCGGCAAAGTTAAGTGCTAAATAGAAAAAGCGAAATTTAAATTCGAATAAAGAATTAAATTTAACCTCCAATCATCCGCAAAAACCAAAAGATTGATGCAATTCCATAAAATATTGCATCAACTTCCATAGCGAAAATTAAATTCGAATAAAAAATTAAAGTTAACCTCCAAAATCAAAGTTAACCTCCTACTTGCATCAACTTAAATATGGTTGCATAAGTGCTAAATATCCAACAAAATTCATCGACATCACTATGGCTACGTAAGGAGCTAACGAGTCAACGAAATTCATGTACATCACCGGAACCCAAGCATCTTTAAGAAATTTTGTGCAAGTATTTCGAAGTCCGTGCTGTCGTATTCCTGCTATCAATACTGTAAGTCAAGAGCATTCCGCCTACACCTTAAACTAATTCCATATTTTCCCACTAAATCCGTGTAAAATAAGTTTAAATTTTCGAGTGTGCTACAAAAGTTGTCATCGCTGTAAATTTGATCGTCATAAAGTGCTGATACAAAACTTCAAACACGTGGGTCTATGTATGTTCATTTTATGCACGCATACACTAGGAATAGCCATCCACATTTTTTGTATTATCTATACATTCACCCATGCAAGCTCTTTATCAGCATTACTCTTAATTTCATCATATCCACACTCTCTCTTCTCTTGTGATCTCATTGGAGTTATAAATCTCCGGCTTAATTGGATCTCAGGAGTCTCTCACAAGAAAAGCTTTCACTCATTGCTGTGGGCTCGAGCTTCACATAGAAATATCAAAATCAGTTTGCGTGTGTGTGCTAATCAAGTGGTGATTATCACTCGTTGAGAGTATTTACTTGTCTCCTCTTCCTTTTCTATTCTTTTACGCTGTTT
This sequence comes from Polietes domitor, assembly GCA_947397865.1. Lineage (NCBI taxonomy): Eukaryota > Metazoa > Arthropoda > Insecta > Diptera > Muscidae > Polietes > Polietes domitor. Next base: position 63,527,887 of record OX377622.1, read on the forward strand.
GAGAGATTTGTTCGGAATTGCCACTTCCAATCACTATTTCCAGTGAAGGAAGTTCAATGACCTATACTTTACTTCGTTTCCATATACATTCGAAACAGCTGATGGTTATTTGAGCTGTTAGATAATTACAAACATTTGTACATACTGTTAAACTTATGGATGCGTTATGTACGTCCTCATGCTTACAACACACTTGGTTTCTATGTGAATTCTTTTGAATTTTGCACTTAATTTTGGTAGATAATTTTCAAGTGTTCGTATACTTATTTCGTAACAACTGATTTTATGTATGAAATTATCCATAATCAAATTATCTACTTATTTATATGCCTGCGTGTAATCCCTATCACTTGATCAACGAACGAAAATTTGTCGAGTGTAGTTACCATAGTAGTATTATAAGTATTTCCCTTATTTATTTGGCTCCATACGATCTGATCAGTTCAATATTCTCACTGCCGTGTTATTTTGAACACTTTTCCGTCTTGTGAGGATTTTTGCTGTTGATTTTTTAGCTTCCTTTTAACAAGAAGTTAGAATACTTGTTGATCCCTACTGTAAAACATTTAGCTCCGTTCTTCTGTACTCTTCACCTTTTTCGCAATGTCTCTCGACCATTTTATTCGCTTGGCTGACCGCTTAGTAGAATTTGAAGCTTCCTTCAATAATCAACAATTGCTTATTTCATCTGTCTACGCCATAGAAACTCATAAGATTGAACTTAAATCAATCTGGGACAGGTTGAATGCCGCGTACGAACAATGTATATCAGACATCCTGGGAAACAAAGTTTGCGAAAAGACAAACACGAAGTCATCCAAAAAGCAAGACACATCAAAGGATACTTTCAAAGAGTCATCAGGCGACCAATCCGACGATGGCGATGAAGAGGCGAACGAAGTAGATATTGTTAAAGAAAAGTTTAAAAGCGCGTATAATACATACTGCAGATGTATGACAAAGTTGAGCGAGCTCATACATGACTTAGGCCCTATCCATGCCCCTCCAGTTCCAAGTTCAAATCATGGTTTCAATCTTCCACCATGTGAGCTAAATGTATTCCACGGTGATTACATGGCTTGGCCCACCTTTCGGGATATGTTCACTGCAGTTTGCAAGAACAATCCTAAGTTGAGTCCAATTGAAAAACTTTTTCATTTAGTTCAGAAAACTAAGGGCGAGGCCCATGATATTGTGACCAAAAGTCCATTAACAAATGATGGGTTTCGAACGGCGTGGGAAAATTTATGCGCACGGTTTGAAAATGAAAGGGTCCTTATCAACGGACAATTGAGAACATTATTTAACTTGAAGTCTATTTCCGTAGAATCAGCTAAATCTCTCATGAACATGCAGCGAGATATAAACGCATGTATTTCCTCTCTTAAACTATATGATATCGACGTAAAGAGCTGGGATCCTATTTTTGTCTTTATTTGCACAAATCGACTTCCTGATACCACGCTTACATTGTGGGAACAGACACTTAGCGATAAGACAACCCTTCCGAAATGGTTCCAATTAGACTCTTTTCTAACCAATCGATATCAGACGCTAGAGTCAGTATCGGAAATGCGAAATTCAAATGATACAAAGTCCTGCGCATCCAAGTCAAAGACATTTCCGAAGGGCAAGAATACGTCCGGTAACGTTCGCACTTTCCGGACTAGTATCGGCCCAAACAAGTGTAGACTATGTCCAGACGAGTGTCATATTATCCGGAACTGTCCGCGATTTATTAACATGGATCACAAAGAAAAACTTGCAGAAATCAAGTCAAGCAATCTCTGTTTAAATTGTTTTTCAAGTGCCCATTCCGTTAAAGGATGTACGAGTATACACACTTGCTCCAAATGTAAAAAGAAACACCATACTCTCCTTCATAGGGAGCCTGAGTCTTCCCATCTTCCAAATACGAGTAACAATAAACAGCCTAATCGTAACATATCAGCGCCATTCGTACCCCCTTCAACTTCTTCTTCTTTACAGTCCACCAATACAACGAATGGTGTTGTCCAGGCATGTTTCTCTTCCAGTTCTAGTGGTATTCTATTAGGAACAGCGATGGTGAAGATCTTCCATTCGGGCACTACGCATACTGCCAGAGCTCTAATAGACTCAGGGTCGGAAGGCTCTTTCATTTCCGAGAAATTATTCCATCTTCTCAAATTACCATTTGCGCGCACCTCCGCTAGAGTATCAGGATTAAATAATACCATATCCGCAGATGTACAAAAGGAATGCCATCTAGTTTTAGGCTCACTTGTTAATGATGACGTTGAAATCTCAGCTTCTGCATTGGTCGTTCCACACCTGTCAGGGAATCTGCCTTCAAGGACCATTGATTCTCATATACTTGCCAATCTGCCACAGCTGCAGTTCGCTTATCCTCGCTTTTTCGAAAGCTCGAAGATTGACATCCTTTTGGGTGGTGACACCCTTCCATCGATCATGCTGTCCGGGTTTGAGCGCAGTATTTGTGGTTCTTTAATGGCTCAGCAGACTGTTTTCGGGTGGATCCTCACGGGTCCCATTCCCTCGAAGTCCTTACAGTCATATTCGACCCGTGTATCCCATTATTGTGAAATTGCTCTAGATAAAGAAATTTCGCGATTTTGGGAGGTGGAGGACATTCCACGGAAGAACACCATGTCAGATTCTGATAAAATTTGTGAGGAAGTATATAAAACCACAACGAAGAGGAATGGAGAAGGCAGGTATATAGTTTCGCTCCCGTTTAAAGAAGGTTATCCTGATCAGTTATTCCTGGGACAATCCAGGACTAACTCAAGGGCACAGTTTTTTAGAAATGAAACTCGCTTACTTCGAAACCCTGACCTCAAAGAGGAATACAACAATGTACTCCAGGAGTATATTGATTTGAATCACATGGCACCCGTAACTCCTCCGATTTCAACTGAGCCTCCATTGCATTTCTACTTACCGCATCATGCGGTAATCAAGCCAGACAGCACGACTACAAAGGTTCGAGTAGTATTCAATGCCTCGTATCCTACGTCGAACGGCTTAAGTCTTAATGATATTTTACACACCGGTCCTGTTTTACAGGCTGATTTGACCATACTTATTCTGAAGTGGCGTTTTTTCCGATACGTTTTTAATGGAGATATACAGAAAATGTATCGACAGATCCTGGTTCATCCGGATCATACTCCTTTCCAACGAATCCTGTATCGTCCGAGTCCAAACGATTATATTCAAGATTACGAATTAAAAACGGTCACTTTTGGCGTCAATTGTGCTCCGTATCTCGCTATAAGAACAATGTTTCAATTGGCAGAAGACGTCCGAAAAGAATATCCTTTAGCCAGTCATATTCTCCGGAATTTTATGTATGTGGATGATGCACTAGCTGGTGCCCATACAATTAAAATAGCTGTGAAAGCGAGGGATCAGCTCATAAAGGCTCTAAACTCTGCTGGATTTTCCATGAGGAAGTGGACAGCAAATTCCAAACATCTACTCTTCAATTGGACGGCGAAACTATATGTCCTCTCACATTGTGGTCGTGTATTGACTCCAGCTACAAACTCGAATCCACTCTGAGAGTAAGGAATCGAATCTCAATAACTACGCCAAATGAGTCATTCCCACAATCAATCAAGAAAAAGTTTCAAAATTTTATTCTCGCCGACAAGTACTTCTACAAGCCGTCTAGTGTGGATATCATTTTAGGAGTTGATATTTATTCTCGCATAATAGGCGAAGGTATATTTACCCGAACAGGTATTCCAACCGCTCAGAATACGGAATTCGGTATGATATTGTATGGAACTGTTTCCACCTAATATATATTCGATCATGGCACTATCAAATGATTTACAAGCAAAATATAAACATAACTATAATATTATTAATTATATATATGAAATTTCGTGAATTAAAAAAAAAAATGAATTAAACTGAATTAAAATTTTGAATCAATTATACTAATTACAAAAGTATTTTTAACTTAAGTCCTCAAATATTGTAAAATATTTCGTTAAGAAATCCTATGTTATGTATCTGCAACATGGTTATCCATGCACTTCAATTGCAGCCATACTGCAAGAGGGGCGGCATGTTTAGTTCAAAACCTATTTAAACACTAAAGTTTTCTAGAATCCTCAATTCCTATTTAAATCTCAAAAATCCCCAAATAACAATTACTTGATGTGTAAACACGCTACTAAATAACCAAGCAGCGAATATTTATCTGTAGATACAATAGCCATGTTGCAAATACTACTTCCTCTAAAAATTATTTTTCTATCGCTCTGTTCAACAAAACCTTTTACACTGGTAAGACCTTATCCAGAAGAATAAAGTTATTCCCACACGAAATCCTAATACCTGGTTGTTTTTTCCATTATTATTTCTTTTCTTTGTGCTTTTGGGAATCTCTCTATAACGTACCTAATTCGGAGTCACAAAATCAAATCAAACACTGCTTTGATTTTGTTTCGGCTCATTGAGTACTTTGTATTTGTTCCTCCAGATGTCAAATCCAACATCAGATCTTGGTCTCCCACTATTCAGCGAATCCAGCTATTCACTATCTAATAACGACTGACAATACACCTAATATTTAGGGCATATTTTTGAAAATTGCAGCTTCATGATCACTTTTTGATTATACTTGAAGTATTATATTTGTTTATAGTAGACCACTTTTTAAAACAGTGCATAAGTATATAGTTTGAAATTGTAAACAAATGGTACGGCACTAAATTGCCGGTAATACTGTGGAATGCACTCCGTGGTGGAGGGTATATAAGATTCTGAACTTCATTTTGAATGGTATAGATAGATGGTTTAATATTCTCGGCTGATTGCATAGACACGTAAGATAAATAGATTTTTCGAAACTCGTACTTTTAGGGGCAAAATAGAAAAAGGAGATAACAAGTGTACCACCCAAACGGCTCTGACTGCGTAGACTCGAAAAATAAAAAGGATTTTCCCAATTCGAACTTTCAAGGGATACAATGGAAACAGAGGGATAAAAGTGGTACCAACCAAACGGATGCACCCAGAATAATGAAATTTCTTGTATACATTCGTCGATAAATGGGTTTTTCGAAACTCGTACTTTTATGGGGTAAAATATAAAAACTGGATAAAAATTGTACCACACAAATGGCAGTAGCTAAAATCATGAAATTCGGTGTATATATTCCTCTGCGTGGACACGAAGAATAAAAACGCCTTTCCAAATTCGCACTTCCAAGGTATAAAATGGGAACAGAGGTATAACAACGCATTACAGCAGTTTTTCTGTCATAACAACAGTTTTTCTGCCATAACAGCAGTTTTTCTGCAATCTTCCATCAGCATTCACACATTAAAAACAAGTAAAAACGGCCGAACTTTATACACCCTCCACCATGGCTTGCATTCCACAGAGGCTGTCGATTTTCGTAGAAGTGCAGTAATATCACAGAAATATATATATTTTTTAATATAGCCAAACCAAAACAAATATTAAAACAAGTAAGGAAAGGCTAAAGTCGGGCGGGGCCGACTATATAATACCCTACACCACTCCCTGCGTATGTACCTCGCTTTCATTACTAAACCCATTTATTTCATGGGAGCAATTTTATGTAGTTCATACAAATTATATAAATTATATTCATATAATTTATATGCTATAAATTCATCTTTAGTCAAATTTAACGAATATGGTAAATAATATGGTAATTGACCCAATTGTCCGACAGACAATTACAAATTATACAGCAGTATACCAAAGTCATACCAAAGTATGGACATATGGGCATCACCCAAACAATTCTCATTGCAATTCAATTCGGTAAAAAAGTGAAATCGGGAAGAATTTTTGCATCCTGTAAATGTATGTGTTTGACAAAAAATGTTAAATCGGAAAGGACATTTGTATGGGGATATATTAAAACCTGGAACGATGTGACCCGCTTTCACCATGTCTGTTTATTGGTGAAATATAATATGTAAAGTTTGGCCAAAATCGGTTAAACATTCGAGAGCAACATTTGTATGAGGGCTATATCTAAATCTGAACCGATCTTACCCACTTTCACCATAGGTTTTTTAGTTGGATTATAAGATGTTGTGCCAATTTTAAAGAAAAACGGGTACAATATGTGGATTTTAGAACGGAAAAAGTCAAATCGGGAGCGACATTTGTATGGGGGCTATATCTAAATCTGAACCGATCATACCCACTTTCAGCATAGGTGTTTCTAGTTCGATTATAAAATGTTGTGTCAATTTTAAAGAAAATCGGGTACAATATGTGGTTTCTAAAGCGGAAAAAGTGAAATCGGGAGCGTTGGATTATAAGATGTTCTGCAAAATTCAAAGAAAATCGGGTACAATATGTCTTTCTAGAGCGGAAAATGTCAAATCGGGAGCGACATTTGTATGGGGGCTATATCTAAATCTGAACCGATTTCCTCCAAATTCAATACCGATGGTCCTTGGGCAGAAAAAATAACTTCTGCCAAATTTCATGACAATCGGACAACAATTGCGACCTGTAGAGTGCGAACAAGCTTAGATGGACAGCAGACGGACGGACGAACGGACGGACAGACAGACATCGTTAAATCGACTCAGCTGGTGATTCTAAGCCGATCGGTATACTTAAAGGTGGGTCTAGCTCGATTATTTCTTGGTGTTACAAACATTTGGCGAAACTAACTTATAATACCCTAGACCACGAAGTGGTGTAGGGTATAAAAATAATTAAATATTGTACCCGATTTTCTTTAAATTTGACAGAACATCTTATAATCCAACTAGAAACACGTATGCAAAAATTGAGTAAGATCGGTTCAGATTTAGATATAGCCCCCATACAAATGTCGCTCCCGATTTGACATTTTCCGCACTAGAAACGACATATTGTACCCGATTTTTCTTTAAATTGGGCAGAACATCTTATAATCCACACGTATGCAAAAATTGGGTAAGATCGGTTCAGATTTAGATATAGCGTTCTTACAAATGTCGATCCCTATTTGACATTTTCCGCTCTAGAAACGACATATTGTACCCGATTTTCTTTAAATTTTGCAGAACATCTTATAATCCAACACGTATGCAAAAATTGGGTAAGATCGGTTCAGATTTAGATATAGCCCCCATACAAATGTCGGTCCCGATTTCACTTTTTCCGCTCTAAAATCCACATATTGTACCCGATTTTCTTTAAAATTGGCACAACATTTTATAATCGAAATAGAAACATCTATACTGAAAGTGGGTATGATCGGTTCAGATTTAGATATAGCCCCAATACAAATGTCGCTCCCGAATCTTTAACCGATTTTGTCCAAACTTTACATATTATATTTCACCAATAAACATACATGGTGAAAGCGGGTCACATCGTTCCAGGTTTCAATATACCCCCATACAAATGTCCTTTCCGATTTAACATTTTTTGTCAAACACATACATTTACAGGATGCAAAAATCCTTCCCGATTTCACTTTTTTACCGAATTGAATTGCAATGAGAATTGTTTGGGTGATGCCCATATGTCCATACTTTGGTATGACTTTGGTATACTGCTGTATAATTTGTAATTGTCTGTCGGACAATTGGGTCAATTACCATATTATTTACCATATTCGTTAACTTTGAATAAAGATGAATTTATAGCATATAAATTATATGAATATAATTTATATAATTTGTATGAACTACATAAAATTGCTCCCATGAAATAAATGGGTTTAGTAATGAAAGCGAGGTACATACGCAGGGAGTGGTGTAGGGTATTATATAGTCGGCCCCGCCCGACTTTAGCCTTTCCTTACTTGTTTTAATTAGTAATGTAAAAGTACGAATTTGGAATGTACACACCGAATTTCGTGTTTCTAGCTGTTGTCGTGTAATAAGTACCATTTTATCCCTTTTTACCCCACTTCACCGCCTACGAATAAAAATCACGTTGTTGTGCACATTTTTGTTATAGGGGGAATGCGCATACCCAATATCAAGTAAGTACTTTTATTGACAAATTCCTTTGAGTGTGCCGAACATAGACACGATTATCCTATACTCCGATGAATAGTTTAAGGTGTTCAATGTATTTTGGCGAGGGAACGCTAAAATCTTCCCGGTGCTGTCAGAATTGCGTTTAAAGTCAGAAATCCCAGTACAAAAAAGTGTTTGTGTTATAAAATATACATATTTCAAATCCTCTCAAAAGTTATTTGTCAATATCACACTTTTGAAATTATATTGGAAATTTTCTAATTTTTTATTGACTACCTACAGTATTTCAATTATATCAACAAATCGGCTACTTTCTATTTAATAAAAGTTTTATAAATATAAAGTGGATGTAACTTCCAATCTTAATCACTTTAGATTTAATGTTCAATTATCCCAATATTTATTTTGTCTTTCTTTAACTAAATTGAAATAGAAGTTTCGTGCCTGTTTTTATCCCGCGTCTACCCTCTTCCGCTTATGCTGAAACAAAAGTTCAACTACTTCATATAGGAATACCTCCCTTTATAAGCGCTTATCCTCTTAAACTATTCTTCTGGAAGACTTAAGTAAAACACATGGAAAATGAAAAGAAAAACTTTAAGAAAGAAATTGTCTGCACTTGTGGCTTGACTATAATACGTTCATTGCCACTCTACTTAAGTATTTCTTTTCATTTAGTTTTGTTATGTCCTTTTTTCGTTGACTTTTTCCACCTTTCTAGCCTTAAGTTTCATTAGTTTTTGCTCCTTGATGCCGAGCATAGTTACTGTAGTTATGCCCCGGTTAGTTGGTTAGCCCCGGTTAGAGTGAGCGTCCGCGTCAGGTATTTGGAATTACAGTTGGATTAAATAAAGTGTGACTTTACACAAAATATTTGACGAGGAATGCACTTCAAACTATTTTATTTATACAAGCCAGTTTAATAATATTATCACGAATGCAGTGGGGATTTGTATTATATACACTCAGAAAAATAATTACATTCAATTACTTGCGTGAGAACATATACATATATAATATAATATTTTGAAAAATACCCTTTTGAGAAAAATATATGATTTTGCTCCACAGATTTTTTTCCTTCAAAAACCTTCAAAGAAAGGAAAACATATTTAGAAAAATTCTCGCTTTTACAATATTACTTTTGTCATTTCCCCTAGGAAGATTGCAAGAAGTCAGTTTTTTTATTTCCTAAACGCGAAAAGCTCACTTTTAGCTTTTTTCTACTATTCAATGTTAATATCTCAATATAATCTTTGGACCCTTGCCTAATTTCATGTTTATAGCCTCTACCAGCATGATGTGTGTATACTGAGTTGATCATTCCGTTTGTAACACTTTGAAATATCGACTTGCGACCCTATAAAGTATATATATTCTTGATCGTCATAAAATTCTAAGACGATCTAACCTGGCCGTCCATCTGTTGAAGGCACGCTAACATCTTAACTAAATAAGCTATGACGTCCATTTTTTCACGTATACGTCTAATAGTTGATTGAAAATGTGCGAAATCGGTCCACAGGGAAAAATGTTTCCCTAACAAGGACAGCAAATATCCCTTTATATTCCGAGTATTTAATCAACTTTTTTGAATATGTCTAATTATATTTACTTGATATTTGGCATGCTCATTCGGCCGAGCTGTTCACTTGGCTCGATGTTTACCCGACAGAGTTGCTGCGTCTGTCCGCCAGAATAGATTTTATTCTATTTTTATGGCAGCACAATTCTAAAAATGGCGTTGCCACATATTACTGAAAAATGCATAAAGTAACCCTTTTCCTCTGAATGCCAGCATCGAGAAAAAGAAGAGTAGCACCAAAAAATAAAATAGTTTTAATTTCATTCAACATAAATGATTAATTTAAAGCCCAATTAGGTATTTCTTTTTTTTCTGATAGTAAATTAAAGTATTGAATTATGATGGAGCGCAAATTTATTGAAATGAATGTTATATTTTTTGTAAATTGTCATTACTCAAATAGTATGTACAACACGCTATGGTTAACTACAATTTCTCTAGCATCTTTTTGCTCCTCCGCACATTTCAAATGATTAATTTTTTTAAATTAAAATACAAAAATTCATAAAAATAGAAAATGTGTCAATTCTAGCCGCTCTCTCTCTCTTGTTTGGTTTTGCCGCTAGCGATTTTTTGTTTCTCCGCCGCCGGAGATTTTATGATGGTCAAAAGAACAAAAAATTTGAAATGGGGACAGGGGATTTTTGTTGGGATTTCTTAAAATATTTCGGGGATTTTGTACTTTGAAAAATATTTAGTAGGCCTGTTTGATTGGGCCAACTAGCTTACAATTAAGAGACTTGATAAGGTGGCAACGTTGCTACACATTGGTTTTTCTTAAATGGATTAACAGGAAAGATCTGGCAACAACTTGTTAAGCGAGTAAATTCCATACTAAAATTAAGCTAGTAAGCCCAATCGAACAGACCTAGTATTTGATTTTAACTGGGAATGCGGCATTTATAATGGCTGCTCACTACCTTCATTATGATTTCGGTCGGTGACGACCATCATCCGCTGGTCAGAAAGAAAACTATGGGGATAAAGATGATTGTTGACGAAACAACAAATCATTCATAATTCCTTGAAATAAAACAACTTTCTTTACATTTGGGGATAATTGCGGACTTTTTATGAAAATTTAGGGGACAAGGAAAACATGCATCTCGCAAGCTTGATTCTACTGTACGTGTTAAATTATTTCTTACCACTGATATTTTTGAGAAAATCAGTTCTAATGGGTAAATCTGGAAATTACAAAAACTTTGTTATTGAAAATCCAAATAAGATAACAATAATAATCACCTTTAAAACTATTAAGGTTTACGAAGTAAAACTTATTTTTTCTTTGTCGACTCTCCGATGAATATTTCGAACGAACCCCCTACGCAATGGTAGCGGTTATAAAACAATAAAAGAGTAAAAAGTGAAAGGCGACATGTTTAGAAATATCTGCGTTGGTTTAGAATGCCTCCTGTGAGGATTGAACTCACGACCCCTGGTTTACAAGACCAGTGCTCTGCCACTGAGCTAAAGAGGCTTGTGCTTTGGTGGAGACTAAAGCTCGCTGTATGTCTGACTGACAAGACAAGCTGTGGCCGCAGTCGCTGATGTCAGTGAAACGCGGCAATTGCCCTTATGTGTGTATAAGCATGTGTGTGTGTACCCAACAGAAAGCCAAACATGTGGAAGCTATGATGTGTCAGCAGTGTGTAAACAGTGCTGCCAACTGCTTAGCGCACTGAAATGTCAGTTATAGAGAACTTTTTCATTTGAAATACAAAAGCTCGATTATATTAAAAAGTTTACTCTACGTTTACTTTTTGCTGAGCTTTTAATACAGTGAGTGTCGAAAATATTTATTCACATTTAATTTATAAATACTTCATAAATTTCTTACGAGTTATTTAGTTATTTAGTTATTTAGTTATTTAGTTATTTAGTTATTTAGTTATTTAGTTATTTAGTTATTTAGTTATTTAGTTATTTAGTTATTTAGTTATTTAGTTATTTAGTTATTTAGTTATTTAGTTATTTAGTTATTTAGTTATTTAGTTATTTAGTTATTTAGTTATTTAGTTATTTAGTTATTTAGTTATTTAGTTATTTAGTTATTTAGTTATTTAGTTATTTAGTTATTTAGTTATTTAGTTATTTAGTTATTTAGTTATTTAGTTATTTAGTTATTTAGTTATTTAGTTATTTAGTTATTTAGTTATTTAGTTATTTAGTTATTTAGTTATTTAGTTATTTAGTTATTTAGTTATTTAGTTATTTAGTTATTTAGTTATTTAGTTATTTAGTTATTTAGTTATTTAGTTATTTAGTTATTTAGTTATTTAGTTATTTAGTTATTTAGTTATTTAGTTATTTAGTTATTTAGTTATTTAGTTATTTAGTTATTTAGTTATTTAGTTATTTAGTTATTTAGTTATTTAGTTATTTAGTTATTTAGTTATTTAGTTATTTAGTTATTTAGTTATTTAGTTATTTAGTTATTTAGTTATTTAGTTATTTAGTTATTTAGTTATTTAGTTATTTAGTTATTTAGTTATTTAGTTATTTAGTTATTTAGTTATTTAGTTATTTAGTTATTTAGTTATTTAGTTATTTAGTTATTTAGTTATTTAGTTATTTAGTTATTTAGTTATTTAGTTATTTAGTTATTTAGTTATTTAGTTATTTAGTTATTTAGTTATTTAGTTATTTAGTTATTTAGTTATTTAGTTATTTAGTTATTTAGTTATTTAGTTATTTAGTTATTTAGTTATTTAGTTATTTAGTTATTTAGTTATTTAGTTATTTAGTTATTTAGTTATTTAGTTATTTAGTTATTTAGTTATTTAGTTATTTAGTTATTTAGTTATTTAGTTATTTAGTTATTTAGTTATTTAGTTATTTAGTTATTTAGTTATTTAGTTATTTAGTTATTTAGTTATTTAGTTATTTAGTTATTTAGTTATTTAGTTATTTAGTTATTTAGTTATTTAGTTATTTAGTTATTTAGTTATTTAGTTATTTAGTTATTTAGTTATTTAGTTATTTAGTTATTTAGTTATTTAGTTATTTAGTTATTTAGTTATTTAGTTATTTAGTTATTTAGTTATTTAGTTATTTAGTTATTTAGTTATTTAGTTATTTAGTTATTTAGTTATTTAGTTATTTAGTTATTTAGTTATTTAGTTATTTAGTTATTTAGTTATTTAGTTATTTAGTTATTTAGTTATTTAGTTATTTAGTTATTTAGTTATTTAGTTATTTAGTTATTTAGTTATTTAGTTATTTAGTTATTTAGTTATTTAGTTATTTAGTTATTTAGTTATTTAGTTATTTAGTTATTTAGTTATTTAGTTATTTAGTTATTTAGTTATTTAGTTATTTAGTTATTTAGTTATTTAGTTATTTAGTTATTTAGTTATTTAGTTATTTAGTTATTTAGTTATTTAGTTATTTAGTTATTTAGTTATTTAGTTATTTAGTTATTTAGTTATTTAGTTATTTAGTTATTTAGTTATTTAGTTATTTAGTTATTTAGTTATTTAGTTATTTAGTTATTTAGTTATTTAGTTATTTAGTTATTTAGTTATTTAGTTATTTAGTTATTTAGTTATTTAGTTATTTAGTTATTTAGTTATTTAGTTATTTAGTTATTTAGTTATTTAGTTATTTAGTTATTTAGTTATTTAGTTATTTAGTTATTTAGTTATTTAGTTATTTAGTTATTTAGTTATTTAGTTATTTAGTTATTTAGTTATTTAGTTATTTAGTTATTTAGTTATTTAGTTATTTAGTTATTTAGTTATTTAGTTATTTAGTTATTTAGTTATTTAGTTATTTAGTTATTTAGTTATTTAGTTATTTAGTTATTTAGTTATTTAGTTATTTAGTTATTTAGTTATTTAGTTATTTAGTTATTTAGTTATTTAGTTATTTAGTTATTTAGTTATTTAGTTATTTAGTTATTTAGTTATTTAGTTATTTAGTTATTTAGTTATTTAGTTATTTAGTTATTTAGTTATTTAGTTATTTAGTTATTTAGTTATTTAGTTATTTACATGAAATTTTGTTTGTATATCTTGTACAGACTTGTAAAATAAACGCATATTTCGAAATTCGTACCTAGAGGGGTGAAATGGGAAAACAGGGATAAAAATGGAACGACCATACGATTGAAGTTAAAATTATGAAATTCGTTGTGTAAATTCCTCTGACTGCGTATTATTGTAAAATAAAAGAATTTTTAGAAATTCGTACTGTTAGGGAGCATGGATAGGAAGGAATAAAAATGGTACCAACCTAACGGCAGCAGCTAGAATTGTGAAATTAAATAAAGAGTGATTTTTTTGAGGTTAGGATTTTCATGCATTAGTATTTGACAGATCACGTGGGATTTCAGACATGGTGTCAAAGAGAAAGATGCTCAGTATGCTTTGACATTTCATCATGAATCGTCTTACAAACGAACAACGCTTGCAAATTATTGAATTTTATTATCAAAATGCGTGCTCTGTTAAGAAAGTTCATTGCGCGCTTCCATTTTATGGTCAGTTTAATCGACCCACTGAAGCGGCTATTCGGGCTATTGTGACTAAATTTCGCACCAAATTTACATTGTTGGACATTAAACCACCAACACGCTTACGTAGAGTGCGAACTGAAGAAAATATCGCAGCTGTATCGGCCAGTGTTAATGATGACCACCAATTTTCGATTCGTCGCCGTTCGCACCAATTGGGTCTCTGTTACTCAAAAACGTGGAAATGCCAAAATTGGACTAAGCGGATGGACCACCTAAGACGCAGCCGCGGTCAACATTTAAATGAAATTATCTTCAAAAAGTAAATGTCATGGACCAATCTAACGTTTCAAATAAAGAACCGATGAGATTTTGCAAATTTTATGCGTTTTTAAAAAAAAAAAGTTATCAAGCTCTTAAAAAATCACCCTTTATTTACATTAATTTAATGAGCAGCAAAGTAAGTCGGGTTTTTCTAAATTTATTATTTAAGTCGCAAAATATTAAAAAGGGATACAAATAGTACCAAGCAAACGCCTGTAGCTGAATCATGGTTGGTCATTCCGTTGAAAGCACGCTGGCTTGCGAATGAAATGAGCTCGGAGGTTTCTAATGTTGCATGTTTCTAATAGTAGCACATAGGTTGGAGCAAAGGCGGACCAGAAGGAGAAAATTTTCCCTCACAAGGACCAAAAATACGCCTTAGTATTTTAGGCATTTATATTTAAGCACCTTTGTCTCGAAATTTGGTACGTCCATTCATTTATATTTATCAAAATACATACTTTTAAGTGATGAATTAAGGCAAAAAGGGATAAAAATGGTACCAATCAAAAAATTAAAATGTATAGAATAATGACTGTGCGTCCGAAACAAAAAAGAAAAATTTATGGAAATTTTTAAAATTTCTATTTTCGTCGAATTTAATAATTGTACTCTCATATTGGAAATAAAAGCCCGATTACGCCCACTTTTGTGTTCAATTAAAGGGAATTATTATGGGGTATGGAATTTCACTTTCAAATAGAAACAGTGGTTTAGGAATAGTCTCAAAAAATTGAAGAAAAAAATGTTTTTTTTTTTTAATCAAAAAATTCGGAAAAAATATTTTGTTTTATTTCTTAATAATTAACATTGTAACAAAAAGAGTAGTGTATATTTGTAAAAGATCTCTGGATAAATGTGGAAGTTATGGCCCTTTTTGGAGTGTACAATACTCTAATTGCGAAGATACGTAAAATAATATATTTTTTAGAAATACGTACTTTTAAGGGGCAAAATGGGAAAAAGAGTGATAACAAGTAAGAAGGCGTTAAGTTCGGCCGGGCCGAATCTTATATACCCTCCACCACGGAGTGCATTCCACAGTATTACCAGCAGATTAAAGGATGTCGACTTTACATAGAACCATACCATATTACGAAAATTGTGATATTTTTATGCACATTACTATATTTGTTTACTATTTCAAACTATAATGTATACTTATGCGCACTGTTTAAAATCGACTACTATATGTAAATAAAATGCTGAAATTGTGAAAGTGAACATGCCTAAATATTAGGCGATTGTCAGAAAGAAGCATTTTCAAATACAGACAAAGTGATAAGAAAAGAGTAAATTTTAAAGATATCCCCATTCTCCATATCCCCAGATTCGCCCCATTCCCCGACCAAATGTACAAATTTCGAGTCTTCATAGTCAGAATGTATACACCGAATTTCATGATTTCAACTTCAGCAGTTTGGTAGGCCCCATTTTTATCCGTCTTTTTAATTATATCCTTTAAAAGTACGAATTTCCCTTTTATTTTCTTTGCGTTGCTTCCAAGCTACAAGGGGAATGTCTGCAACATATTTTAACTGTATGAAAATCAGAAATTTAATTAATAAGCCAAAGCTACCAATATTTGTATACTATGTATATATATAATGGTAATAATACTTCAATTCATAAAGTAAACATAATGGAGCAATCATATGGTGGATAGAGAGTGTATTTTCAGCTACAGTCGTTTGTTTTGTTGTATTTCCATCCTATTTTAATTTCAAAAGTGTAAATTTTGAAAATACCTTATCTCTCACGTACGCAGCATAAGACAACTTCATGATTCTACCATTTTTTGTCGTAAAAGCAACAAAATAAAGTACGAATTTGGAAAAAAGATATTTTACGTGGTTATGCAGCCAGATGAATGTATACACCGAATTCCATGATTCTATCGGCGGCCATTTTGTTGGTACCATTTTTATCCCCTTTTTCCAATTTTGCCCCCTCAAGAGTACGACTATCTAAAATCTCTTTATTTTACGTATCTACACAATTAGAGGGATGTACACACCGAATTTCATCATTCTAGCTATATTCGTTTAGTTGGTACTATTCTTATCCCCTGTAGCTATTGTATCCCTTGATAGTACGAATTTGGAAAAAACATTTTATTTTTCGTGTCTACGCAGTCAGAGGAATGTATACTCCGAATTTCATGATTCTAGCTGCTGTCATTAGGTAGGTACTATTTTTATCCCCTTTTTTCCATTTGAATCCCAAAAAGTACGAATTTTGGAAAGTTCTTTTATTTTACGTGTCTACGCAATCAGAGGAATGTATACATCGAATTTCATTATTCTAGGTGCAGACGTTAAGTTGGTACTATTTTTATCCCTCTATCCCCATTTGACCCCTTAAAAGTACGAATTTAGAAAAAATATTTTTATATCATGTATCTACTCTATTAGAGGACACGCCAAATTTCGTGTTTCTATCTGTTGTCGTTTGATAGGTACTATTTTTATCCCTTTTTGTCCCATTTCGCCCCCTACAAATAAAAATCACTCTATGGTGCCATTTTATGTTATAAAGGGAATGCGAATTGCAAATATCAAGTAAATACAAATATCAAGTAAATCAAAAAACATGCTGAAATACTCTAAATATTAGGGGTATTTTCAGTCCTTGTGAGGGAAAAATTTTTCCCTCTGGACCGATTTCGCCCACTTTCAATCCCAAACGATCTGCAACCATAAGACACATTTAGGAAAAATTTGAAGCTCCTAGCTCATTTCGTTCGGCCGCTATCGTGCTTTCAACAGACAGACGGACATGACTATATCGTCTTAGGATTATACCACGACCCAGAATATATATACTTTATGGGGTCTCCGATGAATATTTCAAGGTGTTACAAACGGAATGACAAAGTGAATATACCCCCATCCTGGAGGTGGAGGGTATAAAAAATAGTACCATCCAAACGGCTGCAGCTACAATCTTCAAACTCGGTGTATACATTCCTCTGATTGTATAGATATTAATAAAAATCTAAATTTATACTCTTAGGGGGAAAACGGAGCGAAAATGGGTAAAAAATGGACCCAACAAAACAGCTTCAGCTTAATTCTTGAAACTTTACTTTGATGGCAAAAAATGATTTTCCGCATTCGGACTTTTAGTACCAATAGTTGTAAATAGTTTATTTTCTGTTGTTTTTATTGTACTCGTATGATTTACTGACTATTTAAAATATTTATATAATATGCAATATGTACATGCATTTATGTTTGAAAATTTAGCAAATATGTATTTTAGAATTACACAGAGATATACACAGATAATAAGACACTTGTATACGATGGGGACATGTCAAACGCTGCCATGCTCATTTAGCTCCACGATTTTCCGCCAATTTCTCTTTGAAAATTTTCTTCAACTCCTCGGCACCCTCCTCATTCGTATCCTTGTAATAGGGCAACTCAGCCATGCGTTTTAGCCAGGCCAAAAATTTGGGGAATTTAAATTCATCGATGGGTGCCACATCGTTGCACGATGTGATGGTGGCGACACAGCAAAAGTCGGCAACGGTCATCTCCTCACCGCACAAATAGGGATGCTCCTTCAAGAAGCCCTCCATAATTTCCCAACATTTCTGAATGTAGGCAATTTTATCGATGGAACAATCGGTGGAGCCATAATACAAAATCGGCTCGTAGAGGAATCGCAGACGGGCAAACAGATGGCCCGAATCGAAATGAAGACGGGCATTAATCTGGGCACGTTGCAGCAAATCTTTGGGATACAATTTATCATCTTTGGCATATTTATCCACCAAATACGAGCAGATTGCATGGGAGTCGTAGAGTATAGCCTCGCCATCGATCAGCGTGGGTATGGTGTGTTGGGGATTGATTTTAAGGAATTCCGGAGTTAAGTGTTCACCTTTGAGTAGGTTGATGGGTCTGCAAAGGCGAAAAGAGAGAAATATGAGATATGAGTTGTTTGAAGGTTGGTGTGGTGCACACTTACTTGTATTCCAACTCCAAGCCTATGGCTTTGGCTGTCAACATCACAGCTCTTGAGGGTGGGCTCAAGGTGGCCATATACAAAATGGGTTTCGTCATGGTTATTTTGTTTCTTTACCTGTAAGTAGAGTAAAATAAGGAAGATTGTTAGAAAAGAATTTGAAAAATTAATTAGAAATTTTATACGGAAAATATAGTTGCATGTGAGACACATTTCTTAACTAAATAATATTTTGAATTTTATTAGGCCTAGGATGAGCTGCAATTCGTTCAAATACTTAAACATTCATGGCAAAAAAAAACAATAAAAATTGTGTGTCCGAGTCATACACATTTATTCTTTAAGGACATTAAGGCATTACTGATTCATAAAATTAACTCAAAAAATTTTACGAATATTTCTTTAATTCTTAATTTTTTAAATTTAAATTTTTGTTGAAGATAGCTTTAATAATTGTACTCTCAGTTTGGAAATAAAAATCGATTACGACCACCTTTGTGTTAAAAAAAAATAATTATTGTATAGGGTATAGAATTTCACATTCATATAGAAACAGTGGTTTCGAAATAATCTAAGAAAAATTAGAAAAAATAATTTTTCCTAAAAAATATTTTTTGGTGGTGCTAAAAATCTTATAAAATAGAAAAAAACGGAAAAATATTTTTTTACTAAGAGCCAATGAAAATATTACATATTTCTCTCTCTAGATAAATGTGGAAACACTCTCATGCGCCTAGATTTTTTACAAATTATTATTTTTAATTTTTATATAAATAGCGAGAACATTAAATTAAATTCGAGAAAATAGATAACAGAATATTTAAATTATTTTATAATAGGTAAAAAATCTATGGATAAATGTGGAAGTTATGATCCTTCTTCAAGGACTGTTCCTAAACCATTGTTTCTATGTGAAAGTTAAAATTTGCCTTCAATTCGTCATCAATTGCGTAAACGGACTAATATTTCCAAAACGATAGTACAAAATATTGAAAAACCTTGGAAGAAAAATTTAATTTTAATAAAAAAACAAGTAGAAACGGCGTTAAGTTCGGCCGGGACGTTATTTTACGTGTCTATGCAGTCAGAGGAATGTATACACCTAATTCCATGATTTCAGCTGCGCTTATTTGGTTGGTACCATTTTTACCCCCTTGACGTTTCTACGCAATTAGAATTTCATCATTCTAGCTGTAGTCGTTTAGTTGGTACTATTTTTATCCCTCTGTATCATTGTATCCCTTGAAAGTACGATATTTTGACCCCAAAAAGTACGAATTTCGAAAAATCTGTTTTTTTTTCGTGTCTACACAGTCAGAGGAATGTATACTCCGAATTTCATGACTCTAGCTGCGGTCATTTGATTGGTACTATTTTTATCTCCTTTTTCCATTTTAACCCCAAAAAGTACGAATTTTGAAAAATGCGTGTATTTTACTTGTCTATGCAATCAGAGGAATGTATACACATAATTTCATTATTCTAGGTACTGCCGTTTGGTTGGTACGATTTTTATCCCTCTATTCCCATTTTACCCCTTAAAAGTACAAATTTGGAAAAACACTTTTATATTATGTATCTACTCAATTAGAAGAATGTACACACCGAATTTCGTGTTTTTAGCTGTTGTCGTTTAATATGTACCATTTGTATCCCTTTTTTGCCCCATTTCACCCCCTACAAATAAGAATCACTTTATGGTGCACGTTTTTGCAATAAGGGGAATGCGCATACCAAATATCAAGCAAATATAAACAGACATATTCAAAAACAAGTAAGGAAAGGCTAAAGTCGGACGGGGCCGACTCTATGATACACTCCACTTTCAATCCGAATACAATTTAATTCGGTGAAAATGTGAAAACGGGAAGGATTTTTGTATCCTGTAAATGTATGTGTTTGACAAAAAAATGTTAAATCGGAAAGGACATTTGTATGGGGGTATATTGAAATCTGGAACGAAATAGGTGAAATATAATATATATAATTTGGCCAAAATCGGTTAAACATTTGGGAGCAACAGTTGAATTTGCGCTATATCTAAATCTGAACCGATCTCACTCACTTTCTGCATAGGTGTTTCTAGTTGGATTATAAGATGTTGTGCCAAATCTAAAGAAAATCGGGTACAATATGTGGTTTCTAGAGCGGAAAATGTCAAATCAGGAGCGACATTTGTATGGGGGCTATATCTAAATCTGAACCGATCTTACTCACTTTCTGCATTGGTGTTTCTCGTTGGATTATAAGATGTTGTGCCAAATTTAAAGAAAATCGGATACAATATGTCGTTTCTACAGCGGAAAATGTCAAATCGGGAGCGACATTTGTATGGGAGCTATATCTAAATCTGAACCGATATTACCTAATTTCTGCATATGTGTTTCTAGTTGGATTATAAGATGTTGTGCCTAATTAAAAGAAAATCGAGTATAATATGGGGTTTCTAGAGCGAAAAATGTCAAATCAGGAGCGACATTTGTATGGGGGCTATATCTAAATCTGAACCGATCTTACCGAATTTCGGCATAGGTGTTTCTAGTTGGATTGTAAGAAGTTGTGTCAAATTTAAAGAAAATCGGGTACAATAAAGAAAGCGGAAAATGTCAATTCAAGAGCGACATTTGTATGGGGGCTATATCTAAATCTGAACCGATCTTATCCAATTTTTGCATAGGTTATCTAAATCTGAACCGATCTCACTCACTTTCTGCATAGGTGTTTCTAGTTGGATTATAAGATGTTGTGCCAAATTTAAAGAAAATTGGGTACAATATGTGGTTTCTAGAGCGGAAAATGTCAAATCGGGAGCGACATTTGTATGGGGGCTATATCTAAATCTGAACCGATTTGCCTCAAATTAAATAGCGTTCGTCCTTGATCCACAAAATTTACTTGTGCCAATTTTTGTTAAGATCGCACTATAATTGCGACCTGTAATTTGATTACAACAATAGATGGACAGACAGACGGACATTGCTAAATCGACTCAGAAAGTGATTCTAAGTCGATCGGTATACTTAACAATGGGTCTATCTCGCTTCCTTTTGGGTGTTACAAACAAATGCACAAAGCCATAATACTCTCGTGGAGTGTATAAACATGCTTAAATACGCTAAAATATTAGGCCCTTTGGGCCGATTTCGCCCCGTTTCAATCCCAACCGATCTACGACTATAGGACGCATTTATGGAAAATTTGAACGTTCTAGCTCCTATCGTTTAGATGCTAGCGTGCTTTCAACAGACGGACATGGCTAGATCGTCTTAGAATTTTATGACGATCAAGAATATATGTACCTTACTAGCTGAACCCCGCCCGCTTCGCCAGGCAAAAAAACAAATGGTAAAATTATAATCAGGTTTCATATTGATCTTATCATATTGATATTATCGTTGTCAGTAATAAATACGTTCCAATTTTCAGCCTTTTAGCTAAAAAACACTTTTGCCTCGCCCCCACCACCCACGAAACGAAAATTCAAAATCCGACATCATACTTTTCTTTCTCGTGGTCAGTAATATATACGTTCCAATTTTCAGCCTTCTAGCTTAAAAAACACTATTGCCACGCCCACTAAACGAAAATCCAAATTTCGGCATCAAATTTATCTTTCTCGTGGTCAGTAATATATATGTACCAATTTTCAGTCTACTACCTCTCAAAAACACTATTGCCACGCCCCACTGCCCAAAATTCAAAATCCAGCATCATATTTATCTTTCTCGTGGTCAGTAATATATATGTACCAATTTTCAGCCTTCTAGCTCTCAAAAACTCTTTTGCCACGCCCACTCCGCCCACAAAACGAAAATCCAAATTGCGGCATCAAATTGATCATTCTCGTGGTCAGTAATATATACGTTCCAATTTGCAGCCTTCTAGCTCAAAAAAACACTATTGCCACGCCCACAAAATGAAAATCCAAATTTCGACATCATATTTATCATTCTCGTAGTCAGTAATATATATGTACCAATTTTCAGCCTTCTAGCTCTCAAAAACACTATTGCCACGCCTCCTCCGCCCACAGAGCAAATTTTTAAAAATTCTATAGCCTATAGTTATTCATAAAAAATATATGTCAAAATACACCAGAAAATGTTGCAACCAGCCATTTGACAAAAAAAGTTTGTAAACTAGTGTAACGAAAAACGCTAAGGCGAGACGAGTCGTACTAATTCACTCATGTCACGCATGTGTGCATTTGTAGCACGACAAACACACGACCTTCATCCATGAACTCTAAATTTCTCATTTTATATTTTGCGACACGAGATTTATAAGATGAAACACGAAATAAGAATATGATAATTACGCCCTACACCAGGGTATTATTGCTTTGTGCATTTCTTTGTTACACCCAAGAGGAAATTGGATAGCGTCTATGTCGAAAGTGGATCACGTCGGTTCAGTTTTAAATATAATCTCCATGCTACTCTCTCGAAATTATATGTTATAAAATTATGTGGTTAAATTGTAAGAGCCGATGTTGAATCTGCACTTCATTTGACATTTCTCAATTTCAGACTAACTCAATTTGAACCATGGAAAGATACACAATCGAGCAACGCGTTAGAGTTATTCAAGCTTATTATGAAAATGGGCGTTCAAATCAAAATGCATATCGTGATTTTTCGGTTAATTTGATGATTGATCAGTGGATTCGTCAATAAGCAGAATTGCCGCATTTGGGCGAGTGATAATCCAAGTGGGATTGTCGAAAAATCAATGCACCCACAAAGAGTGACTGTTTGGAGCGGTTTATGGGCTGGCGGCATCATCGGGCCGTATTTTTTACAAAATGAGGCCGGCCAGGCAGCTACTGTGAATGGTCTTCGCTATCGTAAGATGATAACGAACTTTTTGTGGCCCGAATTGGAAGATATGAATGTAGACAATATGTGATTTCAACAGGACGGACAATTTTCTTCTCATAATTATGCGAATAAGTAATATTATCCTCAATAAATATGAATCATACGCTACCTATATCGTAATAGAAGAAATGCCCAAAAAATAAATAATTACGTTTACAATCCTTTCGAAAGGCTGTGTATAACATTTTCTAAAATATTTTGGAATTTTAAATACGAAAACCATATTAAAAATGGAATGTGGATATTTATACCCTCACTCTACAGAGTAGAAGGGTATATATCATTTGGGACAGAAAAAAGTGTAACGCATTGAAGGAGTGACTTAAGACCCTAAGTATGTTTGGACCAAATCAGTTTCACGACTTTTTAAGGTGTTTGAGCCATGTCCGTCCGTCCGTCTAGCTGGCTGGTGTACACGATAACTCTCGAAAGGAGTTAAGGAATCGATTCAAACTTTGCACATCATAATATTTTTCCCAAACTTAGTTTATGTTCGAAGATGGGCGAAATTGCCACGGTCCTTGTGGTACCTCCCACACAAATAGCCTATATTCCAAGGATAACTTAAAACCCATATAACTTCCACACGGATATTCGGAATCAGCTATAATTTGGTATTTGATAATATTTTTTTAATTGCTTTAACTTTACATAAGTTGGCGGGTTTTGCCACGCCCCTTCTAGTACCTCCCAGACAAATCACGCAAAACTACGTAAAATTAAAGCTATCATAACTTCTATACTGATGATCGGAATACTGTGAAGTTTGATATTTACCAATGCTTTTTTAGTGCTTACATTCGCATGGAATATGGGCGAAATTGCTATACCCCTTCTGGTACCTCCCACACAAAGTGGCATAAACTTTGGTTACAATAAAACCGACATAACAATCATACGGGTAGTCAAAATCATTTGAAACTTGATATTTAAAAATGTTTTTAAAATCATTTTAAACATAAAAAATAGTTACGCTTTTTCCACGTATCCCTTCTTGTACCTCCCACACAATTGTATCTATCCTAGGTAATATTAAATCTTTCATAACTTCTATACTGGAGCATGGAATCCACTATGACTTGATAGTTGATCATGTTTTTACAATTGTTTTATAAATGTGGAAGCTGGGTCCATGTGACACGAACCTCCTAGCACCTTCCACACACATTATCCTGCCCTACATAAAATTGTATTCCTTATAACTTCCGTACATATGTTCTCTGAGAGTGAGGGTATATATAAGTCGGTGTAGCCGACTGAAGTTTACTTACTTGTTTTTAAATGCTATTAATACTTTTTCTGTTGTTTTGATGTCATAAGTCTGACCAAGTTATAAATGTGGCAAATTACACTTTAATTCAGTGGTTTCACCAAAAATTGAAAAGAATTTTTTTAAATCGATTTTTTGTTAGCACGATAAAATTAGATATTTTGAATTATTTTTTTAATAGGTAGCATTCTTACAAAAACAATGCCTATCCAACTATCGAAAAATGTCTATCTATCAAATGAAGTAATTTTAATTTTGTAGACGCATTTAAAAAAAAATAATGTTTTTTTTATTTTTTATTTAAATATAGTTTTTTTCTGGCACTATAAAAACCATTTAAAATAGAAAACAACATATTTTATTTTAATAGCATCCTAAAATAAAATATTTTAGTTAGTTATATTTAAATTGGGGATAATATTACTCATTCGTCCTTATAACGTGTGTTTTGTAAGTGGTGGGAGTAAATTAGGAAAGTAATGCACATCTAAACAAGTAAGGAAAGGCTAAAGTCGGGCGGGCCGACTATATGATACACTCCACTTTCTATCCGAATACAATTCAGTGAAAACGGGCAGGATTTTTGTATCCTGTAAATGTATGTGTTTGACAAAAAATTTAAAAACGGAAAGGACATTTTTATGGGGGTATATTTGAAACCTGCAACGAAATGGGTGAAATATAATATGTATAGTTTGGCCAAAATCGGTTAAATATTTGGGAGCAACATTTATATTGGGGCTATATCTAAATTTTGAACCGATCTTGCCCACTTTCACCGTAGTTGTTTTTAGTTGGATTATAAAATGTTTTGCCAATTTTAAAGGAAATACGTTTTCTAGAGCGGCAAAAGTCAAATCGGGAGCGACATTTGTATGGGGACTATATCTAAATCTGAACCGATCTAGCCCACTTTAGCCACTAGTGTTTCTAGTTAGATTATGAGGTGTTAAGACAAAGTTGCCGAAAGTCGGGTACAATATGTGGTTTCTAGAGCGGAAAATGGCAAATCGGGAGCGATTTTTGTAAGGGGGCTATATCTAAATCTGAACCGATCTTATCCACTTTCTGCATAGGTGTTTCTAGTTGGATTATAAGATGTTATGCCCAATTTAAAGAAAATCGGGTACAATATGTGGTTTCTAGAGCGGAAAATGTCAAATCGGGAGCGACATTTGTATGGGGGCTATATCTAAATCTGAACCGATATGCCTCAAATTAAAAGGCGTTCGTCCTTGATCCACAAAACTTACTTGTGCCAATTTTTGTTAAGATCGGACTATAATTGCGACCTGTAATTTGATTACAACAATAGATGTACAGACGGACAATGCAAAATCGATTCAAAAAGTGATTCTAAGTCGATCGGTATAATTAACAATGGGTCTATCTCTCTTCCTTTTGGGTGTTACAAACAAATGCACAAAGACATAATACTCTCGTGGAGTCTATAAAGATTGAAACCCACGACTTTTAGAGTTCCATTTTCTTACGTCTTCAAATTTGACAATTAGTTCGACTCACATGAATTCGTCTTCTGAAAATCGACAAACACTAGATGCTGTATTCAATTATTATACACTGCTAGCTTGATAAACCTTTAGAATGATAAATACAATAGATGGCCGAAAATAAATAGTTCGTTAAATCGAAAAATAAGTTATATCGAATACTGACTACGAATACTGAATTATTCAAAAAGAATAATTCAGTTCAGATCTCATAATAACCGACTGATAGGAAATTGAATTATTTTAATTTATATAATTACCATCGTAGGGATATCATAAAACCCATTTAATTGTTGAACAACAACATAATAACATACTTTGCATTTGAAGGAGATTTTTCTAAACATTTTGTTCTGTTTATTGTGTCAGAGGGGCAATTTTTTGCGAATTTGTCTGTTCGTTTATTCGCTGTACCACTGTGTGATGCAATGGAACGTCACACCCACCCCTGCTTAATAGGAATAACTAAAAACTGAATAAATTTTAATTAACTTAATTAATATTCATTAAGTAATTGGCAGGCAGAAGGTATTGTTATAAAATAATCGTTGAGAACAGAACAGAAAATCTGACCTGCATCACATCATCATCATCGACATCGATGGCATAAGAATATATTAGATGTATTTTATTTTGGCTAGCTAGCCAAAATTAACGTGGGGTATACCTTACGTCCCTCATTGTAACATATTATTATTTATTTTGTTTTCGATTCTAGAGAAAATGGGTTCTTTTTTGAGATTTAAAAAATATATTTTTTCTTTGAGAAAAAACTATGTAGGAAGGGTATAGAAGATTTACATTTGTCCATTTATATTCTTGAAATTAAATTTGTTGTTCTTTTTTGGGATTTAAAAATGTATATTTTTTCTTTGAGAAAAAATATACAGGAAGGGTCAAACCTTCTACATTTATCCATTTATATTCTTCAAATTAAATTTGTTTTCTTCGTTAGGATGCTAATTATTAAAGAATAAAAATAAAAATATTTTTTTCTATTTTCAAAAATGTCCCCTCCAATCCGCTTTCCACGATTTGGAATCCCAATCGATCTATAACTATTAAATATATATTTGGCAATTTTTGGCCTCTTAGTTATTTTCATTTAAGCAGTAGCATGCTTTCAATAGACAGACATGACTAGGTCATCTAGAATCGATCAAGAAGACTTTTATTCACGTTCACATCCTCGTTGTTGTATTTTCATCTCTCTCCAGTAGCATTTCCATTTCTATTATTTCAAAGTTTTTAAAAATGCATTAAAACAAATGTTGTCAGAGAGATAATTTTGGGGTGCTTTAGGTAAAACGTAATATCTTCCGAGCGGATGTTATACATTTTCGTTAACACTCAACGGCGTAACACTTTTATATTTATACATTGGTGTGCGAAATTTAATTATGGTTGCTCTTATAATTTAAGCACTATTGTGTTTTCAAACGTTAGACGAACAACGCCGTATTGTGAAACAAAAAAAAAACACAAATACAACACCCTACACCAGACAGTGGTAGAAATATGCACACGAGAGGGTCTATGACAATGACATACGTCAACGTCAATTGATTTTAGCATTGTGATTTTAGTATTCAAACCAAAATGATTAAAACTTGAGGGGGTCATTTTATGAGTTTTTTTTTTTCAGAACCCATAAAATTATAATTATAAATTAGTAATTTCGACAGTAATCATTGGCTTAGCAACAGATTTTGTCTGTGGGTCTAAAGCTCTCCCATTATTTTTATAATCTCTACCAGATTATTATGGCTTTGTTTGTAATACCCCAATGTAACATTCCGAATTGATTAAGATTTGATTTCCTCTTTATAAACCACACATTCTAAACGACTTTGGTCAAATCTAGCACAATACGTTATAAAGAGTGATTTTTTTGAGGTTAGGATTTTCATGCATTAGTATTTGACAGATCACGTGGGATTTCAGACATGGTGTCAAAGAGAAAGATGCTCAGTATGCTTTGACATTTCATCATGAATCGTCTTACAAACGAACAACGCTTGCAAATTATTGAATTTTATTATCAAAATGCGTGCTCTGTTAAGAAAGTTCATTGCGCGCTTCCATTTTATGGTCAGTTTAATCGACCCACTGAAGCGGCTATTCGGGCTATTGTGACTAAATTTCGCACCAAATTTACATTGTTGGACATTAAACCACCAACACGCTTACGTAGAGTGCGAACTGAAGAAAATATCGCAGCTGTATCGGCCAGTGTTAATGATGACCACCAATTTTCGATTCGTCGCCGTTCGCACCAATTGGGTCTCTGTTACTCAAAAACGTGGAAATGCCAAAATTGGACTAAGCGGATGGACCACCTAAGACGCAGCCGCGGTCAACATTTAAATGAAATTATCTTCAAAAAGTAAATGTCATGGACCAATCTAACGTTTCAAATAAAGAACCGATGAGATTTTTAAAAAAAAAAGTTATCAAGCTCTTAAAAAATCACCCTTTATTACATCCAGAAACAAACAAACATCTATAGTGAAATTGGATCGCAAGATTCAGAATTAGATACAACTCCCTTTTCCGTGGTTCAATTTAAGTCGTGTTGCCCTTATTAAATTATATTTTACCACATTGACTTCTAAGCACTCTAAGAACCACATATTTCAACCGGATATTATATGAATTGCTTGATCTAGGAACATCTGTTATGGAGGTCGGTTCAAATCTTGAAATGTCCCAACCGATTTGATATTGATTTGATTGATTTTTCACTGATGAATATAAAGTACTTTTTGATCCATAAAATCGCACACCAACTTCGAATGTTT
Organism: Polietes domitor; assembly: GCA_947397865.1. Taxonomy (NCBI): domain Eukaryota; kingdom Metazoa; phylum Arthropoda; class Insecta; order Diptera; family Muscidae; genus Polietes; species Polietes domitor. The sequence goes on from OX377622.1 coordinate 63,556,678, forward strand.
CTTACATTTTGGCTTTCTTACTTGGAAAACGATAGTGAAAAATTTTTATGGATAATTTTTTTATTTTGTTTCTACTAAAATTCTCGTCGAACCTTTAATATTTGAACTATAATTTTGGGAATATATGAACGATCACTTCCGCTTGCATATTCAAACAAATGTAATTAAGATGACTTCAAATATTGCGAATTTCACTTTCACATTGAAACAGCGGTTTAGGAACAGTCTCCAAAAAAAATGAAAAAATTATTTTCTTCAAAAAATCTTTAAAATGAAAAATCATGATTCATAGAGGGTTTACATATAGAAATTGTTTTATTCATTAGAATGTTAGCTACTAAAAAAAATAATATTTTCACTTTTTTATGGGAGTTTTCGTGTCAGAAAAAATAGATTTTTTCGAAAAAATCTGTTTTTCCCCATTTTTATACACTCCACGAGAGTATTATGTCTTTGTGCATTTGTTTGTAACACCCAAAAGGAAGAGAGATAGATCCATTGTTAATTATACCGATCGACTTAGAATCACTTTTTGAATCGATTTAGCGATGTCCGTCCGTCTGTCTGTCTGTCCGTCCATCTATTCTTGTAATCACGATACAGGTCGCAATTGTACACAGAACCAAATGAAACTTTGCACAACTAAGTTTTTCGGGATAAGAACGAACGCTATTTAATTTGAAGAAAATCGGTTCAGATTTAGATATAGCCCCCATACGAATTTCACTCCCGATTTGACTCTTTTCACTCTAGATACCACATATTTTAAGAGATTTTCTTCAAAATTGGCACAACATCTTATATTTCAACTAGAAACACCTGTGGTAAAAATGGGTCACATCGGTTCAGATTTATATATAGCTCCCATACAAATGTCGCTCCCGATTTGTCTTTTGCCGCTCTAGAAACCACATATTGTACTCGATTTTATTTAAATTTGGCACAACATCTTATAATCCAACTAGAAACATATATGCAGAAATTAGGTAAGATCGGTTCAGATTTAGATATAGCCCCCATACAAAAGTCGCTCCCGATGTGACATTTTCCGCTCTAGAAACCACATAATTTACCCGATTTTCTTTAAATTTGGCACATCATCTTATAGTCAAACTAGAAACGCCTATGCAGAAAGTGGGTAAGATCGGTTCAGATTTAGATATAGCCCCCATACAAATGTCGGTCCCAACTGTTTAACCGATTTTGCACAAACTATACATGTTATATTTCACCTATTTCGTTCAAGGTTTCAATATATATCTCTTTATATATCTTTTCCGATTTAACATTTTTTGTCAAACACATACATTTACAGTATACCCGTTTTCACTTTATTACCGAATTGAATTGTATTCGGATAGAAAGTGGAGACTATATAGTCGGCCCCGCCCGAATTTAGCCTTTCCTTACTTGTTTTGTTTTGTGTTTATACACTCCACGAGAGTATTATGTCTTTGTGCCTTTGTTTGTAACACCCTAAAGGAAGAAAGATAGACCCATTGTTAATTATACCGATCGACATAGAATCACTTTTTGAATCGATTTAGCAATGTCCGTCTGTCTGTCTGTCTGTCTGTCCGTCCATCTATTCGTGTAATCACGATACAGGTCGCAATTGTAGACAGAACCAAATGAAACTTTGTACAACGCAGTTTTTCGGGACAAGAACGAACGCTATTTAATTTGAAAATCGGTTCAGATTTAGATATAGCCCCCATACGAATTTCACTCCCGATTTGACTCTTTTCTCTCTAGAAACCACATATAAAACCAGATTTTCTTCAAAATTTGCAAAACATCTTATATTTTAACTAGAAACACCTGTGGTAAAAATGGGTCTGATCGGTTCAGATTTATATATAGCTCCCATACAAATTTAGCTCCCGATTTGACTTTTTATGCTCTAGAAACCACACATTTTAACAGATCTTCTTCAAATTTGACATAATATCTTCTATTTCTACTAGAAACACTCATGGTGAAAATGAGTCAGATCGGTTCAGATTTATATATAGCTCCCATACGAATTTCGCTCCCGATTTAACTTTTTCCGCTCTAGAAACCACATATTTTAACAGATCTTCTTCAAATTTGGCAACATATCGTATGTTTCCACTAGAATCACCAATGTGAAAATGGGTCAGATCGGTTCAGATTTATATATAGCTCCAATACAAATTTCTCTCCCAGCTGGACTTTTTCCGCTCCAGAAACCACGTATTTTCAGAGAATTTCTTCATATTTAGCATAACAAGTTATACTTGAACTGGAACCTATTGTGTAAGTGGGTCACATCATTCCATGTTTGGATATAGCCCCGATACAAACATTCATCTCGATTTGACAAATTGGGTCAAATCATATTAGCCTATGATTAGAAAGCATACAAAAATCCTTCCCGTTTTATTTTTTTACCGAATTAAATTGTACTCGGATAGAAAGTGGAGTGTATCATATAGTCGGCCCCGCCCGACTTTATCCTTTCCTTACTTGTTTTTGACATATTTTTATGCATTTGTTCATAGTGCGCAGAAAAAAATAATATATTTCATATTACAGTTTTCCCTTTTTTCAGATTTTGAAAATTGAAGAAACGTATTTTTTCGACTGCTTTCACATTGTGTTCAGCTTTATTGTGATACAAAACTATATTTGTGCCAATTATTTTTGAGAAAATGTACGATTTTGGAGCAATATAACTTTTTCCCTTTAGAAGCCATTGAAGAATAAAATACATATTTATGTTGAAGGGTTCCCCGTTTTCGTAGGGTAACTTTTACCAGCATGAAATTGTTCATGTAAAAAATAGGATACATTTAGCGCAAAAAGTCCGATATTTTAGTTTCCGAACGCGAATTAGACATTTTTTCTCATTATAATTTCAAAAGTAAATAAAAAGTATTTTTATAGATCAAGGAAATTTCGTCCAGATTTAGATTTGTAAAATATTTAAAATTTGCATCCTAATATCATCACATCAAAACCGCACAAACGAAAGAACAATTTTTTCTAATTTTTAGAGTCGATGGTGAATTTTAAAAATTTTGATAGACAAAACTCACCCCAATGTACAGTACAGGTACAAGTAATAGCAGGCATGTGTACGTACGTATCTTCAATGTATTTATTTTACATACATGGGAACGGGTTTATCGTATAAGTATACACATATACATACATAACATGTACAATGTACATATTACGGAATTATTAAATATTGTTTTTGTCATATCTGTTCTATAATTTGTTTAGCGCTTTGTTTATTTTCATATCTCCATTATATCCAAACAAAGTAGGCAAGAGTGTTCTTCAAATACTCTACATAATCGAAAAGATAACTGAAAGGGTAAATATACAGGGTGACCCACATTGTGGTTTCATTTTCAAACATATGTTATTTGGACAGTACGAAATGCTATACCAATAATCCATTAACTATTGATGCTCTTAAGGCGAATATCTATCTTGAAACCGTCAACAAATTCTGAGAAAATTGAATTGGCCACATGACTAAAATGGTGTTCCATAAACATTGGGAATGTTTGCTCTTTCGAAAAAAACCAATAATATGCCGAAAACATAATTTGTCTTCATTTGTTTAATTTTTTATTTAATCTGGGGTATTGTCCTAGCTCAAGACCATTTTATAGAAGATATATTTTCTAGAATTCAAATTTATATATAACTTATGGCCCGTCTTCCGACGACTTCGCAGCGATTTTTCAACAAAATATACGGAATCTTTAAACAATAATAATTCCCCCAAAGAAATGAGAATCACAACTCACTTTCTGAATATTAGTCAGAAGCAATCACACCAAGTAACAAAATACACATTGCCATTTTACAAGCATATCATTGAGTTGAATATGTAAGTGTGTGTGTATTTTTTAATTTATAAAACGAATCGTGGATTTGGATCGCCCTTTTCTTATATCAATAATAGCGTTTATTAAACACACAATTTTTTATCATTTTGTTGCATCGTGTAATCAACGAACATAAATTATTACCCTACTTTATTTTTCTTAAATTTCATTTATTTCAACATTTTGCTTTTCACTTTAATGATTTAAAGAGTGGCATGCTGGTTGAAATCAATAACATGTGATCATTGGAGTCTTATCAGTGTTTTTTTTTTTGAAGAGCTGCTATCGCCAGTAAACATTGTTGCTGCGTTCTAGTGTACGGCGATCGTTCGTTGCTATGCCCCAACACTACTACACTAGGGAGAACTGGTTATTATAATTTCGTCTTCATTTCTGTTAATCCCGAATAAATTCTTGTGATGCAATCGCATTTACTGATTTAAGACCACTCTCTGTTTTGATTTCACTATATAGCAGACCACCTCTTCACTTATTTCGGGGCCAAAATACGATTAATCAAACTACATTAATAGGTCGGCTGATATATGATAGCAGCGCTTAGTGCCTCACTTGAGATCAAAAAAATCTGACTTATTGTAGAATTTCTTTATTATCTAAAAATTTTACTTTGATCTGAATTTTGTATTAAGAGAATTTAACCGTTTTCAAAAATTTGGTCAAAATGGCTCTAAAGCAAACTATGCTTCCGATTTATTATTATATTAGATTTAGTACTAATGTTAATCGCCTCCCCCTGTGCAGACAATATTGCGATTACGATTGTTGTTTGAAATCTCTATGTCGGGGTGCTTGAGTTCGCCATGACTATCACATCCGTAGATTGTCAATCGTAACAACGATCGTCAAGTGACCATTAGGTTGTTATTTTTTCGGGCCATTTTAAGGCTCATGATAGCCATTGATGTTCTCGAAGAAAAGAAGGATTTGAATATTTCATTCCAACTTCACGTGCTTATAAAGTTGTATTAGCTCTGTATTCTCACAATATATTTAAATTTAAATTTTTTGCGTTTGAAAAAATGTATTTTACTAGATTCACATAGTTTAGATTTACATAACTAAATCTACTTTTTGGATAGGTAATTTATAAATATTATCTATACTACATTGACTTTTGTGATTCTAGGATCAACTACCACGTGATGGACAATGATGTTCTCATAATAATAAAAATCCCATTTGACAGTGATATGAACAAATATTCCTGCGGAATATTTGAATTTTAAACTCAGTTTTTGCCATTAAATTAAAAAAATACAACAAAGACGGCCGAATTTTAGTCCATTGAGTTGTATTCAATTGATATTCATATATACGATACGATATTCATATATTAAAGCAACGTCAATACTACCTGTATTGATTCAATTTGTTGCAAAAACAGGTATTATTAGGGATTTTGAGCACAAATTCAGTTTGGGGATTAAGGAAATTTGCTCATCTTTTTAGCTGCGTACTTACTTTTCAAAAGTTAATGAGAGAAAAAAAATAAATTGGAACTAAAAGATCTGACTTTTCACACTAAACATTTGCAAGGGTGCAATTTCGTGCAGTTACGCTGCAAAAACGAGTAATCCATCAACTTTTCTAAATATGTATTTTATTTTTCTAAGTTTTTCAAACGAAAAAAGTTATCTTTGTCCAAAGTCATATTATTCCCAAAAGGAATATTTTAAATATTTATTACAAACAAACTTTATTTGGCACAAACACAATTTTGTAATAAAACAAATTCGATTGCAAAAAACCACTTAAAATGTGGGAGAATCAAAGTCGAAACCAAAGAGGGGAAATCTCGCTCTTTGTTTGTTAACCAGTAGAGAGGCTATGCCACCGAACAGCAATAACATTTGCTTCTGCAAAGTACAATTGTTTGTCGTTATTTTACTGCTTTTATAAGTTTTTGCTATGCAATTCAAATATATTTCAAAAATTTAGCAATCAACGAAATATATACATTTCATTTTCGTGTATATTTGTGTGTGTATCCATTGTTTTTCTTATTTTAATATTTTGCTGTAAAAAGCTAACATGGCTTTAACAGCAACATTCGCTGTTATTGCCCAACGGTGCGCCGGTAATAACAGAGTAAGTAATAAATAAGAGTAAGATTTCTTGTCTTGTATATAGAAGGCCTTTGGTCAAAACAAAAAAATATTTTTTTTTATTTTTCAAAATCAAAAATGGTAATCTGTAATACCAAAAAAAACCTTAATATTTTCTGCAAATACAAATACGTAAAATAATGTTAAAAACATTAAAACAAAAAATAAAAATTTTACTTTCCTAATAATATATCCGACTGTTAATATCTCAAAATAACTTCAATTTCAATTTTATACAGAACCAGAGTTACAAGTCGAACCATACTTATCGGCGGCGGCGGCGCTACCCAAAATGGTTCGGCGGCGGCGACTTTCGGCTCATTTGCCGGCTCGTTCTGTCATTCGATCACCCCTATTTATTTGTCAATTTTGAGAAAATAGAAGGAACAATTTGTATTGGTTTTTACTACCTTATCTTTTATTGTTGGCAAGTAATTCAATATTCGTTAATATTAGCCAATATTAGCAAATGTTTACATAATGTCATATTTTTATTCCACACAATTATTTTTGGGAGGGGTAATACATTCCCAAAATTTATAATATGGATGAATTTAATAAATATTTTGCAATTACAGCTTCTTCTTAGAGACATATTTGACCAGACATCTTGAATATCACAATCCTTCCAAAAGCTCTTCCTACTTTAACACACTAAGACTTTCAAATCAAAATACAATCATTCAACTTTCTATATACGTCATCATATAGTGGGACACCAAAGTCAAAGAAAGATCTATATATTTCACAGTAGTACACTCAGAAAAATAACATTCTTAAATCTGAGTAAAATCCATACTCCAATTTAGTTTAACAATTTTACTCCAGTTTAGGTAAAATTTTCTTACGAGAAGGAAAATTAAATAGATATGAGTACACTTTCCTTATTTCAAAGCCAGAAAAAATAGTACATATACTCAAAATATGGTAGTAAATTTACTTAAAAACATTTTATTGGATCTAGTAAAAACTTCTTACAATTAAGTATATTCATACTTGTGCGGATGAAAATTTACTAGCGTTTAAGAAAGAAAAAAATGCAGAATTTGTTTGTATGGAAAAATTCCATTTAAGAAGTTTTTACTTAAAAATGGTATTATCACTTCAAATAATTTAAATAAATGTAATTAAATTTATGCCATGTTCCTCATACATTCAAGTATAAATGAACTTATAAAAAAATACTTCAGTTTGTTTAGAAAAATACAAATAAAAAGCAATTCTCGTTCGTTAGCCGAGACTTTCTTCATAAGTACTTCAAATATTACTCTAAACAATCACTGCGAAGGCGCCTACCTAGCCTCCGCAGCAGTCAAGGTGAAATATCTCAACTCTTTATGGTATGAGTAAGATGAAACGTTTGAGAACTATACCATGTTGTCATTTTTCATATGAGTGTTGCATACTCTGAAGCGAAATAATTTATTTCAATTATCAGTATAGTCGTAGTCAGGCTGAATACAAATGTACTTGGTTTAAGGAAAATTTTAGTCAGGCTGAGTACAAATTTTACTTGGTTTAAGGAAAAATTTCCGAAAATGTTCCTCAGATTGGGTATAAATTTACTTGGCATGACTATAAATTTACTTAGTTTGAGTAACAATTTACTTGGATTGAGGAAAAAATCGGAATATTTTCCTCAGTTTGAGTATAAATTTACTTGGTTTGAGTAAAATTTCTTAAAAATTTTCCTCAGATTAAGTAAAGATTTACTTGATTTGAAGAAAAATTTTCCTCAGTTTGAGTAAATTTTACTTGCTTTGAGGAAAAGATGAACTGGAATCAAGTTCAAAGCATGTCCTATTTTCAAGGAAAAGTTCGTACTTGACGTGAGAAATTATTGCCTTGGCGCTATACGAAGTTCAATTTAATAAGTTTTAGTACATATTTACTTAATCCGTGACATACTTTTTTCTGAGTGTAGGTTGTCTAAGTCGATTTGTATTTAAGTTGTATTTTCTTTTGTAATATTAAGTGGGTTGTCTATTTTGATAGTAAGATTAGACGGAGTTACAACTCCGTCAAATCTCGGCGGCGTGATTGAAGTCGATATGAGCCGATGAAATGGGCGGCGTGGTAGAAGTCGATGTGAGCCGATGAAATCGGCGGCTCTACTTATTATTACACATTTTTTAATTGGGTAACATGATTTCACGATGTTATGTGGCGTATGCGTTTTATAATAATTGTTGATAATATTACTCATTCGCTAAGTTGGGGCTCTTTTCAAATAGTATAGCATATTTGATGTATGAATTTAAAACAACAAATTTTCACCAAGGGCTATGTATGTATGTATTTTGGCTTTCTAAACTCGAAAACGTTATTTAAAAAATTATGGATCATTTCTTTAATAATTTACTAAAATTCCAATTTTTGCGAAGACGACTTTAAAATTTGTACCTACATTTTGAAAATATAGGTCCGATCACACTTATATGTTCAATTAAAGGTAATTGTCATGGCTACAAACGATGCCAATTTCAATTTCACTTAGAAACAGTGGTTTAGGAACAGTCTTAAAAAAATGAGAAAAAATTATTTAAAAAAAAAATACGACACGAAAAAAACCCATTAAAATAGAAAAAATCTGATTTATTTTTTAATCGCTAATATTCTAAAGAAGAAGAAAATTTCTATAGGTAAAATATCTAGGGTACATTTATACCAATAAGTTATGACACTCATTGTAGACACAAGAGATTTTTATTTTATTTCTAAATAGCGATAAAAAATGTCTTCACAAATTACATAACAGAATATTTTAACGAAGAAGACAAGGCCTTTTTGAATAAAATCAATGGATAAATGTAGAATATATTATCCTTCTTATAGAAGTACATGTCGTGTTCACGTATGAATTCAATTTAACAAAAAAATTAAAAAATCATGATTCTTAAAAATAAACATTTGCGTTTACATAGAGCTACATTTATCCGTAGATCTTTTACATATTTATGCTAGCTATAAAAAAATATGTTTTCCGATTTTTTTCTATTTTTATGACTTATTGTGCAGGCAAAAATTTTTTCGAATAAAAATCTATGTGAAAATGAAATTCACAAAATAATTACTTATTTTTTACTTATTATTATTGAACATATAAGCGGACCTATATTTCCCAAAATGACAGTAAAAATATTAAACTTACTTTCGAAGAAAATTGGAATTTTAGTAAAAAAATATTAAAAAAGTTATTGATAAAAAAATGTCTATGATGATTTCATGAATCAATATGCCTTAAATTACACAAAAAATTAGGTCTCAGAAACAACATTTTTATGTTTTTTGTTACATAGTAAGTGACGACACTGGCAGCGTATGAGTTATATTTATATTGAGGATAATATTACTCATTCGCCTGGTTGTGGTACTAGCCGGAAATGAGAATCGTTTAAAATCATCTCAATCGATCTAATTGGCTTTCGAATAGTTTCTATTTGATGTATATTCGACAAAAAACTAATAGTGGCAATTTGATTAGATTATAATAAATGTATTATAATAATAATTAGATTATAATAAAACTGCATTTTTTAATTTATTAAAATTTTATTTGTTTATGTTTTAAAATGTCAATAAAAGTGTTTTTATAGCTACTGCATGGTGGCGAAAAGGCTCTGGACAATATTAGATATAATTTTTAAGATAGCTCAAGGTGTTGTAAGTATTTGCGGCGATCTGAGGCGTTAAGAAATAATGAAAATTTCTTTTAAATATGTAAAATTTACTGTTCGAATTGGTTAATATATAATATTATTTGTCTTTATTTGTTATATATTCGTTCGACATTAATCGATTTTAAACCAGTAATTAATTTTAAAAGTTTTTTTGAAATATTTTCAAAAGATTACAATTGAATTCGGGAAAGAAACCGATGTGACCAAACTTTCGGGAAGGACATTTGTGGCCCACTTTCACTACAGGTGTTACTTTTTGAAATATAATGTGATGTGGCAAATTTGAAGAAAATCGGTTAAAATATGTGGTCTTTAGAGCGGAAAAAGTTAAATCGAGATCGAAATTTGCCTGGGGGCTATATCTAAATCTGATCCGAACTACCCCATTTTCACTATAGATGTTTCTACTTTAAATATAATATTTTGTGCTGAATTTAAAGAAAATCTGTTAAAGTCTGAACCTATTTGTTTCAAATTAAATAGCGTTCGTTCTTGGCCCACAAAACTTACATGTGTCAATTTTTGTTAAGATCGCACAATAATTGCGACCTGTACTTTGATTACAAGAATAGATGGACAGATGGGCATTGCTAAATCAACTAAAAAAAGTGATTCTAAGCCGATCCGTATAATAAACGATGGGTCTATCTCGTTTCGTTTTGGGTGTTACAAACGTATGCACAAAGACATAACACCCTAGTGGAGGGTATACAAATTCTGTTAATGTGTTAATTACGAATAAATTTTTATACACTCCACGAGAGTATTATGTCTTTGTGCATTTGTTTGTAACACCCAAAAGGAAGCGAGATAGACCTATTGTTAATTATACCGATCGACTTTGAATCAGTTTTTGAATCGATTTGGCCCCCATACAAATGTCGCTCCCGATTTGACCTTTTCCGCTCTAGAGACCACATTCTGTTTAAATTTGGCACAATATCTTATAATACAACTAGAAACACCTTTGCAGAAAGTGGGTAAGATCTGTTCAGATTTAGATATAGCCCCCATACAAATGTCGCTCCCGATTTGCCTTTTGCCGCTCTACAAAAGACATATTGTACCCGATTTTCTTTAACAACAACATCTTATAATCTAACTATAAACACCTGTGGCTAAAGTGGGCTAGATCGGTTCATATTTAGATATAGTCCCCATACAAATGTCGCTCCCGATTTGACTTTTTCCACTTTAGAAACAACAACCCGATTTTCCTTAAATTGGTCACAACATCTTATAATCCAATTAGAAACATCTATGGTGAAAGTGGGTAAGATCGGTTCAGATTTAGATATAGCCCCAATACAAATGTTGCTCCCAAAGGTTTAACCGATTTTGGCAAATTATATTTCACCTATTTCGTTCCAGGTTTCAATATACCCCTATGCAAATGTCCTTTCCGATTTAACATTTTTTGTCAAACACATTCACTTACAGGATACAAAAATCCTTCCCGTTTTCACTGTATTACCGAATTGAATTGTATTCGGATAAAAAGTGGAGTGTATCATATAGTCGGCCCCGCCCGACTTTAGCCTTCCTTACTTGTTAAAGGATACCTAAGTCCAATAAAGTCAACACAAAATATTTTTTTGAAAACTTCTTTTGATACATATGTATATTTATATTGTAGTTGGCTACAATGTGAAAAAATATTTTTTTATTTTGAGCAAAAAATTAAGTTTTTGTTAACGTTTTTGTTATCCCGGCTTAAAGAAAGCAGCCCTAACATCTACTCAACATAAGCGAGTATAGCCACACAAATGTAAAAGTTGTAAGTCCAATTTTCAATTAAATGTCGGCTGTACTAGTTGGGTCGGTTAAGTTTGTATGGACCTTTAGGTCATAGGGTATATAAAAATCGGTTCGGCCGAACTTAACACCGTTCTTGCCATTCACTAACACTACTCGTCGTCGATGTTGTTGTTGTGATGTCGTTTGTTGTCATCAGCTTTGTTGTTCTTGCTGTTGTTGTTTTTTATATCATTATACACTTTTTAATTCGTTCATGCGACTACATACATATGTATGTATGTATGTTTGCATATAGTATCCATGTGTGCACGTACGTGTGGATGTATGTATGCATATCGCTATCTGTAGTGTAAACTTGCAGCACCGATTAGGGGACTTTAAACTATAAATAGAGTTACTGCCCCCTGAACTTTGTTGTTTTTTTCGTATCTTTGTTTTAGTTTAACTTGTTTTTTTTTCGTTGTTTTCTTTAACTTTCTTTCTCCCCACTCCCCTTGGGCGACACTTCTATTGTTTTCTAATCTCATTTCACTTTTATCGCACACATCCATCCATCCATGCATAGTATGTGTGGATGCATGAGTATGTGTGTATGCACTTGTTGTACGCTATTTGCTATTTTTTGCTGTTATTATCGAATTAAAAGCGTTTTTTTTTATTTCCAATTCTTTTTTTCTTTTTGAATCTTTAAATGTGATCAAGCAAACGACCGGTCTTTCGTGCGACAGATCAGTGTTTGTCAGGTTTTTCTTGTAAAAATCCAATACAATTAGAAGAAATTACAACTAAAAATCCCCTTAAAATTAAAATTCTCAACAAAAATAACATTTTAAGAAGTCAAATTTCATCCACTAAACCATAAAAAATGATGTAAATCTAGGGGGAAAACCCCCAAAACTAGCAATACCTTTTGTTGCGAATCTTTTCTTTATTTCGAAACTTCCTTCCGACACAGAGCGTTCGCGACCAAACTCGTTCAATGAAAAAAAATCACTAAAAGAACGAGTGAGTTGCTAAAAATTGGAGTAGAACGAGATGTGAGATGTGCAACCCTGAGTATAGAATGGATTAGAATGGAAGAATCTGCAATTTAAGAATGAGAGAGAATGGAGGGCAGCACAATAGTAGTGAGTTTGTGAAATCTCAGCTGATCTCCACAGGAGAGCACAGAGAGTGAGAGAGATAAGAGAAAACCCAAGAAAATGGAAATACATAGATTAAACAAAATTCTCAGAGAAATGCGTAGTACGAGGGAAATTATTTAGATGGCTCTGAACGGCATTTTGGAGAGAAAATTTCCTTTTTTCTAAAAACTGCAATAAATAGAAAATAAAAGCGAATTAAATAAACTGAAGTGTGTTATTTGACGTAGAGTCATAAAAATCATTGGAAGTAACTTTTACTTCATTCGTTTTCTTTAAATTGTCAGTATTATAAGCGAAAGAGAGAACAAAATTGAGTGAATTAGAATGTACTTTGAGTGAAATAGAAGGTACTTTTTACACATTCGCCACCTAATGGCCATGGCTGCAACTACAACTATTTGATCTATATATTTCCATTATCTTTGAGAAAACCAAAGATAATGGAAATATATAGATTAAACAAAATTCTCAGAGAAATGCGTAGTACGAAGACAATTATTTAGATGGCACTGAATATCATTTTGGAGAGAAAATTTCCCTTTATTCTAAAAACTGCAATAAATGGAAAATAAAAGCGAATTAAATAAATAAATTAATAAAAAATCTGGGAGCGCAGATCACTGATAAGAAGGAATTTTTCAACATTTGTACTTTTAAGGGATAAAATGGGATAAAAATTGTACCACCGCCCTGACCAAACGGCTGGGCCTAGAATCTTGAAATTTGGAATGGGCATTACTCTTATAACACGAATGCGACCAAGATAATGTTATTCAAAATTCGTACTTTTTGTGGGTGAAATCGGTAAAAAGGTATACAAATGGTACTAATTAAACGGATGGAGCTGGAATCATAAAATTCGGTGTGTACATCAAAATGCTTAGAAACGCAAAAAGGCTGTATTTTTAGAAATTCGTACTTTTAATAGGTAAACGGAGAAAAGGGGATAAAAAGGTATTGAAATTCGGTGTGTATATTCGTTTTACAGCGCAGATCACTGACAAGAAGGCATTTTTCGAAATTTGTGCTTTTAAGAGATTAATCTATATATATAAAAGAGTTGCGTGATTGAGTGACTGACTGACCCAGACCAAACGAAATTTGGAACGGGCATTACTTTTATAGCACGAATGCGACCAAGAAAATATTTTTCAAAATTCGTACTTTTTGTGGGTGAAATTGGGTAGAAAGGGATACAAAATGGTACCAACAACATCGATGACGCTACAATAATAAAATTCGGTAAAATTCTTACAGTGTAGATGAGTAACAAAAAGGTATTTTCCGATATTTGTACTTTTAAGGGATTAAATGGGTTTAAAATTGTACCAAAAGACTGGGCCTAGAATCTTGAAATTTGGAACGCGTATTACTCTTATAGCGCGAATACGACCACGAAAATATTCTTCATAAATTTAAACTTTTAGGTGTGAATTTGGGTAAAAACGGATAACAGCGGTACCAATCATGAAATTCGGTTTGTACATGCATAGAAACACAAAATAAATATATTTTTCGAAATTCGCACCTTTTTATATCCCTATGGTATCAACAACACGGCTGAAACTAGAATCGTGAAATTCGGTGTGTATATTCCTCTGACAGTGTAGACGCGAAACATTAACTGATTTTCAATATTTATACTTTTAAGTTGAACTTGGAAAAAATCGATTAAAATGGATACTGCAATACAATTGGATTGTAACAAATGTGTACTTTGAAGGGGGGAAGCGGATCAAAAGTGGTGCAAATGGTACCAACCAAATTTGGGGATTTTCAGTTAGAATATGAAAAGATATTCGGTGTGTACATTTCTGTGATTACATACATTAATTTTTCGAAATTTGTATGGTTAAGGGCACAAGCGGCACAGAAACATTATTACACACAACATTATAGTCATTATCCCAGACAAAATAAAAGATAAATACAAAATGTTTGTTCCATTTATAAGTTCAGATTTCAAGTCACGCACCTGTATAGAAGTTATGGTTTTAATTTTCACTTGGATAGGGACTACTACAATATCATATCATTTTTCCGCGTACGAAGTAGCGGGTATTTGCTAGTTTTTACATAAAAACTCTGTTTACAAAAAGTTTACTAGTCAGTTTTTTTTTTTTTAAATTTCAATGCTATTTTTAATGCATTTTTATAAAAACGAATATAACTTCCATATTTTTGATCGCTGGAGATGTACTGACTACTGGATGACCAATAATCACAATTAGTTCATTTTTTAAACCCTCCACCTCCAGGATGGGGGTATACTAACTTTGTCAATCAGTTTGTAACACCTTGAAATAACGACCTATAAAGTATATAAAGAGTCCGCCATCTAACGTTTTTTTTTTCAACTATTCAACTATTAGTTGGACTATTATTTGTGGGGTGCCCTCAAAGATAAGTGCTACGCCGACAAGCCAGAGACAATTGACGCTTTAAAGGACAATATTCGTGAAGCCATTGGTGAAATAAAGCTGCACACAATCGATAATGTGCTTAAAAATTTGACCGATCGTGTAGTTTACTGCATGGCCAGCCAAGGCAGCCATTTGAATGAAATTATTTTCCATTATTAACCGGAAGGATTGTACTTTCAAATAAAAGAAGAAATTTGAGAAAATATTCAGTAGTTTTTTTATGGCATTTTCAAAAAAAAGTTACTTTACTTATTTCATATAATATTGACAGTGTTAATTGAACACATTAAACCGCTTGTGCCCTTAAACATACAAATTTCGAAAAATTAATTTATGTACTCGGAGAAATGTACACACCTTTCTTTTCATATTCTAACTGAAAATCCCCAAATTTGGTTGGTACCATTTGCACCACTTTTGATCCGCTTCCCCCTTCAAAGTACACATTTGTTACAATCCAATTGTATGGATACTGCATTTTAATCGATTTTTTCCAAGTTCAACTTAAAAGTATAAATATTGAAAATCAGTTAATGTTTCGCGTCTACACTGTCAGAGGAATATACACACCGAATTTCACGATTCTAGTTTCAGCCGTGTTGTTGATACCATAGGGATATAAAAAGGTGGGAATTTCGAAAAATATATTTATTTTGTGTTTCTATGCATATACAAACCGAATTTCATGATTGGTACCGCTGTTATCCGTTTTTACCCAAATTCACACCTAAAAGTTTAAATTTATGAAGAATATTTTCGTGGTCGTATTCGCGCTATAAGAGTAATACGCGTTCCAAATTTCAAGATTCTAGGCTCAGTCTTTTGGTACAATTTTAAACCCATTTAATCCCTTAAAAGTACAAATATCGGAAAATACCTTTTTGTTACTCATCTACACTGTAAGAATTTTACCGAATTTTATTATTGTAGCGTCATCCATGTTGTTGGTACCATTTTGTATCCCTTTCTACCCAATTTCACCCACAAAAAGTACGAATTTTGAAAAATATTTTCTTGGTCGCATTCGTGCTATAAAAGTAATGCCCGATCCAAATTTCAAGATTCTAGACCCTGCCGTTTGGTCAGGGCGGTGGTACAATTTTTATCCCATTTAATCCCTTAAAAGTACAAATTTCGAAAAATGCTTTCTTATTAGTGATCTGAGCTGTAAAACGAATATACACACCGAATTTCATTATTGTAGCGTCATCCGTGTTGTTGGTACATTTTTTATCCCCTTTTCCCTTTAAAAGTACAAATTTCGAAAAATTCCTTCATTTTGCGATTCTAAACATTTTGAGGGATGTACACACCGAATTTTATGGTTTCAGCTCCATCCATTTTATTAGTACTATTTTTATACCTTTCTACCCGATTTCACCTCCAAAAAGTACGAATTTTAAAACATATTTTCTTGGGCGCGTTGAAGCTATAAGAGGAATTTTTGTACCAAATTTCAAGATTCTAGACCCCGCCGTTTGGTCACTGCGGTGGTACAATTGTTATCCCTCTTTAACCCATTTTACCCCTTAAAAGTACGAATTACGAAAAGCTCCCTTCAAATCTGATCTCTTCGCTGTAAGATAAATGTACATACCAAATTTCATGATTGTAGCTTCAGCCATGTTTTTGGTACAATTTTTGTCCCATTTAACCCCCCAAAAGTACGATTTTTTAAAATTTCACTTTTTGGGATGTCTTCATGCCGCTAGAGGAATATCCATACTATATTTCATTTCTATTCTAGGCCCAGCCGTTTGGTCATTGCAGTGGTACTATTTTTATCCCTTTTTACTCGATTTCACCCCCAAAAAGTACGAATTTTGAAAAATATTTTCTTACGCGCGTTGAAGCTATATCAAATTTCAAGATTCTAGACCCCGCCGTTTGGTCACTGCGGTGGTACCATTTCATCCCTTTTTACCCCATTTTATCCCTTAAATCACTTCATATCTGATTTCTACACTGTAAGAGAAATGTACGCACCAAATTTCATGATTCTAGCTTCAGTCGTGTTATTTGTACCATTCTTGTCCCATTTTACCTCCCAAAAGTACGAATTTTTCAAAATCCACTTTTTGGGATGCCTTCATGCTGCAAGAGGAATGTACATACCAAATTACAAGATTCTAAGCCCAGCCGTTTGATCATTGCGGTGGTACCATTTTTATACCTTTTTACCCCATTTCACCCCTTAAAAGTACGAATTTCGAAAAATCCCGTCTTATCACACCTCTACACGATAAGAGAAATGTACACACCAAATTTCATGATTCTAGCTTTAGACGTTTGGTCTGGGGAGTGGTCAGTCAGTCAGTCACTCAATCACGCAACTCTTTTATATATATAGATTAATCCCTTAAAAGCACAAATTTCGAAAAATGACTTATTGTCAGTGATCTGCGCTGTAAAACGAATATACACACCGAATTTCAATATTGTAGCGTCATCCGTGTTGTTGCTACCTTTTTAGCCCCTTTTCTCCGTTTACCTATTAAAAGTACGAATTTCTAAAAATACAGCCTTTTTGCGTTTCTAAGCATTTTGATGTACAGCTCTATCCGTTTAATTAGTACCATTTGTATCCCTTTTTACCGATTTTACCCACAAAAAGTACGAATTTTGAATAACATTATCTTGGTCGCATTCGTGTTATAAGAGTAATGCCCATTCCAAATTTCAAGATTCTAGGCCCAGCCGTTTGGTCAGGGCGGTGGTACAATTTGTATCCCATTTTATCCCTTAAAAGCACAAATGTTGAAAAATTCCTTCTTATCAGTGATCTGCGCTGTAAAACGAATATACACACCGAATTTCATTATTGTAGCGTCATCCGTGTTGTTGGTACCTTTTTTATCCCTTTTTACCCGATTTCACCCCAAAAAATAAAAATTTTGAAAAATATTTTCTTGGGCGCTTTAAAGCTATCAGAGGAATTTTTGTACCAAATTTCAAGATTCTAGGCCCAGCCGTTTGGTCAGTGCCGTGGAACCATTTTTATCCCTTTTTACCCCATTTTATACCTTAAAAGTACGAATTTCGAAACTCTCACTTCATATCTGATCTCTACGCTGTAAGAAAAATGTACACACAAAATTTCACGATTCTAGCTTCACTCGTGTTGTTTGTACCATTTTTGGTCCTTGTTGCCCCATTTTACCTCCCAAAAGTACGAATTTTTCAAAATCCACTTTTTGGGATGCCTTCATGCCGCAAGAGGAATGCCCATACCATTCTAGGCCCAGCCGTTTGGTCATTGCGGTGGTACCATTTGTATCCCTTTTTACCCCTTAAAAGTACGAATTTCGAAAAATCCCGTCTTATCACCCACACACAGTGTAGACACTGTAAGAGAAATGTACACACCAAATTTCATGATTCTAGCTCTAGCCGTTTGGTCTGGGGAGTGATCAGTCAGTCACTCAATCACGCAACTCTTTTATATATATAGATTATTTTAGGGCATATTTTTGAAGATTGCTTCCTCATGCATTTACAGATACACTCAAATCAATATGTCAGTACAATAAAGCAGGAAGTCTGTAGATTTAGTCGTCGTCCAATTCTAAATATTTTTATTGGACTTCAATTCATAAAATTATGAGAGATTTCAACTGGAATGACTAAAACTTGCATTTTTGCAGCAATTTTGTTTTAACGAAAACTTCAATAACTCAGTCAATTACTGGCGGATTTTTAAAAACAAAGCTGCCTTTTACTCCTTACTAAATGTGTTATTAAAATAAAATAAAAAAAATAAAAATGTGTTTATTTTCTTAAATAAACTATGTATCGATCGATATTAAAATGAAAATCGGTTGATAACCAACTAAGTTACAGGCTTATATGTGTGCAAAGGTACGAAACCCCGTTTTTACCCGTAGCTCAAGATTTTGGATCTCTGGCAAAAATCAAATACAGATTCTTTGCTCTACTCGACAATATCTACAAGAAAAATAATACAAACACTTACCAGAGTTTTCTACTTCATTCTTTTTCGTAGCACAGTGTAACCTCTTCAACACAGTTGCTCCATAGGGTATCAAATTAAGGTATCCATAAAAGAGTGTTTCACAGAAAATCGGAATTTGGTTCACAGAAAATATGTATTACTTTCATTTTAATTTTATGATATTTTTATGCAAATTGTAAAATTTGTTTACAAGCTACCACGCCAACTTATAATTATTTTTCAATAATTTGTGAAATTTCATTAGTGAAATATTCGAAAATTTTAAATTTTAATGACCACACCCACTTATGGCGAGACATTACAATGTGACAGTCCCCAACTACGCATATCAAAATAATTCAAAACAGCAACTCTCTCTATATTGTTCTGTACATTAGAGTGGCTTCAAAATAAAAGTTGTGGATGTTCCCGACTAAAATGAAAGATTGGTTTGTTTTATGTGTTCTCCCAAAATATTTCGATTTTATCAGTGTCCGTTCGTGAGCTGGACGCATTCAACATAACCTCTATAAATCAGGTTTTTCTTGAATAAAATTCACGTTGAGAATGGTATTTAGATAAAACCTGCTAGACATTAAAATCTGGTCCGAGCCCAGAATACCAAAACCCAGAATAGAGGGTGGAATTTTATCATTTTTGTGCAATTTTTGTTGCATTTTTTATAAAAATCGCAATAACTTCCACATTTGTAGTTCGATTTCTGTTTTTAGGGGCTCGTTGGAGTGTGTTATACACACCGACGTTTATGTTTCTGGCTGCAGACATTTCTTTGGTACTAATTTATCCCTTTTTACGATTCGCACATTTAAATGAATGTATCGTACATTTAGCTGATATAGTTTAACAATTAAACTTTAATTGGTACTATTTTTATCCCTCTTGCCCAATTGCAACCCCTAAAAGTATGAATTTTATAAAAAATATATTTTTGGTTCGCGATTACGCTGGATGGGGAATGCTTTTACTAAATTAGAATATAAAACGGAAATTTTCAAAAATTGTGCGTCTATCTGTCTGGCTGGGCATATTAATATTTTCTCCAAACTCGTAGATGAGTGAAATTGACACTCCCTTCTTGTGCCTCCTACACACCTTGAAACCGCATCATCGATGATTTATTAAACTTTAGAAAGGCTATAACGTTTACTTCTTCTGATGACATAGTACACATTCTAATTCTGTGTTTATTGAAGTAAAATTTTTATTGCATAAATGTCAATATGTGTATCTGGATTTGGATTATCTCCCAGCTTTTTTTCTTTTCATTTCTGTCCTAGAGCTGCACGATTCTCCGCTAGCTTCTCACGGATAAGTTTCTTCAAACCTTCAGCGCAGTCGTCGCTATAGAATGGAAAGTCGCACATACGTTTCAACCAACCTGATAATTTTGGATATTTCTTCTCGTCAATGGGAACATTGTCACCTAAAGCCGTTATGGTGGCGACACAACATAAGTCAGCAATGGTCATATTATCACCACAAAGATAGTGATGCTCCTTCAGAAACCGTTCCAGGGTCAACCACGATTCCAGAAGACACGAAACTGCTTCTTTCTGCAAATCCACAGCGCCGCAGTACAAAATTGGAACGTACAAGGAACGCAGACGGGAAAACAAATCACACGAGTCGAAGTGCAGACGAGCATCGACCAGAGCACGCTTCACCAGATCCTTGGGATACAATTTATCATCCTTGGCATACTTCCCTACCAGATATGCACAAATGGCATGGGAATCATAGATGATATCAGCGCCATCGATGAGGGTTGGCACGGTATGTTGAGGATTGAGTTTAATGAATTCGGGTGTTAAGTTTTCACGCTTGAGTAGATTGATTTTCCTGAAAATGATTGGAGAGATGATGTGCAATTCTATAATCATAGGCTGTAATACTTACTTGTATTCCAGTTCCACGCCTATATATTTAGCTAGGAATATAACCGACATTGAGGGGACACTTAAGGGGTCCATGTATAGAATTAATTTCACCATAATGCTCTCTTCTTATCTGAAATGGAGTAGGTGTGTGTGATGATTATCAAATTTCGAAATTATTCTTCAATCCCAATAAAACTTGGCACAAGTGATTTTGTGGACCAAGGAATATTGAATTTGATTTCTCAATAATAAAATATCCTTCCAAATTCCAATTTGATTGAGCTAATCGGTTTTAATGACGATTTAAATTAAATCGGAGGGCATTATAACACCTAGACTATATCGGTAATTTAAAATCATTCACCACAAAAAGTATCCTTCCATATCACCAATTTTAAATATTGCAAATGTACTTACTTTCTTTTTCCGCAAAATGAACTGTAAACACCACTGATTGATTCAGAACGTATGCAACAAGTGTTCTTTTCAGTCTGCATTTAATGCTATTTATTGGAAATTTTTTGCAGAATATAAAACATTTCAGGTAGGCTGTTATCTGAAATTGGTGTATTTGTTATTGGTTTATTTTCAATTTTGATAAAACCATATACTTACATATTCACAGGTCAAATGTATAAATTTCTAGACGTTTTTAAGAATGTAAGAATCTACCCGGGTCATAATTGCATCCATATTCATTGCAATTGATTATTGTTTTTCAAAATGACAAATTTGTTTATGCCTACGTATAATCAGGCCACTTAGTGATTCACTTTCATCACATAAGCAAAATCGGTTTAAATGTGATTTCTAGTAGAATCTAGAAATCGGGAAAGACATTTGTTTTTGGGGGGCTATATCAAATCATGGACCGATAATCAGGCCACTTAGTGATTCACTTTCATCACATAAGCAAAATCGGTTTAAATGTGATTTCTAGTAGAAAGTTAAATCGGGAAAGACATTTGTATGGGGGGCTATATCAAATCATGGACCGATGTGACCCACTCCTGTTTCTAGGCGAAATATAAATTTCTTGTGTCAAACTATGTGCTTTCTAAAACGGAAAAAGTCAAAACTTGTGTCACATTTATATGGGGACTATGTCTAAATCTCAACCGATTTGTTTCAAATTCACTGACATCTGTCCATGAACCACAAAAGTAGTTTGTGACAGGTTTTGTTAGACTTGTGCCTAGAATTAAAAGAAGGGCGCTTTGTGATCATAAAAAATTCGGCCATAACTTCCTTAATGTAGGTCTTAGCTCTAAAAGAATAATTATTTGCGAGCACCCAAAGAGCCAGAAGTTGTTGAAAAATCTAAATCGGCCAACACTTTTTAAATATAGCTCCTAGAGTTAAAAGAATAATTGTTTGTGATCACCCAGAAATCTGAAAGTTGTTGGAAAATTTAAAACGAGTATTATCGCTGTAGTATTCACATTTTCAACGATCCATGGTCAAATTTGCTATATCATGTTCTATTTCAACTTGGAATACCTACCGCGAATGTGTACCACCGCCCTGACCAAACGGCAGGGCCTAGAATCTTGAAATTTGGAACCTCAAACCCATTAGAAACGCAAAATGACCGAATTTTTTTAACTTCGTACTTTTAATAGGTAAACGGGGAAAAGGGCATAGAAAAAGGTACCAACAACACGGATGACGCTACAATAATGAAATTCGGTATGTATATTCGTTTTACAGCGCAAATCACTGATAGAAAGACATTTTTCGAAATTTGTAAGCCCAGCCCAGACCAAACAACTGAACCTAGAATCATGAAATTCGGAACGGGCATTACTTTTACAGCACGAATGCGACTAAGGAAATATGTTTCAAAATTCGTACTTTTTGTGAGTGAAATTGGGTAGAAAGGGATACAAAATGGTACCAATCAAACAGACGGAGCTGGAATCATGAAATTCGGCGTGTACATCCCTGAAAATGCAAATTGAAGGAATTTTTCTAAATTCGTACTTTTAAAGGGTAAACGAGAAAAGCGGGATAAAAATGATGGATGACGCTACAATAATAAAATTCGGTTCGCATATTCGTTTTACAGTGTAGATGAATAATAACAAGGAATTTTCCGATATTTGTACTTTTAAGGTATTAAATGGGTTTAAAATTGTACCAAAAGACTGGGCCTAGAATCTTGAAATTTGGAACGCATATTACTCTTATAGCGCGAATACGACCACGAAAATATTCTTCATAAATTTAAACATTTAGGTGTGAAATTGGGTAAAAACAGATAACAGCGGTACCAATCATGAAATTCGGTTTGTACATGCATAGAAACACAAAATAAATATATTTTTCGAAATTCGCACCTTTTTATATCCCTATGGTATCAACAACACGGCTGAAACTAGAATCGTGAAATTCGGTGTGTATATTCCTCTGACAGTGTAGACGCGAAACATTAACTGATTTTCAATATTTATACTTTTAAGTTGAACTTGGAAAAAATCGATTAAAATGGATACTGCAATACAATTGGATTGTAACAAATGTGTACTTTGAAGGGGGAAGCGGATCAAAAGTGGTGCAAATGGTACCAACCAAATTTGGGGATTTAGGATAAAGATAGTACCAACCAAAGTATTCAGTTAGAATATGAAAAGAAAGGTGTGTACATTTCTCCGAGTACATAAATTAATTTTTCGAAATTTATATGTTTAAGGGCACAAGCGGCACAGAAACATTATTACACACAACATTATAGTCATTATTATTATATACTATATATTCTAGTCCCAGGCAAAATAAAAGATAAATACAAAATGTTTGTTCCATTTATAAGTTCAGATTTTAAATCATGCACCGGCATAGAAGTTATGGTTTTAATTTTCTTGGATAGGGACAACAAAGGACGCGGAAAAGCATACATATTTTGTAGGTTTAAAGTGATTATAAAAACATTTTAAAATCTCGAATTTCATACGTATGGAAGTTATATCAGTTTTATTTTGACCAAAGCTTGTGTTAATTTGCGTGGAAAGTATAGAAGTTATATTAGGTTTAATTTTACGTACGGGTCGTTTGTTTTGGAATATGGAATATACGTATGTGGGTACCATAAGGTGTATATTAATTCCCCCATTTCCGAATTTAAACTAAGTTTGGGAAAATAGTACTATGTGCAGAGTTTGAATAAATTCTTTAAGTCCCTTCCCAAGCTATCTTGTATACCAGCAAGTCAGGCGGACGGGACTTGGGACATACTTATAGTTTTAAATCTCTCCTTCAATGCGTTACACTTTTTTCTATCCCTAATGATATATACGATCCTACTCTGTAGTGAGGGTATAATTTTCACAGCTTAAGAAAGAAACGTGCAAATAATTTTCTACTTTATATGATTTTTTGTAGAATTTTTTTTCCATTTTATGCCTATAAATTAAACTATTGACTACGTATAAATTGATTTTTTTAATTTGTACTAGGTGTTTAAGTCGTAGCGAAAAGTTAGTGTAAATATACATCTGAATAAGTAGAGATTCTTCAAAAGATGTGAGCGTTTACACTAAACTACACTACAAGAAAACAGTTTCAATACCGATACAAAATACTGTCAATACCATACTATTTTTCCGCGTACGAAGTAGCGGGTATTTGCTAGTCATGTTATATTTTAGATGGGAATACCTACCGTGAATGTGAACCAAATAGATCCATGTTTTCAATAGCCCCATACA
Source organism: Polietes domitor (assembly GCA_947397865.1). Lineage (NCBI taxonomy): Eukaryota > Metazoa > Arthropoda > Insecta > Diptera > Muscidae > Polietes > Polietes domitor. The sequence goes on from OX377622.1 coordinate 63,581,236, forward strand.
CATGTACCTCCGATTTATCGTATTAGCGCATTTGTCTCGGACTAATAAAAATATAAGACCCGGCGCCATTAATCTTTTTTAATTTTAATTAACAGCAACAATTTTCAGCAGCCAGCAAACTTTTAAGCAGTGTGTCTGCTGAAGCAAAACTGCAGATAATTTGCTGTTATAGCAGACAAATTGCTGTAATAGGAGAAGAAGTGCCTGCTGATGGCCAGCAAAAAATGTCTGTTGAATGAATGTCTTTTTATTCTAAGTGTATAAATTTTGATTCTTGTATTATAGTAACTTATTGGTCGAATGGGCGTAAGTATGCCTTATAGTTTAAAATAGTAAACAAATATCGCAATGTGCAAACAAAATATCACAATTTTCTTAATATGGCTCCGCAGACGCTAATACGGTGGAATGCACTCCGTGGTGGACAATATATAAGATTCGGCCCCTATGAACTTACCGCCTTTGTAATCGATTAATTTTGTTTTGCCAGAAAAGTTCGAAAATTTTTATTAGCGGGTTTTCTAGCCATTTTTGTTTTAGTTTTACTTGTTTTTCGTTTAAGAGTTTGTAGTATTGTTTTGATAATATTCCATCAAAATCATCACCACTGTCAAAGTTAAAATAAAATAGTTTTCATTCGTTCGGCTTTACTCGTGCAAAAGTTTACTCACCAAAAGTTAATTAATAATCCATTTAAGTCACTAGCGAAATTTGCAATAAGGATGTTGTCTTTGCCTTGGTGGTCAAATGCTGAAGCAGATCGAGTGTTTAGTCAAGTAAACATTGTTAAATTAAGAAATGGATTGAATACTGATACACTAAGTTCCATATTATACATAAGGTAATTTGTAGAAACTTTATAAACAATGAAAAGCTTCAAATATGGTGGGCTAAGCTGATTCTTATCTAAATAATACTAACGAAAATGATTTTATAGAAATTGGTAACATTCTATCCCTTGTCTCATGAACTGAATGTGTAGTAAAACATTCAGCCATCGCTCGCAATCGTGCGAGAAAGCAGTGTTGCCTACACTGTCATAAAAAATAGGTATCTACGAGGGTGGTTGTGTGAACTGTTAACCAAAAATTAAAGCTGTCACCTTGTGTGGGATTGGAAAGCTTTAAGCGTCGGTTAGTTCTTCATAGGTCATCAGCCAATACGATTTTGTAGAATTTCGTCAAAAAAATATTATAAACGTATTTCTACAACCAAATACGAAAATATGTTTATCGAAAGATGATAATTTCTAAGCAAATTCTCCATCATGAATGTGAATATTCGCATGTTTTTTTTTTTTTCAAAAAGTTTAACATTATAAAACAATCAAAGGGAAGGATAGGATAAAGTGAACTTAATTTTTTTATTATTTTTTATTTTATAAAGAATGACATTTACTGTTTGAAAATGATATCATGTAAATGTTGGCCACGACTACATCTGAGGTGGCCCATTTGGAAGGTTCAATGTTGGCGATTCGTTCGAGCATAGCGACTGTAGAGCGCATTCACTGAAAATAACACCCAAATGCAAGTCGCCTGTTATCAATTCTAGCAGGAGTTGAATTTTGTACGCTTTAAGGCCGAGATCCTTACACTTAAAGAAAAAAGTCGGTTATCAACAGCAGCGATTGGCTGCTGTCTATCAACTATTACAGCAGTTTTTCTGCCATAGCAACAGTTTTTCTGCAATCTTGCATCAGCATTCACACTGCTAAAGTGTTTGCAGTCTGCTAAAAATGGCTGCTGACAATAAAATTATAAATATATATAAAAAATAAGCGTTTATATTTTTAAAGCCTTTCATATTGACGGCGAAAACGAATTTAGCTCGAATTTCGTTTTATATTAGCTTAGGGCAATATGCGTATCATTAAAAAGACAATCACAATATCTTTCAGTGGCAATAACTTCTCATATAATAATATTTATTCTAAAAAGTGTTGTTAATAAAATTGTTAACTGTCTATATTGTTCTGTACATTAGAATGGCTTCAAAATAAAAGTTGTGGATGTTCCCGACTAAAATGAAAGATTGGTTTGTTTTATGTGTTCTCCCAAAATATTTCGATTTTATCAGTGTCCGTTCGTGAGCTGGACGCGTTCAACATAACCTCTATAAATCAGGTTTTTCTTGAATAAAATTCACGTTGAGAATGGTATTTAGATAAAACCTGCTAGACATTAAAATCTGGTCCGAGCCTTATCAAGCCATATCAAAAACTAGCATTTTAACCCAGAATAGAGGGTGGAATTTTATCATTTTTGTTGAATTTTTTATAAAAACCTCAATAACTTCCACATTTGTAGTTCGATTTCTGTTTTTAGGGGCTCTTTGGAGAGGTTCCTAACCCATTAAGGACCGAAAATTTTTTTTCTTACTGTTGGTTCTCAGTGGGTTAAATGTGATGTAAAAACTGAAATATGGGGTCATTTGCATCGTAAACACATTCTAGTCTTACAAAAAGCAAATTTTTGAAAAAAATTTTGGTCTTTCTATGGATAATTTGGGAGGAAAACTTCACATAAGATGTTACAATAAAACCGTGCGACATGATTTGCCTCCCAAGAACAAGATTATGTAGAAGTGATACTATAGGTCATTAATAGGAAAACTCATACTCAGTCTTTCAGTCTTTTTTACAGGACTTTTAATTTCCAAAGGATGTAAATGTTTCAATAATTTAGTTTCGTACTTTTTCGTTTCATACAATGACGATATGGGTATCAAATGAAAGAGAAGAACATCTACTAAATATACTTTAAATTTCATGCGGGTATCTATATTAATGTTACATTAACTATCATTTCAATTTTTCCCCTTAAAAAAGTTTATGTAGATTATTCAAGTTTTAATTTTTAAGGGGGAAAATTTGAAATTATTGAATTTCTTTCCAAAAATTAGCTTTATATAAGACTAGAATGTGTTTACGATGCAAATAACCCCATATTTCAGTTTTTACTTCACATTTAACCCACTGAGTATTAACAGTATGAAAAAAATTGCGGCCCTTAATGGGTTAGGAAATTTTAAAATTTGCAATTGGTTATCAAGACCTCTCCAACGAGCCCCTAAAAACAGAAATCGAACTACAAATGTGGAAGTTATTGCGGTTTTTATAAAAAAATGCATCAAAAATTGCACTAAAATAGTATAAATCTGTCCTTTGTACTGGGGCATATTGCAAGTTTTTAATATGGTTGGATAAGGCTCGGGTCGGATTTTAATTTCTAGCGGTTTTTTTCTCAATATCATTCTCATCGTGAATTTTATTCAAGAAAAACCTCATTTATAGAGGTTATTTTGAACGCGTCCAGCTCACGAACGGACAATGATAAAAGCGAAATATTTTGGGAGAACACATAAAACAAACCAATCTTTCATTTAAGTCGGGAACATCAACAACATTTTTTCGTTCCTCACAAAAGAAGCCACTCTACTGTACATATGCTTAAAGTTTCAAGAAAACGTTTTTTTTCTTTATTGCTAAAAACCGCAAACAGCTGTTTGCTATTTCAGCAGGTGCAAATCTGCTATCTCTTTTTCAGCAGAAAATCTGTTCTTACAGCAAACTTTTTGCTTTCTTTTACTGACAAATTCCTTTGAGTGTATGTACGTAACATACTCCAAGTTGTCGAATACTATAAGTCCAGCTGCTCAGAACGACGACGAATCGATTCGCCACGGTCTTCATTCCCACTGAACACAGTTTTTCGTAATATAGCTAAACGATTTAGTAACCCTATTGTAATGATAATCTTTCCATGATGACTTTCCAAACGATACTGAATAAAAATGATAAATCAGTTTGATATGAGTCATGTGTGATCTATCAAAAGAAGCCTATTGAAAATCAATCCTCACGATGAATCACTAGATATAAGGCATTGGGCCAAATTTGAAGAAAATATATTGAAATATGTGGTTTGGAAGCGACTTTTGTATGGGAGCTATATAGAAAGCTGAACCGACGTGAACCATCTTTCACCACAGATGTTTCTACTTGAAATATAAGGCGTTACCCAAAATTTCAAAAAATATCAGTTTGTGGTATGTTGTTTCTAAAGCAAATTCAATTCAAATCGGGAGCGAAATTTGTATGGGAGCTATATATAAATCTGAAGCGATCTGACCCACTTTCACCACAGATGTTTTATTTCGAAATGTAAGGTGTAACAAATTTGAAGAAAATATAAATAAATTATGTGGTTTCTAGAGCAGAAGTAGTCAACAATCTTTCTTTTTCTATCTAAATTGTTTTTTCGCCGAACCAACACTCAAGGGATGTCCCCTATAAATGCAGCGCATTGCTTTGGCGGAAGGAAGATACGGTATTGGAAGGAGATTGACATTTGTTTTAAACTTCTGAATATCATAATTAGCTGGGAAGATATCTGTCGGAAGTCGATTCCACATACGGATAGTGCGGAGGAAGAACGAATTCATTCTGTAACGTGTGGTGCGGTCCAATCGACAAGAAATGGGTAAGACTTCTTGGAAAGTCGCGCATCTCTACCGAACGTTCTCACGGGCGGTATAAAATCACGAATATCCGAAGAACAAACACCATGAAAGTATCGATAGAACCCCACATTGCGACGATGTTCAAGTGAAACAATAGAATTGGATATCCTACCATCACCTATCAACCATACTAATCAGCCCATACTAATATTTCAAGTATAAACTAAAATATTAGGGGTATTTTCAGTAGTAGTTAGGTAAAAAAATTTCCCTTCGGGTCCGATTTCGCCAAATTCCTAATTCATAATTGCAGCTACAGCAGTTTCGTTATTGCAACCATTTGCTCGGTACAAATTTTATCCATTTACCCCATTTTGGCCTAAAGTACAAATATTGAAAGATCACCTTTTATTTTCGCGCCCACTCAGTCAGATCAAAGTGTACACCGAATTTCATGATTATATTTGGTTGGTACCATGATTGTCCCCTTTCGACAGTATAAATTTCGAAAAAAAAACATTTATGCTGCGTGTCTACACAGTCAGTGTTTTACACACCGACGTTTATGTTTCTGGCTGCAGACATTTCTTTGGTACTAATTTATCCCTTTTTACGATTCGCACATTTAAATGAATGTATTGTACATTTGGCTGATTTAGTTTAATTGGTAGTATTTTTATCCCTCTTGCCCAATTGCAACCCCTAAAAGTATGAATTTTGTAAAAATATATTTTTGGTTCGCGATTACGCTGGATGGGGAATGCTTTTACCAAATTAGAATATAAAACGGAAATTTTTAAAAATTGTGCGTCAGACAGATGGCTGGGCATATTAATATTTTCTCCAAATTCGTAGATGAGTGAAATTGACACTCCCTTCTTGTGCCTATTAAACTTTAGAAAGGCTATAACTTTTACTTCTTCTGATGACATAGTACACATTCTAATTCTGTTTTTATTGAAGTAAAATTTTTATTGCATAAATGTCAATATGTGTATCTGGATTTGGATTATCTCCCAGCTTTTTTTCTTTTCATTTCTGTCCTAGAGCTGCACGATTCTCCGCTAGTTTCTCACGGATAAGTTTCATCAAACCTTCAGCGCAGTCGTCACTATAGAATGGCAAGTCGCACATACGTTTCAACCAACCTGATAATTTTGGATATTTCTTCTCGTCAATGGGAACATTGTCACCTAAAGCCGTTATGGTGGCGACACAACATAAGTCAGCAATGGTCATATTATCACCACAAAGATAGTGATGCTCCTTCAGAAACCGTTCCAGGGTCAACCACGATTCCAGAAGACACGAAACTGCTTCTTTCTGCAAATCCACAGCGCCGCAGTACAAAATTGGAACGTACAAGGAACGCAGACGGGAAAACAAATCACACGAGTCGAAGTGCAGACGAGCATCGACCAGAGCACGCTTCACCAGATCCTTGGGATACAATTTATCATCCTTGGCATACTTCCCTACCAGATATGCACAAATGGCATGGGAATCATAGATGATATCAGCGCCATCGATGAGGGTTGGCACGGTATGTTGAGGATTGAGTTTAATGAATTCGGGTGTTAGGTTTTCACGCTTGAGTAGATTGATTTTCCTGGAAATGATTGGAGGGATGATGTACAATTCTATAATCATAGGCTGTAATACTTACTTGTATTCCAGTTCCACGCCTATATATTTAGCTAGGAATATAACCGACATTGAGGGGACACTTAAGGGGTCCATGTATAGAATTAATTTCACCATAATGCTCTCTTCTTATCTGAAATTGGAAATTGAGTAGGTGTGTGTGATGATTATCAAATTTCGAAATTATTCTTCAATCCCAATAAAACTTGGCGCAAGTGATTTTGTGGACCAAGGAATATTGAATTTGATTTGAGCTAGTCGACATTAATTTAAATCACAGAACGTTATAACACCTAGACTATATAGGTAATTTGGAATCGTTCTCAACAATAAAATATCCTTCCATATTCCAATTTGATTTGAGCTAATCCGCTTTAATGACGATTTAAATTAAATCGGAGGGCATTATAACACCTAGACTATATCGGTAATTTAAAATCATTCACCACAAAAAGTATCCTTCCATATCACCAATTTTAAATATTGCAAATGTACTTACTTTCTTTTTCCGCAAAATGAACTGTAAACACCACTGATTGATTCAGAACGTATGCAACAAGTGTTCTTTTCAGTCTGCATTTAATGCTATTTATTGGAAATTTTTTGCAGAATATAAAACATTTCAGGTAGGCTGTTATCTGAAATTGGTGTATTTGTTATTGGTTTATTTTCAATTTTGATAAAACCATATACTTACATATTCACAGGTCAAATGTATAAATTTCTAGACGTTTTTAAGAATGTAAGAATCTACCCGGGGTCATAAGTGCATCCATATTCATTGCAATTGATTATTGTTTTTCAAAATGACAAATTTGTTTATGCCTACGTATAATCAGGCCACTTAGTGATTCACTTTCATCACATAAGCAAAATCGGTTTAAATGTGATTTCTAGTAGAATCTAGAAATCGGGAAAGACATTTGTTTTTGGGGGGCTATATCAAATCATGGACCGATGTGATACAATCCTGTTTCTAGGCGAATTATAAATTGTTGTGTCAAAGTATGTGGTTTCTAAAACGGAAAAAGTCAAAATTTGTGCCACATTTATTTGGGGACTATGTCTAAATCTCAACCGATTTGTTTCAAATTCAATGACATGAACCACAAAAGTAGTTTGTGACAGGTTTTGTTAGTCTTGTGCCTAGAATTCATGATCTGTTCTATTTCATCTAGGAATACCTACCGCGAATGTGAACCATATATTTGCATATAGGCCCCATACAAATGTCCCTCCGATTTAAATCATTACGGCTCTAGAATCCACATTTTTCATCGGATCTTCATAAAATTTTCTAGATCATGTTATATTACAGGTGGTAATATCTACCGTGAATGTGAACCACATTGGTCCATGTTTTAATACAGCCCCCATACAAATGTACCACCGATTTATACTATTACCGATGTCAAATTCCATATTTTTCATCTGATCTAGATCAAATTTGATAAATTATGTTATATTTCATCTAGGAATGCCTGCCATGAATGTGAACCAGGTGGGACCATATTTTCATATAGACACCATACAAATATACCTCCGATTTATGGTTTTAACGCTGTAGAATCCACATTTTTCATCCGATCTTGATCAAAATTGCGGTATCATGTTATATTTCAACTAGGAATGCCTGCCGCGAATCTGAACCATATGGGTTCATGTTTTCATACATCACTTTACAAATGTACCTCCGATTTAAAATATTACCGCTGTATAATCAACATTTTTCATTGGATCTTTATCAAATTTGCTAGATAATATTATATTTCAGCTAGGAGTACATACCGTGAATGTGAACCATATGCGTCCATGCTTTAATATAGCCCCCATATAAATGTCCCTCCGATTCACACTCGGCCCAATTACGGTTGTCGCCGTCGTCGCAATATTGAAGCGAGGCGACAACATTTGTATTATGGTTGTCGCTTTTTGTCGATAGCGACGAAAGATTGCGATTATCGTTGTCGATACAACAGTCGAAGTCGAGTCGATGTTTGAGAATATCTGTCGCCGTGTATTTTTGAGGCGACGTTGATGTTTTACACATATTTGTAGTTTTGTACTTCCCGCTTGTGTACTTAGAAGATGTATAAAATGAAAATAACGAGCACGAAACAATTCGAAATTTTAGTTGCCGAACTGGAAAAAAATACAAGTTTGGCAAAAGGGTTTTCCAAAAGCCACGTTCCGGCTAATTTCAAATCGGATTGGGAGGCCATTGCAACAAAATTAAATGCAAGCGGGCCTCCGGTAAGAGACACCGATGGCTGGCAAAGAGTAAGTTTATAAGTTTGTTTTATATGTTTTTATAATCTTTTTTTATAAAATCCTCATAGGTTTGGAAGGATTTAAAAATTCAAAATAAAAAAGAAACTCGTGCACAATAAGTGCGAAGCCAATAGCACTGGGGGAGGAATTTTTAAACAAATGACTTTGTCGCCGTTGGAAGAGTCCGTTGCAAATTTGGTGCAGTTCCAAAAGTTGCCTAACCCACCGGGTCATACACTTGGAATCGAAGAAGTGGAGAACATTGACATTGACACAGTTGAATTTGTATATGGAATCGAGCAGGTAGAACCAGCTGACGACGAAAACGAGCATATACAAAGCACCGTAGAAGCTCCTCGGCCATCTAGGATAATCGCTGGTAAAAAGCCCTCCAGAAAAGACGCAACTGTTGAATTGTTGAAGGAACAATATAAGCTTCAACATGAACACAACGAAGAGAGCCGAAAAATCATGACGGACATTAACAATAATTTAAAAGAAAGCGTGCGGTTCCAGCGCAAGCGCTTCCAGATTGAAGAAGAGAGACATAAAATGTTCAAGGAACAATACAAGAAGGATGAAGCGGACAGAGAGCTTGAGCTAAGTAGTAATAGTGCACTTATCGCGTTGTTCATCGTAAATTTAACAAAATTTTATATTTTTTTTTTAAAAAAGACGTTCGTTTGTTTTGCGCGGACTTCAAAATAAAAACAATTTTCTGTCATTTAAGGGACAATAACAAAAGAGTGTTGCCAACTTATTTTTTAAACTGTCGATGTCGCTCCTATACCTCACCGTAATACCATTTTAGAAGCGAGGCGACGGCGACAAGCACACAGCGTCGACATCGACTATCGAAGCGACAACCGTAATTGGGCCGACTATATCCGCTGTAGAATCCATATTTTTCATCGTATCTTAATCAAATTTGCTAGATCATGTTATATTTTAGATGGGAATACCTACCGTGAATGTGAACCAAATAGATCCATGTTTTCAATAGCCCCATACACATGTACCTCCGATGTATCGTATTACCGCTGTAGAATCCACATTTTTCATCCGATCTTGATCAAAATTGTGATATTATGCTGTATTTCAACTTGGAATGTCTGCGGTGAATGTGAACCATATGGGTCCATGTTTTCATATAGCCCCCATATAAACGTCCCTCCGATTTATTCTTTGCCACTGTAGAATCCACATTTTTCATCGGATACTGATGACATTTGCCAGATCACGGTAATTTTTAACTAGAAATACCTACTGTAAATGTGAACCATATGGGACCATGTTTTCATATAGCCCCCAGGCAAATGTCCCTACTATTAATCGTATTACCGCTTTAGAATTCACATTTTTATCGAATCTTCAACAAAATTGGCAGATATTTTTATATTTCAACTAGGAATGGCTCACGTGAATACGTCCATGTTTTCATATAACCACCATACAAATATCCATCCGATTTATCCTATTAGCGCTGTAGAATCCAGATTTTTTCATGGGATCTTGATCAAATTTCCTAGATCATGTTATATTTAAACTAGGAATGCCTACCAGAATTGCAAACCATTTTCATACAACCCTGATACACATTTACTTCCGATTTATCGTATTACCGATGTAGAATCCACCGTTTTTATCGGCTATTGATCAAATTTGCTAGAACATTTTTTATTCCAACTAGGAATGGCTATCTTGAATGTGAACCATACGGGTCCATGTTTTCATAGAGACCTCATTCAAATGTCCCACTGATTTATTCTATTGCCACTGTATAATTTAAAATTTTCATCGGATTTTGATCAAATTTACTGTATCATGTGAACTATATGGGTCCATATTTGCATATAGCCCCCATACAAATGTCCTTCCGATTAATCGTACTACCACTGTAGAATCCAATTTTTTCACCGAAACTTGATCAAATTTGCTAGATCATATTATATTTCAGCTAGGAGTACCTACCGTGAATGTGAACCATATGGGTCATGTTTTCATATAGCCCACATACAAATGTCCCTACGATTTTACCACTACCCTTCGAAAAATCACATATACATCTCAACTTATTCAAAATTGTCTGGAAAGTGTATCAGATGGGTACTTGATATGATATATACCTCACTCCCTACAATTTGTCACATTTTCGCTCTAGACGCCACATACATATTATTCGGAGTTAAGACTTATTCCATTCTTTGTGATATTGTAGAGTATCATATTGTTTAGACTTTCCTTTCATGTTCTATCCTCAGCTGATCACCTCGGATGAGCAACAAAAAGGCCTTTCTTACCCATCATCCTCTAAGTTAAAATTTGAAACTTTCCAAATTTGCGATTAACTATTCAAACAATATTTTTTATTTGTTTTTTATTTATATATTAATATAAGTTTTAAATAAATTTTGTATATCGAATAATATCGTAAATAATACATTGAGTTCATAACAATAAAATATTATAATAATAATAAAGTAAACATACATATATTTATATATATAAAATATGTAGAATATTGAATTCATTTCAATCCTTGACCCCCGTCGTTCATCAGTAGGGATTGCAAATCATCATTCAATCATTTCGCTTTGTGTCTTGTCTTCTTTAGAGTGTGTTTTGCGATAGGTCATCGATCATTATTAAAATATAATGGAATTAAATACAACAAGTACATACCTACATTTAACGTCTATATTGAATGCACATACTTTATATTACATAGAAAAAATATACATACATGTATGTATGTGTGTATATTGTGGAATTACAAAAATAAGCGACAAAGCGAAATTAAACAAAACAAAAAAAGTTACACTTTTTTCTTACGAGATTTCATTCATTCTTAAACCAAAAAAGAAAAGTCATAAATAAACAAAAAAGAAAAGAAAATACATAAGTTTAAGTAAAATAAAGGACCATTAATTTAAATAGCACTGCACTCAATGGCAGTTGCATGCGAAAGGAGCCAGTGTTGGAGCCTGACTAAACTATTCCTCAAATTCCTCGGTAAAAACCAAAACTGAGCACAAATACATCTTCTTCTCAAATATAAACTAAAGTACTTCCAAAGTGGTTTGTTTTAAAGCTCTGTTTTTTTCTTGGGATTCAAGTTTTTAAATTTGTGATTTGTCGGCACAAAATGTGTTGCCTATTCGAAGACTTTGTTTCTTTAGACTGCTACAGAAAAATTAGATTTTAAAAGCATTGTTTGACTGTTTTGATATTAGCAAATTTTTTTCTAAATGTGCACATGTTGTGTCTATGAAATATTTGTAATTTGTCGCAGATTCTCTTCATTAGGTCAATCATTTGTAAGTAAATTTTAACAACATACATTTTTCGAATATAGGCAATATGTACTAAAACTGATTGATGTTGATTTTCTATTCTCTATATATCTGTAATGTGGGTCGATCTTAAAAATACAACTACGGGATTTCTAATATGGGTATTTTCAGTTTTTTTTGGCTCCCAGGTTCGACAACGGGAAGATCATTTGTCATTCGTAATCTTAACCCTATGACAAGCATAGGCAAGTATAATTGTCCAAGGGTTTTTAGCTTTTATAATTGTCCAGGTGAGTGATAGACCAAATATGACCAAAAGTGATTTATAGAGGGCAACAAAAATGTAGTGGGCTGTAAACCTCTATCTGGCCCCCTCCCCCAGGAGGAAAAAAATTGTTCGTGCAATTTTTTCGATTATGCATTTTTTTTTAAATAATAAAATTTCATTTTTTTAATAAAAAAATTTCATTTCAAACCCCTGCAAAATGGGGGACAAGGTTATTTGATCGCAGATCACGAATATAAAAACAAAACCAAATTCATCTCGGCAAGAAATGTATGGTCCTTAAAGAGTTAAGACAGCACCGATTATTTTTAAAATTTACAAGTCCAATTTATTTCTAATTGCATTTGAACTTTTATCGCTTTAATTAGAATATAAATATGTATTGATATCTCAATCACGTTGTAACACTGGTCGCATAAATCTATATTAATCATTCGATCATAATAAAGGTGACTAGATCGCTCAGCATTACTGGTACTAGACTTAATAAGATGATCAACATCCTTTAATTGAAAAAAAAGGCGGAATAAAGCATTTGTCCATTACGTCGCAGTATATACAATTATATAATTTACAGTTATCCCACAGAAATTATGTATTTAAAGATGATTTGAAAGAAATATTTTGTCCCTAGGTCTAGTTATCTGTGAGCTAAACGCTTATGAAAATACCCCAAAAATCTTTTTTTTTTTAGTCTAAACAGTTTCAGTGTTGCACTTTTGTACGATTTTTCTGAATAAATAAATATAAATTTGTTTTTTTTTGTCTTAGAACAAATTATTGGTTGAATTATTGGATGTTTGTAGCAATTTTGCTGTAGAGTAATTTGTGAAAAAATGCATAAAAAAATAAATGATGCAGATCAAAAAGCAATTGAAGCCACAGTGTTCATTTTTGTAAAAATAGTTTGAATTTTTTGGTTCAGAAAACCCCAATTGAAAATTGATACTGATTTTTTTTATAAAAATTGACTTAAAGACTTCTTTTCCCAATATTCATCGTTTAGGCATCATTTACTGATTGACTCCTTCTGTTAATTTTTCATAAGATTAAAAAAATATTCCCGAAAAATACGAGTTTTTGGTTGTCACTCTGAAAAACATCTAACAAATGCCATGGACGTCAAATAACAAATATGTAACAAAAAATACAAAATTGAAGTCCGAGACCTACATTTCCTGTGCGCCTCAATGCATAGAATCAACACAATTTTTTATGGATAAATTAAAAAAGTTTTTACTAAAATTCTAATTTTGGACAAGGGTACATTCAATATTTGTATTCTCATCTCTGAAATATTAGTCAAACGGGGGATATGTGCAATAAAAGGAAATTATGATGGCTACAAGAGTTCTATGATGGCTACAAGAGTTCTATGGAAAAAATCTGTTTTTGCCATAAAAACCCCATAACAACTATATTTAAATAGCTGGATTTCAAACGAAGAAAACAATACCTATTTATAAACAATCTATGGATTCGTTCAAACAATATTTCGTTTTAATTTTGATTTTTTTTTTAATTTTTGTCTAAAGAAAAATATATGATTATCCATGGTTGGTTGCCTTAGTTATGACCCTTCCTGCAGAAGTAAGGGAATTTAAAAAAGTCGTTTTCCGCTTTCAAATTAAGTTTCTGATTTAGCGATATGAGAAGGCAACATACACTTCTGCAAGAAGGGCGACCACTTCTACATTTATTCAAACATTTTCTTCAGATAAGCCTTGTTTTCTTCATGAAGATGTCAGCTATTAGAAAATAAAGCAAAAGTCCTGTTTTCTATAAAAAAAATAAAAATCATAGACTCGTAATTTTTACATTTATCCGTAGATCTTTCACAAATAAAAGTTGTTTTATTTTTCTTTAGAATGATATCTATTAAATTATTATTTTTCCTATTTTTATTCTGTGCCAGAAAAAAAAACGATTTAAAAATCAATTTTTCTCATTTTTTTGGCGATTGTTATTAAACCACTTTCTCTGCGTGAAAGTGAAATTTGCCATATTTATAGCCATCATAATAGCCTTTAAGTAAACCCATAATCGGTCGTTATATTTTCAAAATTGGAATTTTATTAAAAAAAAAAAACATAAAAATTAATGTCGTCTTCGTCTTAGAAAGCCAAAATACATAGGAAAATGTAGCCCATCGACAAAATGTTTGTAAACTGGTGTAATTCGGCCAATAAGATATATTAAAATAAGAACAAATGGGTATAATCAAAGACATTCATCATTAAATAATACAAATGCTATTCCTGGGCGGTGAAAACTATTTTTTCGTGAGCCAGCCTAACGTCTGTACTATCCAGATGGTGTGGATCCCACCACTGCACTCACTTGTTGTAATAATGCTTGAGAATGGTTTTAATTTTTTTTTTTTTGAAAAATAAACCATTAGATTTGTTTCC